>CM053769.1:5425754-5458397 GCA_028658325.1 Potorous gilbertii
CCCCTCCTCGCGCCCGGGTGAAGGGCCGGACCCCGGGCACCCCTCTGGGCCCGCTCGTTCCCGCGGGGGGCCCCCGGTAAGGGGAGGCCTAGGAAGTCCTGCGGCCTCGGGGCCTTCCCGATGCGCCGTGGCCTCGCCCCCCAGCCCGGTGAGAGCCGGGGCAGGCTCCGAGGGCTTGGCCCCCGGCCCGCCGCTGCCCCTCGGATGGCCTTCCGCCGTAGTTCCCCGCGGCTGGCGGCTGCTGTGAAGGGTAAACTCGGGTTGGATTACTCCGGTTCATCCTGCCGCCCGCTGTGATCGCGTCCATGCCGATGCCGTCCGGTGGCGTTCCCAGCCCCGCTGCTCGGCGGTGTGCCTGGGCACGGCCAGCGGGGAGCAAGATGCGTTTTTTTAAGGTTTGCGCTTTATTTCCCAGTGACATGTAAAATAATTTTAACATTTTTTAAAATCGTTTTTTAACATTTTGAGTTCCGCACTCTCTCTTTGAGAAGGCCAGCGATTTGATGTCAAGTTTTCCAGAATATATTTCCATATTATCCCTGTTCAGGCAGCAGGATTCTTAAACAGGCAGTATGAGGCACAAATATGAGAAGGGTCAAGACCGCCTGGCCCGAAGGAATGGGACCTAACTTGATTTCTGACAAGTGACAGCGATTGATAACTCACTGCTGGGTTAGTAAGAGAGGAGCTGGCTCCCTTAGGACGATAGCAGCCCAAGAAACAGGGAAGCTGGCCCCCAAATGGCAGCTAGCCTGTGTGTTTTCAGTTCTCAGTAGAGAGGGAGCCCAGTGCTTTGTACACATGGAGAGCAATGCTTTCCGGTCTGTGATGTCAAGAACTATAAATCACAAAGAAATACAAATACTAAGTTTGTCATTTTGCCTATTTCAAGCCATTCCCTTGAACAGAACCTTTCAAGAGAACCTAGCTTATCTCTGTCCTGTCTACCTCCTGTATAGACCATTACATAGTTTATTAGCTGTCATTGTTTGTTACATACTCTTCAACTGAGAATTTTTTAGCTTATACACAGTAATCTTTTTCACCCAAATTAAAACTAATGTAAAGTTATAATGATAAAAGTGCCTAGACAACACTTTCCAGTTTACAGAGTTTTCCCACAATGGCCCTATGAGGTAGGGAATATAAATATAACGTGTTTTTTAAATGAGGAAACTGATATCCAAACAGATTAAGTGATTTGTCTGTAATTACACAGTTGGTGTCAGCCCTGGGATTTGAACTTACAACCCTCAAACTCCAAAAGCAGTACTCTCTTCACCGTACTTTACATGTTTGTTCAACTGAATAGCTAGGGTTTACATGTTGTGAACCAATACCAGAAACTATTGCAATTTGTGGGGGGAGGTAATGATAGGGGAATTAAAATTTCTGGTTAGTCAAAGGTTATTCCTTTCTGTATGATTGTAGATAGCCTGCAGAAATCTTTACCCAGAGCTTTTGTTGAGCTCACACGGAGCACAGACTTTTACTGAACACTGTAGTCCTAGGACACAAAGAGAAATTGGACTGTGGGAGAAGTAAGGCTGTGAAATTAAAACATATCCATTTTATCATCAAAATCATTTCTTTGTACTTTCCAGCTGCTTAATATGAAGTGAGAATGACAGCTCTGGTGTTTCTCACATCTTTCTTCTGAGCTGCAAAGTGTTTGGAGCAGACACTACCTCATTCGTCCTTGCAGGTTTTTTGTATGGGAGGGAGATGACAAGTATAGTTCTTCCCATTTTTCAGATTGTAGAAATTAGGGAGACTAAAAAATTGAAAGGGAAAAACTGGTAGAGCTCAGATCAGAGTCCTGTCTGTTGGGGTACACCTTGTCTCCGTGTTCCAAACTGACTCCGATGATTAGCTTTGACTGAGATTTGTTGAGTATAAGACTGGATTTTGATTTAGTTGGAGCCCAGAACGTTGTAGGCTTAGAAGCTGCATTAGACTTGGTGACAGGTGTTGTCTGTTAAGTGAAGTCTCCTCTCCTCAGCTCGGTTTTCAAGGCTTCCCACAACTTGATCCCAGCTGGCGTCCTGAGCTTAATTCTAATACTAATCACTTGTGATGCAGTCACACCAGAAAACTCACATACCTTTTGCTACCCCTGTGACTTGGCTCCCGTTGTTCCCTAGGCTTTGAACGTGCTCCGTAGTAGTAGGCTCAAAGCATAATGCATCCAGTTAATAAGCATTTATCAAATGCCTCCTACGTGCCAGGCATTGTGCTTGTAGGCATTAGGGATACAAATGCAACAGTGAGAAAGTTCCTATCCTCAGATAGCATCTATTTGAGGCATCCCCTTGTCCTCATGGGGCTTACCTTCAGCTAGGGTTTCAGGAAAGGTCCTTGAAAGGAGTAGCATTTGAAGGGAACTTTCCAGATAAGGAGATCAGCTTGTGCTGAGGAGCCCAGGCAGGAGATTGAATGTCTCAAGCAAGGTCAGTTTGACTGGTGTCTAGAATGAGGGAGAGAGAGGACTGTGCTGGTGCCACCTAGAAAGTTGGCCAAAGTCATCTTGTGAAGGAGTTTAAATGCCAAACAGAGGAGTTTGTATTTTAATATAAAGATTCAAAGCATAGTCTTTCATATAAAGACAGATGTGGAAACTTCAGGTCTCCTGTTCCTAAAATATACATCTGACCGTGTTGTGCTGACGGAGTAGCATGGTCAGATGTGTCAGGAACGTCAGTTTGGCAGCTGGTGGAAGATGAGTTGGAGAGGGACGAGACTCAAGATGGGGAGGCCGATTACGGTGCTTTTAAATTGTCTAAGCAAGATGTGATGAGGGCCTCAGGTACGTTTGCTAAAAGCAGACCTGAGAGGACAGATAGAGACTGAGATGTACAGCCAAATGGGGAGGCAGATTCAAGATGTGGTTTGCAGCTGATTGGATGTAGGGAGGTGAGAGCGAAGAGTTTAAGGTGACTTGGTTGTGAACCTTGTTGACTGAAGACATGGTAGAAATAGGGAATTTAGGGGTCAAGATGATGAAGTCTGTTTTACACATGTTGAGTTTTAAATGCTTATGGGACATCTAGGTTGAGATGGAGATGTGAGCCTGAAGCTTAGGAGAATGATGAGGTCTAGATCTATAGACTTGGGATTCATCTGCATGGACATAATAGTTAAATCATTGGGAGCTGATGAGATGATCTAACAAGAGAAGAAGAGAAAGTCCAGGACAGAGGTCTGAGTTGGAATACTCATGCAGAAGGAGCAGCATGTAGAGGATGGTGCATAAAAAAAGCCTGAGAAAGCATTGATAAGAGAAGTATCGTATCAGAAGAAAATATCCAGAAGGAGGGGTTGGTTAGTAGTGTCAGAGGAGCGAGAGGTGAAGAAAAATGAGGACTTACCAAACAGAAATCACTTGTGACCTAACAGAGATGACTTTATTGGGGGGGTAGGAACAGGAGATATGTTGTAAGGGTTTGGAAGTAATAACAGCAGCAGTGATGACAGCTGCTAGCATTTATGTGGTGCTTGAAGGTTTGCAAAGTACTTTAAAAATATCTTGTTTTATCCTGATAGCAACCCTGGGAGGCAGGTTGCTATCATCATCTCTATTTTACGGGTGAGGAAACTGAGGCAGAGACTCACGACTTGGGTAAGTGTCTGAGCCAGGATTTGGGCTCGCAGCCCCTGCATTCTACCCGTGTGCCACCTAATTTCTTTAGCAAGAGAGTGGGAGATAAGAGAATGGAAACAGTGGAAGTTGAGACATAGGATTATTATTGGAAGGTCAAGTAAAGGTTTTTTAAGGCTGGGGGAGGTTAGTATTTGAAGGACAAGCTGTTGATAAGGAGAAGTTGTAAATGAGAAGAGATGCCGTGATCTCAGACACGGGCTGCCAGAGGAGAGAGAAGGGAGGGGATTAAGGGCATAAGTAGAGAGAGCAGCGGTGTCAAAAAGGATGGCTTTTGTTTTGATGGATGAATAAATCTCCATTTTTCCAGGCCTCCCTTAAGTACTGTCTCTTCATGAAGCCCTGCCCGACTAGTATCACTCCCCCTAAACCAGAAGCAGTTTTCCCTTGTTCAGTTCTTCTGTAATACCATGGATTTTTTTCCTATGTCCTTATTGTATTCTAATTAAAGAAATGGCTTTTTGTAATTACATCACAGGCAGCATGGTACTGTGGCTGGAACACCGGGCTGCGAATCCTGCCTCAGAAACCTAGTCATTGTGTGATCATGGGCAAGTTCTTCCAACTTTTCAGAACCTTAGTTTTTCTGTTTGTAAAGTGGAAGTAATCTTTGTTTTCATTACTTGGCAAACTTTTAAAGAAATTTTAGTACATTATTTTTTCCCAATTATATGTAAAAACAATTTTTAACCTTCATTTTTTACAATTTTGAATTCCAAACTCTCTCATCCTCCCTTCCCCATCATTGAGAAGGCAAGCAATTTGATAAGGATTATACATGTGCAGTTGTGCAAAACATATTTCCATATTCATCATGTTGTGAAAGAAAACACAAACAAAAAGAAAACTTTTTAAAAACAGTATAATTAGACCTTGAATCCTCTCAGGTGCTGTCAGTTCTTTGTCTGGAGGTAGATGGCATTTTTCATCCTAGGTCCTTCAGAATCATCTTGGGTCTTTGTATTGCTAAGTCATTCGTAGTTGATCATTGTAAGGTATTGCTGTTACTACATACAATGTTCTCCTGGTCCTGCTTGTTTTACTTTGCGTCAGTTCATGTATGTCTTTCCAGGTTTTTCTGAAAATATCACTTCGTTATTTCTAACAACACAACAGGATTCCATGATCTAAACCACAGCTTGTTTAGCCATACCCCAGCTGCTGGGCATCCTCTCAACTTCCGGTTCTTTACCATTACAAAAAGAGCTGCTATAAATATTTTTGTACACATAGATCCTTTTCTTTGTTTGGGTTTTTAATCTCTAGTCAAAAGATGTGCATAGTTTTTTATAGCCCTTTGAGCATAGTTCAAAATTGCTCTCCGTAACGATTGGATCAGTTCACAACTCCACTAACAACAGTGCCTTGCAGACTTGTGAGTACAGTACTTTGCCATCTTAAAGTATTATACAAATTGAGGCCTTATTTGTAATCTTATTCTATCATTCCTGTTAAACTGTAAGTACCATGTGGAGAGAAAATCATAATATAGATTGAAAAGCACCAGATCTGGAGTCGAGTATTCCCTAGCTGGAATATGTCCTATTTGCTGTTTTCATGTCCGTGAACAAATCACTTAACAACTCTGGGTCTTTTCTTCCTCTCATCTGTAAAGGGAGAGGATTTGACTAGATGATCCCAAAGGTCCCTGCTGGTTTAGGAATATAGGAGTTTATTTATCTATCTATCCTGTCTTGAATCCTCTCAGCATAGGCGTTTATACTCAGTAAATACTCAGTCTGTATTTCATGAACTTCACAAAGCAGTCGCTCCAGGTCTCTGAACTTTTTGCTAAGTGATATCTAAAAGTGTCCATTTTGCCATTTCTCTCTTTTCAGCCTCTTTAAATGGTTTGACACTGCTCCAAGTCGAACATGTCCACAATGTCGGATCCAGGTAAACTACTCTTTCTAGAGATAGTATCCGTGGTAAGAGATTGCTTTTCCTTATTGGAGTGATGAAATGAGAAGAGCTCTTGGGAAAATACCAAGCTTGCCTCTCACCAGCTTCTTTTGGGAATCCTCATCCTATGTAAAGTTTGGAGGGGGTGCCATCTCAATAAGATGGCATCAGGGGGATCGTCGGCAGATGCTGGATGACCACTTTGGTTTGTTATAGTGAAGATGCCTTTTGGTTATGGATCAAACTAGATGGCTGCTGAAACCCTTTCTAACTCAAAAGTTTGTGTTTCTATGAGATACCTTTATTCATCAAGATCAGTGAGTGGCCAGTTTCTTTTTCCGTTATGTCAGGAGATGCCATGTGAAAACTGGTCTCCATCCTTTCCCTGATTCCCTTAAGGTTCAGCCTTTGGCTGCTTTGTTTTCATTGAATTCACCATGGAATAGTGGGATTTTTGTCATTGGGAGCTGTCATTCGGTTAAACATTGTCATAACTTTAGAGAACACAAAATTGCTGCCATCTGGGTTTGCTGAGGGTATAGGGGGCACTTGAAAGCTTTCCATTTTGGCACCTGATATTCTGAGAGAACCCTGACCCTAATTCCTTCCTTTAGAGAAGGAGCAAAGTGCCATTTCTGGTGTGATCTAAGTATTCTAAGTGTGGAAAGCGAAAGGGATTTGCTTCATAACAAGCAGGCAGCATTCAGATCTTGATGTTTCATCCCTACTCTTTTCCCTTTATACCTGCTTTTTGGTCTGTACACTGATTTTGTATCTCTTTTCCCTATTCTGTTTTCCCATTTAGGTTGGCAAAAAATCCATAATCAATAAGTTGTTCTTTGACTTTGCTCCAGAAGAGGAAACAGGCTTGGATGCAGAGACTCTAAAGGTATGCAGGAGCAAATAAAGATTCACAGTTTTGTGCACAATCATCTTTTCCTGTTCTTTTTTATATATTGAAATGTTCATGTTTGATATTTACCAAGTAAACAGTTAATTTTTTTTTAATTTAAAGTATACAGGGTCATTACACAGGGGAAATGGCCTTCAACTTTATTATTCAATAGAATCCCCATGCCATTGTATGTCTTCCCATGAAGAAAGGCCAGGGTTTCCATGTTATTGAAGAAGAGAGGGCAGTTATAATAACTGGGCTTTTTCCATTGAAGTTTGAAGCAAAGGAGAGTAACAGGGGGGCAGAAATGTGGACTCAGAGTGATTTAGAACTGTGAAGGCCCTTCCGGCAAGTCCTTTTATAAATAAAGAAAAGGAGGCCACCAAAGATTAAATGGCAAAATTGGGATTTGAACCCAGTGCCCCCATTTGCTGCTCAGTTTACGCCTTACCTCTTGTTGTTTTTATGTGAGAGCCAGTATGACATAATGGAAAGAGCACTGGATTTAGAGTCAGTCTGCTCTTATCTGCAGTCCCCAGGAAATTCCTGCATAATTTCCAACTTGAAAAACACTAACATAGCGGCCCCATTCCCTGGAAACTTAATACTGCAGTGGTGTTTAGCACTGAAAGCCACATTGCTATATTACTAAGCCTTTGTACTTGTAGATTTCTTAACCAGGAAGCTCAGAGCCCTTTTTGGATGTTCTTTCACTTTGCTTGTGAACTGACTTGATTCTACCAGCCTCATTTTGTAGCTAGGGAAATTGAGCACAGAATATACACTAGAAATAATTGAGCTCCTTTACTTTTGAAGTTCCCAGTGACTAGACATTTGGCTTTGGGTTATCATGTAGTCTTCCACGGCAGGCTCACTCACACAGCTGAGGGGCTCCATTTGGATTCTCTCTGTTAGCTTTTTGGATGTGAGGTGGCTAGAATCATAGGGCTCCCTAAATAAAGCTGTGTTAGGACTGACAAGTAATTGCTGGGTTTTAAGGGTTAATTTTGCTAGGCATTGAATTGTTCCACCTTCCTGCTGGTAGCTTAGTGACACATTTGCTTCCTTTGAGCCTTGAGTTAGCTGGAGTTCAAATAATGGGACTCTCGTACCCTCTTCTGCTTCAAACTAGTGTGCTCAGCCATTACCATCACTTCCATTGTCATGGCAACAGCTGCGTTTTTAAATGGTATAGCCCCTGTAATGACAGCAACAATGACATTTTCTAATACTTTCCTGCTTAAAAAATATAAATTGAAGGTAGGGGAGGAGGGCAGTGTCTTTGAGGCTAAAAGAATGATTTTAAGTAAGTGCTTAGTAAGACTTGCACCAAAATATGAAAGGGATTTGAGTGACCTTGAGTTTTTATTTGATTCATTTGGCTGGTGTTTTTCCCTAGTTAACTGCTATAAAGTGTCTTTCATTCCTCAAACATCTGCTCTACCCAAACTCACCTTTGTCTGACCAGTAAGTATTTGAAAGACTAAAGCTAAAAAAAAATTCCAGGTAGATCCCAAGAAGCAGGGCTGTTTATCCATCTCAGGGTTATAGAATTCAAAATGGACTTAAAGGAGAATGTAACTAACTAGTTTGTCTCTTTTTTTAGAATGCATATTCTGAACTTGAGTTTCAGCATCTTCTACCACAATCCCCCTCTAATACCTCCTTATGATGTGGATTTGCTGGAAGAACACAAGCTTTGACAGAACCTACCAAACTGGAAAGGCTTTCAGTACAGGCCTAGCAGTGAATTATTACCTAAGAACCAGTGTATCTAGATTTATAAAGATGTCTTGACAGGTTTGCCACAATGTGATGAATTTTTTTTAGGCACAGCAAATGATGAAGATGATCTACTAAGACACAGAAATTTTATATGTAGTCTGCATAAGGCAAGGGGATATCTGCACTAATGACATCTTTTTAGGTATTAAAATAAATTTTCGTATGGAAATTGTTCTGGGGACTGGAGCTAGAATGCATTCTTGTGTTATCAGTTTAGCTATGTCCCTTATGTCCCTAGTACTTTTGGTTTTCTGTTTATCAAATAGGAAACCTTTCTTAAACTCAGACAGCACCACTTAATTAGAAATAGTATGGAACGTATTTTTGATGCCTTTAGACCTCTGACCTTGTTTGTTTCCTTGCAGAATGAACTGGATAAGACTAAAGCCCAGCTGTGCTTGAAAGGTGAGTTATAAAAAGTATGCCCATTCCCTTCAGACGGCTGAGAAATTTGCCAAAGAAGCACACAAATTCTACTTGGAAATAGAGGGGAGCCCCCACATCTAGGAATTGATTCCAACTGGTTCTCTCCTCACGTGGCTGAGTGAGTGTATCCAGCCTCCCTAGTTCTTAAGATAGAGACAGAGGGCATGATTGAGAAGATCACAGTGTGCCTGTGCCACTCTTCAGATACTGACTTTTGTTGCCTCCTAGTCATTAACTGATTTGTATAGAACTGATCAGAATGTAAAGGAGAGGGATTCAGTCTCATGTGACTGTAAAAAGGGGGGATCCCTGGAACATGAAGCAAAACCCCAGGGATTTTGGAAGATGGGTCCTGGGGTCAGCTTATCTATAGAGTATGCATTATAAAGAACAGAATGAGTTTTGTCATTAAGCCTGAGTGTCAAGATCCCTGGCCTGGAACATGCTAAGAAGAAAGACACTTAAAGAGGGAATAGTTTGGAAAGAATTTGGAACCTTCCTCTAGTTTCTTATGTGGCTAATGGTGCTTAGTAGGGAGAACTGTACTTCTCACTTGAAGTAGTCTCTAGAGTGGAAGCTTAGTGATCCTAACCTCTCTGGAGCAAATAAGAGCCTCTCCTAGGAAAATCAGTAGTGTGAATACCCTTCACTGGCTTTTTAGTTTGCCCTTTAATTGCTTCACCACCACCCCCACCCCCATACACACACACACACACACTCACACTCACAGATACACATACTCACACTCAGTCTTCATCTTGCAGATAGTTTAAAGGTACAAGCCGGGCGGTAGGGTTAGGGATCAGTATTGTGCTGATTTGAGTGTCTCCCTCCAGTGAAAGAGAAGAAAGATTGCCAGTCCATCATTGACTCTTTGCGAGAAGTACTAGATGTGCGCAATGTTACCATAGAGTCACTGCAGAAGGCCCTGGGCGAGTCAGAAATGCTGTGTTCGACTTTCAAGGTAAGTCCTTTGGCAATCTGTGTGTTTCAAATTTATAGCTCTCCTTCTTCTACAGAGAGTAATTCTTTATGTCACTTTTTGGTGGTAAAGGACATAAGACTAGAAATTCCCCATTCTTAAGGTTCTCTACTGTCTCTGCTTTGGTTTCCCCATGTGTAAATTAATAATTATGACCTTAATTTTTTTTATAATTGTATTTCAATATAATTAATTCCCTTTACAATCCTAAACATTTCGTTTTATGCATTTAAAAAGATTATTTTGAGAAGGAGTCCCATAGGTTTCACTACACTGTCCAAGGGGTTTGTGACACAAGAGGTTGAGAACTCCTGCTCTAGGACTTGAAAAAGAGAATATATAGCCCACTTTGAGCAGTCTACCTTGTTAGATGGATAAATCAAATTATAAAATGACCCAGAGTGCAACTAACCTGGAGCCCTTTGGGACCTGCGTAGGCCCACGAAGGCCACTGTGGCAGCCAAGTTTACATACTGACTTTGAGAAGTTCACAGCAGCCCAGAGAAGCCTTTTGACTTCCTTCCAGCCATAGGCACTTGCAAGACAGGAGCTGACAGGGCAGGGGGAGCTGGGCCCTTTGTGCCTGAGACAGGCCAAGGCAGCTGATGAGACAGGCCTCAGGAAGCCTCCCATTAGCGCTTCAGCCTTCGGCCGAGCTGCTCTCTGGAGCCAGATCAAACGGCATCCCGGGGAAGAGCAGGGGACTTTGAAGTTGAATATGCTCAACTGACCGGGAACATCAAAGCAAGCGGCCCCCAAACCCAAATGAATATTGTATCAGCATGGGCCGGTTGGCCTCTTTCCCTCCTCAGCCTCCCTGCCCTCCCCAAGGGGGAGTGAAGTGATTGATCTGAACTGGAGATTGATATTCTAGCTGCAAAAGAAGTAGCAACCCCATGTGATGGGCTGTCTGAAAGGCAGCTGTTGTTCTGCAGGAGGTCAGACTGCAGGGTTTTCGTTGTTTCTTCAGTTCTGTTGTAGGGAGCTGGGTGAAGAAGGAAAGGAAGATTTAGAAGCTGGATCAGACATCAAGATGAGGATGAGTGTGGGGAGAAGTGAATATCTTAAAAGGGAGAAATAGGTCGATTATATGTCTAGAAATTCCTCAGGTGAGGGACTGATTTTCACAGTGCAGTACTGGTAACCAACACACCGATGGGAGGGGGGGTAAGTAGAACTGCCTTGAGTCTAAGCAAGAGCTGAACTAAATTTGCCTTTAAATGATGAGCACAGACTAATGGTGGATGACAGTGGCCCCTTTTCCTCATCATTGTCTTTCTATAGAAAGTCCTACTCTAATGCGTCCTCAACTGGGTGGAGGTGACCTAGGATTCTCAAGGGCTGTCCCAGGCACAAGTACAAATTCAATTGCTTGAAAGGCTTTGAGTAAGGTTCTGGCAACAGATGACATCTGCTTCCTAAGGACAAAGTACAGAGAGCTCATCGCCAGCGACTGTCCACTTGAGGATTGATTCTTTGGCTATGACCGTCCAAAATCAGGACTGTGCAGCCTCATTCTATTTTCACATCGAAAGAAAAGGGGATACAAAGGGTACAAAGAATCACAGAGGTTTCAATGATTTATAAACATTAACTTTTGTTATCTTGGAACTCTAAATGTGAGATCCTTGTCCAGTGACCGAGTAGACATGACACTGGAGGAAGCAGCCTGTATCAGTGTTGACATTCTTGCAGTAAATCAGACAAGAGGACAAAGGAGGTTACAGTTGAATGAAAGTTAATCACAGATTTGCCTTAGAGAGGCGAATAAAAGATTTGATGGATTTGGTTTTATTACATATCCAATGGTAACAAGAAATATTATTTCGTGAGACATTTGCTAATTGCTGCTTGTTTGCCAAAATATTGTAGAAGACAAGAAAGTAGAGAAATTCTCTTTGAAATTGAAGAGCTCAGTAAGCCCTTTTATATTAAATCGATATGTTGTGTAATTCCCCAGATGCTGGGTCTTCTCCTAGGTTACTCTCATATCCATAACCTCTTAGTGCCTTTATTTTTAAATTTCCTTTTGATTATGACAAGTGACATTTTGATATACAAGGAACAAAAAGGAGTATATGTGAACCTGCACTTATATTACATACAGCTTGGATTTTTTAAGTGAACACTAAATTGAATGTGATAATTACAAAACTTCTCTTCTTGTCATGTTCCCTTTTGAACTTCTTTCTGGCTGTTCTGTGTGTGGTGTTTCGTTTTTGTTTTTTTTTTTTTAGCATTTTATTGATGCTTTTTTCCTTCTTTTGTTTTCTTCAGTATTCAAGTACCATCTTCATGAAACTTTTCCTGATTCCCCCGGCTGCTGGAGCAGTTCCTTCCAAGAAGTGCCCTGTGCTTTTCTTTCATAGCACTTGTACATATTGTCTAAGCTCCTTGGGGACGGGGACTATTTCGCCTTATGTCCTTGTATTCCCAGCACTTTGCATAGAGCCTGGCATACATAGTAAGAGTTTAATAAATGCTTATTGATTGATTTCTTACAGCTTGGTTGCAAACAAATTTCTGCCAATCTGTAGGTTATAATCATCCACACTTGATTCATTATTTGTCTCTCATCTGTAAAATAGCCTAGGGACAGGGAGATGATGGTCTTCTTTTCAGATAGGGAAAACAGATACTAGGAGAAGTAACTTGACCCACTGTCAGTCAGCTAGTTTAGTGCAGAATCAGAGTTGAACTTGAAATGAGTGGCTTCTAGGTGCATTCCTCATGTTAGACAGCATGCCGGACTTGTTTTCTGAGGCCTATGACTTGTAAACCCATCCTGTGAGTGGTAATCTTTAGGAACCTACTTAAGCAACGATTTGTTTTTCCTCCCAGAAACAGATTAAATACCTGGAGCAGCAGCAGGATGAGACCAGGAGTATGAAGGAGGAGGCCTGCCGCCTGAGAAACAAAATGAAAAGCATGGAGCGGTGAGCGGGGACCTTGAGGCTGCCTTTATGTAACAAAGGCTATGAGTGCAACCCCTTCTCCTTCCAACTCTTCTTCCTTTCCCATCTGTAAGGAAGAGAGCTAGGAAATGTTCCCCACAAAAGGTTTCTCTTCTGTCATAGCTATCAGCAATGGCAAGGGAGATGGTTCACATTTTTCTTTTTGGTTCTGTTTTTCGTAGCTCTGAGAAGGAGAGAACAGGAGAAGAATAGACTTGTATAGTATGAGTATTAAGGACTTCATTGCAGAGCACTTTTTGACTTTAAAGGCCAGTATGATTCTGCAGTATAAGAATTTAATTCTACAGTTCACGTTGACTAAACATTTATTACATCCTGAGCACTAAGCTAGCAGCTGGTGAGACACAAATTTAGATAAGATGCAGTCAGTGCATTTCTGGAGCTTAAGAGTGGTAGGGGAATATGACCTATACACAAATAATTGTGATGGAAAATAATGTATGATGAGTACTTCAGATGGATTTACATATAATATGAGGCTGGGGGCACTGTGAGGGAATGGTAATAAGGAAAGACTTCTTAGCATCACATTAAGCCAGCTTTTAAAGGAAGGGTGGGGAGAAGGTTGCATCCTAGCCGTTAAGATGGGTATGAACGAAGAGCAGAGGCCACCAAGGGAGGAAACAAAATGGTCTGCTTGAGAGAACTAGCTGAAAGGGAATAAAATATGATGTGGCTGGAAATGTTTGGGTTTCACATGGTAGCCTTCAGTGCCATGCTAAAGAGTTTAAATTTTGCTTGGGCAGCAGGAAGCCAATGAGTGGTTTGGCCAGAAGAGGAACATGTCAGGTCTATGTGCAAGGAAAATTAGTCTAGCCAGCAATGTAGAAGAAGGATTGGAGAGAGGAAGAGAAGCAAAGAAGACCCCCTTAGTGAGTCTTAAAATCTCGATATGGAGAATTGTGGACCTGTACTAGAGCGGTTGCTGTGGGAATAGTGAGGAGGAGAGGGATACAAGGGAATATTGTGGAGATCAAATCAGCAATCCAAGATTTATTAACCTGGGCTCCATGAACTTGGGAATGTCTTTGTTTTTTAAACGTGTTTCTAGTAAGCAACCGATTGAAGGGTTTCATTTTCTTATCCCTTCTGTCAATCTTTGTTTTATTGGATTGTTTAATCCATTCACATTTAAAGTTATGAGTTAGGTTTATGCTTTCCTCTGTCTCTTAAAATTGAGGGCTTTTTTTCTTTCAAATTCTCTTCTGCTGTAAGCACAGTATTATGTACCTTCGATTATTTTACTTTTTTTAAGGCAGCCTTGTTCCTACTGGCTCCCAAATCCCCTTTTCTTGTTTGTTATGCAAACCGTTTAGGGTTTGTTTATTTGTTCCTTTTTCTCTCCTGCTTTTATCTAGTTATATATTTCTTCCCCTTCTTTTTGCTTCCCAAGTCAAGTAGATTCCTCATCCCTCTCCTCCCCTTCAACTAGTTCTGTTCATTAATTTTTAAATTTCATTTTTTGAGTCCTTTCCAAAAAGACTTTCACTCTCTTCGTTATTCACCTTATCTTTCTGTTTACTTTAGATCCTCATTTTCCTCTGATTCGTGACCCCTTTAATCATCTAGTCTCTCTCGTTTCTCAGTATTCTTTATACAATCAAAGCTTCTAAAGTATCCATTCTAGCCTCTGCTACTGCCTTGTAGTATTTACCCCATGGAATTCTCCTTTTTGTTGTGTCTCACTCTCCAAGTAATGCCAATTATTACAGATGTCATAGAGGACACACTGACCCATAATAGGGCCCTTCTCAAACTCCCCATCCCCACCCTGCTGATTTTTCGCTCTCATTGGCCTTTTTTTATTTTTCCTTCATTTGCCTAGAAATCTTCCTGTATCCATGTGCTCCCACTCCCCTAGGTGGCAGCTGCCCCCCCCCCCCAGGGCTCCCATCCCCTGTCCCCCTAGGACAAGTAGACTTTTCAGGCACCAAATACCTCAGTCTTAATCCAATGTAAGGTCCTTGTTTTCCTTCATTTCCCATATAGTATTTATCAGTGAAACTTTCTCCCACCTCCAAAGTAAGGCTTCATATTTTTTCCCCCTTCTCAGTTTTCCCCTCTACTCCTCATTCATTCTCCTGTAGGCTCATTTCGAAGTCAGAGGTCACCTTCTCCTCATTGCTAGCCCTTGATTTGACTCTGTTGCATCAGTCACTCCTCTCTATCCCCCTTCTTCCGCGCCCCCTTTCATATACCCTCCTATATTGTAATGTCGTCTACAAAAGAAGCATTCACCTGTAGGAAAAATTTCACTAGGTTCTGCCCTAGTAATGTTATCCCCTGCCCACCTTTTCACTTCACTGCCAACTTTCCAACTTTACCCGTTTCCTAGTATACCTTCAGAAAGGTGGCTCTTGAGTGTCTTCTTTGCTGTTGCTGTCTGCATTTCTTCACTCCTGTATTTTTGTTGTTTTGGGTGTTTAAGAAGAAAATAATCTCTTCAGTTCTGGTTTTCTTTCTAAAAATGTTTTACATTCTTTATTATTGAATGTCCCTCTTTTGTTCTATATGTCTTTGCTCACATTTGCAGGATAGGTCACCTTGGACAGCGTTCTGATCTCCCATGCTCTTTGGAACACAGCATTCTATTCCCTCCTCCTTTTTCTAGTGGGTACAGAAGTCTTGTGTCATTCAAATGTCCTTTCCTTTGTCTTTGAAGGTCTTTTAACTGATGGCTTGCAGAACTTGTTTCTGAATTCTGTTGCTAACCACTCTGTGTCTTGGAATTTGCAGCCTCGGTGTATTTTTTTTCTGGAGGCAAAGTATGAATTCTTTCATTTGGGATTTCATTTTTCTGTGTTCAGAAGTTCTGGGCTTTTCTTTCCTATTATTTCCTTCCTTGTGGTGTTGAGGTCTTTTGTCCTGTAAGGTTCTTCTGGGAGACCATCATGTGATCCTTAGGTAAAATCCAGGTTTTGCTTACACTTGAGTGTATTTTTTTAGCGTTTTTGATTTTTGCTTCTCTTTCTAGGTCATTCTTGGTTTCTGTGTATTTACCTTCCCAATCTAGTGTTCTTTCTTTAGTTCTTCAGTGAGGCATACCATTGCAGATTCAGGTTTTTCTATACTGCCCATTGCTTTTGTGGGACATAAATTCAGCTCTCGTGATGCTATTTCTCTTTTAAACTACTCAGAAACAGCCTGTTGTGGTTCTGCGTTCTGCTCAAATCCCACAGGGTCCTCCTCTGTCTCATCAAGTGTTGGATTGATATCCTTTATTTTGCAGTATTTATTCATAGATTCTTGAACTTGTTTACCAGATCTAGATGCCACATTTCCTTCTGTTACTGTTTTTCCTGTGGATCTGCTTTTGTCCAAGTTCTTTGAGATTTCCTCTTCCTGAAATTTTTGATACTTTCAGTCTCCACCCAACTCCCCTTCTTTTCATTATCACCCACTTTCTGAACCCCTTCGCTCTAATAGTGGTTTCCTTGGGGGCTGGCTCTTGAAGTGTCTCAGTCTTCTCTCACAATGGGCAATTCAGGGTTCAGCAGCTTAGATCTCTGCCCCCAGCTGACTTCTGGGTAGTCAGAACTGACCCCAGCTGGATACTGTGCTCTTCTTCCAGGCTTGGAGTGCTATACCATTCCCCATGTGTAGGTTCTCCTGCCCTGGTAACCTATCCTACTCTTTGACACTGGCATTTCAGAACTTTGCCGCACTGGCACTTCTTTGCTTCTAAAAGATAGTGTGGTCAAGCTGATTGTCCAGCCCCAGCTAAACTTATGCAACCTGGAGCCAAGATCTCCTGTGGTACTGGAAAGAGGGAGAAAAGACTGGAATTGCAAGGGTGGCTTTTGGTGTAAACTTGTTGTATTATTGAGTCTGCTAATACACCCTCGAATGGAGGTGGCCAAGGGGTGCTCAGGGTCAGTGAGGTCAGTTCTTGGGTTTAACTTTCTGTTGGATTTGGGGTGTCCTAGACCATGGAAACAGCTGAAGTTACTTCATCTTTGGCAAACAGTTTCTGTTTAGGAGCAGTTTGAGGGGTCATAGGCATCAGAAAAATGGTCTCGTCTGCCATCTTATTTATGGCTCACATGACCCAGAAGTCTCCGTGAACTTTCTTTGGTGGCGGGAAGAAAGGCGGCAATCAGGGCTAAGAGATTTGTCCAGGATCATGCAGCTCGTAAGCGTCTGAAGCTGAAATTCAGCTCCCAGTTCCAGGGCCAATTCCAGGGCCAGCGCTTTGTCTGTCGTGCTACCTAGCTGCCCCTCCGTGAGCTTGTTTTTAAAAGATTGTTGATAACTGTATTGTTTTCTTTGTACTCCTGTTCATTTTCATTAATATAAAAACATTCTGATAAAAGTAATCAGAGCTACCTACAGCCGTATGAAAAGGTGCTCTAACTTATTATTGATTGGAGAAGACGTACCGCTTCATACCTATTAGATTGGCTACTAGAACACCAAAGGGAAATGAAAAATGGTGGAGGGAGTGTGGGGAAAATGGAGCCTTAATGCACAGTTGGTAGAGTTGTGAACTGCTTCAGCTGTTGTATAGAGCAGTTTGAAACTGTGTGCAGAGGGCTACAAAACCATGCACACCCTTTGACCTAGCAATAACACTATTAGATCTGTATCCTACAAGGGATAAAAAAAACCAAATATATAAATAAAAATATAAACAAATGAAAAACAAATACAAAAATATTTTTAAAAGCCCTTTTCTAGGGGCAAAGAATTGGAAATTGAGGGGATGCCCGTCATTTGGGGAATGGCTGAACAAATTGTGCTATGTGATTATGATGTAACACTGTTGTGCTATGGGAAATGATGAGTGGGATGCTCTTGGAAAAGCCTGGAGAGACTTGCATGAGCTGATGCGAAGTGAAATGTACTGTGTACAAAGTAACAGCAATATTGTAAGATGAACAGCTGTGAATGACTTAGCTATTCTCAGCAGTGCACTGATCCAAGGCAACTCTGAAGGATTTATGAAGAAAAATGCCATCCATCCCCAGAGAAAGAACCGATGGTATCTGGACATAGATTGAAGCAGACTTTTTTACTTTATTTTTCTTGAGGTTTGGAAGTTTTGGTCTGTGTTTTCTTTCACAACATGACTCTTATGGAAATGTTTTTGCACGACTTCACATGTGTAACCTGTATCGAGTTACTTGCTTTCTCAGTGGGGAGGGAGGAAGAGAGAGAATTTGAAACTCAGTTTTAGAAATGAATGTTAAAAACTGTTTTTACTTGTAACTGGGGCAGGAGAAATAAAATATTATATAAAAAAAAAAACATTCTGAATAGGAATCCGTAGGCTTCACAAGACTGCCATATTGGCTAGGTACACAAAGAAGGTTAAGAACCTCTGTACTAGAACTTACTTATTATACATGTAATGTCGAGGAAAAGAAAATACCAAAGATACCAAGATTTTCAACATGAGAGACTTAGATGAATGGTGATGTCACTGAGAGATATAGCTAGAAGATAGGAACGCATTTAGAAGGGATAGTAAAGTCAGTTTTGGACATTTAAGTTTGAGGTGTTGGTGGGATGTCGCAGTCCTCCTTGGCATTTGGAGATGAGCGTCTGAAGCTTGAAAGAGAGGTTAGAGATAGAGATTTGGGATCTACATTAGGGTGCTAACTCAAAACTGGGAATAAATGAAATTGTAGTGAGAGACAGTGTAGCTTCAGAAGAGGAGGACCAAGAAAGAACCTTCAGATATTTGGAAGAGGGTCCAGCAAAGGAGGCCAAGTGAGCAGCTTGAGAAAACCCTCTGTAGGAGGGAAAGCAGAACAGTATGAGCTCTATGTGAAGCCCAAGAGTATCCATGGGAGGAAGTAGCCAGTAGTGCTAAGTAGGCTTCATCGAGATCACGGACTTAAAAAAAGCTGTGAATATGGTGATTATGACGAGGAAGGTATTGCAGATTTTGGAGAGGTACTGGATGGCCAGGTAGTGAGAGAGTAAGTGATATTGAAAGAAGTAATATCATCCGGCAGGGGGAAGAAAGCTAGGTTAATAGCTGATGTGGAAGGGTCATGGGGATGTTATCTTCTTGTAGAACTGGCAAAATCTGAGCGTGCTTGTAGGCAGCAGGGAGAGGTAAAGCTAGAAGAGAAGGAATGAACATTTAAGTGGACAGGGGATCAAGGGAATAGGTGGAGGGATTGGCTTTAGTAAGGAATCAGGATGCTGTTTCCACTGAGAAAGGAAGAAAGGAGAGACAGAATGGATGAGGCTGGAAAGTTTTAAGATTGAGAACAGAGGAGTTGAATAAGCTTGTGTCATAGCCTATATTCTCTCAGAAGTTGGATCTTCTATAAATGGGGCTTCAGTTGGGGCCTGAAGAAGGAAAAGTTATGGAACACACTGCTAGTCAGGGATAAACCAATGGGAAAAGAATGAAAGGAACACTGAGCAGCAGGGAGGTTGTGTGCCACAAATCTGGAGTGGGTGAAATGGCTCCATTTCATCACTTCTTTTGTTAAAGATCTCCAGGACCAGAGTATAAATGGGGAGACTGTATAGTAGGGTAACACTCCCCAGGGTTGAGGGTTAACTACTACTTTGATAGTGGAAAGGTTAATGAATAGTGAGGGTTTCCATGGTAATTATTAGTGAATTATTAAATTGGCCCACCTTGGGATCAAGCCTGGGTGTGGAGGCAAATGAAGCTAGCTATTCAGGAAGAGACTGAGAGAACAGAGCCTTCATTGAAGTTGAAGAGCAGGTTTAGTGAGAATAAAGGAGTGAGTACAAAGGATAGTCTTGCTTATTCCTGCATTGGCTTGCTCTTTATCAGCTTTGCAAGGTCTTCGATGTGTTCCTCTGGTATCACTGTCCTTCAGAAGTACCCTGAGTTAAAGGTGTTGCCTTTCTCTGTTGACCCTTCTTGCCTGAAAGCATCCCTGTGAAATCAGAGTAGAGCAGCTTTCCTCAGCCCTTCTGTGGGTATCCATTGGTGATGCTGCCTGTAGACACTTCCCTTTTTCCTCACCCAGCAGCCCTGATACATTGCTATAGCAACAGCAGTGAGGGGAAACAGAGCTGCTTGGATGCCTCTACCCTGGATCCTTTAGATTTTACAAGCTATGCGGTTGGTTTTTTTCAGGCTTGAGATCCTTCTTCAGAGTCAGCGTCCAGAGGTGGAACAGATGATCCGAGACATGGGAGCAGGCCAGTCAGCCGTGGAACAACTGGCTGTATACTGTGTATCGCTGAAGAAGTGCGTATTCCAAAATGAACTCTGGTTTCCTGAGGTGTCATCACTTGTCTACGTGAGGAGAGGGTATTTCCCTGAAAGGAACAGATTAATTCCAGCGTCCAATCCAGGAACCTCTGGCTCTAGTACTCCCCTTTTTGCTGCTTGTACTTTGAAAGAGAAGTTGGCTCTGAGTGCAAGAGGCCCTTCTCTCTGTGTAATGAGGAGCTCCCCAACCCCTCAGACTAGGTTCATTTTTCTCATTATAGAGGTAGGTGTGTCTGCCCAAAATCCCAAACCTTAGCCCTCTGCTGTCCTTGGTTAGGGCGAAGACTTAGAGCTGATTTCTGGGCCTGCATGGGTGAAGGGTCAGCCATGAGCTGACTACGGCCTGTTAACTCTGGTCATCCAGACTCAGCAGAGTAGAAGGGTGGAGCCAGGAGCTCATGGACTCCACCGAGCTTCCTCTTAGAGAACTGCTGAGCCCACCTGTTCCATGCTTCTTGGTTTCACAGCTCCTTCAATCATGGATGTTGGCCCACGTTCATGAAGTAGGTAGAGGGACAGGTAACCGACGGTATGCCCTTTGCAGGGAGAACAATAACTGAGGCTTAAATGGTTTAATGATGTGCCCAGAGATCTCACTGCCACCTCACTGTTCTGTTCTCTGCCATCAGTGATACTTCTCTGTACTGCTAGCATAATACTTTGATCTCAACACTAGTAAATATTAGTAAACATATTAGATCATTGAAAGACCTCTGGGGCTAAGGGAATTTTGTGTTCAAACACCCAAGTGCTTCTGTGTGATACCTTTGCAGAGAATATGAAAATCTCAAAGAGGCCCGGAAGGCCTCAGGTGAGCTGACAGATAAGCTAAGGAAGGAATTGCTCTCTTCTAATAACAAGGTAATGTGATGGGGGAGGGGAGCAAAAGAAGATGAATAGCTGTGAGAGTGGGGAGGAGGGTGTGGTGCCAAGTGAGGTGTTTTAGGCTGCCTGTGCTCTTCTGGACCTGTAAGCTCTGCTGGTACCTGGGGCCATAGGACAGGCTTCGAAAGGGACAAGATCCTACTTCCTGCCAAGCCCTGGCCTGTGTTTCACCAGGAACACACAGTCTGTAGCAAAGTAGTTCTTGTATTCCCTCCTCATCGATTCTGCGTAGGCAGCTCGGTGACAGCAGATAAAGCACTCGACTTGGAGTCAGGAAGATTCATCTTCCTGAGTTCAAATCTAACCTTAGACACTTAACAGCTGCGTGACCCTGGGCAAGTCATGGAACCCTGTTTGCTTCAGTTTCCTCATCTGTAAAATGAGCTGGAGAAGGACATGACAAACCACTCTAGTATCTTTACCAGGAAAACCTGAAATAGGGTCACAAAGAGTCAGACATGACTGAACAACCACAGCAGAACTTTCTTCAGATATGCTCTGTGGGTCCTCATAGAGGTACTTGTCTCATGTTAGAACGGAAGCTTCTTGAGAGTAGGAATGGCTTTGTTGTTTTATTTGAATCCCTGCTGCCTAGCACGTACTGGGTATTTGATACACATGTGTTGGTAGGTGACTGATTATGAGCTTGAAAGGGATCTCAAGCTCCTTTATTCGTCATTGCCTCGTTTTGCAGACAAAGAAAGAGGCCCTGAAGGTTGGCATGGCTTGTCCCTCTTCTCATAGGTACAGCAGAGCCAGGATTTGAACCTGAGTGCTCTGACTGCCTCAGGGTACTGTACCACCTTCCCTCCCTCTTCAGAGAGCAAAATACAGGCCTCTGGCCTTCACTTTGGGGAATGACCATTCATATCCCAAAAGCAAAGAGCCTTGCTCTAAACATCATGGGACTTAGCGTCATTAAGACATAAGTCATCAAGCTCTTCTATTTAGTTTTCTGAAGACCTAGTGGTCACTTTTTAAGTCAAGTCAATGTGGGTACAGACCAACAAATTTCATTTACTTTAAAGAAGTGCTGTAAAAGATGCTTTTGATGTCTTGACAGCACTTAGCCTGGGAAGAAGTCTTGGAACTTTTATCAGGATCCCCATCTAAGTCTGTTAAAGTTCATAAATGTATATTCTTTGCAGCAACGAGGATCAGTTTCCCCATCTTTTATAAATTCTAGTCTACTGTGACTTCCCTTCACCTTCCCCACCTCCCAGTCTAGCTTGAGGACATCTCAGCTGGACTCATAGTACCCTGGATTGTGCTATAATGTGCTGATTTGAATGTCAGTAACCAAGTCCCATCTGTCTTGATGTGGCCCCAAGGCAAAAAACGAAGTGCACATTTACCAAGTACTTGTGCCCGCTTTTTCCAGATTTTGGAGTTTAAAAGAAATGTGACTTCATTACTTCCCTAAAGAGATTGGATGAGTTGCTGGGGGTACTCCCTCTGGGTTGTGGGAGGAGTAGTCCCCTGTGTGTGATCAGATAATAGGGAAAAAGTGCAAAGTAGACTCTTTTGGACGGGGAATCCTGCTCAGGCTCTTCCAAGGGCCCCCTGGCAGATAGCTAGACTTCTAAGGGCCCCCTGACAGACTGCTCCCTACCAAGCAGAATCCTGAAGATTGTCCCAGAGGAAGGTGCGTTGGGTGTGAGTTGGTACACTTCTTTGAAACCTTTCTGGTCTCATCCCTTTCTTCTTCCATAGTTACAGAAAGCACTCTCTGAACTTGATAATGTTAAGGAGGAACTGAGATCAACCCAGAGGGATTTACAGAATACAGACAAGGAGATCATGGTGAGATGGTGAAGGCCTGTCTTGAAGGGCCCGAGAGTTTATTTGAATTTATAAGAATTTGCAACGTAAGCCGTTTCCCACTTTCTGGTGTAGATCCCAGTGTAGACTTGGCTCAGCTCTTCCCAATGAGCTTGACACTGGACACAGAAACCCAGAATTAAATGATTGCCTTTAGTTTGGGCTGCCTGAGTGTTCACCCAGGACAGGTTTCAGAAATGAGAGGTGTGGCATAGCCGTTATTTCCTCATGTATCCTGCTGTTTCTCCAGTGCTGAGCATCATCGTGGTGTTTGCCATCTGAAGTATTGGTTATACCTTTTATTGGCTAAAGACTCCACCTCACTTTGAGAGGCCAGTGGCACATCCTCAGTTGTTATTTGTCCAACCTGAAGAGGACTTCGGAATTTATTTGTATGGCCAATAATCTCTTCCTTTCCTATAAATACAAAATACAAATCATCATTTGATTTTTTACTATTGCCACTCTTGGTGAAATTGGACACCAAGGTAATTGATGTGCATAGTGGGGGAGTAAGTTGTGCAGAATTGCTTCAGAAAGCTATTTCCCTGAAGCTGAGCCTTGGCCTCCAGGACTGCACTCTGGACCACATCAGCCTGGCTGTAGGGAGGAGCCTCCCCTGTACTGCAGGCCCTGACTGAGGCTGGCCTTGCCTCTTGTTCCCAAACCTGCTCTCTTCTCTTTGTCAGTCTCTAGACTAAGCTTTATTCATTAGTCTTCTCATTTACATTGGTTATTTTTTCTCTTCCCTAAGAGCTTAAAGAAGAAGCTGATGATCCTCCAGGGGACCCTGAGCTTACCGTCGCACACCAGTGAGACCCTCAGTCGGCTCGTCTTAGAGAGGTTTGCTCAGCTCCTTCAGTGGCGGGGGGGAGAGGGAGGATCTGGGAAATGTATTAAAAAGTTCTCCAGAGAGGAGTATCACTCATCCCAAGTTATTAGAGGAAGTCTTGGGCTTTTAGGGGTCTTGCCTAGAAGGACTAGTGACTTACCCTAGAAATTCATCAGGAATGAAAAGCAAAGCAGGAAATGAATAGCCTGGACTCACAGGTGGTAGATTCTGATCAGAGGCAAAAATGCAGGTTTGAATCTGCCTTCGTTGCTTCCTTGGTGTGGCATTTAATTTGCTTTTGTTTTTACATGACATTCATTTCAATAAATCACCAAGCGTTCACTAAGCACCTACTCAGTTGGAGGCACTGATAATACTACAAAGACAGAAGTGAGACAGCCCCCACTCAAGGACTTCACATTCTAATTGGGGGTACAATTAATATATTTTTGTGTGGTAACTATGATAGCATCTCCGCTGGGCCCATAGTGCCCTGGTTTTGCAGAACTGATTAGAATATTGGTTCCTAAGCTTTACTGTCTTGGCAGTGGCTCCAAGGATTCACCTCCCAGTCACTGGCAAGGAAAGGGAGTCTTAGAGGTGGAGATTGTAGCCGTAGAGCAGTAAATTCCAGGAGCAATGCTGGTACTGGTTTTATTATTGTTTCAAGAATAAAAAATAGGACCTGGGAGTTATGGGTGAGCTAGGGTACATGCATGGTGGCAGACAACATGGTAGGATGCCTTCATTGGAGAGGCCTTAGTGATCTGGTGGATAGGTCTATTCTCTCGTTAGCATGCCCTTGTATCAGTGAAAAGAGCACTGGATTGTAAGCTCCAGCTTAGCCAGGTAAAGGAAGATCTAGCTCCGCTCCCATCCTCAACCAAGTGACTCTTTCTTTGTAAGAAAAATGACAACAAAAGAAACGAAAAAAAGGTCAGCACAGTGATCATATCTGTGGCATGTACTCCATTCTGCATCCTTTTCCTCCACCCCTGCAGTGAAGGGAGGGAGATAGTGTCCCATGTTAGCAAGTCATTCTGAATGGATTACCGACTCCTGGCTTCCAGGTTTTAGCAATCCTGAAGCCTCTCACTTCCCAATTTCCCTTGCTTCCAGATTTTTCCTACCTTTGTAAGCTTCTGGTGGAGGAAGACAGGAAGGGGTGGGATGGAGCTTTGCCCAAGGCTGGTGGCTCACGGATTGTTTTGTTCCAAATTTGACAAACAACAATAAGAAGGAATATTTCCAGGTACAAAGTACAGAAAGAGACTTGTGTGTGAGATTGTAAATCTTAAAGTATTCACTCATTCCAGCACTTACTTCCAAAGCTGTTTCTCTGTCTTGCTGCCCCCTGAACCTCTTCATCTCTTCTCTTTTTTTTTCTCTAAATGCTTTCTTTTTGGGAAGATTATCTACAGCTAGTTTGTGAAGAGCTGGTTGTCATGTTCGTTGGCATTTTTGCAGTGTTGATGAAGCACCTAATTTGTTTACAGTTGTGTACTTAACGCTATACAAAGCTATGGCTCTGGTCCTCTAAGAGCTGACAGTTAGGAGCAGCACAAGGTGAGTTAGATGAATCATTTAGTTTAACACCTTCATTTTATAGAAGAGGAAATAAACCCAGAGAGGAGAAATGACATGGGAGCCAAGCCCAGATTAGAAAACCAATTTCTTCCTTCTTTCAACTCCTCCAAGCTAGGAATCTTGTGCGTGCACACATCCCTCTCTACCATACAGGTGATCCCATCTCCTCCAGCAGGTTATCCCTTGTATCACCCCCCATCTCTCACTGATCTGCAGTCTCTGTCTGCTGACTTCCCTGCTGCCTAGACATGCCCGTGTCTCCTCCATTCTCAAAAATCCCTCCGTTGATCCTTCCATCTCCAATAATTATCCTTTATCTCGTCTGCCCTTTGTGGCTAAACTCGGTGAAAAGACTTTCTCCTCTCAGTCTCTTCTTAAGCCTTTACAGTCTGTCTTCTGACCTCAGTGATCCTCTTAATGGCCAAAGCCAATGACCTTTTCTTAATTCTCATTCTCCTCAACCTCTCTGCAACCTTGGACACTATTGAGCACTCCTCTTCTCTAGGTTTTTGGGATATCCTTCTCTCCTGGTTCTCCTCCTACCCATTTGACCATTCCTGAGTTACCTTTGCTGGGTAATAATAGCTAGTATTTATGTACACTTAGCATGTGCCAGGCACTGTACTGAGGGCTTTACAATGATTATTTCATTTGGTCCTCGCAACACCCTGGGAGAAAGGGGCTCTTATTATCCCCCTTTTACGGTTGAGTGAACAGACCAACAGAAGTGGAGTGACTTGCCCAGGATCACTCAGCTAGTAAGTGTCTGGGGCTGAATTTGCACTCAGGTTTTTCTGACTCCAGGTCCAGCATTCTATCCATTTTGCCACCTAGCCTCCTCAACTAGAGGCTAGCTACCTAGCTGCATTCTCATGCAGATCACTCCCTCTGAACTTAGGTGTTCCTCAGGGTTCTGTCCTCTGTATTACTTTATGTGGTGATGTCATCAGCTCCCATGGATTTAATTACCATCTCTGTGCTGAGTTGGAGCTCTATGCCCCAAGCTCCCTGCTGATTTCCAGTCTGATATCTTAAACTCAGCATTTCTAAAATGAAACTTAAAATCTTTGTCCCAAACCCTTTCCTCCTCCAAACTTCCCTGTTACTGCAGAGGGCATC
Organism: Potorous gilbertii; assembly: GCA_028658325.1. Classification (NCBI taxonomy): domain Eukaryota; kingdom Metazoa; phylum Chordata; class Mammalia; order Diprotodontia; family Potoroidae; genus Potorous; species Potorous gilbertii. The sequence goes on from CM053769.1 coordinate 5,451,832, forward strand.
ACCATCCTCCCAGTCTCTCAGACTCAGCCTAGGAGTCATCCTGGACTCTGCACTCTCTTAGCCCCATATCTAAACTGTTAGTAAGACCTGTCGATTTCCCCTTTGCAACATATATTAAATACACCTCTTTCTCTCCCGTAGCACTGCTATCACTGTGGTACAGGCCCTTATCTCCTCATGCCTGGACTGTTGCAATAGCTGGTGCTGGGTCTGATTGCCTCAAGTCTCTCCCCTCCATCCATCCTCCATTCAACCACTAAAGTGATTTCCCTGAAGTACAGGTCCAACTCTCTCTTTGTCTCTCTGTCTCTGTCCCTTTCTCTCTCTCTCTCTCTCTCACGCACAAACACACTTTAAACTCCAGTGGATCATTCAAACCCTTCATAACTTAGCCCCTTCTTACCTTTGGAGTCTTCTTACATCTTCTGACTCCCCCACTCCCCAATATTCTTTGATCCAGTGGCACTGCTGTCCTTGCTCTTCTACAAACAAAACACTCCAGACTCCAGGCATTTTCTTTGGCTGTCCCCCATGCCTAGAATGTTCTACCTCCTCATCTCTGCCTTCAGGCTTCCCTGGCTTCCTTAAGTTCTAGCCAAAATTCCAATCCTCTACTGGAAGCCTTTCCTAACCCTTCTGAATTCTAGTGCCTTCTCTCTTTTAATTATTTTTTCTCCTGTATGTAGTTTGTTTGTATGTATTTGTTTATTTATTATCTCCCCCATTAGATTGGGAGCTCTTTTTTTGCCTCTTTTTGTTCTCCCAGCTTAACACAGGACCTGGTACAATAGTAATAAAGTGCCTAATAAATGTTTGAGTCACTGACATGTATACAAGGTATAGAGAGCAAGGTAAAAACCCTTAAGTCCATAAGTGAGTTGGCAAGATCTTTTTAAAAAAATCAAGTAAGTCATTTGGTTTGTCCTCATTTAGGGTATTACCCTTTGTTCACTGGACTCTCTGTAACCAGGCTTCAGATGACCCTGTCTGAGGCTAATCCTTGCTAACCCTTCTATGTAGGAAAGCTGTGAACTAAAGCCTGTTACATATCCAGTCGATAATTGTGGAAATATTTTCCACTTATGTGATAACCAGAGTTCAAATCTGGCATCAGACAGCTAGGCTGTGTGACCTTGGGCAAGTCACCTAAACCCTGTTTGCCTCAGTTTTCTGACCTGATCCCCTGGGATTGTTGAGAAGCGCAGATGAGATAATATTTATTAAGTACTTCGCACAGAGCCTGGCATGTGCTGTGTGCTGTATAGTGACCGAGTACTGTTATTATGACTGTTTATTGAATACCTAAATATCCATACTTTCCTAAACTATTAATTTTCCTTCCATCAACAGAAATTGTATAATTGTATTCCTTTTGTGTCTTAGTAGATGTTTTCATGAGTGTTTTTGGTTAATAATTTCATCACCTAATGATCCACTGTTTGTTGAAGAGCTCTCCACACTTAGATAGGTTGGCCCTTGAATGACAGACATATTACCCATACTTTCCACTATGGTGGGACCTGCCAGACAGGTCTGTGTACTCTCATAAATCTGGTGGTATAATCTCTCAACACCAGGAGTGATCTTACCACAACAAGGCATCAGAGCAGACCTTAGGTGGAGGAGCCTGTCCTTGTCCAAGTAAAAGTATATTTCAGAGATGAAGCATCTATTATGTATCTAGCATTAAGATAAGTGCCACAAATTTTGCTGAAAACCGAGTTGCATGTTTTCTATTATTTCTCCTCTATCATTATCTATCAACTACCAAATAGATTGACAGGATACTTTCTTTACATAATAGTGTTGACTGTTATCCTCTATTGTCTCTGATTTGATTTTTCCTGCTCACAAGAAAGCTTAAAACCTTGTTTTTCTCTTTAAATCTAGGCACAATTTAAGCTTCCTAATTTCTGTGTACTTGCCCATTCTTCCACAGATTTTCAGAAGTGGTTCTGCACTAAGTGCCTAAGGATAGAGTCCTCTGCTGGATACTAAACTGAACTTAAGGTTAGATAATAGCTGGTTCTTGCTGTCATGAAACCCATAGTTTGGAAAGAAGGTTCAGAAATAAACACAGGTAGTTCTAATGCACAATATTGCATGATAATTTCATTAGGAAGGTACAAAATAAAGTGCCATGTGAAGTCTGGGGGAGAATCGGAATCATAGATGAGGAAATCAGTGAGAGCTTTGCGTAGGCGGTAGCATTTGAGTTGGTCTTTTAAAGATGGTAAGAATCTTACAAGTGAAGAGGGGGAGGCAGTTTCTGGCATTGGGAATAAAAGAATCCTTGGGGGTGGGAGTGATCGGGTTGTGTTCTCAGGAGGGATAACGGTACAGCTGAAATGGAATGAAGAGCATGTGAGGGCTGCTTTTGGTCCACGATGTTTGGACTTTAGATGGGTAGTAGGGAGCCACTGAAGACTAGCATGGCAGGATCATTCAAATAATAGATTAGAAAATGGGTAGGAAATGGAAGTAGAAAGACCCATCGGGCATCATAACTGTTTAACCTTTCACCAGATCTTTCCCACTAATCTCGCAGTCTCTCATGTGGTTCTAGCTCACCTAGTGCTTTTTTTCCCCAACATTTAAAAAAACCCTTCCTATTCTTTTTCCATTGTGTAAGCTTCTATTGTATGTTCCCCTCCTTTCTCATTTTCTTTTTCCTACTGTATTTAAATCATGCCCTTCATTTCCCCTTTGTCATTTGAAAATTGCATCATGTTTCCTGCCTTTCCTTCCCTGCTCACATTTCCATAAAAGCATTTGTGGCTCTCCCTCAGCAGACTTCCTAAGGCTCCATTCTCATTTGTGCTGCGCTGCCACATGCAGTTCTGTTGGGCCAACTAGGCCTTTTCCCCCAGTTTAGCTGCCACATGGGATAGTGCCATGCCATACATTAGCATGTCTGTCAATCTGTCTGAATGTGGGGATAGCAGTGCTGCTCCATCAAGGTGGGATTATGTTTCTTAGGTTCAGATAATAGCTCAGAGGGTCCAAGGTGAAACTCCAACCCCATTCCAGTCTCAGACGACCAGGCACCTGTGTTTCAGATTTAAATATTGAAGTATATCCAGAGCAAGTTGACTAGGAAGTGAAGAGGCTGATGGACCATAACATGAGGAGGACATAATGAATATTGAAGGGCCTGAAAATGTTTAGTCCAGAGAAGAGGAGATATGGTTGATGTTTTCAAGCATTTGAAGAGCTGTCATGGGACAAAAGAATGAGACTGGTTCTGATTGGCCACAGGACAAAACAAGGCCTGCTGGATAGCAGCTAAAAAGAGGAAGATTTTGACTACATTTAATAAAGAACTTTTTAATGGTTAGAGCTACTGATGAAAGCAAAGTCTAATAAAAGCTAAAATGAGAAGTTATTGTATTTTCTGCCCCTGGAAGTCTATAGGCAGAATCTAAATGAGCCCTTAAGGTATTGGAGGGGGACTTCCTGCTAAAGTCTAGGTCAGAGATGGAAAGCCAGCAGCCTCGAGGCCACATGTGGTCTTCAAGTGCAGCCTTTGACTAAATCCAAACTTCATAGAACAAATCCACTTAATAAAAAGATTTGTTTTGTAAAACTTGGACTTAGTCAAAGGGTTGCACTTCAGGACCTAGAGGGGCCACATGTGGCCTCAAGGCTGCAGATTCCCCACCCCTGGTATAAGTTGAAATGAATACATGTGAATGAATGGGTTACACTAGGTGTTAGATCTCTTCTGACCCCGAGATTCTGGCAAGTTCGTTTCTCTCCCCTTGTTTATGCACAGGAAGGGAGATGTTACTTAAACAGCATTGAACCTGTTTCAGACATTTCTCTGTGGTCTTCCTTCAGATTTATTTTTTCAAGTTTTTCTGACTTCTTTACACTTCTGAATTTTGTTGCTTTTCTGAATTTCTTCTACCCTGGTTTCTTCCCATATGAAATGAAGGTGCTGAATTAGATTTTTCTCTAAGGTCCCTTTCAGCTTTTATGTTCTGTTATCCTATAAACTAACTTCTCCTTTAAAAAAAATTTGACTCAAGAACATGGACCCTTATTTTGTCTCCTTTGTTTTCCACACCTAAAAATGGTCTTTAATTTGCTGTCTCATTTGTCTACTTGTCTACCATGTCACTTTTCCAGAAGGTAACTGAGTAATTAAATCATTTTATGTAATAAGCACTTTACAAATACATAGTATTGTGCTAGATCTTGGGGAAAATACAAAGTTTAAGTAAAATATGGTCCCTGCCCTCCCGAAGCATGGAGACTAATGTCCCATGTCTTTATTAGTATTCCATTTTCTCACTTGACAAGTTGGATGAGCTGCCCAGTGAGCCTTGTTGGCCAAAAGGTCCCTCATAGAGATCGTCAGACTTATGAACATAGCAGGTCATTATGCATTCAACTGCCTCTGCCAAGCTGTTAATAAAAGTAGCATAATTTTTTTAAAGGTCTCTTTTTTCCCTTTTGAACTGATAGCAGAGACTTCAGTTTCCGTATTACAGTCAGCTTCTCTAACCATGGCCTGCCTCCCTTTTGACTCTGGAAAACAGCAACTCTTGAAAAATGAATATATGTCATGTCCCTTGAACATTAAGCCTCCATAAGCTGACAGTGAGCCAAGTAAAACCTGTATAGCGCACAGGACATGCTGTTCCTGGGCTGTTTAACCAAGTAAATTTGCCAAAGAAAACAAGATGTTAGAAATCCATGAAGATGACTCACTTTCACTAATGAGAGAGAGAGAGAGGGAGAATGGTCTTCGAGACGATTTTCTTGTCTTATCCTTTGCTTCCTGCTCTGTCCCTTATTTTGAGCCAGTATGAGACCATACGCAACAATTGGGAAGGGATTTGCAATGACAGGTGAGAAAAGGTGGTTTTGAATACAGGGAAGCTTAAAAAGGTGTAGGAGTCAGAGAAAAGGAATCAAAGCTGGCAGATGAGAGTGAGAGTGTTCAGACGGCCAGCCACACAGAGATGTCACGGGCGGGAGGTGTGGATGTGACCACTTTACCCGACAAATATGTTGAAATAAGCATTTAGGTTTGGTGCTGGGGAGACCAGAGCCATCACAGCCTGCAAGGGAGGAGCTTGCTGTCTGGCACATTTTACTGCCTGGAGAACTGGATGTGGAAGAGTCAGGAAGATTCAGCTTCAGATCCTTCCTAGGGATCTTACTCAGCTACGTGATCTTGATCAGGTCACTTGGGCTTTTACACCTTCATTTCCCCATCTCTAAGGTCCAGATAACGACAGTGCTCACTTCAGAAGACTGTTGGGCCAAACAAGTGAGATAGCAAATGTGAAGCTATAAAAATGGAAGCCAGTTATCAGCCTAAGAGTTGGGACCCAGGAAGGGTCTAGGTCCAGGACATGAGCACTTGGTATTTGGAATTCCAGCTTGTGCCAAAGAGCAGACAGAGAATTGACTGTGTGACCCATCGACTAAGTCACCAATGCAGGAGAAGATACTGGTGGTTCCATTTGGAATGACCCAAGGAGATTAAAAACTCTTCAGTTTATTACTTTACTGCCTCTAGAATAAAATAAATGCACCCTAGCTTGACTCCCAACTACCTTTTCTATCTCGGTTCCTGTTGCTCCCATCAACACCCACTGTTCTAGTCAGACTGGACAGCTAGCTATTCCCTATACACTAGATTCTCACTGCCCTTGTAGGTTCTCCCTTTCATGCCTGAAATGCTTTCAGTGGTCATGTCTTGCCCTTAGAACCCTTTGCTTCCTTCAGAGCAGACTCAGGTGCCACCTCCATGAATGAGACTTTTCCTGCTTCCCTTCCTCCTCTGAGCCCCCTAAGTTGTTCATTGTCTCCCTCTTGAAATGACTTTGTATTTCTTGGTCATATACTTTGTGTTTACTTATCTGGCATTTTTTGTCTCTTTCCTTCTACCCCCTATGTCAAATGTATTCACCTTGATAGCAGGAACATATCCCATTGCATTAATTAATGGTTGTTGAATTAAAGGAGAAGGTGTGAGGTTGACCTGCTAGTATAGAACTGTGCTTTTAAGGTGAGTAGCCCAAGTACTTTCTGAATTTTAGCACAGTGAGGGACAAAGGTTAGGAGCCAGATTTAAGAGAAAGCCATAGAATAGTACTTCTCAGACCTGAAATGGTGTCACAAGCAAGATATGCTATCAGAAAAGCTGAAGCTGAACCTGAAACCTCGTCTCTGTTGTCTGTAAAAACTCAGAGGTGAAAATCTGTGACTTGGTGGTGTGGGAGTCTCCATCTGTTGTTGCTATGTTATGTCAACTGTGCTTTACCCTCCCACCCCCCAAAACCCAAATCCAACCACACAAACATCGTGTGGTGAGAAGTCATTTTTCTATAGCGCTTTAAAGTTTCCAAAGCACTTACTTTATAACATCTTTGTGTGGTAGGCAGTCCTAAGTGGTGTTGTCCCTGTCTTTATAGAGGAAGACATTGAAAGAGAAATGATTTGTCCAACGCCCTGGGACTAGGAAGTACAAGAGGCACTATTTGGGCTTGGAGCTGCTCAGGAGCACTTTTAGGGTTAAGTTAGGTTCATTCTCCTGGTTAGTTAGAGCC
>CM053769.1:5458897-5482845 GCA_028658325.1 Potorous gilbertii
GTATATGTGCACATTTGCATCTGCATACATATATATATATATATATATATATATATATATATATACACACATATATTAGTTTTATTATATCACATACAACGTAGTAATATATTATTTTTCATAATTGACTCTGTGATGTTTCCCTGCCCATATGAAAAGCCAGCATAGACAAGGATGGATGGCCTGTTTAGCCAAAAGTGAAATTGCTCTCCAAGTGTCTAGCAGAAAAGAATTCATTTCCAGGTAAAATGGGTTAAATTTCTTAATATTTCCAAGCCGTGTAGAATATGTGCTCCCCCAATCCCCTTCCATCTTAAGGGCTTTTAGGCTGCCACCTCAGCTTCTCTCCCTCCAGTGATTAGACCTATGAGTTCCCAGATCTATCTTCATGCTGCTTCGCTCATCTCATCAAACACGGCCCTCTGCTTCAGTGTCTGTGTAACAGCAGCTTCAAAAAAGAAAATGTGGAACACTGTGAGGGGCCCTAGAGGAGACGGGCAGAAGTTGACCATTTCAAAGCAGGTCTCCCTAGGCTGCCACGTCTTGGAAATGTTCGCTTGCCCTGTTGTCTAAAAGCACCTACCTCTACTGGTACATCGATGACCAAGGTCTCTTTGTATGGATAGTGGTACCCAAAAAGGATTTAGAGAATGAGAGGACCTGAGAGGAGAGATGCTGGTATTGGAACCAGGTTTCTGGTTTTCTATGTGGCTTTTCTGTTCCTTCCTCTCAGCCATATGGGCTGTGATTCAGGCAGGAATGAGGATAGACCTTGAATTCACCCTTTCAGATATTTCAGAACTTTGAAGTGTGTGATACTTCACTGGGCCTGTGATCTCACTGAGGAGAGCACTCTGCACCGGCAGAGATCACAATCCACCCAAACCTTCTGATCCTGGCTGTTGCTTGTCCTTGTCTTTCTAGATACTCTCCATAGAAGATTTCTCCAGCGTGCTGGAGGCCTTTCTCTGGTTCTTTAAATATCTTGTGGGCCGCCATGCAGCGCTCAGGAATCTGTTATCTAAGTTGTCCATTCGTTATCCTGTGCTCTCTTCCCAGCTTGTGGCCTTTTCTGTTCGTGCGGCCTCTTGATGATATCTTCCAAATCAAGTTATCAATGACTAAGTTACACCCACTATGTGTTTTCCATTGCCCTTATTCTTTTGACATCGTGGTGATCTAGGATTTGTAGCAATACAAGGAGAATACTAGTATTGAGAAGTTGGACTTTTGAGGCAGCAAGGAGCTTAGAATTTTTGGAAGCAGTACACGTTTGCCAAGTTCTCTCTTCCTATTCAGCACTCGGCCTAGCTCACAACTGTTTATAACAGCTGTCCAGTGTATGTGTTGTGATGCAGCACAGCAATTTAGTCTACCTACATGTCAGAAACATCTATCGTCCGTTTGTTTTTTGCTGTTTGGATCGTTAGCTTAATCTCCCTTGAGTTCTAGTGCTCAATGATGACCCTTTCCGGTACGTTTTTTAGAAGTTATCATTTCTACGTACACTGAGTTGAAGTGATAAAATATTTTGTTCTTCTCACAAATGTTTACTAGGTAAATAATATGTGCAAGCAACATATAGTAGATCCCTCCTCTGGGACATCCATAGTGTCCCCTAGACACTGGAGGGAGGGAAGGGGTGTTAAAAATGTCTTATCCAGGATTCCTTAAGCTGCCTTACCGAGCTGTGCACTCACTGTCAGAGCCTGAAAGAGAGGAAGGTAGATGAACTTAGCATTCATGCTGTTGTGAATGATCCTTCTTTCTCTTCTAGCCCAGCTCCTGTGGAAATGCTGAGCCTAAAGTTGCGCCAACCAGCGGGTGGTGAGGACATTGATCTGAATGCCTCCTTTAATGTGGACACACCCCCAGTCCAGCCCCACAGCTCCAAACTTGTCCCAGCTAAGAAGCTCTGCCTGCAGCAGTCGAGGTGAATGGTCTTTGTCCTCTCTCTGCACAGGGGCAGCCCACTAAAGATCTCTTTGTTCTGTAAAGAATCTCATGGTGATGACAGGTGCCTAGGCCGCTACTACTCGTGGTCGTTTTCCTTTGTTACCAGCTCCCAAATCCCCTTTTTACAGAAATATGGGGGAAGGATAGAGGAAGAAACAGCTAGAGGAGAGCCAAGAATAGGGCACTAATTCCTCTGGGCAGTATTTCCAAAGCTGGAGGTAGGGTGTGATGGCCTATGGTCTACGGTCACATCTCACTCTCCCCACGATACTCATTTGTAAGATTTAACACACACACCCACTTTATCTCTCCACCCACTCGGCTCCTTCCCGCTGCTGTGCAAAGTTCCCAACCATAATCTTTCTGAGCCAGATGTTGGCTCCTGTGATACCCTTCTGAGGGCAGATTCTGTACTGCCAGGCAATGACCAATATGTTAGAGCTCTGTGTTTCCCATTTTCATTTTGGATGGGAAATCTGCTTCACATCCTGTTAGGGGAAGGAAGGGAAAGGAGGGGAATAAATGTATCTGGTACCTGCTACATGTCGGGTGCTGCTGAGAGCTGTACAAACATTACCTTATTTGATCCCCATAACAACACTGTCATTCCCATTTTACAGTTGAGGAAACTGAGGCAAACAGAGATTAAGTGACTTGTCCAAAATCACAGAGGTAGCAAGTGTCTGAGGCTAGATCTGAAGTCATAGATTACTGAGTTCTGAGTTCGTTATCTTCACCCCATACTCATTTCTCTTCCAAATGTCCTACTATTGTTTTTTTCTTGAAAATAAATTCTTAGAGATATTTTCTATTTTTTTACATTACCATGTTATCCCACATATATAACCCTCCCCCTCCCAGAGAATCATCCCATAGAACAAATAATATTTTTTTAGAGAGGGGGGGAAAAGCACAATTGATTGATACAGTTAAAAAGTCCAAAAATGTGTGCCATGTGTAAAATTTGTGGCCCTCCTGCCTCCACTGGGGCTGGGTGGGGCATCTCCTTATTTCTCTTCATTTGAGTCCCGTTTCGTCTTCATAGGTTTGTTCATTTCCTTTTGTCTTTTCGGTCTGTCATTGTCCTTTCTGTTTATATTATTGGAGTTAACATGTATGTTGTTTTCTTGGCTCTGCTTACTTCACTCTGCCTCCCAAGGTATAAGTCTTTTCGTGCTTCTCTGGGCTTATTGCATATCATTTCTTCAAGCATAATGATATTTCATGTGCCACAGTTTGCTTCTCCATTCCCCAGCTGATGGTCATCTTCTTTGTTTCCATCTCTTAGCTATCACAGGAAGTGAAAGCTTATAAATATTTTGGAGTATATGGGGACTTTTTTCTTATTGATGACTTCCTTGGGATATAAGGGAATGGAGTCTCTGGGTTAAATGGTATGGATATTTTAGTCGCTTGGTTTGCATAATTCCCAGTTGCTTTCCAAAATGGTTGGACTGTCTCACACTTCCCTCAACCATTAGTGTGCCTCTCTTTCAGCAACCCCTCCAACGTTTGTTGGACTCTTGCCATTTTTGTTGTTTTTGCTGGTTTGTAGGGTGCAAGGTGAAATCTTAGGGTTGCCAAATTTTCCTGTTTTTGTTAAGGTCACCACCAGTTTTTCAGTCACCCAGGTTCATAACCTTGGTGTCATCATCAAATTCTCATTCTCTTTCACCCCACATGTCTAGTAGATTGTCAAATCTTGTTTCTGTTTCTAAAAGCTCTCTTGGACCTGTCCCTTTCTGTCTGCTCCCACAGGTAACACTCTTGTTCAGTGACTTCCTCATAGTTACGTAGACTCTTGTGATGAGCTCCTCGCTAGTCTGCCTTCGCATCCCTTCCCTCTCTCTAACCCATCCTGCTCACAGCTGCCAAAGGGATTTTTCTGAAGCACAGATCTGACCATGTTACTTCCCCTCTAGTAAACTGTGATAAATATTATTTCATCTTTATTTCATCCTTTAAAATGTTTTTTCAGGCAAGTTGTACAACATGCATAATTATGACCATAATAGTACTTGTAAAGTAGGTAAATATGTGTATATTGGAAACGTGTGTTCAAAATTTATTTGCTGATAGAGACGTACATCAAGAAAGTTTGGAAAGCACTGCTCTTTAAGTTCCCAACATCCTCTTCTTGCTCTGCTGGCTTCCTCCCTGTGCCTTCATTTCCCTGTTCGTGTTTGTATTTGCCTCTCTGAACAACAGTGGGATATAGGCTTTTCGTACTACAGCCACAAACATTCTGGCGATTGAAAGCCACCTGACAAGGGTCTGAATGTCAGAAGTGTCTTGCTGTGAATGCAGAGATATCTGGAAAAACTCTGGCAGGGATATTGAGCATGCTCAAGCTAAAACTGCCATAATAACTAGTAATAACTTAGGTTTCTCTAGGTTTCCTTACAGTCGTTGCTGTTATGTGGCCTCTAAGCTACAAAGGTACAAAGAACAGAAGCAGATCCCTTCAGAGACTTAATGTGGTGAGAGAATGTGGCATTCTTCAGAAGAGGGAGAAAAACTGATATCAAGAGAAGCAGAAAGTGGGACATTATAGGACTCTGTGTGTGCGTGTGCGCACGTGCGCATACAGAGCAGCTGCTGCTCTGCACTAGTAGAGAAGGTCCCCCACCCAAGGGGAGTTCTCCGCACCAATAAAATCAGAAGCCTAGACAAAAGAATGCACACACACAATCTTCATCAAGTGTTCAGTCATTTAACAAACAAGAGTATTGACCATCTAGAAGCACAAGCCCAGAGAGTAGGGAAACGCAGGGTTTAACTTACAAGCTGGGGTCTTGTAGATGTGACAGTGTGTTTTAAAGTTATTTTTAGGTCTTTCTTCCCCCTTTCTCCATTCTTCTTTGATGTCTTTACATTTCCACACAGGACAAATTAGTTTCATATCAAAAACTAACAAGAGAGTGTTAAACAATAATGCAATAAATTTTTAAGGCAAAATCTGAAGGTGAGAACAGCAGGTAAACAGTCTAGACTGGAGAGCCATTAGAACAGTGCATGATGGGCCAGACAGACAGGTGGTTAGAACTAGTAACAGAACAGATCTGACAAGACTGGTAGCAGGAAGACTGACTCAGTCTGCAGACCTTCTTCCTTCAAGGCCAGTGGTTCAAGAGCACCAGAACCCTGAGGTGATGACTTTTAGCCAGGCAGTTAAGTGCACAGCGTGACGTTCTTTGGCCAAGTATTGTACTCTTGAAGTCAAGACAGTCAGTAGTCAATAAATACTAAACACCTACTAGTGCCAAGCTCTGGGGATACAACTGTGGAGAAAACAGATGATCCCTGCCCTCAAGTTGCTTACGATCTTATAGGGGAAGACAGCAGACAAAAGGAAGGAGCGGGGCACTTAGTGGAGAAGTCTCAAGATTGTGCAGCCAGCTAAGAAATCTCAGAGCTGGGGAGGAGAGGGAAGAGATGTACAGTTATATTGTGGTTTTTAAAAGAGGCAGTCTGAATGAGATTTCGTTTGACTCAGACCGTCAAGGTAGATAGCAGCTCTCTAGGGGCCCGGTCTTCAGCTGTCATTGTATTCAAGGTGACTGGAAGGTCAAACAACCCAAAGAAATGAAGGATGATGCCAAGGAAGAGATCATTGCCAGGCAGTTGCTAAAAGATCAGAATCTTCAGAGTAATGCTGATGATGACACTGACATTTGTTTAGCCTCATTAAAGTTTGCAATGCACTTTGCATATTTTATTTTATTTGATCCCCACAAGTTTGTGAAGTAGATGCTGTTATCCCTATTTTACAGTTTGGAAACTGAGACTGAGGAAGGTTAAGCAATTTGTCTGCTTGCACATAGCCACTCACTGTCTGAAGCAGGATTCTAACTCAGGGTCCTTTGACTCCCAAACCCAGCACAATGTCTGCTCACTGTGTCCCAGCAGATTAACTGGCTGAGAAGTGTTCTTTAAGTCAGAAAGGGCTGATTAGAAAAAGATGGGGAGTTTCATCAAAAAGAAAGAAAATCCTTCAAAAACAAACTTGGGTATCTGGTACAAGCTAAAGAGAGAACAGCTTTGAAGTTCAGAGAGGGTGCTTGGGGGGGGGGGTCACAAGAAGTAGCTCAGAACAAAGTTCCCTGATGAGATTCTTGCTGTACTGCTTGTGCTATTAACTGCTAAAATTTAGGGGGATTCTTGGAGGGAGTGAACCCAGTGTTCCTTCAACAAGCATTTGCTGACTAATTAGCAGTGCAGGCTAGAGGATTGTACTTGATGACCTCTAAAGCCTTTTCCAATCCTCTGATTTTAAATTATGCATACAGGACTATTATGTTGTGGAATAAGATATAGTTCCTCCTTTCACATAGCTAATTCTCTGGAAAGTCATGAGGTATAACATCCTTCCTTGTATTCAGATTATTGGTATTTAAGGAAGGGAAACAAAATAAAAAGTGTTGAAGTTAAAGAGGAGATCACTTCTACCTAGGAGCTCAGAGAAAGCATCATGGTGGCAATGGTATTTGAAGAATGGGTAGGATTTCGATGGGTAGATTGGGGAATGGGTATTTTAGGTTGAGGAAACAGTTAGCAGAAGCACTGAGGCAGGAAGGGTAGAGCCTATTTTGGCTTCAGCAGAGTGTGAGGAAGTGAGATAAGGGTGGGAAGGTAACTTTGGGTTAGTCTGTTGAAGGGCCTTTAATTTGGGATTGAAAGGATTTAATCAGACTTTATTTCATAAACATTCATAGAATTTTTTTTTAACAAGGAGTGAGTGACTTGATCAAAACAATGTTAGGAAACTTAATCTGCGGTGTAGAGAATGGATTGGAGGTCAGGAAAGACTGGGCCAGGAAACAAGGTAGATGCCCATTACAAAGTGAGAGGACTCACAGAGGAGATAAACTAAGGGGAAAAGAAATGAACTGAACTGTGGACAGCAGCTGCTGCAGTGAACCAGCTAAACTGAATGTATTCTGAGTCTAGTAAAATTAACATCCTCCAGGATCAGAGGGAATCTTCTGCTGCTAGAAGAAATCTGTCCAGGATAGGAAAGGGTCACTTAGGAGACTTAGGCAGTCTCCCAGATTGCCAGACACCTGCTTGTTTCAGTGTCTGTTGAATGGAGAAATGAAATGAAGGCGCAATTTTTGGTGGTAGAAGATAGTTACTTCCTGTTGTTTTAGGGAGACTGGACTCATAATGTAATCAGTACTGATGGAAAGGGATGGCGGGAGCGGATCAACAAACGGATTCCATGCTTGACTCCTTGAGACAGCCATTGGAAACCGGAGGTACCATTGATGTACCACTAAGAGAGTAAGCAGTCTCAGTTCATCAAATGCTCCAATACTGCTGTGTACAGAACCTAATGCTAAGTAAGTTCTGGAGCAGAGCAAAAGATGAGAGAGAAGCCACAGAGTCCTTGCTTGTAAGAAATTTATAATGAGATGTGATTTGATGCAAGATTAAAATATTGTAATCAAGCTAAAAGAGAGACCCAAGAAAAGAATTCTAGGAAAATCTGAGGAAAAAGAAATCATTTTTAGTTGTTGGTCAAAGGAATGTTGAGGCAGGCTCATCTTAACTGAGCCTCGAAGGAAATATTTCACTAGGTAGTGATGTAGAAGACATATTTGTTCCAGGCATGGGGAAACGGAGCTAAATAAGGTTTGTCTGTACCTTATCAAGCCCAGCAGTCCAATAGATGGGTCTTTAAGTGTCCTTGTGAGACATCTGGCCCAGAAAGTGCCACAGTCTAGATAACTGAAAGAAAAGATGAACAAGTAGAGACTACAGCTTTCCCATCTGTAAAGTGAGAGATGTGTAGACCTCAAAGTGACCTCTCAGATCCCTTCTGACTATAACTTGTATGATCTTTATAAGCAAACACCACTGCAGACATGGTCTCCAAAACCAGAACAACTGTTTGAATTCAGTGGAACTGGAGAAAACCTTTTATTTCATATCCTTAAAATGTTGTGACTTCCCCCATTTCCCCCACCCTTCACCTCTTCTTTGCTAGCAAGAAATACCGAGCCTTTCTGGATCCTTTGTGCATGGCAAGGGAAGGAATAAATGAAGCTGTGCCCAGAATCATGGCAAACCTGTAAAGAGGGTGCCCCCTGGTGGATAATTCTGGGAGTCGCTGCTATGCTAAGAACCAGCTCCCAAAAGGTGTATCGCGAAGGGGTGCAAGCAAACCTGTCCCTTTCTGTCAGAATAATTTGGAGAGGAACCTGCCTGGTGAATGATCAAGGTTTGCTAGCCTCGCTAGCACAATGTGCCCTGGCTTTGAGCATAGACCACCCCCATACACGCTCTCTAGCCATCTTCTCACCCCTTCGTTGAATTTTCTTGCAGCTCTCTGACTTCCAGCATCTCCAGAAAAGACAACAAAGATCCCACGAAGGTAAGCCATCTCAGCTTGCTCTTCTGTGGAACTGACCTAGACCCCTCCAAAACCAGGAGGATTGCCAGGCCTGAAGGCTAAGAGCTGTCCTGTCCTGGCCAGCTTTGGGCTCTCTGCGTGGTTACTTCTCTTGTCTCTAAAGCTCGCATGTCTGGGTTCTGTAGCTTAAGGTAGCCTTTCTGTGTGAGAGAGAGCTCTCACCATGTAGGGGTTAGAGGGTGGGGAAAACCATAGTGAGGGGAGGCATACTGGGGCTTGTGTCCCACTTTGGAATTTTTTAGTTCTTTCTTTGCTACTTCCTATGTGCTCTTGTGATCTCATAGATGTTGAATCCTTCTATTAGAAAGTGAGCTCCTTGACAGCAGGAACTGTCTTGGCTTTCTATTTGTGTCCTCTGTTCTGGAGCTTAAATGAGATATGGAACAGAAAGCTATAAAGTGTTATGCAAATATAAGAAATTATTATGTAATCCAGTTTGAAATCAAGTCCAGACTTGAGTCTTTCCAAATGTCAGTCTGTCCTGCCCGTCTCCCTTTAATGAAAAAACATGTCCAAGGGTAAGGGAGAACTCCCATTGTCTCTTAGTATTCTTTCTTAGTCTTGCTCTGGTGAATTTTTCCAAATAGGAGGCATACAGAATGAACCAGATTATTCCTACTCAGCATGAGTAAAGCTAAACATGATAGATCTGTTCAGTCAGTCAGCAAGTTTTTACATAAGTGCCTTTGATGTCCCTGGCACTCTTGTTTAACTGAGCCTAGAATTTCTATTTCTTCCAGGTTGGGAGATATGAAGATATATAGGATGTATGGAAATTTAAAAAACATCAACAAAATTTCATTTTAAAAATTTCCCCCCCATTTTAATTCTTCTATTCAACATTCATTTAGTAGGGAAAAAATTAAAATAAAAATTTTCCCCCCTCTCATGGCCCCAAGTACTTGTTTTCCTCATTTTCCTTTTAAGCAATAGAATGGGGACATCGTTACTATATAGTGCCTTAAGATGCACAAAATATGACAAGCCTGTGGAGCAGGCAGTGTGGATGTTTTATCAGTGAGGAAGCCATGTTTCCCAAAAGTTAGATGATGCCCAGGATCACACAACTTAGTATTGGCTGAGGAAACTGAGTGCTAGCCTCACTGCATTGTGCCACATTTCACTATTTTAGACCGAATGCAGTCATTCAGTGATATCTCTCTTTGAAGAGATAAATTAGATCCTGCTCCAGAAGCCTGTCACACTCTGTCCTCTCCTGGGGTTGAGAGACCTTTCTGGGAAGGTTTCAAAGGGAGATATGTGACAGCCTGGTGACCCTGGTCATGGTCATAACTACCACAGCACAGTGTGGCTGGCACCAAAAGTTTGTCCAGTTAGAGGGGTGGATGAAGTACCCTCAAGGGTCAGCTTTCAGCTCTAAAGCTGCAGAGGTATTTCCACACCCTTCTCTCTTGCTCTTCCCCTCCTAACCCTAAAATACGGGTAGCAGCTGCTGGCCTGGACCCCTGGAGACTCAAGGGAAGAGCACGCTAGGACATGGGGTTCTGCTTCAGGGACTCTCTCTCTGTTCACAGGGTGGCATGGTGGAAGACACCTGTTGGTAAGAAACCTGTGTTCTAGTTTTCCTAAGAAACAGTTGAGTGACTTTGATGGCTTTAGTTTTAAAACAAGATGGTTGTACTAGCTGATCTCTTAGACTTGTCCTGTTCTAACATTCTAGGTTCATAAGATTCTTCCTCCCAAATCCCCTGAGGTTCCAGGGATGTGCATAAGGTATTAACTCTGACCTGGATTTTTCTCCTTCAGGTGAATGGTCTTTCTCTTGGGGGTCAGCGTTGGGCCGGAGAACAAGATGATGATCTGGTGGGGAACTTTCCCTCGTTCATTCGGAATGCTGTCCTAGGCAAGAAGAGGCCCCTGGGCAACCTGGGAGACCCAAACAGGAATAGTGGAGCTGTAAGTATGGCTGGTCACTTCTCTCTCCAGCATGAGCCTCTGGGTATTGAACTACCACCCCCACCCCCCCATGCCTTAATGGCCTCCCCCCAGGGTGTCAGATGAACATCCTTCTGCCTGTTGGGCCAAGAGCTGGATTCTGGGCCAGACTGACTGACCCTGAGACTGGCAGCTCAGCAGCCGGACCGTCTTCACCTCATCCCCTTCCTGTGGAGCCCTTTGCTCCTGCCTCCTTAACAGTCAATATTTAATTATCTCTGATAGTGAAGTGCTAGACTTGAAAATAACGAAAGGCCTGTGTTGGAATCCTAATTCCATCACATTTATGTATCTCTCTTAAGCCTCGGTTTCCTTATCTGTAAAATTGAATAATGATAGAATATGTATGAAGGTGATTTGTAGATTTTCAAACTATTACGATGATAAGGCATCAAATAGAGATCCTGTTTCTTATCAAAACTTATTATTTCTTCCTGTGCTTCTCTCTGTTCTGTATATAGTAGGCACTCATGTTTATTGTATTGTCATAGATAAGAACAGGCTTTGATGGACTTGGAGGACGAAGCAAATATATTCAACCCGTATCCTTTCTTCTCTGACTTCGTATTCGCCGTGGGGAGCGGGGGGAGGGGCCAGGGCCACCTGTGGGGAGGCAGCATTTGGGAAGATTTTAGGGACTGATACCCTCCCATGAATTGCTCACAACTGCCAGGCCAGCCAGAGTCCAAGGAGCAGAGGAGACCAAGGGGCTGATATTGCTTATGCAGAATATGACCAAGGCCTGAGAGAGCTGTAGTCATGAGCCCAGCTGTGTCCCGACTGGCTGAGTAAGACTGGATGGTTTCTGGATCCTTTGGCAGGAGGAGGGACTCTTATCTCTTGGCTTTGGACAATCAGACTGAGAGCTGGACTTTTGGTGTTTTAAAGAGTGTTATGTCACCTTTTGTTTTTACAGCAAAGTCATTTCCTCTAAGTGTCCTCACACCTATTTATTTAACTCTGTTGTAACCAAGAATCTTACCACATTATGACCGGTTCTGTACTCCTTTGCTGAGAGGAGGGAGGAGTATTTCACCAGCACTTCTCTGGGACCCAGATTTATCATTTGTTAGTCAGAGCTCAGCAATCTTTTCATGGTGTTTTTCTTATACATTGGGATAGTGTGGGCATTGTGTGTGTGTGTCTGTCTGTCTTATACATTGGGATAGTGTGGGCATTGTATGTGCGTGCGCACGTACACGGGTGTGTGTGCGCACACGCATGTGCTCTAGAGCAGAGATTTTTTTCTGTTCTCACCCCCTCCTCACTCTTTCCATATACCTGGACTTTTCCTTTGACCACTTTTCTCCAGACTGACCCCTCCGTCATCCGTCCACTGCTTGTAAAGCCAAGGAGAAAGCCAGTATCCAGGAAAGCGGCCCTTTCTGTCCAGGCTAGGTTGGATACTTTCCTGAGATAACCTGGAGGCCTGTGTTAGGGCCAGAACACACAAGAAAAGGCCACTGGACATTTTCCCTTTCTCCCCACGTTTCTGAGAGACAGGATTTGCCCATTGGCATAGGATGTACGGGCAAGAGTGGGGAGCAGCTCCTGTGAGTGCTGCAGCCCACTAGGTGGAGGCACCATGGACACAGAGGGCAGCATCTGCCATCACTGCCATCCCTCGCCCAGGATACTTTCTGCTCAAGGGCCCCACTGGGGACCCCTTCTGCAGCCTCTAGAGCTGAGAGCTGCCCTCATCACAGCATGTGCAGCCTGCTCTTCCAGGCCTGTGGTGGCTTATGAATGAGCAGCGCCAGGGGCATGGGCTGTGAGCAACATGGCTCCTTCCCTTCCCTGTGTTGCCTCTTCTTGCCTCCAAGGGTCCAGGCATCTTAGAGTGTGGTACATTAATTCCTCTAATGCCCACGGCCTTGATGCTCTTACCTTATACCCGCCCCCCCGCCCAGTATCTCCCTAATTAGAGTGTAGCTTTTCTTCCCTGTGACCTCCCTAGGGCCCCAGGGGGCAGCTGCGGGTCCAATCCCTTCTGCCCCTTTATCCAGCCCAGACCCCTCTGGCAGACACTCTGCCTTTGTGACTCCAGCTGTCCTGCTCATTCCGGAAGAAATGAAGCAGGACTGCCTGCTGTCTCATGAAGGTGATGGACTTGCCGTGGAGTGTCATGGGCCATGCCTAGTGTTCTTGTGAGAATTCATGTAAAATAAAAGCAGTTTCACATATGTATGGGGATGACTGAGTGCTTTTGTTGCCTGGAGGTGAAAATAAAGGTGTCTGGGCCCAGGCAACTGACTCCCTGGCCTGTAACCAGGGAGGAGGAAACAGCTGCCATCCTCTCAGGGGCACCCAGGAAAGGGGAGTATTATTTTTTTTAATATAATTATTTATTTTTTACTTTAAACATTCGCTTCCATAAATTTTGAGTTTTAAATTTTCTTTCCCTCCCTGTCCTCCCCGCCCAAGACAGCGTGCAGTCTGATATAGGCTCTACTTACATATTCACATTAGTCATGATGTAAAGACGAATTAGAACTAATGGGAGGAACCACAAGAAACAAAGCAAAAGCAACAAAAGGGAGAGCCCATGGTCTGCTTCTATCTACATTCAAACCCCGGAGTTCTTCCTCTGGATGTGAGTAGTGTTTGCAGTGGTCTTAGATCACGGCTTTGCTGAGAAGAGCCAAGTCTGTCAAAGCTGCTCGTCGCACAGTGTGGCTGTTACTGTGTACGATGTTCTGGTCCTGCTCGCTTCACTAGGCATCAGTTCATGAGTCTTTCCAAGTTTTTCTGACGTCTACCTGCTCATCATTTCTAGGCACAATAGTGTTATTCCATTATATTCATATGCCACAACTTGTTTAGATGTTCCCCAGTTGATGGGCATCCCCTCAATTTCCAGTTCTTTGCCACCACAAAAAGGGCTATTATAAATATTTTTGCACGTATAGGTCCTTTTCTCACTTTTTTGATCTCTTTGGGATACACATCTACAAGTGGAGTTGCTGGATCAGTGAGTATGCACATTTTTATAGCCCTTTGGGCGTAGTTCCAAATTCTTCTCCAGAGTGTTTGGATCAGTTCGCAACTCTACCATCAATGCATTAGTGTTTCAATTTTCCCATATCACCAAAGGGAGCTTTTTTTACTTGGGTTTTGGGGTCATCCACTGTTAGCTTCTATGATCCCCTTTGTCTCACCAATAGGATCTAGGACAAATAGATGGGGAGTGGGGCCAGGACTTCTCTCCCTCCTGGAGGGAGAAAAGGTTTCATGAGTAGTTGAATTCAAGACAAGAATGAAGATGAGCTCAGCTCGGTGAAATCAGGCAGGGCCTCCTGACCTGCCTGCCATTCCCCATGTGGGTTGTTTTAGTTCCTTATCTAAATGCTATGAAACTTAGAGACTGTCCTGAGGACCAATCATTGGCTTGCCCCATCGGCCCAGGCTAGGAGGGTAGGATAAAGGTGAGCGCCGTACACTGAGGGACACCAGGGATCTAGTGAAGTCTATAAGCATTCTGTATCCCAGGACCCAGAAAAGCACATCTCCCTGCCCCAAGGAGCTGCCATTGTCCTGCCTCCGTCCGGGTCACTGCTCCTGTCTGCCCTCCTGCCTCAAGACTTAACTAGCACCAACTGTTCCTGCCCGGGGGTCTGCCCACAGTCCTAGGCTTGGGCAGTGGACCCAGGTTCACATCCTGGCTTTATTTTTTTCCCTGAGATTCATTGTTTTCATCCATAAAGCAAAGAGGGGTTGAACTGTTACAAGAACAATATTTGCAGTTACAGGTCTTAGATTCACATTCTAATCCCACTATTTCCTACCTGTCTGACCTTTGTCAAGTCACATCAGCCTTCTTGGTCTTTCTTCCCCATCTTTAAAGTGACCTGAATGGTCTAGCTCCTTTGAATTCCAAATCTGTGATCCAGCACCCCACGCAAAAGCTGGGTCACACAAGTTACCCAACACCGCTGTCCCTGCAGTCTGGGGTGGGCTGTATATCTCATTCTTTCTCACCCCCAGGGCTGAGCCCAAACTTTTTCGTTTGTGATACTCTATGCTGCTACCACAACCAGTGTGGGGAAAATTAACTCACCAGAGCATTTGATAAATGGCTTATTCTGGGCCCTTTGAGCCTGGTGTAGACTTTGTGACCTCTTTAGAGAGAGTCCCCAGGCAGGTCAGCACCCCTCCTCTGAAACAGCTCAGCGCTTTGGACTTCGTGTGGGTGCTCAATGTCCCTCATCTAAAAACCTTCATTTTCTGAAAGCTAACTCTTCCACTTCTGCCTTTCACACATCCTCTTCTGTTTCGGGAAACCATTGGATCATTCTTCCTTCACCTCTATTTGCAACCATTTTCAAGAGTCTCAAATACTATGAAAGGACGCCCTCATTTCTGCCATCCCCTCAAGCTATGTCCTTACCTCCTCTGAAACAGAAAACCCTGTTTACTATTTACACTCATTCTAAGCCCTCCATCCAAACAAAGAACCACACAGACTTGGTCTGGCCCTGCTGACGGTTCAATGAAAACCTGAATGGTTTGAGTTTAAAGACATAGTCAAGTAGCTCCATTTAAAAATAATGGGCTTTTTTAAAGTCTTTTTTTCAGAGCTATATTTCAAGAAATCAAACTAAAAGTTGCACAGGATTAAAGTAAATTGTCCTGTTTGGGTTTGTTTTGTTTTTTTAAAGGAGGATAAAAAAGAAAAAGAAAGGAAGGAGATGATAATGATGGCACTTCCCCGGAGGGTGGCTGCCACTACTGTCAGGTAACATGGTAAAGACACTGATAGCAAACCTCCTCAGGACCGGGCCACTGCCTCCAAGGGAGGAGGAGGTTTAAACGTAGTGAGGCATAGGGGCGTCAAGGTGTAACTGTGGCCCGCTGGAGTCCTCGCTGGGCAGAGACCTCCTCCTGTTCATCCTTAGTTCTTGAGACCTCCCCCCTTGCTAACTCTACACACACTCCCCTTGTTCTTCCTTCCCACTTCCTTATCCATGTGGATGTTCCACCCTATCACTAACCTTCCGATTCCCCATTCTCCTTAAATCTGACCTACCTTGTGACTCTACCTCAGCTACTTATAGTAGTGACTATGCCCCAGATCTCACCATCACCAAGCGCACGCTTCTCTAAAAGTTAACTGAAGCATACTTTTCAAACCTTTTTTTGTCTGTTTTCTACATGGAAATATGTTTTGCATAATTTCAATGTATAATTGATATCAAACTACTTGCCTTCTCAAGGAGGGAGTAGGGAAAAGAAGGGAGAGAATTTGGAACTCAAAATGTCAAAAAAAAAAAGTTAAATTTTTGTTTTACATTTAATTGAGAAATATTTAACAAAATAAAAATATATTTTAAGAAAGAATTCAGGTCCCCAGCCTACGCTAGATACCCTGTTCTCTGCCCAATCTTATCCAGTGTATACATTGACGGCAGAGGTGTGAAACATACTGCCAGATTAAAATGTAATTGAGAAATATTTAACAAAATAAACAAAAATACAACACAACACAAAGAATGTTAATTTGTGGTTTTCAAGGTGTCCTGCAGAGATCCCTTTCTGTCTGTTTGACACCCCGGACTTTATGGTGTGCTGCATACTAATACTACCAAGAAATGGAAAAGCAGTCCCCACCAGGAGGGAAGTGCACTAGGGAACAGGGAACCACATCTAACCTGGTAGGCAGCTACGTGATCATTTAAGAAGCAGGAAGGTAGCAGGAGTGGCTAGGGAACTCGGGAGAGGCCATAGCCATGGCCGATAAGCTAGGGGACTCTGGGAGGTGGAGGGGAGGTGGACTTCGTGGAGGTGAGAAGATGCCGTTTGGAAAATGGTAAGTCAACCAGGCTGGCTTAAATGGCAGAGTATGTGAAGGGGAGTGATGTCAGCTGGAATAATGCCAGGCTAATGAAGGCAGTGTGTTGGTTCTTCTACTGTTTCCCTCTGGGCACTGGGGCAGTTCCAGGTTGATAAGGAAAGTAAGGAAGCAAACTGGGTCCAAAGATTCATTTTCAGGCTTTCACTTTCGTTTCCCTAGAAGATTAAAGGGGAGGAGGGAACAGAGAATGACAGCTGAGCCCTGTTTTCCTTTTCTCTTTGCTTTTTATTTCTAACTGAGCAGAGCCCTGAGGCAGAGGACAAGGGAGCCCTGTCCTCCAGAACTGAGGCAGCCTCCTGGATACAGGACAATCCTAGGAAGGGAAATACAGGGAAAAGAGTGGGGAGGCATTGGCTTCAGCATTCTGAGCCACCTCTGGGAGCTTAGGGCCTAAAACAAGCAGCAGTTTGTAGCTTGTCTGGAGATTAGCACTTTGATTAACTGGGTGTCTGGGGTGAGGGTTCTATCCAATTGAGTGTCTGGCTGGGTATCTGAGTGAGTAGGGGTCAGTACAAGAGAATGGGTGACCTCAAGACATGTTTGGATATCAATAAACAACTGTATTCCCGACAGCTGTAAGTACAAGGGCATTGGGGGTGGAGTAAAATGTGACTGCACAGGTTGTCAAGAAGCCAAATTTTAGACCATCTTGTCAAAAGGGGAGCTGGGTAGCAGGAGGGGGAGGCTGATCAGCTGACCACAACTCTCTCCACCCCTCAAGGTATGTTCTGGGCACAGATGCCATGAGAAGGCTACGGGGGTCTTCCATGCTGGTGTCTGGCATGAAGGGGCTAGGTGTCGAGATTGCCAAGAACCTAGTCCTGGCCGGAGTGGGCAGACTCACTCTGCATGACCCCAGTCTGACCTGCTGGATGGATCTTGCTTCCCAAGTAAGGAAAAGTCAGATCCAAAGGGACCTGTGAGGGAAAGGACAGTAACAGCTGAAGACCTCAGCTGGGTATGGGGTCAGAACTAAGGGGGGGAAGAGTGTTTTCTCTCTCTTGCCACCACTACCCCAAGACGCATTCTCCTCCAGTTCTTCTTGTCAGAGAAGGACATAGGGCGAAATAGAGCCGAAGCATCTATGCCTCATCTAACCCAGCTCAACAGCGATGTGTGCATTAATACCTATGATGGACCCCTCACTGAGACTGTGTTACAAGGATTCCAGGTACCACCAGCCTGCCTTGTCCTCCAAACTTGCAGGTCTATTCCCCAAGTGGCAAGCCCTGTGTATGCTTTTCCTTTAAACTTTCCCCCACCCGCCCCCCGTAAAAGACCAGGGGATTCCTCCCCCACACCCCAGGTTAGGGCTCCGTCTTCAGGCCCCTCTTCCACTCCTTTCTGGTCTGTGTTGCGGGTCTTTGTCCAGATTCTTATGGTGGTGATGGGGAAGGAAGTGGTTAGGGTTGGATCTCAGGGAAGTGCATCAGTCAGCATGAAGGTAGGATGGGAGTGAAAGGCCTGCTCAGCTCAGGCTCTGAGCTCAGTTCCAAGGACCCCTAGGTGGTGGTACTGACAGACTCCACACTAGAAGAACAGCTGGAGGTGGGAAGCCTTTGTCACCAGCATGGGGTGCACTTCCTGGTGGCCAGCACTCGGGGCCTGGCCGGGTGAGTGAGGACGAAGGTCCATTCCCCTTTTTCCTTTCTGCTCCAAACCCCATACCGGCCTAGCTCAGAATAACCTTTACCCTGCACTGGCTCTTCAAAAACACCTCAGATGCCAATTCCTTGAAGCTTTCTTTGATTTCATTGTTAATTATCTCACCCTCAGACTTCATACCACATTTTGTTTGCTTCTCTCCAGTGCACTTTTCATGAGAAAATCTGTTACAGCATTGTACAGCTGAACTGAGAGCTTTTCATGAAAGAGTCCTGTATTAAAATTCTATATTTTCCCCATCCTCGGGCACAGTCCACTGTAGGGGCTTAATCACCTGTGCCTCATGACTCTCATGAGGCTGCTTCCGTGGCCCTATCTTCCCTTTCCTTCTTTTCCAGGCAACTTTTCTGTGACTTCGGTGAGAAATTCACCATCCATGACCCTAGTGAAGCTGAACCCCTGGAGAACAACATCCAGCATGTCTCCCAGGTGGGTGTTAACCAGCCATAATCTTAACTTCTACAGCCTAGGGGGAGGAGAGGCCTGAGGGCCCCCTATGTAGAAGACGTTGACCTAGGCAACCTGAGTCTCATCATATTTAGGGCTCTCCTGGTATACTCACTGTTCTTGAAGAAAACGGCCATCGTTTCCAGGATGGGGACTGGGTGACCTTCTCTGGCATTGAGGGCATGACAGAGCTCAATAACTGTGATCCTCGGCCCATCCGAGTTCGAGGTAAATTGTCCCAGTCCTGTGTGTGTGTTGAGTGTGAAAAAGTCCCAAAGTTGGGGAATGGAGATAGAGGGAGGAAGGGTATGAGGTATAGGGCAGAGTCAGCTCCTACTCTTGGGAAGGTCCCGAATCTTGCCCCCATATTTATGGAGCCCCTATCCTAAAGGGAGAGTCTCTTATCCTTGGGGATCCCTTAGTCTGAATAGGAACAGCTCCTACTCTCAGGGAGTTCTTTGGTACCTACCTTCGGACACATCTCCCCCACTCTGTCCTGTTGGCCTCTAGAGGCTAGTACCCTCAACCATCAGGAAGGAAGGCCAAGATAGTCCTAAAACAGAGTTCCTAGGGTAGTGGGCTGGGGCCAAGCATTGGGCTGACTGGTGGTGGAAAACTTGGCAGACAAACGGACCCTTGAGATTGGGAACACCATGGACTTTTCCCCCTACCTCCGAAGTGGAGTCATCACAGAGGTCAAGAGATCTCAGACTCGTTCCTATGTGAGTAGTTCTTGTAAAGGAGTGCGGGTCAGGGAGCCTGGCAACTATGTATGGGGGCAAGGGGTGAGCGACAGGCCCTTCCTCTGCCAAAGAGTCATAGGATTTGGATCTGGGAAGGACCCGAGTGAACTTTTAGTCCCATTGTGTCACATGACTTGCTTAAAGTCACACAGGAAGTAAGTAGAACCTGAATTTGACCCCCAGTTTGAACCTGAATGCTCTGATTCTAAACCCTGAGACCTAAGCCCTTAAGCGTGGGGACTTAGCATACTGAGGGAAAGGTGGGGGTGGCTGATGCCATGAGAAGGTCTGGTCTAGATAAAGGTGAGATGTCCCCTCCTCACATCTCTAGGAAGCCTTGCCCTTATCCCTGTACCAGCCCAGGATCATGGCAGTTAGCCTTCAAGGGACACAGCGTGCCCGCTGCTTGCATAAGGCCTTCCTGGCACTGCACAAGTACCAGGCTCAGACTGGCCGCCTCCCCAGGCCCTGGCACCTGGTGAGTTCCCCAGGCACCCTCAGAACCTTGGTGATTGGAGGGAGAGCTGGTGCTGGGTGGAGCACAAAGAGTTTTCTCTTCATCAACTACTCTTCCTGGGCAGGGGGATGCAAATGAGCTGGTGATCCTGGCCCAGAGCCTAGAACCCCTTCGGGGAGAGGATGACAGGATGGTGAATGAGCCCCTCAATGAGGTGCTAGTGAAGGAGTTTGCTATGACTAGCACAGGGGACCTGAGCCCCATCAACTCGTTATTTGGCGGGATGGCTGCCCAAGAGATGCTGAAGGTGAGAGGCAGGGAGCTGACCCTGACAAAGTTGGTGAGCCACTCGCTTGCAGTGACCAGAAGGGGCCACCAGAGGGTATCCTGGCCTCAGACTTCTATGCCCTCGAATGTCATTGAGCTCCTCCTGCCTGGCAGTATCCTAGATCTAAAGGATCTTAGAGACCATTTCGTCTAATTCCCTCAATATGCAGAGAAAGAAATTGAGACCCAGAGGACAGGAAACCCACACAAATAGCAGCACAGCTGAGATTGGAACACGGATCTAATTCCAGGATCTGTGAATGCTGCCTTGTGCCCAGTGCCCCTCCTATGGGTGGGGAGCCAGGTGGTGTGGGAGTAGGGAGTGGGGAGTAGGCAGTGGGGTCAGCTTCCATTTTAGTTCTATTTCTATTAAGTCATACATAGGATCACAGACTTAGACTTGAAAGGGACCTTAGAGGCCACCAAATCAAACTCTCATTTTACAGATGTGGAAACTGAGGCACAGAGAGATGAAATGATTTAGCTAATGTCACAGCAGTGTCTGAGGCAGGATTTTAGTTTTCCTGACTCCATGCCTAGCAGTCTATTCACTACGCCACCTAGCTGCCTAGTTTTCAAACTCCTCTCCTTATGACTACCCTGGGGAAAAGCCCAGGGCATTCTTGGTGTCCTTCCTTAGTATCTTTAGTACCCAAAGTTCAGAGAGCTGATGGCTTCCATGATTACACAGCTAGTAAATGTTAATATGATTCAAACCTAGATCTGTCTTGAGTCCAAGCCTGAGCTTTCTTCCCCACTCCACCACACCAAGAGGACCAGGAGCTGTTAGAAAGGGAGACGAATGGAGCTGCTTCTGTGGAGCAGAAGGAACAAGGGTGGAAGGGGTGAGGTTGGGGGATCTAACATAGCTAACAATGTGAGTTCGCAGGCAGCCTCAGGAAAGTTCATGCCCCTGGACCAGTGGCTCTACTTAGATGCTCTTGAATGTCTTCCAGAAGATGGAAAACCCTGGTTGACACCAGAGGCATGTGCTCCAGTGAGTACTTCAGGGGGCTGGGGCAGGGATGGTGAAGAGGAAGGTCTGACTGGGGTCGGGGAGGGGAGGGCAGAATAGAAAGAAGGAAACACTCCTGAGGAACCCTGGATCTAGTGGGGGCAGGGGACAGGATTCACCCGAAACTGAGGAAAATCACTGTAGTGGCCATTAGGCATTGTGACCAGAGTTCTATTATATGTGCTAAGTATAAACAGTTGATACTTATATAGTGCTGTGTATAAAACACTTCCTTTGCAACAACCATGTTGGGAAGGTTATACCCATTTCACAGATGAGGAAACCTTGCCAAGAGCAGTGAGGTACCTGAGTCCCAGATTTTCTGGCCGCCTTATCAGTAATCTTTCTACTATAACCATGCTGAAAAGCAGTAGAAGTCATATTTTGGTTGTCCTCTGTTTCCCCCATGCCCATCCCAAATCTTCCTTCAGAGAGATTGCCGTTATGATGGACAGATTGCTGTGTTTGGGGATGATTTCCAGAAGAAACTGGGCAAGCAGCGCTATTTCCTGGTGAGCAGGAAGGGGTCTGGGGCTCCAGGGCTCCAGGCCTGGAGTGGGGCTTCTCTTTTCCCTAGTCCAGCCTGAGCCTCAAGGGAAGTATTGTTGCTTAAAGCTGTTATGGGTGTGAACCCCCTATGCTGACAGTCCCAAACAGAGTTGGGAAGTAGAAATCAAGGGTCTGGGCTCCTAATCCCTGAACCTGTAGCCCAGTGAACTCTGGGGAGACTATCTTAACCCATCTCTAAGGTCACTGGAGGAAGGAGCAGGACATGGGAAGCCAGGCAGGGTGGAGCCAAGGAAATGAGCTTTGGAGGAGGTCAGGGGACCATGGAGAGCAGAGGTGGGTGAAGAGTCAGTCACAGGATTCAGAGGGGCAATCTCTCAGCGGTCATTTAGTCCAACAGCCTCCCTTTATTTTAGACAATGAATAGGTAAATTACCTGAGGTCTAACAGTCAGCTGGGGACATTCGCCCCAGTAAGACCTGTTTTCTCCTGGGTAGGTGGGAGCAGGGGCCATTGGCTGTGAGCTGCTCAAGACTTTTGCAATGCTGGGGTTAGGAGCTGGGCAGGGCGGGGGTATCACTGTCACCGACATGGACACTGTGGAGCTTTCCAATCTCAGCAGGCAGTTCCTCTTCCGGTCACAGGACCTAAATGTGAGTTGGGGGACTCAATTCCCTTTCCCATCCCTTTTCTCAAGGTTCCACTTTCTTGAGAGAGGGGGAGTCCCTAAGATATAGTTATACACCCTGACTTCCTCCACCCCAAAGGGGCTACCTCTATCCCCTTTCCCTTGGACTCCTCAACCTTGATTCCCAGGCCCAGCTAGGCAGAGAAAAGTGGAACTCTGGGCACCCCACCCCAATATCCCCCTACGTTTTTCCTACCTCTTCCTTCCAGAAACCCAAGTCAGAAGCAGCAGCTCTAGCTGTGAGAAGCATGAACCCAACTATCTCTGTGACAACACACACAAATGAACTTGGCCCTGACACTGAACACATCTTTGGGGATAACTTCTTCTCCAACCTTGATGGTGTGGTCTCTGCCCTGGACAGCTTCCAGGCCCGTAGGTCATCCTTAATGTGGGTAGGATTTAGACCTAGAAGGGGCCTTAGAAAGCATCAAATCCAATGCTCCTCATTTTACAGAGGAAGAGGAAGAAACTAAGAACCTCGAAGAGTGGGAACTCCTCCCCCTTTGTGTTATGGTCTGTTTAGGTTAACTGCTAAAGCCCATGGGACCTCTCTCAGAAGCTTGTTTTTTAAATTATTGAAGGAAGTGTTACATTTGAGTTAGAGGTCAGTAAGAATAAAGACCCTGCAAGTTATGTGCTTGTTAGCCCTATTTTACTGTTGAAGAAACTGAAGCAAGCAGAGGTTAAGTGATTTGTCCGTACAGCTGAT
This sequence comes from Potorous gilbertii, assembly GCA_028658325.1. Classification (NCBI taxonomy): domain Eukaryota; kingdom Metazoa; phylum Chordata; class Mammalia; order Diprotodontia; family Potoroidae; genus Potorous; species Potorous gilbertii. The sequence goes on from CM053769.1 coordinate 5,481,637, forward strand.
GTCTGAGGTTAGATTTGAACTTAGGTCTTCCTGACTCCAGGGCCAGTATTCTATTCACTGCACCACCAGCTGCCCTAAGGGGAGAGACCTTTGGTATACTGATGCTAGACTGGTACCCCAAGTATCCACCAAGAAGCCCCTGGTCCCCAGTTCCTGAGCCCTGGTGCCTTCTCACTCTCCAACTCTTTGACTCCTAGGTAAATATGTATCTAAACGCTGCATCCACTATATGAAGCCAATGCTGGAGTCAGGCACTCAAGGTACCCAAGGTAGTGCTGCCATCTTTGTGCCCTCCCTGACCCAGCCATACAACACACTGTCTGAAGATGCTGAGACTATGTACCCTGTCTGTACCCTACGCCACTTTCCCAGCACCATTGAGCACACCCTACAGGTAACTAACTCACTTCCTAAAACCCTCACTTTCCTCCTAACTGGAACCTTGTTCCTCTTTACAGGAGGGTCTCTAGAAGGCAGGGGGAGCATCACAGTAGAATGGAGTGCTTGGAGTCCAAGGATCTGAGTTTGAAACCCTACTCTACTGTGTACTACCTATGTGACCTGAGGCAAATCACTTAATCTCTCTGGGCCTCTGTTTCATCATTTGAAAATGGGAAGAGTCAGACCAGATGATCTTTAGGGTCCCTTCCATGATCCTTCAGTCTAAAGGCAGGAGCAAAGGGTCCAGGACAGTGGAGACAGGGAGTGTGGACAGAGTTTAAGATACTACCTCTTCCAGGCTGAATCCAACCAACCACTTTGTTTCACTTATTCTTTTGGCACAGTGGGCCCGGAATGAGTTTGAAGGGCTGTTCAGATTGCCAGCAGAGATGATGAACCGCTACCTACAGTAAGGCCTCAACAGTGGAAGACAAAGGGTGGGATGGGGTGGGTGTCCCCAGGACTGGGTAGCACTGAGCCTTGTTCTCTGGTGGGTGGGAGATGGTGCTTATCCTGACTCCAAGAGCCCCACAGCCTCACATAGGGACCAGAATGCCTGTTGTGGAAACAGAGCCAAAGGCAGTGACTCGAATGATGAAGGGGGAGGGAGCTCAGACCCCATGTGAAAAGGTCCATGAGGTCTGGCTGTTCCTGACTCGCTGGGGCCCTAAGATTCTACACTGAGGATTCTGTCTTCCCAGGGAACCAGACTGCTTAGAGAGAATGGAAGCGCCACAAACCCTAGATTATCTGAAGACAGCAAGCATT
>CM053769.1:5482945-5516465 GCA_028658325.1 Potorous gilbertii
GTGTGTGTGTGTGTGTGTGTGTTTGGGGAAGTCAGAGGGAGCAGGGAGGAGTCGCTCATCATTCACAAAGTAACACACTCCTGATGAAGACTCAGACCTGCCCATACTCCCCAGGTGAATACAGAAGGAGTCCCCTTCTGGTCCGGTACCAAACGCTGTCCACAGCCTCTGGAGTTTGACGTCAGCAGGGTGAGCAGGCCTTGGAGGCTGGGGCTTAGGGAAGCCAAGAGCGGATCACGGGGGGAGAGCACACCTCTTCTTTTAGTGCCTATGCTTGTCTCCCCGAATCTTGAAGAATTTGTGGTCTGGGCCTCACACCTTTCCCCAACCTGTCCAGAATTAAGGACAGGCCATGGTATTGATATGGGAATGGGACCCCTAAGGGGTACTGGGATCCATACAGAGACACAGAGACATAGATATAGGCCCATAGACATGACATATACGTGAACACAGACAAACGCACACACTAGGTATATTTCAATCAACAAGCATGGAATAATCGCTTACTGTGTGCACTTAACCCTGTGTTAAACACTGAGGAGACAAAGAAAAGTAAGAAATCTGATGTTTGCCCTCAGATAGGGAAAAAGACAGGCCTGAAAAGAGCTTCGTACACACTAGATGTGTACAGTGGAAGTGGGAGAGTTCTAGGCGTACATGAGTGTTGGGTACACAGGTGTATATGTACATACATATACGTATACATATACATATACATATTATATATATCTGCAGAGAAGCAGGAACGTGTGCAAACATACACATTGAGCTGTGTATGGACATACATGCTCATGGACACATAGACTATCCAAATGAAGGTGAGCATTTGCACCGATGCACTGCAGACATATATATGCAGACATAAGTGTACTTCAGTACATGCATACATCCAATCAGATAGGCAAAAGAGAGCTCCATGTGACACTAGGCCCCACCAATCATGGCTTCTACCCTAGGACACCCATGTGGATTATATTCTGGCAGCTGCCAACCTGTATGCCAAGACCCATAAACTGGTGGGCTCGGAGGACCGCTATGAATTACGTGCGATGCTTCAGACGCTATCAGCACCCGCCTTTCACCTCCAGGCCCACGCCCCCATCTTTGCCAATGACCAGGAGTTAGAACAAGCCTCAGCAAAATGGGGTAAGGGCTTATACCTCCTTCGTCTGCCCTTAGAAGTCCCAAGTCTAACAGGGAAGACATGGTTCCTTGTCCATGGGGAAAACCAGCTAGAACTTGAGAGGGAAGTTCTAGTTCATCACTTTTCTGGCTCATCACTTGGTCAAATAGCAAGCATTTGTTGAGTACCTACTATGTGCCAGGCACTTTCCTGCTAGGCAATGGTTTTCTAAATATGAAATCAAGACAGTCTCTAATAGAAGAATATCTCTAATAAAGATATAGGGCAATGGTGGCCTGGGAAGGGAATTGATAAGGAGGTGAACCATATTGGTGTAGTAGAGGATTGGGCTCTTTCCAGCAGCAATGAGTATTGATCTGGTTTTGTTCCAAGAAATTGAGCATCTGTATACTTCAGACCACAAGAAAGAGTTTTCTATGATTCATTTTAAAATATAGAGATAAAAAGATAAAAGAAAAAACAAAATAGAAAAAACTACACGCAAAAATGAAATGATTATAGTGAGAATATAATTGCTCGATTCCAGATTAAATAGCCCCTTAAATTTTCTAAATTATCCTCTTTCGGGACAGTTTCCTGGGATTAGTTTGGCCCATTCCAGCTTTCTCTCTACTCCCTAAAAAATGTTAGCTGTTGTCCCAGAACATGCCTAAAGAGATTGAGATGAATTAGTTCATTTGTTGCTTCTGGCCCCAACTCATTGGTTTGTTCTGCAACTGCAAACCCACTTTCAATCAGTCAGAAGTCCTCTCTGCTGTACAGTGGGAGTTGGGAGGGGGAGGTTAGTGCTTCACCCGTATGGGAGGATCGTAGAATTTGGAGCTGAAAGAGACCTTGTTTTGTTGGTGTTCAGGTATTTCAGTCATGTCCAACTCTTTGTGACCCCAAGATACTGGAGTGGCTTGTCATTTCCTCCTCCAGCTTATGCAGGAATGGAAACAAACAGGGTTAAATGACTTGCCCAGGATAACACAGCTAGTAAGTGTCTGAGGCTGGATTTGATCTCAGGTGGATGAGTCTTCCTGACTCCAGGCCTGGCACTCCATCTATCCACTGTGTCACCTAACTGTCCTGAAAGAGATCTTAAATTTCATTCAGTTGAACCATTTAATTTTACAAAAGAGGAAACAGGCCCTGAGCTAATTAGTATTAGGAAAAATAAACGACAGCAAAAACCCACAATCCAAACAGGTAACAATAAGGTCCCTTCAACTGCAAAAATAAATCAGAATGATTCAGCCTAACATGTGGTCAACCCCAAAGTTACAGAAGAGCTTTCCTTTTCTTTCAGAGGACTCACACATGTAGAAATAACAAGGGGGCCTTGACCATTAATGCTAGAACCAGAACACATCACCCCTAGAAAAGACCTCTGTGGTCATCAAGGCAAACCAGTAAAGGAAACTGAGCCCTCAGAAGGGCCTTGGTGACAGACCCAGGAGTAGGACTCAGGTCTTCTGACTCCCAGCTCAGGGCTCCTCCACTTCATCTTGACCATATTAAGATGATGATGACAACAGCTCATTTTCTAGGGCACTTTAAGGTTTACAGACCTTCCCACACCAACTCTAGGAGGTAGGTAGTAGGAAAATTGAACACCTGTGTATTACAGGTGAGGAAACAGTGACTCACCTATCATCCCATGGCTAGGAAACATCATAGTTAAAATTTGAACTCAGGTCTTCCGACTCCAAGTTCAGACCCCCCCTTTTTTTAAAATTCCCTCATCCTGTCTCTCCAGGGCTTTTGTTGGCCTGTTAAAGTTCACCTCACGGCAGAGAGACATGCAGTTTTTGCACATGACCAATATGGGAATTTGTTTGGCTACGCCTATTTGTTACCAGGGTTTTATTTTTCTATTCCCACCCCTTCCTCCCCCCCAGTATGGGAAGAAGGAGAATGGAAAGAGGGAGGGATAAAAAAACAAATGGTTGGTAATTGTTGGTAATTGTACATAAAATTTAATTTTTTTACAGATGAGTTCCACCAACCATGTATGTATTTTTCTGCTGTTGTGTTGATGTTCATTGCTGTTTCTTTTTTTTAAAAACCATGTTCAGTAATATAGAATTAAATTTTTTAAAAAGCAGCCGAGCAGAGAAGCTTCCAGGCTCAGGCTTGGGCTCCAGCGTGGGTGCTCAGCTTTAGGGCATTCTTTGTTCTCTTTCTCCAACTGCAGATCCCAACCATGTACAAGAACTGCGCTCCGCTCTGGCGAAATGGCCGGGAACCTCCTTGGAGCCACAGCTGTTTGAGAAGGTAAGAGGCGGGCCTCGGTGAGTACAGTGAGCACTTCTGGACTGGGGTCACTGGACTGACTCCTTTGGGTTTTGACTGACTCTCCACAGGACGATGACAGTAACTTCCACATGGATTTCATCGTGGCTGCATCCAACCTTCGGGCTGAGAACTACAGAATACCCCCAGCTGACCGCAGCAAGGTTGAACATCCCCCCTCCACCCTATGGTCCTCACATCCACTCAGGTTACCGTGAAAAGTTCAGTTTGGTGTCAGAGGAACTGGGTTCTAATTCTCCCTCACTGTATGACCTTGAATCAAGTCTCTTCCCTCTCTGGACCTGACTGTCTTGTGTTATAAAATGGGGGTGTTTAGAGTCCAGAGGACTGCTAATGTCCTGTCAAGCTTTAAAGTGTTAAGATATGATGATTCTCTACACCAGTTGTGTTGAGTCTCTCCACAGTAGTTCGATGGGGATGTTAAATTCTCCAGATCCAGCCAGACACAGAGAGATCCATTTTCCACCCCATAGAAGAGTTGGGGTGGGGGCTCTGGACACGTGTGCTCTCCATTTTTCTGGAAGGTTCAGCCCTTTTTGCCCTGATCCCCAAAATGTCTTCATGTCTAATGCTGCTGATCCCTTTTCCATGTCCATCCCTCCCCAGAGTAAGAAGATTGCAGGGAAGATAATCCCAGCCATAGCCACAACAACAGCTGTAGTGGCTGGCCTGGTTGGCTTGGAGCTTTATAAGATGGTGATGGGACATCGGTGTCTTAGCTCCTACCGCCATAGCCAAGTACACCTGGCTGTGCCTTACCTCTGCCGCTGGATCCCCAAGGCCCCGTGTATTCAACAGGTGAAGACTCCGTCTCTGCCCTCACCCTGCCATCTTCTCCCTATGGCCTCAGGTTTCCTCTCTTTCAATTCACCCCCATATTCATCTCTACCCACATCTGGCCCTTTCCCAGACCCTCTCCCTGCTAACATCCCTGTAATCTCTCCCCCCTCCCCCATCCCTCACCTCTCCCTTCCTACATTTGGTCCTAATTGTCGACTCTGTTCCTATCTCCCTGTTCTTCAGCTGGTCCCCTCCTCTTATGTTGACTCAGACCTTGGCCCCCTCCCTGCTCCCTCCCTCCCCCATTCCTACAGATCATTCTTTGTCTGTCATTCACTTAGTCTTTCTTCCTTCTGACTCCAGTCCAGACCCTATTGATGTCTCCCAGCCCCTTCTGCTGTCCCTGCCCTTTACATTATCTCAGTTTTTCCTTCTGTACCTCCATTCCCTCTTGTCCATGGGTGATTCTGTCCTGGGTTGTGGAGCCTCTAGGCCCAGCTTCTCATGAATCAGCTCATTCTCTGAGCTGACCCTGAGGAACCTTTGCCCTCAGTCCATGGCTTCCTCCTACACTTACCCTTTTTTAATGGTGGGAAGTCACCACATCTGGCCAGAAGCAGCTGAGCTGACTCCTAGCTTTCTATTTGAGGCCCTCAATCTCTACCAGGTTCCTGGATTCCCTGGCTCTGATTCCCAGTGGCTCACTCCCTTTAGGTCTTACAGGACACTTCGGGGGACTGGTGGGCTTTTCCAAAGGTGTTTCTTTCCAAGGGTATGAGCACTTACAGAATTACCAGCACAAAGGTCAAAGTGACTGTGGGGCATATAAAAATATTCTCTCATGCACCAACTGAGTGAGGCAGCTGGTATCATAGAAGGCACGTTGGTTTAGGGGTCAGAGGGCCTGGGTTTAAATCTCAGCTGTGGATGTCAGACAAGTCCCTTTCTTCCTCTGGGCCTCATTTCCTATTCTATAAAGTGACAGGAGCTTCAGACTAGGTTTTTAAAGTTCCTTCCATCTCTTAAATCTTCTAGCCTGTGGGTGACTCACAAGCTTCCTAAAGTGCCTAAAGAGAGCTAACACTTGCCCTGCCTGTTCTGGGCTGAGAGTGTCCTAACCCTGCCAATCCCTCCCTCCCCCTTTCTCTCTAGATGTCTACACACACACACACATGCACACGCATGCACATACATGCACACTCACTCACATGCGCACGCACACATGCACACACACACATTGCAGTTTGCGTGTGATCTCATTGTGCACTCTAGATAAAATTCATCTGCCCCAGCAGCATCTCCTCTTGGCCCACCAGGAAGCCTCCCTCCTAATGGGAAGGCTTCTGGTATCCCCTCTATCCCTAACTATAATATATCATGCCAAGGTCCTATCCCTATCTCTAACCTAGTGTCCAAATGCTTCATGCTCAGATCATTCTTGAACTCCAGGCCTGGTCCAAAAGGCATCTTGGGAACACCAGGGCCCCACAGGAAGCAGTACAATCCCTCCCAGGCCAATCCCCATCCCTGCCTGAAGAGGCATTCTGTCCATGCACTAGGAACTTCCCCCAAACTTGGGTGTTAGGAATAGAGGCCAGCCCCTGTTCACTCTCTCCCCCTTTCCCTCCTAGACTTCCAGAAGGGTTCGAATTGCCAGTCTAATTCATTGGGCTGATATATAAAGGGAAGTTAGGAAGCTGGAGGGTGGGGGAATGGGTGAGGACTGAAGAGTGGGAGGACAGAGCCAGGCTGAGAGGGATGAGAAGGAGAGAAGGGGAGACTGTTTGGAAGCCAGGGGCTTGGGGAAGGGAGCCAGGCTGGGGTGGGAGGAGATGAGGGGCCAGAGTGGGGAACAAGGGCTGGGGCCGGGGGGATGGGGGCAGCAGGCTGGGAACTGTCAGACACAGGAAGCAGCCGTCAGACCCGATGGGGTCTGTGGGTGGTGGGGGGAGAGCTTGCAGCTTTAACTCATTAGTGTAGCCAGACATCCGGCAGTCAGCCCCCTCCTCAGACCTCCTCCCCTAGGGAGCCCTTCTGAGGGGCGAACAGGGGAGCCTGAGACTTTCTCTGGGTTCAGTCAGAGCCAAGTCTACCCCATAGAGGGGATGAGAACGAGATAGGCCTGGAAAAGGCCCTGCTTCCAGCTTTTGGACTCTGGGGCCTGGGAAAAAGTAGAGCTTGGTTCTTCCAGCTTCCATGCCTGGGCCCAGGGCAAATGAGTGAACAGAGTTCCAGGCCCAAGGGAGCCTTTCAGCTGGCCTTGCCTCAAGGGAGTCCCTCTGGGTGGTATCTGTGTTCATATAGCTGAGTACATGGACGCATGTATGTCCTTGCAAGTGCATTCATGCCCTTGTTTGTCTCAATGTGTCCTTACATGTGTGCATGTATGTATGTGCTGGGGATGGGCAGAGGGAACCCAGTTGTGCTAAGGTCTGGAAGTGATTATTAGCTCATGAGACCAAGCTAATGAAAAACAGGGTCTGAGAGGCAGGAGGGAATGGGAAAGGCAGGAAGAGGGAGAAAGAGAAGGGAGGAGTCCAAATTACTACAAGGGTTTGTCTGCTTCCCTTCTCCCCGCCCCCCCCGCCCCTCGCCAATATGTGAGAAGAGTCAGGGGCGCAGGGACCGACTGTTATCTATTCCTGGGGTCCTCATTCCTTCATGTCCCCTCAGTTCTACAAGCCCATCACAGAGAGTCTTTGTATAAAGCCTAGGGCAAGGGTTAGCAGGGAGCAAGCTAGGGCCCCCTTCCTGCCCCCATACACAGGGCCTTCTTTGTCTCCAGATTGGACCCAGCCTCGGGGCTGGATCTGATCATTCTATGGAGACACTAGAGTTTCTGATGGGCCAGGGTAAGAACCCCAGGACAGTCACCTCTCACAGTCCCTCTCTTCCACTCCCTTCTCTCTTCCCAAGATCCCTCCCTTTTGAATTGAGCTCTCCTGACTCCTGACTGTGGGGTTGTTCCTTTCCCTTTCTGGGAGTTGGTTTCCTCTCCCATAAAATGAGTGTGTTGGACTCAGGTGGGCTCCAGGGTCCCATCCAACTCCAAATCCTAGGATCTCTTCTCTGGACTCACATAAATGTGAAATCTGAGAACCATGGAGTCTTATAGGAAATGATATTTGGACTCAAGTCACCTCGTCCAACTGAGACTCCAAGAGAGGAAGGAACCAGTCCCAAGTGACACAGTCAGTTAGCCACAGAGCCCAACCATCCTGTGTCCTGATTCTCGGCCCTGCTTAGGTACGTCCCTGGATGACCCTGGAGCAGGTCCCTTCTTGGCATCCTAGGGGAATGCTCTCCCTTCACCAGGCTGGGGAGCTAAGGATTAGCAGCTCAGAGGCTAAGCTGGCTGTATGACCATGGACTTGAGGAGTAATGCTCCTTATCTAAGGTTTGCAGCTGCTTCTCCTCCCTACTTCCTCAGGAAGCTCCCCTGACCCCAACCCCACCCCCAGCCTTCGTGATGGAGCAGCCCCTTTTCCTGTGGAAATGGCCCCCACAGCCATGTCCTGTGACGGGCGCCATTGAGGAGCTGGGCTGGAGAGGGAGGAGCAAGGAATGCTGACCAAGCCAGGCCTCTGTTGAACATCCTTTTTTCCTGAACCCTCAGCCTTCTTCTGCTTCTTTCTCCCCCTTTTCTCTCCCACCTCCCCCCGCCCTTTCCCTATCCCCACTCCAGAACTGCCCTTTCTTCCTCTGGCAGTTCTGAGGCCTGGGTTTCCTGCCCTTTCAGGGTGGGAGGGAATACATTTAGGGTCAAAGGATCTGAAGTCTGAAGGGACCTTTGATATCATTTAGGTGACCCTCCCCCTTATTTTACCAAAAAGTAAGAGCCAGAGAATTACAATATACGATTAAGAGCTAAACAGTGTCAGGTGAGGCCTGACGTCAATGCCAGCCTGGACTATAAGGAAAGGCTTCCTGAATGAGGAGGCATTTTGGTTCGTATTTAAAGAACAAATAGGAACTCACCATGTAGGGGTCGGAGGGCACAGCAGGCATAGGGAAGAGCCTGGGTGAAGGTATGGAGGTGTTTGAGGGAGTGGGGGTGGAGGCAAAGAGTTGTCCTCTTTGGCTGGACTGTGAGAAGGTAGGTTGGGCTGCTGTAGAGGACAGGGAAAACTGAACTTTACTCAAAAGGTAATAGGGAGCCAGTAAAGGTTTATGAGCAGAAGAGTGATATGACAAGATCTACAAATTAAAAAGATTATTCTGACTGCGGAAGAAAGGATGGGGGGAGATACTGGTCGCAGGAAGTCCTGTGATGTGATTGTCGCAGTAATCTAAGGCCATGTTTAGGAAGGTGTGTACCTCAGTGTGTCAGTCTAAATGGAGATAAATTCAGAAGATATTCAAACAACAAACCTTTATTAAGCACTTACTGTGTGCCAGTCCCTATCCTCAAGGAGTTAACCTTCTCTCAGGGGAGCCAATATGTATTTATAGAACAATATGCAAGATGTACACAAAATTAACATAATTTGTGGGGAAGGCATTAGCAGCTGCAGGGTCAGCAAAGCCTTCATGGAGATGGGGGCACCTATCTGAGTTTTTAAAAGGAAATCAGGTATTCTAAGCAGTAGTAAGGAGGGAGGGCATTTCAGACACATGAGAGACAGCCAAGGCAAAAGCATAGAGATGGGAGATGTTGCCAAACTGAAATCAACAAGACCTGGTAACTGATTGGAGGTGAGAAATGAGGGAGAGTCAAAGATAACTCCAGTATGGGGGACTGAGTGAATTGTGAAGCCACAGAGAGAAACTGAAAAGTCAGAAAGAATAGTGGGCATATGGGAAAGATGAATTTAATCTCACACAGGTTGGTTTTAAGGCAGCAAAACTTTCAGCTCAGGTAAAGTCCAGTGTGGGAAAGCAGGGTGAGGAGGGGCCTCCAGCTCTCTTCCTCCTTGGATCCCTTCCCTTCTTTCTGCTGTTTCCAAAGATTCCCCTGAGCCAAGCTCTTAATAACTGGTGAATCTAAGAAGCAAAGAATTCGTCAGGGAATATCCTCTTGTCCAACTCTATCCCTTTCTAAAGTCAGAGACAGGGCCCTGGTTCTTCAGCCCTAACTGTTACTTCTGCAACCCAGAAGGAAAGAGTCCTGCCTTGGTGGAGAGTCTACACTGTAGACTTTGCCAAGACCCACACCTCTGCTCACCCAACAGTATCGAGATATGAAGTGGACATGCTGGGACCGGCTGACAGTGCCTGCTCCTGCCCCAGGTCAGCCTGAGCTGACCCTGAAGGGCCTGCTCACCTATCTCCAGGTGAGTCTAGCCCTGCCTGTCTACCAGATCTCATACAGTCACCTAGCCCTTGCCTCTGCACAAGCCCTTAGCAATGGACTTCTTTCTGTCCTTCCCCAAATAGGGAATGGATGAGTTGCCCAGGGACTTGGGACATGTCCCTCTTTAGAAGATTGGACCCCATTGTCTAGGGGCTTAGATCCTCCCCTACCTCCAGTGCTTTGTCCCAAGTTTAGATACATCCCCTCCGTCCCTCCAGCAGACCAGTCCTTCAATGCCCACAGGCCCGGATCCTAATGGTCCCGGCTTCTTTCCTTCTCCTCCTGGGAGAGGACTCACAGAGTAGATTCTCCCTGGAAGAGTCTCTTCCCCACACTTTGCCCCTACCTACCCCACCAGTGACTTCTATGGCTTCCAACTTACCCCATGGATTCCTCCACATGTATGGGGACAGGTTAGGTCTCAGCAGGGCCTGTGTCCATTACCCCCAGGAGAATTACAACCTTCCAGTGACCATGTTACTGCTGGATTCCTATCTCCTGTACTCAAGGAACTGGCCAGAGGACCAGCAGAACCTCCAGCTCAGGTGAGGTCCCGTCTGGAGAGAGGGGTCTAGGCCTCCTCCAACCTCTCCTCTCTCAGGTACCCCCAGGGTTCTCACTCCCTGCTGCCCCCGTGTTCTTCTGTATAAAAGAAGATCTGTTCCAGTAACTGTTTAAATCCCAATATCCCTTTCCCAGGGGAATTAGAGATGCTCCTCATGCTCTTCAGAGGCAGCTGATGGCACAAAGGATAGAACCCTGGGCCTGGAGTCAGGAAGACCTGAATGCAAATTCAGCTTCAGACTTATATGAGCTATATGACCCTGGGCAAGTCATTTCACCTCTGCCTGCCTCAATTTCCTGATCTGTAAAATGAGGACAAACGTACTGATCTCCCAGGGTTGTTGTGAGGGTCAAATGAGATGTGTGTTTGTCCTTCGTTGCCATCAGAGAAATGATGACATGACTTGCACTTGACTTTGTTTTGAGTGAGGGAGGGCTGTGCAGGTCACCAGCCTCACCTCCTCCAGAGCCATCTGAATCCAGTGATCAGATATTCATCAGAATGACTGGAGATGACCCAGGATGAGGCAATTGGGGTTAAGTGACTTGCCCAAGGTCACACAACTAGTGAGTGTCAAGTGTCTGAAGTGATATTTGAACTCAGGTCCTCCTGTCTCCTGCACTGGTGCTGTATCCACTGTACCACTTAGCTGCCCAGGCACATAGTAGGCCCTATAGATAAATGCCCATTCCCTCCTTCCTCAGTCTTCTCTGGGTCTTAGCTCAGTCCCAGCTTGGAGGTTGCTCAGAGAGGAAGGCACTGCTTTTAGGTCCAGAGAAATTCCTCCCACTCAGGCTGCCCTTTGGGGAGGAGGGAAAGGGGGTGAAATGAATGAGCACTGTGGGGACCAGGGAGGAGATTCCTCAAGGGAACAACTGAAATAGGCACGTACCTCCAGGCTGTGAGAGGCACCTTCCAGGAGAGGCTGGGTCTGTATGATCTGAGGGTGGGCACTGCAGAGAGGCTGCGGAAGGGGGGCATCAGAAGGATCCGGGTGTGAGTCAGGGAGCAAGAGTAGGGAATGTCGCTGGATTTGAAGTGGGAGGGGACCTGAGAGATCATCTAGTCTAAAGCTTTCATTTTACAGAGGAGAAAACCAAGCACCAGAGAGGTTCAGTGATTTGCCTGATGTCATCCAGCTACTACATAGCAGAGGCATGATAAAGCCAGTGTTACAACAGCAAGCCTCCTAGGAATCCCATCACTAGCTGACCCATTGCCATGACCTTTCCTTCCCTCCCTGTCCTCACCAAGAGGGCCCCTCACACTTCCCTGGCAGTTTCCTGTAACCAAATGGAGCCGCCAAACGGATTCTGTAGAAGGTGGGAGGAGGGAAGGGGAGTGTTTTGGGAAGGAGCTAGGTACGAGCAGCGTTAGGGTCCTGCCTGTGCCCAGGAAGAAATTAGCATCCCCCAATCCATCTGCCCACTCCATCCTGCAGGTCCTGGACTTAGTTCTGGGGACAGGGCCAGATCCCCACCCTACTTGCTGCTCAGGGCTGTTCCTCTGAGAGAATGGCCTGTTTCCTGCCTCTCTGCCTTTAGCTCCCTCCTAAAATAGTTTCAGATGTTTCCTGTCTTGAGCTGCTCCTGTTTCTCACCGCCCCCCTGCCTGGGCCCCCAACTCTGACTTTCTCTTTGCTCCCTCTCCCAAGTCTGGCTGAGCCCCTGACTTCCATTGCCCACTCATTCTCCCCCACAGGGTGACAGAATTGGTGCATCAGGTGACTGGCAAGGAGCCGAAGGTGGGCCAAAAGGAATTGGTGTTTGAGATCGGTTGTGAGGACGAAGAGGAGGACACCACCTTCCCCCCATTGCATTACTGCCTCTGCTGAGTCCAGACCACAAAGACAGACACACAGCTGAGCTCCCAGCGCCAGAATCATTAATAAAACAGTTGATGAAGCATTAACTAGGTCCAGGTGATGGTGGCCAATGGGATGTCAGAAAAAAAATTGCTTGAAATGTTGCCCTCCAATCAGACTCTCCTACAGCCCCGGATTCTGCCTCTCCCGCCCAGGGAATGGGCTGCTGCGGCGAGCCCGTCTTTTCCTTTTTCTCCCATCTCCCCCCATTGCGTCATTGCCGGGCATCTTCCCTGGTAACCATACTAGCTCCGCTCCTTCATCGAATCAGGTGGATTAGAGCTGGAAACGACTTGAGACATCAACCAATCCCATTCCCAGAGAAAGAAACTGAGGCCCAGGAAGAGGATATCTGCGCATTTGTAGGTCACCACCCCCTTGCCCCTGCCGCCCCGCATCCTGGCACCGCGCCTCAGAGGCTGCTGGAATTCTCTGCAGAACCAACGCGGCCATGTGGCACGCTGTGGAGTCAAAGGGCCAGATTCCGGGTGCCTTGTCCCCTCGGGTCTCAGCTGCTGCATATGGACAGGGAGAGGACCCCTAGAATCTGCATCCTGTGTTTGTAAGCGGGAGGTGTGCCCGGCGCCGGAGGCAGGCCCAGCTGGGTAGTCTTGGGGGCAGGGCCCCTCCCCCGAACCCTCTCTGCTCCCGGCCCAGGAAGGCAGAAGTCGGGGTCTAATAGGAAACCCTTGCTTGTCCCTGCTCGGGAGTGGGGGTGGCGAGGTGTCAAATGTAGCCAATGACGTCATTGCAGATGATGGGCTGGCGACTTCGGCTCCTCATGAGAGCCGCGAAGTGAGTGAAGTCTGAGGCAAGGTCCGGCGAGGGGAGGGGGCACCCAGGGGCAGCGGGGCAGGACAGGCGCTTGGCGGCCATGGAGGCCGGGCCGCTCCTCTGCGGGGCTGCCCCGGCTCCAGAGGAACCCCGGGCCCGGCCCCCACCCCCACCCAGCCTGCGCCTGAGATGGTCCGAGAGGTTAAGCAAGAAGTGGTGGGGCTTTCCCAACCAGCGAGGGGGCGCCGCCGGGCACCCGTCCCCCACTGCCTCAGGCAGCTCCATCCAGTTCTCCACCAGGTCCGCGAAGCAGTTATCCCCTAGCACCAGGGGCTGGCGGCTGCGACTCCGGGACAGTAGGCAGGCTGTCCAGTCCTCGGCCTCTAGCCCCCGCCACTGCTCCAGACAGATGTCCGAAGTAGATTTGGGGCGAGGCCTCCGTCCAGGTGGGGGGCTGGCCCGGCCCCGCAAGCGGCCCACCCTCCTGAGCACTGGCCGATCCTCATCCCTCCAGGTGCTCCCCGACACCTCTGAATAGCCTGAGTCCCAGTCCAGGGTGCGTTCACAGGGGGACAGTGCCGCCCCCTCTTCTTCCTCCTCTTCTAGGCAGCAGGCTGAGTCTGCTTCCGAGGCGTCCGAGGCTCGTGGCGGGTGGCAGGGCCGGGGGCCGCTGGCTGGCTCTGGTGGGGGTGGCTGTGAGGGACCCTGCATCCGTGGGGAGCCTGGCTCTTCCCGCCCGCACAGCTGAAGGAGAGAGGAGAGAGCAGAAGTTAAAATAGTGCGGGGCAACCATCCCTATTCTAGAGATGCGGGAGCAGAGGCAGAGAGCAAGGGAATGGCTACAAGTCTCACTGCCCGCTTATAGGAGGCACTATTGAAGAGTGTTGGTTGTAGAGAACTGGGATTATTCCATCCCTGTATTAAAATATGGGGAAACGGAGGCACTGAGCAGTGAAAATGACTAGCCCATATAACAAATGAATAGCAAAGACTGGACAAGACTAAATTTTGGCAACATTTTTATTGCTCTTACATTATAACACGCAAGAACAAGTATTCTCATTTTGCAGATGAGGAAACAGGTCAAATGACTTGCCTAAGGTTACACAGCTGGGACATGGCAGGCCAGGGACATGACCCTCTGCCTCTAGGAGCAGTGCTTATGCTTTATGCTGGGTACACTCCCAGGTTCCGTCCTCTCCCCTATCCCAGCTTTTCCGATTAGTCCAGAAGAAGTTCAGATTTGAAAGGGCCAAGAGCATATTCTTGCAGGTGGAAAATGTTCAGAGGGAAGGGGGAACTGGACCCCAAGTGCTATGTTCAATTTGGGGCACTACCACCTATTTCCTGATATGGAGGGCACTCATGTTCTGGTATAGCACATACCAGAAACAGGTGGGACACCTACCAAAAGCCTGCCTGGCCCCCTGGCACGCGCAACCCTGCCTATCCCGCAGCAGCTGCCACGTGCCTGGCCCCCCAACCTCCTGGCTCCCTGCTTTCTTTAGGCTGGCAGGCTGTAGCATGTTCCCCAGCAGGCAAGTCAGCACCCGCTGCAGGCGGCCCGGGGGTGGTGGAGTGCGGGCGTGGAGAAGTTGGGCCAGGATGGGTCGGGCTGGGCTGAGCTGAGCTGGGGAGGAAGAAAGGAACTAGGGCAGGGCATGGTAAGGAGGCCTGTATCTTGACCCAGGGGGCTACCATCTCAGCCCCCATTCCAAACCTCATTCTATCCAGGCTCAAGAGTGAGGGGAAGTAGCCCCCGGAATATGAGGCCTCTCCTTCTTTGCCTTTTTCCCTGTCGCACTCAAGCTAATGAGTCCCCCTCCCTTTCTACCCCCAGGCCTGTAACAAGCTGCAGACAGCCCTCCTCCATCCGACCCACCCCATCCCCCACCTCCAGTCAGCTACAAAAACCACAGCTGTTGAGATAGAAGCTGTGGGAGATGTGAATTCCTTCTGGCTACTGTGGGTGCTGGGTGGGCTTAGGTGCCTGCCTACCTCAGTTTCTCTCTTTGTGCTCAAAAACTATTTTTCCCCTTTCTTAGATGTAGAAGGTAGGGGGAGGGAGGCCTTCTGCCAAGTACGGCCAGGCAGGATGTTGTTACCTGATGCCCGGGACAGCCCCCAAAGTTCCCCAACCGTCCGAAACCCAACCCCAGCCATCTGCCAGGGCAACTCCAGCCAGCTGGGGTGCCCCTCCCCCAGCCCCACACGTGTGGGCAAACACAGACCTAAGATAGGACCACAGGTCCTCCACAACTGTATCTGCAAAAAGCCCCCATCCCCAAATACTACCCATAGAGATGCCAAGTTCAAGGTATTACCTTCCTCTAAGGCATCTATGGTGGGGTGAACTGGCTAGGGAGTGGGAGTGGGGACAGTTATTTCCTGTCTTATTCTGGGGTCAAGGCTGTGGGAGGAGAAACTGAGCCTTGGGGTGTCCCAGAAACCATTTTAGGTTTTCTTCCTGGTGGGCAGGCCTGTGCTTCCCCAGGACTCCTTCTTCAGTAAGAGCCCACCTCAGTACAAGGAACCCGCTGTTCCCCAACTTTCTAGGGGTCCTTCCACAGATCCCCACTGTGCCCCCTCTCTAAGTCTGCAGTCTCAGGGCAGAAAGCTCACCAACTCCAGACGGAACTGTCCCAGGAAACTGTCCAGTCGGGAGCTTCGCATTCCCGACTAGGGAGAAGGGCCCCAAGTGGGGCCAGCACCTTCCCCCCCAGGCCCTCTCCTAAGGCAGACGCTGCTACAGGACAGTCTGTGGCTTGGGCAGGGATCGCTGGAGTGGAGTTGGGAGGACGACCGGCTCTGCTTTCCCTCCCTCCTGCTGCTCCCAACATCTGGCTGCAGCCCAGGCCGCGCCCCTCCCACAGTCAGCCAATGAGACAGGGAAGTGTGGGGAGAGTGGAGAGGAGGGGGGCTGTAACTGGAGCCCCCGCCTCCAGCTGGAGGCAAGGATCGGGAGACTTAGCCCTGGGGAACAGTATGGTGACCCCCTCCCCCATTGTACCCTCTCTTTCCTGAGCTTGTCCTCCCCATTCCCCAAAAGTGATGGGACCAGAGCTTTTTGTGGGACAGGTCATGTGTGGGAGAGGCTCCTGGGGGTGTGGATAGGTATTTGGAAAAGTGATTGGGCTGGTATGAATTGCTTGAAAGTCAGAATTTAAAACCTACAGAATAATGTCAGATTTGGAAAAGATCTTAGAACAAAGAACTTAGAACATCGGGGTTCCTCGTCCTTCACAAAATACAGTCCCTCTCCTCATGTCCTGTCACAATCTCTCTTCCTTCCAGGCACACACAGCTCGGGTGCCGGCACCCCTCATCAGAAGGAAACCTCCTAGCCAGAAGGTATTGTGCCCTCCTTTGTGTTTGTGACTGGCACCCAGCACAATGCTAGCAGTCAGAGTAGATGCTTAATAAATTCTTGGGGTTTGATAGATCCCTACGAAGACCTCCGATCACCCCAGTCGGACCATTTCTCTCTCAAATATTCTTAGAACACTTTTCCTGCTTCTTTGTCTGCTCCTATCACTTCCCTCCCTTGCCCTGTACTTATTGGTGTGTACACACACACACACACACACACACACATGCACACACACACACACACGCATGGCATGAGGGCTTTTGTTTTTGTCTTTGTTGCCCAAGAGACTAGATATTTAATCAGTGTTCACTGAATTGAAAATGGAATATGTGAGCCAGAAGGGGCACTAGGGATTAGTTATTCCATTGCCCTCATTGTGCATAGGAGGAAACTGAGGTCCAAAAATGGGAGGGAAGTGACTCAAGAACACACATAGAGTAAGGGTTAGTCAACCAGGTTTTCTAGCCCTCACTCAAGGGCAGTGTTCTTTTCACAGTGTGTGTGTGTGTGTGTGTGTGTGTGTGTGTGTGTGTGTGTGTGTGTGTGTAGAGAGAGAGGGAGAGGGAAAGAGAAAGGAGGAGAAAGAGAAGCAGAAAGAGAAAAGAGAGGAGGAGAGGGAGAAAGAGAGAGGAGGAGGGGAAAAGAAAGAAATGAGGAGAGAAAGAGAAAGGAGGGGAAAGAGAGAAAAAGGAGAGATGAAGAGAAAGAAAAAGATGAGAAAGTAGGAGAGAAAGAGAAAAGAGTGAAAGAGAAAGAAGGGGAGAGAAAGAGTAGAGACAGAAAAGAGGAGAAAGAGAAGGAGGAAAAAGAAAGGAGAGAAAAAGGAGGCGAGAGAGGAGTCCACATCCAGCCTTAGTCACTTAACTAGCTGTGTAACCACTACCTGACTCAGTTTCTAAAATGAAGATCTTAAAAGCATGTATTTCCCAGGAATTGTGAAAATAAAAATCATATTTGTAAAGTGCTTTGCAAATTTCCATATAAAGACTAGCCGCTACTTTCCGCAGGGCCGGGGGTCTATTGGCCAACTAGGAGAGGCTGGAGGACCTCCAGGATGCGGAGGGATGCGGGGTGCGGAGTCAGGGTGCGGGGCCGGGGTGCTGGGCCGGGGTGCGGAGGCATGGGGGTGCTGGGCGGGGTTGCGGAGGCATCGGGGTGCGATCTGAGCGCTGCCCTCACACACACTCTCAAGAGTGATCGCAGTAAACCCTGGCCAAAGCAGAACTTCTAGAGCCCCCGTGCTGCTGCCAGGGCTCCTGTGCCCAGAGGTCAGAACCGGGGGTGAAGGGTGACCCTATAAACTCAAAGGTCCAACCCCTAACCCCACACCGGCTCCAGCCTCTTTCCCTTGGCGGTCATTCATCCTTTTTCTAGGTTAAGCCCTGGACGGAGTGGAGCAGCGGCGCCCCCTGGTGGGAAAACTCGGAGTGCGTGAATGCCTCCTCTCCCCTAATTCCATCCGCCCAAACCCAATTACATTCTTTCATTAAACTTCGGAAACCGTCCAGTTCACGGGTTCTTAGAGGTCGTTTGGGAAGATTTCAAGGGGCCCTTGGAGGGAAAATGTACACCTCTATCTCCACTAAGTTTAATTATCATTCCTTCTATTTGCGTGGACTCCACAAAGTATAGCAGCGTTGGGTCTGACCAGGCTGCCAAAGGGACCTATGACACAAAACGACTCTGAATCCAGTCTAATCCGACATAGTCATTTAAGAGGCAGCTGGAAGGGGGCAGGGCTCGCGCAGAGCGTTGGAGTCAGAAGGTTGGGCAGCGGGGCTTTACCAGCTGTGTGACCCTGGTAGGTCACTTACTATCTCTCAGCCTCGGTTTTCTCCTTTGTAGAATAGGGATAGTAACAGAACTATCTCCCAGCTCTGAGGATCGAATGAGAGAGCCTGCAGGACGCACTTCACAAGCCTTAGGTTAGCGCTGGTGGGATTAGAACTGGGGCCAGGGTCTGGTGAGATGGTATTGCCAAACATCCAAAGGGTCCGTAATACAAAAAAGTATAGAACGATGCCTGCTATAGAAGAGCTAGATATCTATGCTTGACACAGCCTATGAGGCTTTGCTCATGAACTCCAGCTGTGTCCTTGACCAAGTGAATGAACGTGAATGAACTCTTGCCATAGACTGTGGAGACATTGTGCCTGCACACAGTAGGCACTTAAGAAGTGCTTGTCTCCTTTCCCTTCCCCATATTGTACTTCTTGAGTGCCTTCTGTGTCGGCTACCCCAAGATGGAAAGAGATGGACAAGGGAATTTGCAAAGGCTCAACTTAGCCCCAATCCAAAGCAGAATATTATGTGACAAAAAGCATGAAGGAGGCTCAGACTGAAGACTCAGGCTTCAGAGAAGGGAGAGCTTACTGCTAGGAAGGGGCCTTAAGGAAGATGTCCTGAAGAAGGTGGTTTACACTGAGCTTTAAAGGAAGGCAGAATACAGGGAGTTGGCACAGTGAAACTGTGGAACTGGAAGTCAGGCGATCTGGGCTAGAGTACAGGCTATCTGACCTAGGCTAGGTGACAGCCTCTCTGAGCTACAATGAGATGATCTCAATGATTTTCTGAGTTCCTGTGCAGCTCTGATATTCAGTGATTTCACTTGAAAAGAACAGAAAGTAGAACATTCCTCCTGTCTAGAGGAAATGCAGAATGGACAGACAACAGCTACCCAATGGGGAGAAGATGGGAGGAGTCCTCAAAGGGAAGCTGGAGACTATCCAAATAAATTTTTTGAGAAGAAAAACAACAATTTTTTAAAGCCTTGGCTTAAAATATGGTTCTCTGAAACCATGTTTAGGATGTCTTAAGTCAGAGTTAGTGACTTGAGCCACACACCCTTTGAACTGCAGGGAGAGTAGCCAGAGCTTGAAGGGACACAGGATCTATTTCCCTAGAGGAGGGGTGTGGAACCTGTGGCCTTGAGGTCACATGTGGTCCTTCAGGTCCTTAAGTGCAGCCCTTTGACTGGATCCAAACTTCACAGAACAAATCCTTTCAAGGAGGCATTTAGGGTTAAGAGTCAGGGATTTGTTCTGTGACTTACAAAGTGTTACATACTGTGCTAAGCACTTGACAGTTATCTCATTTGATCCGCACAACAATCCTGAGAGATAGGTGCTGTTATCATCCCAGTTTTACGTGAGGAAATTGAGGACAACAGTGGTTAAATGAATTGCCCAGGGTCACAGAGTTGGTGTCTGAGACCAGATTTGAATTCATCTTCCTAACTTCCTAACTCCTGGTTTTACCCCCGTGATGTCTAGATTGCAAGATTGAATGGCCATGAGAACAATGAGAGAGAATTTGACAATAAGAGAGAACTTTGGAAAGGGAAGGATTTGGAGGGAAAGGTAACGAGTTCTGTTTTGGACTTGTTGAGTTCAAGATGTGAATGGGACATTCTGATTCAAGCTGTGCAACAAACTTTTGAAGATGTGAAATTGGAGGTCAATAAAGACGTCAAGGCTGGGTAAATAGATTTGAGAATCATTAGCATAGCGTTGATCATTAAATCCTTGGGATTCTTACAATAATATTTTGAAATAATTGAAGGTACAGAGTCAAGATGGTGGAATAAGAATCAGCATTTTTCCTCAGCTCATCCAACATATCTCATCTACAACAACCTAGAAAACCGCTATACTAAATTCTGAATGGGAAAGCCAAGAAAAAGTCGCAGTGAGTCTTTTTTCCGGCTCAAAACAGTTTCAGAAGATAGAGAGGTCTATGGACACTGGGGTAGGAACTGGGCAGGAGCTCAGTATGATGGCAACAGCAACAGGGAGCATTCTAGCACCTGGGGATGGTAAGGGGTCTAAGACTGAACACCAAGGCTGAAAGTGCCAGGACAAAAAGAAGTCCCAGGAGACCCCTACACTAGAGCTGCGAGCACAAACAGGCATTATTTGGCAGCTCTGCCATCCATTACCTAGTTCCAGAGTGGAGAGGAGAGGTTGCAGCTTTGAGTAAGAGAGTCCTTAGCTGTGCTCAGGAAAAGGAACAAGTTTCAGAAGCTTAGATATGTGACTCTGACCCAAGAGCAAAGAGAGGACTCAGTTCTAATCTTTAGCCCTTCACATAAACCTGCAATGGGGATCAACAATGACAAGAGACCAGCACCAAAGAGGAATCAAACATGTCGGTCACTGAACCTGCAGAACCTGCCAGCAAACTAAAATTCACTGAGTCCATCACAGTCTACAGAAACTCAATCACAGAGAAGCCAGCAGATCCAGATTTGGTCAGGGACTTGCAGAACTCAGACCAGGAGATCTCTCCCTAGATTATACTGCTTTGGAAGCACTGAAAACTTGCAGGTCCCCAGTCTGGGTTTGTAGAAGGTCACAGAAAGACAAAAGCTCAGACCAGATATCTCCTCTATAAATGAGCAGATCCCAGTCTGACATACAGTCCAAAATGAAGAAATAGGATGGAAAAATGAGTGAACAAAAGAAGAACCTGACCATTAAAAAAATCTAGTAACTTTTTGGTCATAGGGAAATTCAAGACAGAAAACAGAAGATAATGATTTGAAAACATCTACAAGCAAAGCTTCAAAGAAAAATGCAGATTGGATGGAAGCCTAGCAAAAATTCCTAGAAGAGTTAAAGAGATTTTTTAAAAAAGGGAAAAAAATATTTTTTTAATTATGTAAGAAACTATAAAGGAAAAAATGGAAAGAGAAATGGGTTATCATGAAAACTGATTCTGTATTAGGGCATAAAACCTCAAAAACAGATGCAGAAAAGCAGAAATATTATCCATTTCTGACTATAATACAATAAGTAACTCTCTATATACAATATATACAATACACTATATACAATACAATATAAATAATACACTAAATACATAAAAATTGTATTAGTATTGTGTCAGTAAAGGATCTTTGAAGCATAGATAAAAAATTAATTGGAAACTAAATAACTTAATCCTAAAAAATGAGTGCTTCAAAGAACAAATCAGAACAAACACTCAGTGATTTCATTAAAGATAATGACAATGAGACAAAATACCAAAGTTCATGGGATGCAGTCAAAACAGCACTTAAGGAAAATTTATATCTCAAAATGTCTACATACATAAAAAAGCAACAGATCAATTAATTGGGCATACAACTAAAAATAAAGCTAGAAAAACAAATTTAAAAACCTTCAATTGACATCAAAATAAAAATCGTGAAAATCAAAGAAGAAATTAACAAAATTGAAAGTAAAAAGGCATTTTTTTCAAATGACCAAGCATGAAAATAGGTAAACCATTAATTAATCTGATTTTTAAAAAGAAAGAAAATCAAATGAAAGTCATGGAATACTATTGTTCTATAAGAAATGATGAATAGGAGGACTTCAGAGAGGCCTGGAAGGACTTATATGAACTGATGCTGAGTGAAAGGAGCAGAACCAGGAGAATTTTGTACACAGCAACAACCACAGTGTGTAAGGAATCTTTCTGGTAGACTTAGTCCTTCACAGCAATGCAAGGACCTAAAAAATTCCCAATGGACCCGAGGCAAAATGGCTTTCACATCCAGAGAAAGAACTATGCAGAATTAAGCAGACTATTTTCTCTCATATTATGTTTTGTTTTGTTTTATGGTTTCTTCCATTCATTTTAATTCTTCTATGCAACATGAGTAAGAGGAAAATGTATTTAATAAGAATGGATGTGTAGAACCTATCTAAGACTGCATGCTGTCTTGGGGAAGGGAAGGGGAGGGAGGGGGGAAAATCTAAGATATATGGAAGTGATTGTAGAAAATGGAAAACAAAATAAATTTTTTAAAAAGAAAGAAAATCAAAAAATTAGTGTCAAAAATTTAAAAGATTAATTCACAACCAATGAAGAATAAATAAAAATAATTATTAGGAACTATTTTGCCCAACTATATGCCAATAAAATGATGAATATTTATAAAAATGTGAATGACCCAGATTAACGGAACAAGAAATAGAATACTTAAACAACCCCGTCTTATTTTTTTGAACTTTTAAAGTATTTTACTTTTTCTAATTACATGCAAAAATAATTTATAATATTCTTTCTTAAAAATTTAGAGTTTTAAGTTTCCTCTCTCCTTTCCCCCTTCACTGGGAAGTCAAGTTATTTGATATAGTACAACCCTACCAACCCTACCTTCGAAAAAGAAATTGAACGAACCATAAGTGCGCTCCCTAAGGAAAAAACTCCTGGACCAGATGGATTTGAGTGTGTATTCTACCAAACATTTAAAGAATAATTACTTTCAGTATTACCTAAACGGTTTGAAAAAATAGATAAGAAAGGAGTTCTATCAAATTCTTTATATGACACAAATATAATCTTGAAACCTATACCCATGAGAGTCAAAATTGAGAAAAAGAACTGCATTCCAAATTCCTTAATAAGTATTGATGCAAAAAAACAAAAACAAAAACAAAAACTTAAAACACTACCAATGAGATTATACCAAAATAGCGTAAAGACCCACACAATATGGCCCGGTGAGATTTATACCAGGAATGCAAGACTGGTTCAATATTAAGAAAACTATAAGCATAATTGACTCTATCAACAATGAAACTAGCAAATAATGTTATATCAATAGATGTAGGAAAGGCTTTTGACAAAATAAAGCACCTATTCCTGTTTAAAATACATACACACATATTAAAAAGCACAAGAATGAATGGAACTTTTCTTAAAATGATAGGTTGTTGTTCAGTCATGTCCAATTCTTTGAGACTCTATTTGGGGTCTTTTTTTGGCAAAAGTACTGGAGTGGTTTGCCATTTCCTTCTCCATATCATTTTACAGATAAGGAAACTGAGGCAGACAGTTAAGTGACTGTCATATAGGTCATATAGCTAGTAAGTGTCTGAGGCTGGATCTGAACTCAGGTCTTCCTAATTCCAGACCTGGTGTTTCATTCACTTCATCACTGAGTTGCCCTAAAAATGTAAAGTAGTATCTATTTAAAATTAAGAGCAAGTATTATCTGTAATGGGGAGAAACTAGAAGTCTTTCCAATAAGGTGAGAGGTGATACAAGGATTCCATATCATCATCTTTATTCAATATTGTATTAGAAATATTAGCTGTGGTTTGTCCTTCATTCTTGGAGAGGACCATGACATCAGGGAGATAATGACATGATTCGCAATTGAATGGGAAATTCAAGCCAAGGTCTTTCCCCGTTCTCACTTTGAGTGAGGCAATGTCCATTCAAGTCAAGTGATAGACTCTTTAAGAAAAAAAATCAAACGGAGAGGGAAAGACCCTTAGAGTTGATGTCTGAAAGAGAAACAAGATCTCCCACTGCATCCTGGGCCATCTCCAGTCATCCTGATATATATCTGGTCCACTAGACCCAAATGACTCTGAAGGAGAAAGTGAGGCTGGTGACTTTGCACAGCCCTCCCTCACTCAAATCTAATTCAATTGCGAGTCATGTCATCATCTTCCTGATGTCATGGTCCTCTTAGAGAGCAAGGCTGTGAGTAGTCTGAGCTGTCCCAGTGGGGACCCAGCTAGCCAGTTCCAGTTGAGCAACTCAGCTCCTTCTCCCCTCCCCTTTCCTCTCCTCCCCTCCCCTCTCCTCTCCTCTCCTCCCCTCCCCTCCCCTGCCCTCTCCTCTCCTATCTCCCTCTGGAGTATCATGCCTTTACCGGAGGGAGTTCTGCCCAAAGGAAAGTAAATTTTGATGGCTGAAATCTACCTAGTTATCTTGGGGCTCGCTGGCCAAACCTCTTTCTTAAGGACCATGTCTTAAACCCATTCACTGTGGCTCTCATTGAATGGCCAACAATAGATCTCTTTCCAGAAATATTACCCTAGCAATAAGAAAAGAAAAAGAAATTGCAAGAATAAACAATGAGGAAGCAAAATTGTCACTTTTTGCAGAGATGACGGTTCAGTTGGAGAACTCTGGAGAGTCAGCTAAAAGCTCGGTGAAGCATTGAACAGCCTTAGCAAAGTTACAGAATACGAAGTAAACCCCCACAAATCATCCAGATTTCTATATATGCAAAACCTCAGCAGGAAGAGATTAAAAAAAGAAATTCCATTTAAAATGACTACCCTAAATGTCTCTGACTTCAGCTCCAACTTGGGTGTCAAGACACACAGGAACTATGAATACAATTACAATTACAAAATACTCCACACAGAGACATCTAAACAATTGGAGAAATATTAATTGCTCATGGGTAGGCCAAACCAATATAGTAAAAATGATAATACTACCCAAATTTTTCACTTTTTCAGTGCCATACTCATCAAAATATGAAAGAATTGTTTTATTGAACTAGAAAAAAATAATAACAAAGTTCATCTAGAGGAACAAAAGGTTGGGAATATCCAGGAATCAATGGGACAGAGAGAGAGAGAGAGAGAAGGGGCCTGGCCATATCAGATCTTACAGTATTCTATAAAGCTGTAATCATCAAAATAATTTGGTAGTGGATAAGAAAAAGAGTGGTTGATCAATAGAATAGGTTAGGTACATAATATAAAAAAGCAAATGAGCACAGTAACCTAAATGTTCGAAAGATCCAAAAGATCCATAAGAACTCACTATTTGAAAGAAACTATTGGGAAAACTTAAAAGAAGTATGGCAAAAATTAAACATAGATCAACATCTAACATCATATATATATATATTAAGATAAACTCAAAATAGGTATGTGATTTAGACTTAAAGAGCAACATCATAAGCAAATTAGTGAAGAAATGGAAGAAATTACCTGACAGACCTATGAATAGAGGAAAGTTAATAAATAAGGAAAAGATGGGGTTCATAGGAGGTAGAACTGATAACTTTAATTATATGAAATTTAAAAAAAAATTTTTGCACCAACAAAACCAATGCAGCTAAAATTAAAAGAAAAATAGGAAACAGGAAAGCAATCTTTGCCACAAGTTTCTCTGGTAAAGATCTTATTTCTAAAATATATAGGAAACTGAGTCAAATTTATAAGGATAAGAACCATTCCCCAATTGATAAATGGTCAAAGGATATCAATAGGCAGTTTTCAGAGGAAGATATCAAAGCTATCAATAACCACATGGGGAAAATGCTCTAAATCACTAATAATTAGAGAAACGAAAATTAAAACAACTTTGAGGTACCACCTCATGGCCATCAAATTGGCTAAGACAACAAAAATGGAAAATGATGCATTCTGGAAGGGATGTGGGAAAATAGGTACACTGTTAGTATAACTGCAAGCCAGTCCAACCATTCTGGAAAATACTTGGAACTCTGCTCAAAAGGCTATTGAACTATGCATACCCTTTGACCCAGCAATACTACTACCAGGTCTGTACCCCAAGAAGATCAAAGAAAAAGGAAAAGGACCTATTAAAAAAAAATTAGAGTTCTTAGCAATGCAAGGATCTAAGACAACTCCAAAAGACTCATGATGGAAAATGCTATCCACTTCCAGAAAAAGGACTATGAAATCTAAATGCAGATGAAAGCATACTATCTGCATTCTCTTTTTTATTTCTTTTTTCTCGTGGTTCCTTCCATCCGTTCTAATTCTTCTTTACAATATGACTACTGTGAAAATGTGCTTAACATGAATGCACGTGTAGAGCCTATGTCAGATTGTACATCATCTTGATGTAGAGGGAAAGGAGGAAGGGGGAGAAAATTTGGAATTCAAAATCTCATGGAAGTGAATGTTGAAAACTAAAAATTAATTAATTAATATTTAGAGGAGTTGTATTTGTGGTGCCAAAGAATTGGGAACTGAGGGGACACCCATAAATTGAAGAATGACTGATTAAGTTATGATGTGTGTATATATATACATACATATATACATGTACATATACATATGTAATGGTATATTTGTGCTATAAGAAACGATGAAGGGGGTGGTTTCAGAAAAACCTGGGAAGGCTTGCATGAACTGATGAAAAAGAAGTGAACAAAACCAGGAGAACAATCTACACAGTAATAACAATATTGAAGACATTATCGATTGTGAAAGACTCACTCTGACAACACAATAACATACGGCAGTTACAAAGGACTCATGATGAAACATGACATTCACCTCTAGAGAAAGAATTGATGAACTCAGAGTACAAATTGAAGTGTATTTTTTCTCTTTCTTTTTTTTGGGGGAAGGGGGACATGGTCAATGCAGAAATGTTTTTTGCATTACTATAAATATTTGTAGTAAGTTTTGCTTTTCTTACCTGCTTACTGAGTAGGAGAGAGAGTAGGGGAGGATGAGAATTTGGAACTGGGGGAAAAAGAATTACAAAATGTATCAGTGCTTTAAAAAGATAAAATAATTGAAGGGAATATAAATTTCATTTTGAAGCTAATGAAAATAGAGATTTAATTTTTTTCAAGTTCATGAACCCCTTAAAATTTGTCTATAGACAAATATAGTCCATGGGTTCCAGGTTAAGAACCTCCGTCCTAAAGAGAGACATCTTCAGTACTAGGACGTGTTAACATTTAACCTTGTTAATCTTGGCCAAGTTCCTCTTGGTCATACTTTCTATAGGGACAAAGGGGGAATTGTAGCAAAGAGTGAATAAGTGGGATTTTGTCCTTGATTTTATAGGTGAGGTGAAAGTGAGAAGAGTCAAAGACAGCCTCATGATTACAGGGAACCGAAGGAAGGGGAATGATGGTTCAATAAGAAAGAAAGTGAAGTCAGAAAGGGGAACAGCTTGAGTCTGAGGGCACCAGGGGGATGTCCAAGTGATATTCTACCTCTTTCACTAAAGAGCTGGGTCACCTTGATAGCTTTACTTGGGCCTCAGTTTCCCCTTCTATGACATGGAGGCACTCATACCTGCCCCTCTGAGTCCTAGGTGGTAGGATGAGAATGAATTTCACAAAATAGGGAAGGTAGCACAAGGAAGTGACAGGTTGGGATTTTTCTGAACCCAAAGCAAGGGCTGGACAGGGCAGTGGTGGGTGGTGTTCCCAGCTCCCAGGCAATGCATCCTGGCAACCTTGTGGGTGTGACAAACACCAGCTAACAGACAGAGGCTTCAGATGAGGGAGCACTAGCCATCCTCTCAGTTATCAGCTCCCAACATGAAACTGCTCTACATTGTGGGGCTCATTTTTGCCTTGGACATGTGGGGTATGGAGCAGTTGGGGTAGGAAGGGCAAGGGTAAGGGTATGGAAGGAGGGGTAGCCTTTCTCCTTCCCACCCCACCCCCAATCAGAACTGATTCTTGTCTCTGAAGGTGCCTCGGGATTACTTAATTTTGGGAACTGCAAGAATCTAGTCAATGATCTATTTTCAGGCCAAGGTCTGAGAGGTAAGTGATCCTCTTGGGGAGACCCCTAGGTGGGAGTGAGGCTGAGGGCAAGGAAAAGGGTGAAAAGGGTGAACCTCAGCACTAAGCTCTGGGTTCCCTTCAGCCTCCTGACCTCCCCAATGTAGCTACCTTTGAGCCTTGCCTTCTCCAAATATCCCCTATCACTCAGCAGAGATTTCTACCTTCTACCTCCCACTCTGGCAATTATATGATATGCTGAGAAGAGTCCTGCGTTTGGAGTTAGGAGAGCTGGGTTCAAATATATGTTTTATGACTTTCTACAGGTATAACCATGAACAGATCAGTTAATTTTTCTGTTAGAAATGTAAATCTTGCAGCTTGGTGACACAGTGGATAGCATTGGATTTATATTCAGGAAAACCTGAGTTGGAATCCTGCCTCCGACTCTAGCTGGCGAGACCCTCTTTACATCGTCATTGTTTCTCATCTGTAAAATGGGAATGGCAGCACATATTTCAGTCAGGAAGCATTTGTTGAGTGTTGAACGTGTGTTGGTGTAAGATCAAGTGAGATAATACATGTATAATAGTTGGGGCAGCTAGGTGGTGCAGTAGAGAGAGCTTGGGGTTCACAAATATCTGAGTTCAAATCCAGCCTTGAACACTCCCTGGCTGTGTGATCCTGGGCAAGTCACTTAACCGCTCTCTGCCTCAGTTTCCTCATCTGTAAAGTGGGGAAGATAATGACGCCTGCTTCCCAGAGTATCAGTAAGGATTAAACGTGATATTAGCACAGTGCCAGTCACATACATCGTAAATACTATATACACGTTAGTTATTATTTACAAACCTTTAACGGCTATAGAAATGCTTGCTATTATTTTAATTACTTTTTTCCCTGGGGGATTTAGTTTCCCCATCTGTAAAATGAAGTCAATCACTGCAGTCCTTTTCATTTCTATACTCTATGACCTGTGGGTCAATAGGACAGGCTCAATTTTCCCCATATTGCAAAGAAAACCAAGGCCTTGAAGAAGTCAGTGACCTGTTCATTGTCAATTAATTCCTTTGCCTTAGGGCCAAGAGTAAGCTTCTTTCGTTAGGATCTGAGCTGCAGGTGAGGGAGTCATAGGATGTTGAACTGGAACAGGTATTAGAGATCATCTAGACTAACCCTCCCATTTTACAGATGGAAAAACTGAGGCCCAGAGTAACACAGAGGGTTTCTCAGGTAGTAGGCCAAGCCAGGATTTGCACTCAAGTCCTCTGACTCCAATTAACTGCCTGCGTTCCTATTATGCTCCTATGAGTGCTGAGGGCACAAGGAATCCACATCGCTAAGCTGTGGTTTGGATACAGGCTTATTGAAGCTGCCGTGGACTGTAAATATCTCTGAGGCACAGGAACCTGGCTCGGTCATCCACATGTTCTCTTTCAACTGTTCCTGCCCCCCCACCGTGGAGCTTGACAGTGTGAAGCCCCCCAGTTCCTTCTTTAACCAGCCCAGTTTATCTGGATATTACATGCAGTATTTGGTGAAGGTATGAGGGGCTGGGTTAGGGGGGTGAAGGAGGTCTAAGAGAACCATGGCTGGTCTCAGACAAGCATGCTATCAACCCTTACTGAAGTGTCTGTTTGGGTGGGTGGGGGATAAATATCTTAGACAATGCGTAGGATCTTTGGGATGTTGATTAGTTGCCCTTCTGTGCCTCATTTTCCTCATCTGAAAAGAAGAGGATTGGACTGAATTCAATTCAACAAATATTTAGGAGGGCCTACTCTAGGCAGGGAGGTAAGGTCCCTTTCAGCTCTAAATTTCTGTGATGCTGGGAATCAGACATAGTTCTTCTCCTTAGAGAGAGATATAGAGATATTGAGAGAGAATTCACAGAACAGATAGTTGATAGAGAGGTCTGAGAACCCTAGGCATTCGCCCAGTTCCTAGAATCAAGAGTTGAATGGGACCTTAAAAATAATCTAGATTGGTCAGGGGCAGCTAGGTGGTACAATGGATAGAGCGCCAAGCCAGGAATCAGGAATACCCATCTTCCTGAGTTCAAATCTGGCCTCAGACACTTATTAGCTATGTGACCCTGAGCAAGGCATTTAACCTTGTTTGACTCAGTTTCCTCATTTGTAAAATGAGCTGGAGAAGGAAATAGCTAAACCATTCAAGTGTCTTTGCCAAGAAAACTTCACATGGGGTCACAAAGAGTCAGATATGACTGGGAAACAATTGAAGAAAAATAAGACTGGTCTAGTCCAGAGGTTTCCAAGCTTATTTGGCCTACCACTGCCTTTTCAAAAAAGAAATAAAGGTTCTAAGATATCTCCCAAAGGCTTATGACGGAAAATGCTATCCATGTCCAGAGAAAGAATTACGGAGGCTGAATGGAGATCAAAGCACACTGTTTGCTCTAGTTTTTGTCTTGTTTCTTCTTTCTTGTAGTTCTTTCCATTGGTTTTAATCCTTTTTTGCAACATGAGCAATGTGAAAATATGTTTAATGTCAATGTATACGTAAAACCTATATCAGATTGCATGCCATCTTGAGGGAATAGGGGAGGGAGGGAGAGAAAATTTGGAACTCAAAAGCTTGTGGAATTGAATGTTATAAACTAAAAATAAATTAATTACAATGTTTTTTTTTAAATAGCTCCCCCCAGAAATCTACATTCTTTAATCCTTTAATCCTTTTTTGAAATTTGTACCATTTCAAATTTTTTTAATGTTGCATCTTAAATTTATTGTAAATTTGTGGATTTTTCCTGCATTGAAATTTTGGTAACACAATATTGTGTCATGTAACCACATAGTATCATATTGTAAACAAGTTATTACATGCACACATTCCTGCCAATGCAGGACAATGTGTGACACACTTGCCTGCTAACACTTGCTTGTTAAGACTTGTCGGTGGATTTGACTACTGATTGGTTATGATAATCCATTTTGGTGTTTATTTGGAAAATAATGTAATCTCTATGACTTTACCTCTATTACACAACTGATGAAACTTGTACAAACAGTTTTCCAAAATTTTCTCCTCTTCTTTCTTCTCTTATGCTTCCACCACCCTCTTATTTTTATTCAACACCCCCAATTGCCTCTCAGGTTACTACTGTCCCCTGGATCATTCCAGCACCCCTCAAAGGGTAGTATCACCCACTTTGGGATTATCCTTCTTATTTTATATATAGATGAAAAGGCCTAAAAAAATCACACATACCAGCTCCTTCCTATTCTCCTAACCATTGACTCAGCCTTCTGGACTCTCTTAAGGCTGGGGTCTAAGGGATGGATGTAGCTACTTCTAATTTCCTTGTTCTGCCTCCAACATCCTGAGTAGTTGCTCCTACCTGCCCCTGCTGGGATGTGAATTTCTGGGAATGGGTTGAAGTCTGGGAATGGAATGAAGGAAGGAAGAACATGATCTGGGCAGGATATTTCTTTCTAATAAAAAAAAAAAGCCACCTTCTCTTTTTGCAACACATTCAATTCAGACTCTCTCCCTCCCCACTGCACCTCTCATCCATGAATCTGGAGGACTGGAGAAGGCGGGATAAGAAAGCCTACAGAATGCCGAATGAGGGCCACAAGAGCAGTGTGAGAAAGAGCCAGAGAGGAGGACAATGGAGACCCAGGGATTGGGATGGGAAAGACTCCAGAAGGAGTGCGGGGGAAATCGCTTCATAGCCTGGTGTATAAAGTCTTGTAATGCTTGGCTTAAATGTATTAAAGATTAAATTTTAAAACAAGGCAGTGTGAGAAGAAAAAGCAGCACATACGCACACAACCGGGCACAAAACGTGCTCTAAAATGATCAATTTATGATGTTAAAACAACACAAGTCACTATGCTACTACTTCTTGGTCAAAGCTAAGCAGGGAAAGGAATCCTTCAGTGAACACCATGGCTGTTCATAACACGATGTATCCTGAAGTTTCCTACTTAAACTAACTCTTCTCGTTAATTGGGTGCTAATTGGTTGTTCATTTTTGCACCCCTTGTGACTTGCCTAAAGTCACATAGCTAATAACTAGTGGAGACTGAGTTCAACTGCAGGGCTCTGTGGCTCTTCAGAGGCTCCCAAGCCCTCTAGTAAAAGCATTAACATGTCCCTGTAAGGTTTTGTAAAATGTTTTGCATTTATCCTCACGACAGCCATGGGAGATATTCAGTCATTTTTCAGTCATGTCCAACTCTTTGTGATCCCACTTGGGATTTTCTTGGCAGGGATACTGGAGAGGTTGCCATTTCCTTCTCCAGCTCATTTTGCAGATGAGGAAACTGAGGCTAACAGGGTCAAGTGACTCACCCAAGGTCATACATCTAGTAAGTGACTGAGGCCAGGTTTGAACTCAGGAAGATGAGTCTTCTGACTTCAGGCTTGGTGCTCTATGCACTGTGGCATCACCTAGCTGCCCCTGGGAGCTAGGTGGTGTTATTAACCCCATTTAATAGATGAGGAAACTGAGGCAGCCCAGAGTCACAAAGCTACTAAGTATCTAAGGTGAGATTTGAACTTCCTGACTCCAGGTCTAGCACTCTATCCACTGTTCCAGGTATGAGGTACTCACTGAACACTGTCATCCTTACCCCTAGGTGACCTTAAGCAGCACAGCCAGACTGGATGCCCGGCAAGTGAACCACTACCAACTCAATATCAAGCTCACATGTTTAGAAAAAACTTGGAATTTGCCCCTGTCTGTTGAGGTTTTTAAGGCCCATGGTCACCCCATTTGTCTGGGTCGCTTTGCCAGCACAGGTAAGATGGGTATAGAGTGGACACAGAGGTTCTTGGGAGCTTGGCCTCAACCTCAGCACCCTTGGCACAATGATGTGGGTCTTAGTGGATACTTTCCATCATACTTCTGGTGCTAACCCCATGACCCGGAGTACATGGGGAAGGGGGCAGGCGATGCCTTCTCTTATGCCTTTTACAAAACCCTTTCTCTGGTACCTGGGAGTTAAAGGAGAAGTGAGAGGGGGAATCTGCTACGTCAATGATGTACTACCAAGAAGCAGTGGGTTAGAATGGAGGGAGCACTGAATTGGGAGGCAGAGGACCTGGGTTTGAATCTACACCTCTTGTAACCTCTCTGAGTCTCAATCACCTCTTCTGCAAAGTGAGAGAATTAGACGGGATCACTTGTAAGATCCTTTCTGCACCTTAAATCCTGCAATCTTCTTGCCTGGGGCAGTTGGGGACAAGGTGCAGGTTCTGGAGACTGTGGAACCCCAATCCCTGATCTACGTGGTGCTCCTCCGCAGAGGTCTGACTGGTGTCAAGGTGAGCCCAGGGCTCCGGGGTGTGGGAGCCTGGAGCCTGGGGACCAAAGCAGAGAGGAGTAGGCGAGGGCTAGCCCTCTCTAAACCCCAGACAGCCGGGCACAGAGTTATAGAGTAATAGATTCTAGGCCGATGAGACATCATGAGGAAAGGCGATCTGGAGGATCTAGCCTAGTGGAGAGGGCGCTGAGCTTGGAAGCAGGAGGACCTGAACAAATCACCCACCTCTCTGAGCCTGGGCTCCTTATCTGTAAAGTAGGGGAATGGGAGCATCTACTTTACTGAGTTTTTGTGAGATCAAATGAAAAGATAAAAGCAAAGTATTTTGCAAATCTTAAAGCCTTATCTAAATGTTAGCAATGATGATGGTGATGATGGTGGTGATGGTGATGGTGATGATGGTGATGATGGTGATGGTGATGATGGTGATGGTAATGATGATGATGGTGATGGTGATGGGGATGATGGTGATGGTGAGGATAATGGTGATGGTGATGATGGTGATGGGGATGATGGTGATGGTGATGGTGATGATGATGGTGATGATGGTGATGGGGATGGTGATGGGGATGATGGTGATGGTGATGATGATGGTGATGATGGTGGTGATGGTGATGGTGATGATGGTGATGATGGTGATGGTAATGATGATGATGGTGATGGTGATGGGGATGATGGTGAGGATGATGGTGATGGGGATGATGGGGATGGTGATGATGGTGATGGTGATGGTGATGATGATAGTGATGATGGTGATGGGGATGATGGTGATGGTGATGATGGTGATGGGGATGATGGTGGTGGTGATGGTGATGATGGTGATGGTGATGATGGTGATGGGGATGGTGATGATGATGATGATGGTGATGGTGATGATGGTGATGATGGTG
>CM053769.1:5516565-5550545 GCA_028658325.1 Potorous gilbertii
TCACATGTAAAATGAGCTGGAGAAGAACACAGCAAGCCATTCCAGTATCTTTGCCAAGAAAACCCCCAATAGGGTCATGAAGAGTTGGATGTCACTGGAGCAACTGAACAACCGCAAACAATATCACATTATTATATAGCATCATATATAAATTATATATAATATTATGTAATTATAATATTATATAAAGTAATAGATAAATTATGGAATCATGACATCATCTAATATTATATAATCACCATATTAGGAATAATAATAAGACATGACAGATGCTTTGGGACAGTGAGAGGCTATATAACGGGAAGCAGTGGAAGAGGCAGGGAGATATGTAGCTATAGGATTTCCCCAATTTACAGATAAGGAAATTGAGGTCAAATGAAATTGAGTAACTCTAAGTCATCTGGCTAGTAAGTATCTGAGAATGGATTCAGATCCAGATCCTCGGATTGTGGACCCAGTCCTCCTCCCCTTATCACAGTGAAGTCAGTTTATAGAGAGCTTAGAGAAGAGACACAAATTTGAGTCCCTGATGGCCCACTCCAGCTTCTTTCCCTGCAGATGAAGATCACAAGCCCCAAGGACACCAGATACTTCTCTGTCAATGAGCTGGGGCATGTGCTGACAACCCACCAGGGCCTCGTTGGTAGTGCCGGCAAGGTGAGTGTTGTTTGCCTGCTGGGGCCTGGGCGAAATGGGTGAAATGCTGATGTGCATTTATGGGAGCCCAAGAAGGGAAGAGGAATGATGGTAAGTGCAGAGTGAAAGCTTAGAAAACTTCTAGGCTGAAAGAGAGGGAACAGTGGGTAAGCTGGATATAAGAAAGGCAGTATCTCAGGCCTCTTTCTGCACTGCCTACTGCCCAAATGATATATTCATTCAACCAATATGTATTAAATACCTACTGTATTCAACCAACAAGCATTTGTTGAGTTATAAAAAAGGTAAAAACACAAAACCAGTCCCTATCCTTAGGGAATTTGCACCCTAATGGGGGAAACCATGTATAGGTACAGTACCTGTTTACAGAATAGAAGTCAGGCCACCTTACAGGGTGATAGATGGAGTACTAAGAAAATGCTATGCTGGGCATAGGAAAACAGGCAATCTAGACACTTCCCTTGTCCTCTTGAGATTACCATCTAATAGGGCAATGATGGAAAAAACAGAGACAGAGAATATTGTTACATGGAGAGACCATTAGATAGTCCTAAATCATGTGCTGTGTGAGGTCCTAGGGAGAAGTGACTTTCAACCATGAAGAGTAGACAAAGGAGAGCTGGGACTTGTGTTGGACTTTAGTAAGATAGGAACTGAACAAGTGAAGAAGACAGAGGCATGGAAGATGTCATTTAGGGCCATTTAGGGTGTATTCAGAATGGGGGCAGAGACTCGTTCACTTGCACTGGAGCAAAGAGTATGTGAAAGAAATCAAGCAGGAAAGGTAAAGTGGGATCAAACTGTGAAAGAATCTGGATGCCAGGCCCAGGAATTTTGGAGGCAGTAGGGAGCCAGTGAAGACTGCTGAGTTCACACGTCTGGAGTGGTCAGTTCTGTTGATAAGGAAGATGATCCTTGGGAGTGGTCTAAAGGATGGCTTTTTGGTATGGGGGTGCAGAGCAGGGTGGAGCCAAGCTGAGAGTGTAAGGATGCAAGTGATAAACCAGCCTGGTGGAGATGAAAACCTTCATTAGGGCAGTGACAAATGGAACAGAGAAGGGAGAAGTGTGGTTGTGGAAGTACCTCGCATGGGGGAAGTGAGGGAAAGGGAATCAATAACCCGAAAGTTCCAAAAAGTGCTCTTTTCCTCTTCCCCTTATTAAAATTCAAATTTCCTCAAGGTCTGGATGTTTAACCACCATATGGAAAAACAGCTGATTAAGAGGCAGGCAAGCATAGCCCAGTGGTGAGAGAGAGGGAAAGACTTGGAACCAGTAAGACCTAAGTTTTAACATTACCTAGAACACTTCCTGGTTGTGGGGCCCTGGGCAAGTCACTTAGTACTTCAGCCTCTCCATCTTCAGTCATGAGAGGCGCTGAACTCAAGGACCTCTTCAGTTCCCTCCTGATTCTAAATCTGTAATCCTGTGACTAAACCAAGACACACTGAAGTGTAATATAATGATGATAACAAACCATCATTTACGTGACACGGGGCCGTTTACAGAGGCTTTGTGAGTATTATCTAATTTGAGGAAGGGAGGGCCAGTGTTACTATCCCTATTATACAGAAGAGAAAACTGAGATGCAGAGAAGGTCCCCAAAGGCAGTAAATGGAAGAACCAACCTTTAAACAACCTAGGTTTCTTAATTCTTTTCACACCTAGACTTTCTCAGACTGAATAACTAATAGTTTAATGTGTCAACCCCTTTCTAAGGTGTTGTATTTTAAGAGAGGGGTTTGTTAACCCAATAAACCTTATTAAAGGTCCAAACTCCAGAAGGACAGAAACTAAGTTTTTTCTTGATATGTCCCCCAGGCCTGCATAATGTTTATTGCATGGGTGAATGAATGAATAAATGATGCTATTGTAGGGTTTCAGTTAGTGTGGCAGGCTCATGGGCCTTCACCCTCCCCTTTGGTTTTCTCCTTTGTTTCACCCTTAGCACTTCCAGCTGAAGATCTTGGTCGCTGGTGAACAAGGCGAGAGTTGCCAGGGGACCCTGACAGTAGAGATTCTGCCCAATCCCTCCAACAAGGTCTCCTTCGGGTAGGAAATCCTCCTCTGTCTGGGTCTAGGGTTGAGTCCTGCATCCTGGGGAAGAGAGAGGAGTGTGAACCACACTGCAGTTCCTCTTTAGCATCCTGTCTTGAGACTGTCCTTACTCATACTCTCTCTT
This sequence comes from Potorous gilbertii, assembly GCA_028658325.1. NCBI lineage: Eukaryota > Metazoa > Chordata > Mammalia > Diprotodontia > Potoroidae > Potorous > Potorous gilbertii. Next base: position 5,519,404 of record CM053769.1, read on the forward strand.
AGGAGCCCCCAGGACCAATTTTCTAGTCTAGGGATTTGGAGGCATGGGTGTGGGAGGGAGACATTGTGGTACAATGGAAAGAGTCTTGATTCTGGAGTCACAGGCCCTTGGTTCAAATCTTCCTCCTGAAGCTTGTTACCTGTGTTACCTTGAATCTCTTGATCATCTGTAAATGGGATAGGGGAGGGGAGAGATTGGACTAGGTAGCCTTGGGGGCATCCATTCTAGTTTTAGACTACAGTCTTATGATTCCTTCTACCAGAGTTCCAAAGAGGAGGTAGGAAAAAGATCTTGCACATAGTAGGCAGCTAAAAAAATGTATATTGTATTTTAAATGGTCTTATTAAGAAAAAGAGACTGGCATTCCACTTCATTCCCAACAATATTTACTGAGTTCTACATAATTCCAAATTTCTTAAGGATTAGAAATATCCAAAAGTTGAATGGATGCGTTCTGGTGTGAGTGAGTTCCTTATTCCCGAGGTCTTTAGGGTAATCTAGATGGCCACTCTTGGCTTCCAATGTAAGCCCTCTCCGGTCCGTCTTTCATACTGCTGTCTGGGAAACCTTCCCTTGCCTACTGAATGAAGCATAAACTCCTCATCCTGGCATTCACAACCATTGCAATCTAACTTATTGATCTTACTGGCCCAGATCTATCTCATTCTACTCTCTTTCTGCAAGCCCAACTAGACCACTCTGGGTTCCCCATTCTCACTCTGTCCTCTGAGGAAGTGCAGAGAGGTAAGGAGGGGGTTTGGATCTCTGTGACCTTGGGGATCAGTCACAGGATCACACAGGTTCCCAGGTTTAGAACTTTGAGGACCATCTCTTCCAACTCCTCCATTTTTTAGAGGAGGAAACCAAAACCCAGGAAGGTAAGCATCCTCATTTCTCCGAACCTCTGTCTCCTCCTCTGTGCAATGGGAGTTATAACACTTTCCTAATTTCATCCAAAGGGTTATTAAAAATACCTGAGATAAGACGTTTGATGAATATTGTAGGCTACGTATAAATGCCTTTGTCTGTGTCGTCCTAGAATGGCTCAGGTGGATTTCTCCCCACCTCCCCCATCCCAGCCCTGTTTCCTTATATTAAACCCTTCTCTTTCTTTAAAACTTACATAATGTACTATCTCAGGAAACCTTCCTTGACACTCCAGGTAAAAGAGATTTCTCTCTTCTCCAACTTCTCACAGCATTATCCCTGGACTTACGCTTTCTTTACAAGCCCCATTTTCCCTTGTAGCGTTTATGTTTGGGTCCATACAAAGGAATGAATTATAAAGCATTTATTAAGCACTTTATCCACCATGCTACTGTTTCTCAATGAGAACTGAATGTTGTAGAGGAGACACCTGTTCAGGTAGGTATTGGACTAGGTAACTTCTGAAGTCCTTTCTGACTATGAGATTATTTGATCTGTGATTCCAAATGTAGAATGTGTCCAGCTCTGGCCTGGATCTCAAAGGACTGCCCAGCGATAGCCACCTCTCTCTTTCTCATGTGGTTACTCTGCTCAGATGGAGGTGGGGGCAATGGTAGGGAAAATATCTGTAAATGGGAGGGTACTTAGATTTGTTGGGTATATAGGATTCAATTCCAGACCTTCAACATCTCTGAAGACCTAGAGGCTGGTGGAGTGGTTGGCCAGGTCCGAGCCAATGGCAGTCGTATTCGATATGAGATCACTGAGCCTGTCCCCTGCCCCTTATACTCCATCAGTTCTGGTGAGCCTCTGTGGGTATGCGGAAGGTTTAGGGGTGGGCCTAGACAAAGGTGGCCAGGGCAGGGGGGAGAGGGTTGGGGATGTGTGCTGTGGGCTGGGCCATAGGTTCACTCGTCCCTCCCTGCCTACACAGTGGATGGACTGATACGGACCACAGCTCCTCTGGATCTAGGGCGGAACCCTGGGGCTGCAGTCACAGAGTTACAAGTGAAGGCTTATGATTCATTTCAGCCCTCGATTAGTGCCCAGCTCAGTGTCACCGTCAATGTGCAGCCCACCAACACCTGGGCCCCTCACTGCACCCCTGCTTTGCTAGTGTGAGTTATCAGCAGCCAGATGCTGCCCTTCTGGATGCCTCTCCTTGCATGAAACCCCCACCACCCAGAAAGATAGCTGAGGTTTCTTGATTGGCTGAAAATGAGCCTATGATTGTAGAATAAACCAAGGAGCTCAGTCCATAGAGTGAAGAGTCATCATTGCTAGTCCAGGGCAGGTATGGATGACCAGGACAGGCTAGGCCTGGGAGAATTTTAGAACAGAATAGTTTAGGTCCTCCTAGTTTAGAATTGGCAGATTTCTTGTATTTGTATTTCCAATGACTTCTCCTTGTATGGATTTCTGAATTTGTATACTCTTTCTTTTCCATATAAATGCTAGAGAACAATTATTACTGCTGTAGTTGTTTATCTATCTATCTATTATTAGCCAGGGTAGAGAAGAGAAAGGGAAAGTATGTGCTAGCACAGTACCTCATAAATAGTAGACTTGTTGATCAACTAACTGATTGATAGGAAAGGGAGTTGGGAGAACCATAGCAGAAAGAGGAGGGGATACAGGGATAAGTGATTAGAAGTGAGGAAGAGAAAAATCTCTGAACCAAGGAGTCAGGTTTTCTGAGAGACCAGAAAGATCCTTGGAGAAATGGCTATATGGGTTCAGGGATCAGGGAAATTTTTTAAATTGCGAAATAAAGAGGAAAAGGACTGAAGGAAACATTCCCAGGATGGGCTCTGAGAAGAATGGGTCTCATCACAAATAGGCAGAGGGTCAGGTAGGCCTAAGGCTCAGCAGAGAGGTCTCTCTCCTCCTTCAAGGTGTTTGCCCCTTAGTGGGACTCCCACCCAGGGCTGGAGCTTAGAGCCTTTCAGAGTAGAATGGAGTTGGGAAATTTTGTTTGTCCTTTGGCTTGGCCTTTGAAATATCCTTATCAAACAAGCATAGAATGTTAGAGTTGGCAAGGGTGGAGTTGGAGATCACCCCATTCAACTCATCCTTTCCCCCCCCAAGATAAGAAAACTAAGAACCAGAGAGGTTTGTCTGTGATTACACAACTGGTCTTCCCACTCTGAATCAAAGCTTTCTCCAGTGTACCAGCATTATTTTCCCCCGAACATCTCTCACTTTGGTTCTTAACATCATCCCTCACATCTTTCCAATAGCGTGCAAGTCTCAGAGATCATCCCCGTGGGTAGCATCCTGATGACTCTGGACTGCTCTGATCCAGACTCCAGCAGCAACACCTTTCATTATCAGCTCCAGCACCACAATGAGACCAACTCAAAACACAGTTTCTGCTTGCAGGGTCCAGTCCTTCAGGTGCCACCCGGACCTCACTCCTGACCCAGGGGCTTTCTAGACATCACCAGGAGGGAATGTCAACCCTGGGAATCCATTTCTAGAATGGACAGCCCTGGACCTGATACAGCGGCCAAGGGCTAAGGATTTCTACCAAGGCTTGGCCCTGTGACTTGCTGTGGGGACAGTGGAGAGTTGGGTAGTTTTTTATATAGTCCTTTCCCAAACACTTTCATATCCATTCGATCTTCACAAGTTTATGTAGTAAGGACAGGAAAGAGACAAATTATTTATCCTATTGAAACTCTCTAATATCCTTATTAGGCATTAAGAAGTACTAGAGTTATCTGTGTTTGTGTTTTAAACTCTTGTATATACATATACTCCAAAGAGCTTGGAATGGGGTCTTCTCCAAATTCTGTATCTCATAAAAAATAATAATCAATTAAATTCTGTTATCTCCCTAGCTCCTAGCCCAGTGTTCTATACACAGGGAATGCTTAATAATTGGGTTCAATGAATAAATGAGGAAAATGAAACTCAGATTAGATCATTTCACCAAGGACACATCATTCATTTGTCTAACGACAAATGTTTATTGCAAATCTATGTTCAAGTTTTGGTTCTGTTTGTGTTGTGGGTGATTCCAATATTTTGGAAGAGAGAAACCATGATTGGCCTGGGTCCTGGGAACTACCATAGCAGTTAGGAAGCACAGTGGATAGTAAGACAGACTGGAAGGCAGGAAGACTCAGACTCACATCCTCCCTAATCCTTCCCAGTTATGTGACCCAGTTCAAGTTGTTTAAACTCTCTCAGCTTCAGTTTCCTCATCTGTAAAATGAAGAGAATAATATCATTGAGTAGTTGTGAAAATCAAGTGAGTTATCACATGTGAAGTGCTTTGTAAACCTTAATGTACTATATAAATGTGAAGTGTTATTAATTTGACTCAGTATTAGGTGACTATTTTTATGGGAATGCCAAAGGGTGAAGGATCTACAGGGAGGGGCTTAGAGGGTGGGTGGTTCCCTTGAGTGCTGCTATGTAAGAAATTCTCTTTCCGCCTTTTTCACCCAGGAGAATTCCCCTAGAATACAAAAGCTTCTCCTGAATTTGGGGTGGCATCAGCTCTGTTCAATCACTCAAACCGTGATCAATCCTATTCAGTATCTGAGACTCTTTCTATTTGGCAGGTGAACAGTACACTAGACTATGACTCGTCTGCACCCAATGTTCAGTACAGGGCCACCATCTTGGTGACTGATAGCGGCCAGCCCCCCCAAACCAGTGAGTCCTCTGGGTTCTGGGCTTCTTCCAACTTCTCACTTTCCTAGAATTAGAGTCTTTCAGGATCCAGGTTTTTCCTCAGCTTCTTCTCCATAGCCTACCTCAGAGTCCTAGATTTCTTATTCCTCATGTACCAATGGCCTCATTTTGCCCTGTTGGAATCTCTAATTAGGTTGCTTACTACACATTGCTACCTTTTAGAAAGACCTCATCTAGCACTTTAGTCCAGAAACTCCCTGAGAATGGGCACAATGTCTCTCAAACTTGTGACTCCTAAAAGGCAAGAGCTTTCCTCTTCCTCAGCCCTTAGTTCTTGGAAGGCAGGGATCCCATCTCTCCCTTGTTCCAGATGTTCCCCAAGGAACAATATTTGAATGGAGGCTCCCAAAAGTAGGTGCCTAGTCTCGTCAATGTAGGTATTTCCTGCAGGTGAAGCTGTCATTCCAGTCTTCAGTATGGCATCTAGGTGCTGCTGCACAGAGCGGGAAATTGGGGGAAATGGTCTGAATTTTCTCCTGGTTTCTTCCTTACCCTCCCACCCCCACCCTACCCACAGGCAAAGTGCCAGTGCTTGTGACAGTGACACCAGTGAATGAATATTCTCCGATCTGTCCTGCTCACACATTCTTTGTCAGAGAAGATGCTCCGCGTGGTACTCTGATTGGCACCGTCCTTGGCTCAGACCGTGACTATCCACCCAACAGCATTGAGTACCACATTTCAGACTCTTCAGCCAGCTTCTATATTGACCCTCGCAGTGGTACCTACCTTCCACCATAAGTTTAAGAAAACTTGCCCTTTTCCCTTAAATTGTAGCTTCTTAACTTGGACTCCATAACTCAGTTTTTTTTTTTGTTTTTAATTTTGCAAGCTATATTTCCACATATTCTGAGAAGGGGGTCCATGAACTTTACTTTGCCAAAAGTGTCCAAACATAAATGAGGTTGAGAGCCCCCTTAGGACATCTCCTAGTTTCTCTCATTATCACCAGTCCCTATTTTGTGTGACGGAAAAAGAAAAGGTGAAACTGTAATTCCCAGTTCTCCAGCACTTTAAGGGTTAATAAAAAGCACATTTCCTCATAAGAATGCTAAGAGGAAGGAAATTTCAGGATGATGATTCCTGAGCTTTATGAAAGTTCTTCATCAAAGCTTTCATTCATTATCTCTATTTTGCAAATGAAGGAACTGAGGCTTAGAAAGGTTGTGATTTATCTCTAGTCATACAGATAGTAAGTGTTGGAGCCAGAGCTCGAATCCAAGACTTCCGATTCTAAATATGGTGTTTTCTCCATCATACCCCAAAGCCTCTGAGACAGAGGTCCTGGGAGGCAAGTTGGAATTGGGCTTGGAATCAGGGTTTGGGAAGTTGAGGAGGCCAAACTTCCCTATCAGGCAAACTCCATCTTCGGGCTTCGCTGGACTATGAAAAACAGAAGACACACATGCTGGCGATCTTTCTGACCGATCGAGATCAGGACCAGGATTCTACACATCGCCGCTCAGGCTCCTGCACCGTCACCATTGAGGTTCAGGTAAACTCTGCCCTGCTCCTGGTCTGCTGGCCATGCCCTGTGTTAGAATTCCAACCCTACCTTTGGCAAGTTACTCAACCTCCCTGGGCCTCAGTATCCTCATCTGTAAAATAAGGGAGTTGTACTAGATGTCCTCTAAGGTCATCTTCTTCCAACTCTAAATCTATGGTCTTATTCCAATCCCTTCCCCTCAGCTGGTGTCCTTTTCTGGTGCTGACAGCCCCATTGTTCCAGAAGGATCATGGGGAAAATATTTTATAGCCTTTAAGATGCTCTATTACTATAAATCATCTCTTCCCTCCTTGTGCAGAGTTTCCCCTGAGCTCTGGGCTTGGGAGTCCCCCTCACAATATCCCTGACAGATATCCCCTGCCCCTTTTTTGTTTAACTTGGACAAAGGGGGCTGTCATTTCCAGAAAGGAGCTAGAACATAGGCTTCTGTGATCTGAAGCTTTTCCCCTGAGTCACAAAGGAGGACCCTGAACCTGCTTCTATCTTGTAGAATGTGAATGACCATGTCCCAGAATGTGAGCCCCCATTCCAAGAGCTCACCATCTCTTCTGCGCCAAGCATCAATACAGAGGTGACGAGGTGGATGTGCTCAGACAGGGATGTGCCAGAGCAAGCTCCAGGAGCATTCTCTTTCACCATTGTTGGAGGTCAGGGATGGTGGCTTGGGACTGCAAGCCTCTGGACATGGCTTGAGAGGGATGGTTTTACAGAAAGCTGAGTATAATGGAACAGAATTGTTCTGGTGCCTGGGTACCAGGAAATGTGCTAGGGCAAGCCAGAAAGGCTTCCTGAAATCAACTTTTAAAGACAAATTCAGTTGCAGGAGGAGACCCCAGGGAGAGGTTTTATACTTTGAGCAGCAAGGTCCCTTGCAATGAGAAGACCCTAGGACAGTGACCTTCATGCTCCTGATGGGGAGCCTAGGATTAGCATTTCAAGTAGGGTATGGAAAAGCATTGTGATCTCACCTCAGATGGTTCCTGTGGGCTTTTGCTCCAATTGGTTGGTCTTTGTGGTGAGCTCCTGATTCTCGCATGTGCAGATTCCATGTTCAAAGTCTTAGAGCTGGTGAATAGCCAACCCTACCTTGAGTAGGGTGTTCCCCACAAAGTCATGGTCGCTGACCCAAATGGGTATTGCCCTGGAAGAGCGTAGGCCCATCCCTAAGAGATTTTAACCTGCCCCTCTGCCACAGGAAGAGATATGTTAGGACTGGGGTAGGTGGTAGAGGAAGCAGAGAGTGCAGAAGTGGGAAAAAGTAGAGCTGCAGTCATCTCTCTTAACCCACTCCTCCCCATGCAGCAAGAAATTGCCAATGCTGAGCTTTTGGCAGATGATGAGTAGGCCACTAGGTCCCAGGACAGAGGCATGGTAGAGATTCATCTGTTGAGAGTGGGAACTTACATTCTAATGGGGAAAGAAGAAGAAGAAGAAGAGAGAGAGAAAGAAAGAGAAAGAGAAGAGATGATAATGTAGACCCATTTTATGATTTTCCTTGGTAGGAAACAGCAATGGAAGGTTTTACATGAAGGACAATATTCTATTCCACGTCTTTTCTTTCAAGCCTGATGGGCTCTTGGACCCCCACACTTATGAGCTCTTGGTCCGTGTGACTGACAAAGGACCTACCCTCCCCCTCTTCAGCACCACAGCCACCGTCATTGTTCATGTGATTCCCTGGATGACCACCACGCCCACCACCAGCACAAAACCTCTGATGGTGAGGCTCCCCTCTCCCAACCTGGGGCAGCCAAGGCAGACTCTCTCTCCTGGTTTTCCCTCTCTTGCCTTGCCAATTTCCTAAAGCTTTGCCTGATTCCTCCTGGGCATGTCCATCTCTCTTTTCAGATTTCCTCTCCCACACCCTTGCTAGTGACTAGAATTGAGGACTACTGGGCTCCAGAAGCTTGGTTTGTGGTTGTCTTAACAGTGACTGGAGTTCTCCTATTTGCTATCTTGGTCTGGCTCCTTTGCAGATGGCCTGGAAGGTAAGTGACTATAATATCCCCCATTCTCTACATACAGTAGGTTAAAACAAGGAGTGTAAAAGAGGTCATCACAGACATGAGTAATTGTAAGAAGAATTGGGTGGGTCATAGAGTAAGAGGGAGGAGGAATGGCCAGCAGATACCCCAAGTACTTTGCTGTTCTCCTTGGAATATTCAAAGCACCTGTGGAAGTCTTCCAGTATGTAGAGTAACTTTTGGGTAGGTAACTTTTGGAGGACTTATGGAGAGCCATAGACAAGAATCCCACCAAAAGAGGTGAGTAGGGGTGGTGAGCTGCCTCAATGGAGGGAGTTGAAGTGCTCATCTTGATGAGATAATGAATATATCAAAGTCAAAATTATCACTTAGGATGTAATGGCTTCAAGCCCCAGGTCACTAGAAAGGAGCCATTTGAGAAAGTCTTTGACATCAAAAGCCGAATAACCAATCAAGCCCCTATGTGAGCAACTTATGCCAGTTACTATTATGGGTGTATTCAAAAGAAACAAAAGCATGGTCTCTGAACTATAGGGACTTATCATCAAAGGTGGGGCAGGACATGATAAAAACTTAAGAATACTGATTAAGAACTTGCTTTGATGAATCTGTGCTCTCACCAGTGTGTGTGATTCTTTCAATAGAAAAGAACATATCATAATCTGTCCTCATGTTCTCATTCTGTGAAATTTTTGTCCATATCTTTAAGAAGGATCTGTCTAAAAGGAAGGTAGGTCTTCCTTTGTTTCTTTTAATGTCTTCTAGATACCTGTATTCAAGCTGCTTATAATCTCTCTTTTTTAAAAAAGTAATCCTTTTTTTCTTGAAGGGAGGAAGGCAAGGCAAGTGAAGTTAAGTGACTTGCTCAAGGTCACGTAGCTATTAAGTGTGTCAAGTGTCTGAGGTCACATTTGAACTCAGGTCCTCCTGACTCTACAGCCAGTGCTCTACTCACTGCCCCTATAGATGAGATGAATGGGGGCCCCTAAATAAGTAATCCTTTAAAAATGTTTAATTTTGTACTGATATCTTTTGTTTTTATGTCTCCATTTCTGTATATTTCTCTCCTACCTTCCCTACTGAAAGAGATGTCCTTTATAAGAGATAATGAAAAAAAGAAAAAAAAAGCAGTTAAACCAATGCATCAACCAAGAGTACCTTCAATTTTATAATATGCCCTTAGTTCCCAACCTCTACAAAGAAGAGAGAGAAGTGCATCTTCTCATCTTTTCTTTTGGTCCAAGCTCAGTCACTATAATATCACTTGTTGCTGTTTTACTGGTTCTTTCCCTTTACATCAGGTAGTCGTTATGAATTCTGTTTTCTTGGTTCTGCTTAGTTTACTTGACGTCAGTTCATAAGTCTTCTGTGCTTCTCTGAATTTTTAATATCCATTATTCTTTCTAGTACAATAAATACTCCATTACATGCACATACCACAATATGCTTATATCCATTCTTCAGTCAATGGTCATCTACTTTGCTGTTTCCATATCTTTAATATTGTAAAATAACACAAAGTAGTGTTATTAATAGTTTGGTCTATGTGGGGCCTTTCAGCCTTGTTTTGACTCCTTGGGGTGTACATCTAGTAGTGGCATTTTGGGGCCAGTTGTTTTGTTCAGCATGATTCCAGTTTATTTTCTAATACGATTGAACCATCTATTTCTCTTGCTCTCAATGTATGGCTATTCTACCTGTTCTTCTCATCACGTGTGTCTTCCCAGACGCCTCCCTGGACCTAATCCAGTGCCTTGCTTATTGCTTAATGAATGTTTCTTGAATTGAAATCTAGTGCCTTTTACACCGCGTCTCACGTATATGCCATCAGTCTGTTTAACAACAGTCATGCATCCTTCCATTGCCCTTTAGGGCTCCTGACATTTTAATTATACTGAGATTACGGTTCCCAGAAGTCCATGATTCATGGCATTACCGCATTCCTGGGAGAGTTTTGTCCTCAAAAAGGGAGCTTTTGCAGTTTGATCTCTAGCTGTTTAGGTACTCTGCCTGTGACTATGCTTATTCATGCTGGCTGACATCTTTTTGATCATGTTTGCTCTTAAAGCAGGGCAGTGCTATTGATGACTCAAGAAATCTAGCCAAAAAAAAAAAATGTCAACAAGTAAAAATCAGCATGATGCAAGCTAAGAGCCAGGTTGAATTGTGCTGAAGAGCTCCTCACTCAGTACATCCCTGAGCCTTTCGGACTGTGCCTTTTCACCATTTGTGAAAGCTGTGTGCCCCCAGAGTCATAATGGAAGCTATCCACAGGGTAACTTGGTGACTTGGTATTCTTGGAGAGAAAAAGAGGATGGGGAAAGAAGCTCACCCATCTGGATCTCCCTTCCGGATGGCTCAGAGCATTAAAAATGTCAAGAATTTTAAGACAGTTTGTTCCTTTATTTCTCTCTACTTTCTTGGTCTCTCCTACTCCCTTTCTAAATTAAGTGACTGTATCAAGTTCCTTTCTCTCTGGTTAAGAAGTTTAGGTCCCTTGGGAAGAAGGCTGATGCCCTGCAAATCCTCCAAAGCCAGGTCAAGTAGAGGATGAAATGAGCTGGATCTTAGGACTAGAAGTTCAGTCGAGAGGTGAATCCTAGGACCAGACAGGAAAAGTGAAATGTAAAGAGAGTGAGGGGACTCAGGTTCTGTCCTGTTTCTTAGTTCATGAAGCTGAGATGAACTTCCAGAGAGATTCTTGAGCATTTTTAGCAACTCACTTAGGGATAAGACTCAGTACTAGCTCTGTGACATTAAGCTGTATCATTTGCAAAGAAAAGTGAATGTTAGATTGCAGCTCTTAAAATGACAGCTTCATTGCTTATCTGGCCTCAAGGTAGCCATCCTTTCAGCTATGAGTCCAGGAGACAAGGAGCAGGCCCTGTCAGTCGGGCTGTACATCTGTCAGTCTATAGAAGCAAGGTCAGAAGCTTTGAATAGAGCAGCTGAAATTCCCATCTCCACAACAAAAAACAAACAGGCAGCTTAGGGAACAGCTGAAGCCAAAATTTCTGTCTAGTGTACTTCTAGAGGCAGTATGGAATAATTGAAAGACTCTTGGAGTCAGATTCTGAGAAGCATGGTTCAAACCCTGGTTCTTCTATTTACTACCTAGTTAAGTCAGTTCATTTCTCTTTGGCCTCTTGTTTCCTCATCGGAAAAGTGCTGGGTTGGACAAGACAGCTTCTAAGTTTCCTCCTACTTTTAGCTCCAATGAACCTCGTCTATCTGGTGAGTCATTATGTCTCTCTTATCTCTCCCCTAATGGTTTATCTTCCTGCCCCTTCTGTTCTCCCTCTTCTCCTTTCTCTTTTCTCCCCCCTCTTTATCCCCTTTTATCTAATTCCTTGACCTTTATTATTCACACTGCCAGCTACTCTACAATCAGATGAGAATATAACAATCTCTAGAATGTATTTAACCCTGTGCCACCTTTTCTTGACTTTGGAGATCACAAACCTTAGAGAAGTAGATAATAGATTTGTGGATGATGTGAAGCAGGACATTACCATAATGTACACAGAGCTTAGCATGAGCCCTGCCCCTGGTAGAAAGTCTAATACAGTAAATACATCAGAAAAATAATTATGTCTCTGAATATGGAAAGCAGAGCAATAGTAAATAACTTGCTTAGCTGATGTGGCATATATTGAGCAATCAACAAACATTTATTCAGGACCTACTATGGATCAAGCACCATGCCCAATGCTGGGGATTGGAAAAAAGAAACGATTTCTTCTTTCAGAGAACTTACATCTTATTAGGGGAATATCATGTACACATATATCAGTTAATCAATCAAATCAAGAAACATGTATCAAGTGATTATAGTATGCTAGCATTAAGGTGGAATGAAAAAGCTTTTTGCAGAAGACTGGTATGATGAGAGAATTATAGCAGGAAGACCAAACAAGTCAATTGCAATAGTCCAGACATGAGGTAATGAAAGTCTATACCAGGCAGTGTCAGAGGAGAGAAGGGAACCTATGTGAAAGATGTCACAAAGGTAAATTTGGCAGGACTTGGCAAAATAATAGATATGGAGGGTGAGGAATTGAGGATGACTCCTGGGTCGGGAGTCTGGGTGTTTGGGAGAATGGGGCTTCCCATCACAATAACTGGGAAGAATTTTGGAAGAAGGAAGGTTTTGGGAGATAGATCATGAGTTCAGTTGTTTACATGTTGAGTTTAAGATATCAATATGAGACACCCACTGGGCAGTTGAAGATGTGAGACTGGAAGTCAGGAGAAAAGTTAGATCTGAAAATCATCTTCATAGAGATGATCATTAAAACCACTGAAGCTGATGAGCTCATCTAGTGAAATAATATAGAAGGAGAAGAGCAGAGGGTCCAGGACAGAAGTCTGTGAGATATCCATAGTTATAGGGCATAATCTAGAAGAAAATCTGTCAAAGGAGACTGAGAAAGAGTAGCTAGCAAGGCAGAAGGAGAATTACAAAAACTGAGGGAAGAGAGAATCAAGGAGAATAGGGTAATCGACCATGCCAAAGGCTGCAGAGATGTCAGAAGGATAAGGACTGAGAAAAGACTTGCCAGTCAAGAGCTCGTTGGTAATGATAGAGCAGTTTCAGTTGAATGATGAGATCAAAAGCAACACTACAAAGAATTAAGATGATAGAGGAAAGGAAGTAGAGGCACTGATTGTATATGACTTTCTTAAGGAGTTAAATTGCCAAAGGGAGGATAACTACAGGATGATAGCAGGATGGACAAATGAAGACTTTTTTTGAGGATGGGGAAGACATAGGTGGTTTGAGGAGCAATGAAAAGGTTTGGAAAAGTCACTGTGGTGAGTGAGCTAGTGAATCAGTCAGGGAGGTGGAAAAGAATCATATCCTTATTGCAAGGGCCCAGTTGAGACAATGCAACAGAAATTTGTAGCAGTCCCAGTTAGCACAATGTTGTGCTTTTCTCCAGCTTCATTCATCAGTCATGGCAGTGGATGGCAGGAGTAATCCAAAGGCTTGGCAGGGGCAGGGCATGACTGATGATAGCCAAAGGGGGAGAAGGAACTTGAGAGCTGAAGACAGGGTGGAGTTGTACTGGTTTATCAAGGGGTCAAGGTGGGCAAGGGAAGAAAGTATGGCTTTAGTACAGGGGTGATAGCCTGGAAAAGAACTGATAGGTAAAGGGATTAGAAATCATAGGAAGACAAAGAACAGGGTTAGGGGTTGTAAGGCAGGTCAAATGATAAAAGATTATGATCTGATTCAAGAACTTTGGGTTTCATGAACATGGTACTGGAATGCCTGTAGGTGATAGCAAAGTCAAGGGTTTGACCGTCCTTGCAGGTAGCTCAGGTAGGGTAGAACAGTAGGTCATGGGAAATAAGTAAATTGGGGAACTGGGAAATTATAGTGTTTGAAGGAGTGTCAACATATATATTTATATGTGGGTATGTGTATATATGTATGTATTGAAGTCCCCTAGTATGAGGCAGGAGGGGAATTGAAGAAGAGAGAAAGACTGTGAGACAGGCAATGAACTCACTGAGGAAAAGAGAAGGTTCTGGAGATCAGTAGATAACAGCTATCAGCATCTTGCTTGGGTGGTAAATTTAGATTGAATCAGCCTAACCAGAGGAGATGTTATTGAGTATTGATAAAAGAGGTAGAGACTACAGAAGGTAATAGGGATCAAGGAGTATTCTGACTTCCCCACCATAGCCAGTGAGTTATGGGTGTGAATGAAAGTACAGTCGGTGCTAGAAAGGATGACTAAGGATGCTATGCCATCAAGAATGTAAGAAGATAGAAGGTGTGAGAAAGGAAATTGTTTAAACTAAAAGCAAACTTCTTAACTATGGAACAGGCATTCTAGAGCACACAGTGCAAGAGGTGAGTAGATCTGGAGTGAGTTACTGGGGGAGTGTCAGGTAAAGGGGCAGCATTATGGGAGTAGGAAGTAGGGGACAGGGAACCAATTTTGTACGATGATTGACAGAGGCTCAGAATCACTGGGATAGGGAGTAGAACAGGATAGGAGTATGCTTACCATTGAGCAATGAGTTCAAGTAGATTATCAGCAATTGGAAAAAGTCCTTTGAGGCAGGGAGGTGATTAGACAGCCCAGGACCCTCTCTTGATGGCCAACCTTGTGGCAGGAAGTCTGCCTTACAAAGGAAGGAGGAGCTAAAGATACAGTCCAACACAGAACTCCAGAGTGAGGAAGCCACAAGCAGGCAGGCTGGATTCAAGCTGATGGTGGGAGGAGGTCAAAGGCAAAGGGCACAGATCATCAAGTTGAATCTGGGGCTCCCCAGGACAAATGTAGGCTGGAACTGGATTGGAATGAAGCAGTCCCAGAGGCAAAAATGGAGTCATAGGTGTCTGGCCAGCTGAATCAGGATGAAGCAGTATCCCCTGGAGGGTCCCAGAGGCAAAAAACAGAAGCCTCTGTATACATATAAATAGAATAAATATTTACATGTAGTAGGAAGAGAGTTGGTCCTGACACCCCAATTAATTTATTTGTCCTGCCTCCAGTCTGATTGTTGAAATCACAGAAGGGGCAAGTAAGGAAACCACAGTGTTAATGTCCTAAATAAAGTACAAAGATATGTCTATGTTCTGTTGCCCCTTAAGGATGTGTGAAATTTTCCCAAATGGAATAGAGTTTGCCATTTGGCTAGCTGAATCTTAGCCACACCCCTAGTGGTCTTTAAAAAGCTAGCTTGTGAGCTTTGGACGTAGCTAAGGCCAGAGGGCTTTGTAGAATGTGACCTCTGGTTAGAGGAGAGTCAGCTACTGAAAGAGGAACCCAGCTCTTGAGATGAAATCCATTTTGGTCTTTCCCCTTGTTCCTCTTCCAAATGGAAACAAAGGATCAGGGAGAAGATTTCTCTCTCCTTTCCACCATCCACTGTTTTACGGTGGGGCTGCTCTCCCTGTTGGAGACCCTAACCCAACAAGGAACAGGTCCAGGGATTCAAGGAAACAATCATTAAAGGCATTTTCACTGGTAGCTGATAAGAGAATTCAAGAGAAAACTATCCCTGGGATATGAGATTTGAGCCGTGGAGAGGAGTAGGCCCAGGGAGCTTGACTAAGTCACCCATCTAGTAGAGACCATGCCTAGTAGGGAGGAGCATGAAGACACCATGAGAGGAAATAGGCTCTCTGGACCTAGCAGATAGGACTTGCTTTGAACATATGGGATCCCTATGTGTGTGCATGCATATTGCCAGTTTATTCTATATGTGCCCACCCTTCCTATTGACACTGGGCACATTTGTGGGAGGCATGCTTCAAGTTTATGGGGAGCACAGTTTTGCAGTTATTCTAGTCTCTATAACATCTTAGTAAATGCCTTTACTTTACTTTCAGCTAATTGGCTATGTTGGTTACCATAATAGTGCATACGTGTATATATATATATGTATGTATATATACATACATATATATATTCCTTTAGGCTCATCCCCACAACTTGCATTCATACTGACAGATAATATACCCAGAGGAGCAGATGACTGCTTCCTCAGATTTCAAGAATAACTCATAACTATATAGCTCCAACCACTGTAATTCCCATTAACAATAGTCTAGTAAATGTGATTAGTTCTTTTAAAAAAAACCACTTACACAAGGGTTTTCTTTTCATTTTTCTTTTTTTCAGTGGTGGAGGCTGGTGGTGGGAGGGAGAGAAAGTAGATTTCTGCTCATTAAAAAATAGGATTTAATTTCATTTTTAAGAAAGAAAAGGCATTTACCTAAATGACATAACATGAACAATGGTTATAAAGCATTCCCTATGAAAAGATGCATCCTCCCATAAATTCTCCCAGAGTCCATGGAAGAGAAAGAGTGGGCAAAAAGTTACAGGATTGTGTTTGTGAAGCCAATGTGAGGAGAATACATGTGGCCAAAGCAACGCCCAACTAGAGAACAGCAGGGCCTAGATATCTTTTCTTCCTGTGGTGAGCTCACTTGGAGGCAAGGCGCTACTGTCAATGATGGGTGGGTGAGTCACCTTCTCAAGGAGGAGGCACGGTTACACACCAGTTGCTTGGAAAAAAGATCTGGGGGTTTTGGTGGATTAATAACTCAACATGAATCAGAGTTTGTGAGGAGGCAGCCAAAGAAGCTCATACAATCTTGGAGTGAATTAAAGGGGGCATGGCTCCCCAAAATAAGAAGGAGATAGTCCATTGTGTTCTGCCCTTGTCAGACTTCATCTGGAGTGTGGTGTGTTCAGTTTAAAGACAATGATAAAACCAGTGTCCAGTGGAAGACAACAGTGTGATAAAGGTGTATGCATGATGTATGTAAAGAATACTGGAGAAAAGAATACTCGAAGGGAGAGATGACTGTCACCTTCGAACGTTTGAATGGCTGTCTTGTGGAGGAAGGATTGGAGGTATTCTGTTTGATCTCAGAGGGCTGAACCAGGAACCTTGGGGGAAAGTTTCAATGAGACAATTTAGGCTTGATCAACAATTAGAACTAAGAGGAAAATGGGTTGCTTCATGAGTTGGTGGATTTTCTCTTGCTTGGATATCTTCAGGCAGAGGCTGAATGACTCCTTGTCTGATATTTTATAATGAGGATTCTTTTTGTGTATGAGTTGGACTAGATCAGGTCACTGAAGTGTCCCTTTCAATTATCAAATTATGTGATTCTGAGACATTTCACTGCTAGGTTGGGCTGGCTCCCCACAGAGCAGGATGTCTTGGGTGGACTGATCCACTATTGGACAGAATCAAGCAGGGCTGGTCTACACATATAGTTTAGGGATGCTGAACCTGGGATCCATGGACAGATTTCAGAGGGTATGTGAACTTGGATAGAAAAAAATTCATCTTTATTTTCTAAATAAATAACTTCTAAATAAAGTTGAGCATTTCCTTGAATTATTTAAAAACATTATTCTCAGAGGGGGATTCAGAAACTTCACTAGGCTGTAAAAGGTGTCTGTCACACACAAAAAGGTTAAGAACTCCCAATCTAGTTATTTACAACCCTGGAAAAAGCTCCAGGGAAAAGTCTCTTAAACAAAGATTTAGTTTCTCCAAAGGAATTGACAAGGTCCCATCTAGAAAAGATACTCCAAGTACAAAGTAGTTAGTATCAGATATAGGAAAGCGATTTATTTTATGTACCACAAAAAAAGTACTTGAAACAAAAAAGACTCATAACCTCTCCAAGTTCCAGCCCCGAAACTGGCAACATGGCTAAACGAACTAAGAAGGTCGGAATCGTTGGTAAATATGGAACACGTTATGGTGCATCCCTCAGAAAAATGATGAAGAAAATTGAAATTAGCCAGCATGCCAAGTATACCTGCTCCTTCTGTGGCAAGACCAAAATAAAGAGACGGGCAGTGGGTATTTGGCATTGTGGATCCTGTATGAAAACAGTAGCTGGTGGAGCATGGACGTACAATACCACCTCTGCAGTCACAGTCAAATCTGCCATCAGACTGAAGGAATTGAAAGACCAGTAAAATCTTCTTATCAAATATCTGTAGCCCATAGTCCAACAATAAATGGGTTAATTTATGGAATAAAAAATAAAAAAAAAAGACTCATAAGTGTACACTGACAAATACTTGCCTCACTAAGGATGCCATGACAACGTTAGAAATCTGCAGTGCTGCACACTCCAGAGAACATTTTGAGGAATAACACAAAGCAAAGACTGAAATTGGATTCTGTCTGACAACTTACATGATGCAGCACTTACAGGATCATCAGAGTAATTTTCTGGACGTCAGAATAACTGTCTTTGGCATTGCTTTTCAAATTTCCGTCAGGGATTCAAAGGGCTCTAGGCAATTCTCTAAGATCATAATTTGCAAGAGGCTTGGACTTGCATTAGTAGAGGGAGTTTCCTCACCATGCCAGTAAAATTATCCCTAACCCTATTTCCTACCCCTATCCCTAAATGTTCAAAATACCCCACCCCACAAACCCCTCACCCCCATCCTCCTAAACCTGCCTCTTTTTGTAGCTTCTACTCATTGCTCCTGATTCTGCCCTCTTGGGTCAAATAGAGTTGGTGTAACCAATCTTTCACTTGAAAACTCTTCAAATACTTGAACACATTCATCATGTCCCCTCTGAGTCTTCTCCAGGCTAAACCACCCCAGTTCCATTACCTGATCTTCATGTGACATGGACTCAAGGCTCTTTCAACATCTGGTTACCTTTTCCTGAACATTCTCTATAGGTTATCTATAGCTTTCTTAAACCAAGGAAACTAGAATTAAACACAAAACTCCAAGTGAGATCTGATAAAGACAGAGTAGAAAGAGTGTTTGGCTTTCTTCTTTCTGGAAGCTGTCTGTTTTAGTGTAGTTCAAGATTGCACTAGGTTTTTTGGCCGCCAGATTACACTGCTGATTCATGAAAACTTCAGGTCTTTTTCAGACATGCTGCTGTCGATCCATGTTTTTACCCAAGTGTAAGACAATACATATATTCTCACTGAATTTTATTTTATAAAGATTTAGTTCTCACCTGTTGAGATCTTGGATTCTGATTCTGTCATTCAGTGTCTCCCTATCCTCCCATCTTTGTGACATATGCAAATTTTGTGAGCATGCCATCTAGACCAGGACTTCTTAAACTTTTCCCCTTAGCTTCTGATGTACTAATGTTGATGTTGCATAGCCTGAGGACATGTGCAGTGCAAAGTGTGCATGGTTTGTGTTCAGAACCAAGGCTGCAGAGAAGTTGCTGGCAACCTGGGCAAATACTGCCGGAAAAGCATTGGATTCATTACACATTTGATTTCTAATTAATTTTTGGTTGTTGCATGTTCAGAAATCTTTGATTGTTGCCAAATTTTTCACAACCCCAGATGGGTTTAAGAGGCACTGATTCTAGACCATTGATGAGATCCAAATCATTAAAATGTTCAGCATAACCACGACCACGGACAGGTCTCTGTGTTATTTCACTGAAGACTTTCTGACAAAAGGACATCAAACCATTAAAGGCTATTCTTCTAGTCCAACCATCCAAGAAATTTTGAATCAATCTAATTGTATTGTCATGTAATCCACATTTCTCCATCTTCTTCACAAGAAGAACATGTGGTACTTGCTCAAAAGTATTGCTAAAAGCTAGCTTAAATTATATTTACTGCATTTTCTTCTATCAGTGTAGTAACCTTGTCAAAAATCTTTTAAAAATTATCATTTTTATGATTATGAACCTGATGAAAATCAATAAACATGAACACTGTCTTTTACAAAGAAATGATGATACTGTGAATCTCTATTTGATACTTTTTGACTTTTTTTTTTTAGTACATATGAAATAATATATTAGCTCCAATATAGCCTTCCTTGCTTTTCTGAATCCTCTTCTAAATTTACTTCTGCTCACTTCTTTGCATTTTAAAAATGTTTTCCTTTCTTTTTTCTTTTTATTTTGTGTCACTATCACCCCCTTCTTTCCCTCCCCCCAAAAAACTCTCCCTTGTAAAAAATGAATACAATCAAGAAAAAAAATACACTACATGAACAATGTCTATTGATGTCTATCTCATTCTGTGCCTCTAGTTCATCACCTTCTTTGTCAAAAAGTAGGGAGCGTGATACATCATCACTCTTAAGTAGTGATAGGTCATTGCACTCCTCATAGCTCTTAAGCCTTTCAACATTGTTTTCCTGTTTTCCTTATTATATGGCAATGGGGAACTGGTGAGCAGTTACAATGTGTAGTCCTCATATGGAAGAGATTTGGGGTCTTGCTTTTGTCAAAAAAACAGATATTTACTAGGAATATATAGCAAGAAAGGAAATACATTTTCCCCAACACCTGGGGATACACTCTCCTCTACACTACCTTGGTCCCTAGGTTTCTACAGAGCATTTGTCCCATCAGGTTCACTTCCAAATGTCACATGACTGATAGATGAATGAATTCCATTTCTGCTACTGCTGGGTTGGGTCAGACTTTAAAAAATCCCAGAATATACTCAGATTCTGGTTTTCTGGTGGCTCACTCCTGACTTTGAAGCTCACAACACTTCAGTCATCTCCAGTCATTTTTACAACCTCATTTGAACTCATCCAGAGAAACATGAGAAAGAAAGATGCTTACTTTTTACCTTTTGAACACACACCCAGTTAGGGCTTGGAAGTCAGTCAAAAAGGCTCCTCTCTGTGTTGTGATCAAAATGGAAATAATAACTACACACACTCAAGTCCACATGGAGACTGAGTCTGCAATCTCTGCATTCTCATTAGCCCAGGCCACTCCATTACACTGTAAACTATTCTGATTTTGCTTACTTTACTTCACATCAGTTCATAAAAGTCTCACAGGTTTCTTGGAATCTTTCTCTTTCTTCATATCTTATGGTATAAAGTAATATTCAATTACAGTAATATATTTGTTTAGCCATTTCCATTTTATGGACACCCCCTTTGTTGTTAGTTCTTTGCTATAACAAAAAGTGTTGCAGGTAGGTCCTTCCCCTCTTTCTTTGATCTATGTAGAATAGATATCCAATAGTGGTGCCACTGAATTCAGACAGGCACAGTTTAATGACTTTTTCCAGTAGAGTTTCAAATTACTTTCCAGAATGATCAATTCACAGCTCCACTGGCAGAGCATCTGTATGCCTGTCCTTCCACAATCACTCTAACAGTTTCCATTTTCCTTTTTGGGGGGTCATCTTTTCCAATCTGATGGACATGAGATAGATCTCAGCTGTTTTAATTTTCATTTATCTTTTTATTGATTTGCAGCATTTAAAAATATGATTGTTGATGGTTTGCCTTCCTTTTGAAAACTGCTTCTTCATATCCTTTGCCCATCTTTTTCTTGGGGAATGGCTCTTGGTCTTATCAGTTAATTATATCAATTTCTATATATCTTGGATAGCAGACCATTATGAGAGAAATATGCTGCAAAGATTATTAGGTAATCATTTTAATTCTTATCTAATTATGCTGATTTTGTTTGTGGAGAAACTTTTTCAAATTTGTTCAATCAATAGCATCTATTTTTATTACCTGTGATCTACTCTATCCCCTGTTTGGTCAAAAAATCTTTTCCTATTTATAGTTGTGATATCCTTTTATATCCCAGCTTCTCTGGGTTGGACAAAGGGTAGGAAGCCTGGGATCACTGTTCTTGAGAAGCCATGCTGGCTATGGTAGTCACTATATCCCTTTCTAAAAGTTTATCAATACCTCTATGATGATCCATTCTAGAATTTCTCAGGAATTGAAATCAAGTTGACTAGCCTCCTATATCCTATATCCATTTGGAGTTTATGGTATAGTGGGAGGTGTTGGTCTGACCCTAATTTCTTCCAAACTACATTTTTGTTTACCTAATAGTTCTGTGAAATAAGCCTTACCCTAGTGTTTGGAATTCTTGGGTTTATCTAACATTATGCTGCTATGATCAATTCCATCTGGATCTTGTATACCTAATCTATTTCACTGATCAACTTTTGTATTTTTTAATAAGTACTAGGTAAGTTTTTATAATTATTGCCCTATAGTCTCATTTGCAGTCTGGTACAGCTAAACTACTTCTTTTCCACTTTAAAAAAGATCTACCTTGAGACTATTACTTAACTTTCTTCCAGATGAATTTTGTTATTAATTCTTTTTTATTTTTAGCTACAAAGTAACCCTTTGATTAGTATGACACTGAACATATAAATTAATTTAGATAGTGTTATCATTTTTATTACATTGTCACAGCCCAACCATGAATAATTAATATATCTCTAATCATTTAGGTCTATATTTCCGTAAAGTGTTTTATAGTTACATTCCTATAATTCTTATGTGTGTCTTACAGGTGGTCCTCCAGATAATTCTGTAATTATATTAAAAGAAAATTCTTTTTCTATCTTTACCTCTTGGCTTTTGTTAGTAACATAAAGAAAGGCTTTTTATTTTATATCTTACTACTTGACCAAGATTATTGTTCCAATTAATTTGTAGTTGCATTTTTAGTGTTCTTAAATCAGAGGTGTCAAACTTTCTTTGTCTGGGTTTCTTTTTTGAGTTTTCTAACCCATAGATTTTTCTCATCATGTTTGGTATTTTCTTCTGTTTACTCATATTTGCCCTGTGGAGGCCCAGTGTTCACAGATGTCAAGTCCATTTATTAGATTTCCCTGAGTGATCCCTCTCATAGCCTCCAGTGGCTTCTGGCAGTCCTTTTGAGCAGTTCCCTTTGGGTTTTCCAAATTGTTGCTCTGTTTAGGGACCTTTTCAATATTTCTTGAGGTAGGCACAGATGAGTTGGGGTGCCTTCACTATGTCCATTGAATGGTTTCAGTTAAAGGCTAGGGAAATTATTCCTTTGTCTCATGGCTGTTTTTCTGGAATGAATGGGGGTGGAGGCAGGTGACTTTAGAGGGCATCAGAAGAGGAAGAGAGTCCACTGGGCTTTGATCACATTGTCATAGACTCCTCTGGGCTGGCTGGGGAGAGATATAGGAAGAGGGTGTGTGGGCCTCTGGCTTCTCTGGGTTGGATAAAGGGTAGGAAGCCTGGGATCACTGTTCTTGAGAAGCCATGCTGGCTATGGTAGTCACTATATCCCTTTCTAAAAGTTTATCAATACCTCTATGATGATCCATTCTAGAATTTCTCAGGAATTGAAATCAAGTTGACTAGCCTCCTACAGTTTGCAGATTCTGTTTTTTTTTTCCTTTTTCTGAAAATCAGGACATTTGTCCTTCTCCAATCTTGCGCTACTTTTCCCATTTTCCATATCTCTCAAATATTACTGACAGCAACTATATATACCAGTTCTTTTGGAACCTGGAGATATAGTTCATCTGGGACAGGTGTCTTGAATTATTTAAGGGCCACAAGATGCTCTCCTACTATGACCTTACTTATCATATCATCTCCTGTTAGTCATTTTTGTTCATCATTTCCAGTGCAAGGGCAGAGAAAATAGAAGCAAAATAAGAATTGAGGAGCATTGGTTTCTCTCTTTTGTTAGCTACTACCTTCCCAAGCAAAAGTTCTCTCCTTTCTTGGATCTTTTCTTCCAGTGTAGCTTAAAAAATCCTCCCCTTTTTGTTGTCTTTAACTTTTCTTGACAGTCTCAGGTCATTGTGGGTTTTATTTAGCACTTGACACTATTTTTACTGAACCATATCATGCTTTTATATTAATTTTCTATTACTGAGCCTTATTTCTATCTTCTGTATATTTCTTTTTCCCTTTAAGTTAGTTGGTTTCCTGTGCATCTACATTTGTCTCTTCAGAAATGTCCTATTTTTCTGCTTCATTGGAATTGTTTCCCTTTTTGTGTTCAGAATTTTATTCTTGAGTATCTCCCTTTCCTCCTTCTCTGATTTCAACTGTAGAATTTCCATGTTTTCCTTTTCCTCAACATTGAGCCCAGGGACTGTGCACACAGTAGCTTCTCAGGAAATGTCAACTGGATGGATGGATGGATGCAATAACTTGGTATAATATTCTTTCTCTGCCTGTCTCATCTAGCATCACCTAATGAGGACTGAAGAATACTTCGTTAAGTATTAGGACCCCCTATTCCATTTAGAGGCCTTTATTATAATGAGGAATGGCAATAAAATTTAACCTTTAATAGATGGATTTCAATTTAATGGATCATTTTTTTACCCAAATTACTTATCTCCATATCAAGTGTGAAGCCTTAACACATGTCATCACAAAAGAGAGTATAGGTTAGAGGCAAAGCAGAAATTCCTCTAGGCAAGAAAAATCTTAATTCCACTTACGTGATACTCCTTCCATTTATTCTAGGATGGTGCTAAGCCAGCAAACACACGGACAATCCTCCCAGACTCTATTATTGGACAGGTAAAGTAGCAGCCTTCTGTACCCTTTTCTCCCTGGGTTTCACAGGATTTTAATTATCCTTAATCAACTGCCTTCCTTTCAAAGCCAGTTGCTGGGGTCTGAAAATCACTCTATGGCAGAAGCAACCTGCTCTGCTGAGGCTCCTGCCCTATTAGAAACACTTTTACCAGAGATTTCAAGATCACTAATGCTAGAGCCCCTGAAGATATCTTCCACAGCTTCCTTTACTTTCTTCTTTCGCCTAGCACCAGAAGAAATGAAAATTCTGTTGGGGAGCTAAGAAAAAATAAGGATGAAGAGGCTAGCAGCATCCTCAGTCTGGTACGGCTCAGGCTGCTTCAATCAATGGGGTTTGAGAGGGAGGGGAAAGGGTGCAAGATAAACATTTATTAAGCACCTACATGCCAGACCCTGGTCCAAGCGCTTTATACATATTATCTCAAAGGGCACTTCTACTAATATACTAATAACCACTGGCTCCAGAGCTATCTCCCAGATAGCACTGCCCCTATTTGATTGTCCCTTTTCCTCCACAAATTCCCCATGTCTTGTTTACTTCAAAATTCAGCCTATGCCCCCTTTACTCATGTAGCCTACCTCTTCCACCAAGTTATGTTGTATTTTTTTGGTATATAATTTTGTGTGTACTTACATATGAACATATATAAATGATGTGGTGGATGGAGTGTAAAGCCTGGAGTCAAGAAGACTCATCTTCCTGAGACATTTACTGACTGTGTGACCCTGGGCAAGTCATTTAATCCTGTTTGCCTTAATTTCCTCATCCGTAGAATGAACTGGAGAAGGAAATGGCCAACCACTCTGTATCTTTGCCAAGAAAACCCCAAATGGGGTCACAATGACTGAGTTGCACATGACTGAAACTGAACAAATGTATGTACATATTGACTTCCCCATAGAATATAAGCTCTTTGAGAGCAGAGACTATTCATTTTTTGTCTTTGTACTTGCAATACCACCAGTGTTACCTGATAGATTGTTCAGTCTTCCATGAATGACTCTTCCTGACCCTGTGGACCATAGGATATCAAATCTTGGCATAGATACTGGAGTGGTTTGCCATTTCCTTCTCTATTGGACTAAGGGAAACAAAGGTTAAGTGACTTGCCCAAGATCACACAGCTAGTAAGTGTCTAAGACTGGATTTGAACTCAGGTCTTCCTAACTCCAGGTCCAGAGCTTTACCCACTTAGTCATCAAGCTGTGTCCACCTGGTAGACCTTTGGTGCTTAATAAACATGTGTTGCTTGATTGATAGATCAGAACTCTAGATCAAGGGTGCTGCCCACATCTAGCACCTGGGGCTAGAATAAGCAAAGGCTATAGCAATTCTGGGATTAGAACTAGATGCTGGTGTGGGGGGTGTGCAGGTGGGGAGACTGCTAATTGCTTCTCCCTCATTTCCTTTTTCTTTTTCACTGAGCAGCAGCAGTTCGATGGCAGAGCCCAGGACCCTGGTAAGTTCTCTATTTCCTGCCCCTTCTGCAAATGAAGGGACATATTGTCACCAAATTCAGTTTGGAACAAGTGCCATCACTGCCACCTTGGCCCTTTAGGAAAAAGGAAGGCTCCCTTGACCAGACTCCCTGTGCAATGACACCCTGACATTCATGCCCCTTTGCTTTAAGCTTATTCATACTTTCTCTTCTGGCCTGGACTGAAAGCAATTCAGGACTTACAGGGCCACCCCAACCACTGCCTCTTTAGCCTTCATTTCATACCCCCGACACTTATTTTCCCTGATTTCTCTCTCTCATAATTCTTTTTTTTTCAGTTCCAAATTCTTTCCCTCTCTTTTCCCTCTCCTTCCACCCTCCCCCCATTGAGAAGGCAAGAAAAAAAAAAACCCATTACAAACATACAGAGTATAGTCTTGCAAAACAAATTTCTGCATTAGCCATGACCATGAGAGAGAGACAGAGACAAAGATAGTGACAGAGAGAGAGAGAGAGAGAGAGAGAATATGCTTCAGTCTTCACTCTGAATCCATCATATCTCTATCTGGAGGTGGATAGTATGTTTCATCATGAGTCCTTTGGAATTATGGTGGGTCATTGCATTGATCAAAGTTTATTCAGATCAGATCAGTTGATTATATTTACAATATTTTTGTTACTATGTAGAACTTTCTCCTGGCTCTGTTCACTTCACTTTGCATCAGTTTGTACAAATCTTCCCAGTTTTTTTCTGAAACCATCCCTTTCTCATTTATGATATACCATAAATTGTTCCACCATTCCCCAATTGATGCGCTTCTTCTCAGTTTCCAGTTCTTTGCCACAACAAAAAGATCTGCTATAAATATTTTTGAATATACGGGTCCTTTCCATCTTTCTTTGATCTCTGGTACATGGACTTGGTAGTGGCATTACTGGGTCAAAGAGTATGTACAATTTAATAGCTTCTAGGGGCATAGTTCCAAATTCTCTCCTCTTGCCTGGTGAGTTGCCTTATGTCTTGGGTCTACCTTTTAGGTGCTCAATTTTTAGCCGGATGAAAATGACTGACCATATGCTACTTCCCTTACACACCCTAAGATCCTGCTTGGACCTGCCAAGGTGAAGTCATATAGCACTCACTGCTTTTCACATCTAGTTACAGGCAGAGATTATCTCTTCAGCAGCAGCACAGGAGCACGACGCTGGCTCTGAGGCGAATCTGCACAGCATGGGCCAGAACTGTTTTAAGAAATTAGTAGCTGTACTTTTTTGGAAGTGGGTGAGATACATAAAAGGGTTCTTAGGCTGACTCATTTCCCTGCTGGTCTCATACCCTGCTGACTCCTTACTTCCCCCCAGCCCCTCCCTTCCTCTTCTCCTACTACCTTAGACTAACCCTAACTTCCAGTTTATGTTTCACTGTCAGAATAATCTAACAAAAATAAAGGTGTTATTTTACTCTAATGGGAGATCAAATGTCAATAAGAAAACTCTTAAAGAAAGAGAAGCACAGCAGGGTCAGATCACCCTGTAATGAACAGAAGCCATCCCATTGCCCTGGCAGCCTGCGATTCTCTAAGGGTTTTGTTGAGAGCCTAATGAAGCCTCAGTTCCTTTCTGAGTGTCTTCCATTTTCCTCCACACTTTTTAAAATTGTTAAAAGCATGTAAGAGTTATTGGGTAAAATAGTTCATGATTTTGTCCCTTGCTCTCTCGTGCCATCAATAACACTGCTTGACATCCTGAAATTGAGGGAATATTACAGTTCTCTTGGAGGATGCTGTCCCACCTTAGGAGAAGCAGCCTCAGAAGCCCTCACCATTTAGTGGGGACATTAGTAGTAGAGAAAGCAGGAAACCTGGGTCTTTTCTCCAGGTAGGTTTCAGTTATTACCCTCTCATTTCTTCTTCTTAATAATAATAAAATATTTAGCATTTAGTGCTTTGAGGTTTGCAAAGTGTTTTATCAATATTATCTCATTTTATCTCACAACAACCCTGAGTTATTATTTCCACTTTATGGATGGAAAAATTGACCCAGAAAGAGGTTAAGTGGCACACAGCTTGAAAGTGTCTCCGACTGGATTTGAAAACAGTTTTTCCCAACTCCAGGTCCAGCACTCTATCAGCTGTGCCACCTAGTTGCTCTAATAGCAGCTACGTTCTAATAGGCAGAACGCTATGACAGCTTGCCCTCACCTTACCTTCCAGGCATGTTCTAGAAGGATTAATAAGGGGATTTTTCTTTTTAAAAAATTTCGAAGTGCTTTGAGTTCCACAATGATTGATGATAAATGAATATAAGCTGTTACTACCATCATTAATGAGCTGAGGATGCCTAAATCTTACTTTGGCCGTCTGCTTCCCATTCTTGGGAAAAAGAAAAGGGGTCAATTTCCAACCACTAGTTTTGCCCGTTTCCTTTATTGTATCCCAATCATCAATTAGCTCATGTGTCAAATTCAATTTAACAAATGTTAATTATGGACGTATTATATGCTAGGCACTGCACATATGACGATGAAACACAAAAGTCACCGTCTTCAAGGTCCTTACAGTCTAATGGAAGGACATTTTACAGATATGTATAAAGCAAAGTTAAGGGGCAAAGGAGAAATCCAGATAAGACTTTCTATGAAAATTTGAGGTTAGAGAATCATCTTCAGCTGAAACACTCAGGCAAGACCTGATGGAGGAGTGGGCATCTAAGCTGGGCCTTGAGGGAGAAAGCTTTCAACAGGTGACGACAAGAACAATGGGGCATTCCATGCAAGGAAGACCATCCAGATGTGAGCCAGGGAAGGACAAGATCATGGAATAGGAAGTAGTTCACTTTAGCTTGAGTTCAGGGTAGGTGGAAATAGATAATGTGAAATAAGGCTGGAAAGTAAAGTCTTTTCCAACCTCTCTTAATTCTGGTGCCTTCTCTGTTAATTATCCCCTATTTATCTTGTATGT
The DNA here is from genome assembly GCA_028658325.1 of Potorous gilbertii. Classification (NCBI taxonomy): domain Eukaryota; kingdom Metazoa; phylum Chordata; class Mammalia; order Diprotodontia; family Potoroidae; genus Potorous; species Potorous gilbertii. Next base: position 5,547,751 of record CM053769.1, read on the forward strand.
AGCTTGCTTTGTATCTATTTATTTGCATTTTGTCTCCCCCACTAGACTGTAAGCTCCTTGAGTATCTTTAGACACTTTTTGTATTCCCTGTGTTTAGCATAGTGTTTGGCTCATCTGAAGCTTGATAAATGTTTATTGAAGCTTGATACATGTTTATTGATTGATTGATTTAATAGTTAATAAGCATTTAAGTTTCTATTTAATGCAGGCATTTAAGTACCTCTGTTCCAGGCTCTATGCTAAATACTGAGGATACAAAAAGAAAAAGAGGTCAGAGTCTTTGCCCTCAAGAAGCTAGAAAATCTAATGAGAGTTCATAGTCTAATAAATGCTTATTGACTGAAAAGTAAGACTGTAGAGGGCCTTAATGGCAGATTAAATGTTATGTATTCTATGTGCAAGAGAGTCTGAATTTTAACCAAAATTGGGGAATCCTCCCCAGTAGGGTAATTGAGCATTTGCTTCATGTCACGTGGGGTAAACTGGACCTTTTCTAGGAGAAAGGAAGCAAAAGTAGCCCTGGTGAAGTTTTGCCTAGTAATCTGGTGTCCTGAGGAGCTTCCTATCCTGGTTGCATCACAAAAAAAATTGAGGTGGAGCCCTTTTCATCCTAGCTGATTAGTTATGTCCAGCATCTCTCCCCTTGGGCATTTGGGTGTGAATGCTTAAAACTCTAGTTTTCTTCAGTGCAACTCCTCCTAACTCTGTCATCCTGTATGGACTTGTAGGGAGGTTGTCCCTGTCTGATTACAGGCCTAGTTGCTTGTGGATAGCTTAGTAGTACTACTTGGGTTGAGGTCATCATTTATTGGGTACCTGGGGACCCAGAAAGGATTCCAGTGATAAAGAAGGTTTGAAGTTCTTTAGATGTGCTAATTGAGTGAAGCTAAGCATGTCATAAAGGCTGTGACCTGTGGTATGCTGGCTAGTCACAGCTGCTTCAACTTCTCAGGATTCCTGGAATCTCTTGGCAATAGCATGGGAAATGCCCAAGGTCATGGTTTAATGTAGGAGCCCAATCCCTGGGCCAGATTCTTTTTTTAAAACCCTAACAAGCCTCATTAGTCAACACTACTATAGTTATCACAATAATAATTGAGCCTAATATGTTCAAATTCCCCATGGAAAGCCCATTCTCTTTCTGCTGACATTCGCTCTTTGCTGCCTGATCATTGGAGCCATTTGGGCTTTGCTGCTTATGGGTCTGAACTTCAGGGAAGTAGAGGGCCCAGAGCCATGGAATTTCCTTATTCCTCTGACCCGAGATGGCCTATTTTACAGTCCCTCAGGCTGTGAAAGAAATTGCCAAGTGAAAAATGCAACTGGTTTCTTTGAGGGGAACATTTATTCTTCTAGGACTTGTATTCGCCACTCCTGACTGATCTCTACGAAGAAGAGCCAAATAAAATGTGTCCGAACAGGTCTCTGTGGCAGCTGATATGAACGTTAAGGAGGTTGCTTCACACAGGAGGAAAACAACATTAATGCTTCATGGATCTGAGATGTCATTTACGTAGGCCCTGGCAAAGGTGCAGCTCATAAGCCATCCACCCTTGCTCGTCCTCTGCAACCCTCATCTGTGGTGTCCTATAAATCCTCCACTCCATGTAGTGGATGTCCTCTAACATTTAGAATGTTTTCTAACATCATGGGAGTCCTGGTGCTGGAGCAGGCTCTCTATCTGTTGTCACTGGCTCTTGATGTAGGACTTGCTCCATCTGAGCTTACATCTTGGGTATCTTCCATCACTCCTCCACAGGTTCTCCTTGCAATCTCTGGTTTCTTTACTGCCCTTACCGTCACCCAAAACTTGGATTCGTTAGAGACTGTGGTCAGAGGCAGGGTGACTAGGGAGATGTGGGCTCACACCTAATGCCAGCTGGGGGGCTCTTGATTCAAAGTCACATAGAATCAATGCAATAAATGGTGTGTGTGTTCGTCCTTCCTTGCTGAAGAAGACCAGGCCATCAGAGATGATGACATGGTGACATGACTCACACTTGACTTTGCTTTAAGTGAGGGAGGGCTGCGCAGGTCACCAGCCTCCCTTCTCCTCCAGAGCCATCTGGGTCCAGTGACCAGATATTCCTCAGGATGACTGGAGATGACTCAGAATGACCCGTTTGGGGTTAAGTGACTTGGCCAAGGTCACACAGCTAGTGAGTGTCAAGCGTCTGAGGTGAGATTTGAGGTCAGGGCGTCCTGCCCCCTGCACTGGTGCTCTACCCACTGCACCACCTGGCAGCCCAGAACAAGTGGTAGCCTTGAGAGATGTTTGTTTTTTAACGGCAGGTAAGGCCCCAAAGCGATCTCCCGGCCGCCCCCTCTACTACACAGCCGGGTGGGGCTCCTCGGCCCGCCAGTCCAACCGTACCGCACTCTCCCGCATGACCTCACTGCCCCCTTCTCTCCCCAAGGTCCTGGGGCCCTGCCTGCAGGCACCGTCCTCGGGGCGCCCTGGGCCCCGTCTACACCTGCTTGGGCCGCTCCTGCGCAGGTCAGAATCCGCCGGGCCCGGGGCGGCAGCTCCCTCCTCTGCGGGGAAGGGGCCCGGGCCGCGCGGGGGAGGGGCGGGATGGGAGGGGAGCTGCTGGGCCTGGGGCGCCTCCCCGAGGCCCGCAGGCCTCCCGCCGCCCCGAGGCCCGGCCCGCAGCGCACCCGGCCCGCAGGCCTCCCGCCGCCCCGAGGCCCGGCCCGCAGCGCGCCCGGCGCGCAGGCCTCCCGCCGCCCCGAGGCCCGGCCCGCAGCGCACCCGGCCCGCAGCGCACCCGACCCGCAGGCCTCCCGCCGCCCCG
>CM053769.1:5560523-5584738 GCA_028658325.1 Potorous gilbertii
CCCGCTTGAGAAGGCAGGCAATTTGATATCAGTTATACATAAGAAATAATGCAGAACTTATTTACATATTAGCCATGTTGCAAAAGAAAACATAGACAAACCCAAAGGAAAAATAAAAAAGTATGCTCCAATTCTGTATTCAGAGTTCATTTAGTTCTCTGGAGGTGGATAGTATTTCTCATCATAGGTCCTTGGGGAAATTGTCTGAATCATTGTCTCAGTATCACTGCATGCAGTGTTCTCCTGGTTCTGCTGACTTGACTTTGCCTGAGTTCCTATGAGTCTCCCCAGGTTTCTCTGAACTATTCTGCTTGTCATTTTTATAGCACAATAGTGTTCCATCACAGTCACATACCAGAACTTCCTTTGTCACATCACCCCCACAAGCTGCTACAGATGTTTTTGTACCAAATTTTTTTCCCCTTTTCTTTGATCTCTTTGGGATATAGACATATCTTAGTGGTGATATTTCTGGATGAAAGGGGATGTACAGTTTTATAGCCCTGTACGCATAGTTCTTCAGAATGGTTGAACCAGTTCACAACTCCACCAACAAACTATTAGTATCACAGTTTTTCCACTCCCCTCCAGCATTTTCATTTTCCTTTTCTGTCATGTTAGTCAATCTGATAAGTGTGAAGTGGTGTCTCAGAATGGTTTTGACTTGCATTTCTCCAATCAGTAGTGATTTTGAGTATTTTTTCATATGATTATGGATAGTTTTGATTACTTCATCTGAAAACTGCCTGTTCATGTTACATATCTTTTGACTCATATGTCAGGGAATGAATCTTATTTTTCTAAACATGGCTTCATTCCCTATATATTTGAGAAATGAGGCCTTTATCAAAGAAATTTGCTATAAAAATTTCCCCTCAGTTTTTCTTCTAATTTTGGCTGTGTTGGTTTTATTTTTGCAAAAACTTTTAAATTTCATGTAATCAAAATTAGGGGCAGCTAGGTGGCACAGTGGATAGAGCACTGGGCCTGGAATCAGGAAGACCTGAATTCAAATCTGATTTCAGACACTTCCTGGCTGTGTGACCCTGGGCAAGTCACTTAACTTCTCATTGCGTGACAGAATGGAAGAAGGAAATGGCAAACCACTCCAGTATCTTTCTCGAGGAAACCCCCAGTGAGGTCATGGAGGGACACAACTGAAATTACATGACATAAAATCAAAATTACCCATTTTACTCCCCATGATCCTCTCTGTCTCTTGTTTGGTCACCCTTCTCTTATCCATAGATCTGACAGGTACAATTTTCCAGCAAATTTCGCCTAAATTTACTTATAATAAGGCTGTGTCTGTGTAAATTATTTATCCATTTTGACCTTGTCTTGATGTATGGCGTGAGATACTGGTTTATGCCTAGTTTCTTCTGAACTACTTCCCGGTTTTTCCCAGAAGTTTTTGTCAGATGGTGAGTTCTTACCCCCAAAACTCGAGTCTTTGGGTTTATTAGACGTTAGAGTGCCATGAGCATTTACTGCCATGTGTTGTGTACCGATCTACCGCTCTGCTTCTCATGACGGTTGGCGATGACTGCTCAACTTGGTGCCTTGCTTCGTGTGTTGTTATTGATCCCATTGATACTCTTGATCTTTTGTTCTTCCAGGTATATTTTGTCATTTCTTTTCTAGCTCTATAAGATAATTCTTTGGTTGTTTGATTGGCACAGCACTGACTAGGCAAATTAACTTAGGTGGAATTGTCTATGAGTAATGAAGGTTTCTCCAGTTGTTTAGGTCTGCCTTTATTTGTGTGCAGAGTGCTTTGTAATTATGTTCATAATAATCCCTGTGTTTGTCTTGGGACATTATTACATTTAATGAGACATTGGTTCCCTTTTAGTATTGGGCAAAGGGTATGAACAGTTCAGCGAATTTCGTTAAATGATTTAGAATGATTTTCCAGAATAGTTGGATGAATTCAAAATATCGTTAACAGTGAACCTGTTTCTCTGTAACCATAAATTTTTCAGTCAACCACAAGCATCTATTAAGCACTTACTGTGTGCTTTTGCCAGGTGTTAACAGTTTTGGTCTTTTATCCTCTGTCGTTTTTGAGGGGTGTGAAATGAAACCTGAAGAGTTGTTTTGATTTGCATTTCTCTCATCAGGGATTCAAAGCATTGTTTTTATATGGTTGTGGATGGTTTGCAATTCTTTTAGGAGTTGTTCATATTCCTTTATTGGGGAAGGGCTCTTGGTCACATGTACCTTCAACTTCCTAATTCCAACATATTTGGAGATACATATACACACGTGCCATATACTAATCTATTGATTAGTCAGCAGATTTAAAGTCTCTGCTCTGTTTTGGGTTGCATTTTCAGTTCTGGGGCTTTATGGATAAGGAATGGAAACAGTCCCTACTTATAAGGAGCTTGCATTCTAATGAGGGAAAGAAGAAATACAAATACATACAGCATAAAGTGAATAAATAGAAACATTTGCGCATTTGATTAAGGAAAGAGGGCACTAACAACTGGGAAATCAGAAAGGGCTTCATGGAGAATGTGCTGCTTGAACAACATGTTGAAGACGAGGGATTCAGTAAAGTGGATGGAAGGAAGGAGTGTATTCCAGGCAGTGCAAAGGCAAGGAGATGGGAGATGGGCATGGAATATTTTATAAGGGACAGACAAAAGCCATTTGGGCTGAATCTCATGGTATCAAAAGGGGGAAAAATGTCCTGTGAAGCTGCAAAAATAGATTGGGACCAGGTTCTAGAGGGCTTTAAAAGCTAGGCAGAGGAGATATTTTATCCTGGATGTATACGCATGTGTATGTGTATGTATTTTTATGTATATATTCATATATATGTGTGTATATGATGTATTTCCCTGAGTATATTGAATAGCACACTTTTATCAGAGATGTTTTATGGAAAGGTAGGTTTTTTTGTGCCTAATAGTTTCTCTTATTACAGATGAAATAATTTTTGTGAGAGTTTTTTAAATTTTATGCAATCAAAATTTCCCTTTTTACCTTCTGTGATCACTTATGTTCCTTTGGTTAAGAATTTATCTCTAATCATTTTTTTTGTTTTTGTTCTGTTTTTCCCTTTTTAATGTTGTGACTTTTTATGCTGAGATTGAATTATTCATTTGGAGTTTATGGTATGTGATTTACCATGCTGGTCTACACCTAATCTCCCCCAAAATGTTTCCTAATTTCCCCAGCAGTTCTCCATTATTTTGTGGTCTTGGGTTCCTTTTCTTTTGGGTTTTTCTTAATCAGTCTTTGCTACTTTTGTATTTGTTAGCCAGTCCTCAACGTTTTTGATGATTATGCAGTTTGAGGCCTAGTCATGATGCTACATGCTTCTTAAGCCAGAGCTCCCTTCCCTGACTGCTTCCTCCCTGCTCCGTTGGCGATGTCTGCTTCCCCAGCTGCCCAGAGGGTAGGAGACATGAGAACCTCAGGCTAGAGAGCTGAGGTAGTAGGTTTACAGCCTGCCAGGAGCTTATCTTTATTTCCTTGTGGCTTCTGGTTGTACTCTATGTTCCTACATCTCTAAGAGCTAGAGAGACAATTTAGGTTATATTTGTGATCGTGTTAAGTTGTCAGCGTAGCTTGGCCTTAGTTTTTGAAACTGTTTCTTTCTGGACTTAGTTATATTTGATAGGACAGACATAAGCTCCACCACATAGTCTCATCTCAGTGTTTTTGAGTCAGTTTTAATTAAATTTTATAATTCATGTAACCAGTGTATTTAGGTTTTTGTGATTTCTTCCTTATATTATGTCTAAAAACCTTTTCTTTGATTACATCTCAAGAAATCTTTCTCATTGTTCTCTGTTGACCATGAATGATGATGCAGAATATCATAACTTTTCACAATATCAAGTAACTCATTTTAAAGAGTGCTTTCATTTTGTGATGAGTAACTTTTCAAATACCATCCCTTCCTTTAAATATGTAGGGTGTAATGTTAGGTTAATACAGCATACTTTTTTTTTTCGGAGATCAGAATCTTTTCCAACACTAGGAAAGGCTTTTAAGTCATCTATCCCAAACCTTTCCTTTTACACATGAGGAAACTGAGGCTTAGAAAGGATGTTGTGTGCCCAAGATCATGCAATAAGTTACTGGCAGAATCTGGATTAGAATTCTGCTCTTCCCCCTTTAGTGCTTGTTTCCTGTGCGTCTTCCCTGCTAGGCTGGACTAACTTAATCTTACCCTTAAATGTACTTTTTTTACTTAATCATTGGATGTAAAGAATATACATCCTGGCCTTGGGAAATTCTGAAGACCCATCAGAGTTTTAATAAACTCAATGTCTCTGGAAGTTTTAATTGGTTTTTTGACTCAAAAATGATTTGCAAAGCTATAAAACAAGTTTTACAATATAGCTCCACAAGGCAGGAAAAGAAGGAAATAGAACCATTTATAATTTCATTAGTTACACTTTAATTGAGGCTACCCTGCTCCGGTCACGTCACTTCTCAGTATCCAAGGTAACTCTCTAAGACTGCAAGGTTCTGAAAATAAACTGATCTCTTCCTCACTGGCAACTCCCCTATCCCCATGAAATTTCTTGTTATTATCAGATCAATGATAAGCATGACTTTTCTGCTTTGTCCCTTATCAAAAGCTAGAGGAAGAAACTGCCAGAGAAGAGAAGGATCTTACCCTTTATTAAGTGAAAACAGTTACCAGTGAATATTTGGAACTCTATGCAACAGAATATTATTTCCAGTTAATATTTTAAGTATAGTGCTGAGTTTGTACTTTATGCTGAAACTACATTTGTAGCCAGTGGATCTATGTAGCCACTATTTTAAAAATAACTCAACAACTTGAAAAAAAAATTTGGATCACACATGTAAATTTCATGGGTCCAGAAAAGTTTCCAATGAGGATGAGCATCATTTCTGAAACTTTCAGTCTTTAGAGAGAGTTACTTTGGACACTGAGTAGTGACTGGACTTCTGAATGACCTGTCCATCTTCTCGGTGGCCACGTAGGTTTTCCCCTGACTCCAGTACCAGCCTGCTATTTGTTTGCTCTTCACTTCTTTGATTGTTTTCAAAATTTGACATTTTCAGATTTGCTTCTTTTTTTAACAGCAATTTTTGCTATCATTTGTCATTTTTGTGCTCTAAATATGTTTCTCGTTGCTTAAAAGTTTCATTGTAGCATGTTTCCTTTTCATATACTTAAACTGATCAAGTTTTTCTTTCTCTGCTCATGGCTTATTTAAGTGGATATATTTGTTCTGTGTTTCAGATGATGCATTTAGTAATGGATAACTTTTTCTTCGCATGAGCTTGACTCCTTTTTATACATTTTAAATGTCCTTGAGGTGTATGATCAAAGTTATGATTGATTTGAGAAGTGTACAGCCACTGTTTAGCCAGTAACAATAGCAGATTAGTGGAGAACCTCAGGCAAACAATTATTAATATGAATTTATGACCAAAGCAAAGAAGTTTCTGTGGCTGAGGGAGGTCAGATATCACATTGCATGGACACAAGTCACTTCCCTATCTGTAAAATGGGAAGAATGCTGTTTGTAATGCCTAACTCACAGGGTTATTGACTAAATGAGGATGTTTTAAAAATATTTTATAGACATTAAGGTACTTGGGAATTTTCCCCTAAATTTTACATAAAAAATACATTCAACTAATGAGGCCTTTTTCCTTTCACATATCGCAGTGCCAATATACTATTTGGGCCGCCTGTCTTTATATTTCATTCTTGCCACGTGAAATGTGCACTCTTCTTCAGTTATACGTGTCCTCCATGTTGTCCCTTATGCTATTTCTCTGACACAAGTAGTCGGAGGTGCCAGCAGTTGCCAATAACATTAGGATATAATGATATTATATCTGTTCTTGTTTGATATAAGCAGGCTGCTTCCTTGTTGAGGGTCTAGTAGGTATGGGAAGGTAGGAAAACTAAAAGAGCTGTGTCATTGAAATCAAAGGAGGAGAGACTATTCAGGGGGAGTTGTGGTCAGCAGTGTCAGAAACTGCAGGGAGATGTAGGATGAGACCTGAGAAAAGACATTTAGGAAGACTGCAACAGAATATCGTTAAGTATGGTCACTGTGTCAGAGTTCTGCCTAATTGTTTTTCTTTGTCCAAATTTTCATTGGTAACTACTCTCTCACTTTTTTCATAGACCCTTCCCCTCTCTTGCAGTTTCTCTCTCTTTAGAATGTGAAGGTGGGATCAGTTATTCCCCAGGAAAGTGACTTGTCTACAACTCATAGTGATTCAAACCTGAGAACCAAGCAGAGAAGTCACGCTTATCATGGGAGGATGGTTAAAATAACTGTGACATCAGTTAAAAAATATTTTTAAAAATCCGTGATTTTAGCATTTAAGATTGGTCGTAACTTTGGAAAGGTCAATTTCATTCTATTGACAAGGTTGGAAGCCAGATTGAAAGGTGAATGGGAGGTGAGAAAATGGAGGTGAGGTGAGTGTAGGTGACCCGGAGAAGGGCATGTCTGTGTGCAGCAGGGAAAGAGTTCGTTAGATAAGAAGGAGCTGGAAATAAAATGATGAGAGATGATCAGGATAATCAGTGAAATAAATGAGGACATAGGGAGGAGATGGGATTAAAACATAAATTTAAGGATTGAATTTGCCAAAGAGAAGGGCTATTGACTGGATACTGAAGCAAAACTGGAGAGAACTGAGGATTATGTAGAATGGTTTTGATGTGAGTAGTAAAGTAGAAGAAACTTTCCTCTGGTGAGATCGCCTTTATTTTCCTTAGTAAAATGGAAAGTAAGACCTTCTGCTGAAAAGAAAGGAAAAGTTGAAGGTAGATGATGTAGGGAACTTGAAAAGAGATTTGGAATTATAATAGATTTCAGTGATTGAAATGAACATTTCTGTATATAGAGAGCCTGTGAAATTCATTTTTTATGTATAGTAACATGATGGAAATTAAAACTGCTCTGATGATCTCCGTATGTCAAATTGACAGTTAATAAAAGATGGAGGAGTTCAATACTGGGCATGATATGCTCGTGTACTGTAGAGCTGGGAGTTGTTTCCCACCTTTAAAGAAAATCATATAGAAATGTATATGGGAAGTTAGAAAAATGTTCATACATTTTGATCTCAAAGATCTTGTAAATGGGATCTGCTTTGTTTCTTTACCCGTACCTTTATTGAGAAAACAAGGAAAACAAAGTCTCCTGTTACAAACATGAATGGACAAGCAAAACAAATTCCTGCATTAGCCGAATCCATAAAAGTGTTATGTCACAATCTGCACTTTCTGATATACACGATGTGATCTTACCTACTTTCTACCATAAGGAGAGAAAAAAACCATTTGTATTAAAAGAATTCCTAATACAGTAGCAAAACAAATTGCTGGTAACAAATAATGGGCCCGGTGATTGGGGAATGTTTGAGTAAGTTATGGTATATGAATAAAATGGTCTGTTGTGCTATGTGAAAATTTCTATGAAGAAAGCTGTATTAAAGGAATAGTAGTCCATTTGTATTCGCCTTATTACTATAATACACGATGTTGGCAAGTCTTACTTGGGCTCAAGTTTTGCACTTGTAAAGTAGAATAATGCCTATTGTCATTTGACCTTTAAGTTATAAGAATGAGATTATAAATGTAAAGTATTTGGAATTCCATAGAAATAAAGTATATTGGAGGTGGTGGGATTAATTATGACTTTCCTTTTGATATCAAAGGTCTTTTGAACAAAAAGAAACTTCTATGTTGTCTGAATCCTTAGAATTAGGTAACTTGTAAAGCAAAAGTGGCTGTTCAGAATTTAACTTAATATTTTTCAAATTAATTTTGAGCCAAATACAATTATTTTCTAAATATGTTAACTTCCTGAAATTTATTTTATGCCCTAAATATGCCAAGTATCTGAAATTTGTTTTGTACCTTCGGCATCAGAAGCATTATGCTTGTATGTTGAGTTATCAGACCTCTTATTTAGTTGATGGAAACCCTCATACTTCAACGCAGCTTTGTGGTTTTATGGACAGAGCTTGCATTGGGAATGAGAGACTTAGAACTGGGTTTCCATGGGTAAGTTACATTCATATTCTTTGGTGTTGTATGACGTTCCCTTTTAAAATAGAAGAGAAATAGAGCAAAATGACCCAGAAGTTGTATTCTTCATTGTTTTAAAAATAAAACTTGTTCTATCCACAGAGTTAGTTCATGCATACTCTACTGTAAAACTGCACTGTAATGCTTCAGCTTATGAAAATAGCTCCAGCAGCATTCTACACTGTCAGAAACTTCGTTGTTAGATCTAGAAATTATTCAAATAGAGGGGAGATACAGATTTAAAGTCTGTACTCCTGGTGAGCCAGACATCAGTTGTTACCAAGAAATACTCCCACATGACTAGACTCTGGAGATCTAGATAATGGGACCCTTTTCCTGGCTGGGCCAAGGCCCTAACAAGACTCCTTGTTGAGAAAGCTGATACTATTATCTCCTTAGCTATTACTGCCACAGCAGTTTTTTGAGACCACCAGAATTTTTCTTAACCCTCTGCCATGTCTAGGTCAATTTTATAAAACGAAGGAACTTTTGGTCAGTGAAGCTTTGTTAATCGAGGAATCATTGTACATACTTTACAGAAGCTTGCTTTATGTGAAAGGGCCAGAAGCCAAATGGAGTTTGGAAACTCCACTGTGTTGGACTTATCAGTGACATGACACGTTAGCTTGGTTATCTGCACACGTGTGTGCCTGTCCACAAATCACAGAGCATCACTCATGCACATGTTGAGCTTGGTGCTTAACTCCATCTTTTAGGTTCTTTTTCTGCTTTTGTACAAGCAATGGAGATCTGTTATTATGCCTTTGGTATTTGTCATCAAGTATTCCTTGAACACCCACAGAGTAAGAAACCGAGATGTTATGAAAAATACCTTTAAAGTCAAGCACTTAGATTTTTGTTGAAGTTACTTTGTTCAGGTTTTTTAAAAATCGCTTTTTAAATATCAGAGTAAAAGTGTTTTAAAAAGAGTTACCTATTTTTGTCTCTATTTATTTTCCTTTCTTGCCTTTTTTTTTTTTTTTTTTTACTATGACCACATTTCCCCACTGGTAATATGTTCCTATAATTCTACAGGAGTCAGTTTTTGGAGCTGTCTTTGACATCTTTTTGACATAAAAGTTCCTTGCATAGGAGCCACCTTAAGAGTTATAGAACCATAGATCTTCTTAAGGGAATGTGGCTTGAGAGTATCTGTTTTACACTTGTAATAACATTAATCGAAAAACAGATTCCTTTTGATTGGGAGTTCTTTTCCTCATTTCTTTGATATAGATGTATGTATACTAGTAGATTGATATTTTCTACCATTATACTATAGCCTGGAAAGGTGTAAGAGATCCTGCCACTTCTAGGATACAGCCTAACCTTTAATTATCTTGTGATTCCCGATGAGCCTATTTAATTGGATTCCTATTTCTAGTACTATTAATAACTCCCCAATTTGGCCAATATCAGAAGCATCTAACTTGTGTCCACAAAACTCCTAAGCCAGATTACAGTGTAAACAAATATTTAATAAAAATCAATAAAATACCATAAAACACATGTAATGTTAATTTGTGGTTTTCTAAGTCAATATGTGGCTTACGGGATCTATTTCTGTACATCTACAGTAGCTAGACTATAATTTGAAAGTACAGAAAAATTCCAGCTTTCTCACGACAAAACAAACATGGTTTGCTAACCAGCTCGGGAATATTGTCTTGGACACCAAGGTTAGTTGAGTCAATAAGAAAGCATTGTATTAAACTCCTACTATATGCTACACACTACGAAGTGTTAGGGATACATCAAATGGCAAAAACAGCCCTATTCTCAAGGAACTCACAATCTAATGCGGAGAGACAGTATGCAAACAACTATAAATAAACAAGAGCTATACAGGATAAAGTGGAGATAATCCTAGAGGGGAAAGCATTAGTGTTAAGGGAGACTGGGAAAACCTTCCAGCAGAAGGTGGGATTTGAGTTGAGACCTGGAGAACCAGGAAAGCAAGGAAGCAGAGATGAGCAAAGAGAATGCCAGCCATGGGGACAGCCAGTGAAATTGCCCACAATTGAGAGATGGAAGGTTTTATGTGAGGAATACATATCGAGGGATGCTAGATTGTGGAATGTCGGGGGGAGTTTAGGCATGAGAAGACTGGAAAGGTAAGAAGGGACCAGATTAAGAAGGACTCTGAAAGGCTAATGAAAGGATTTCTATTTGATCCTGGAGGTAATAGGGAGTCATTGGAGTTTGTAGAATGGGTGTGAAAAGGTCACATTTTTACTTAAGGAAGATTAACTTTACAGCTGACTGGAGGATAGACTGAGCTCAAAAGAGAGAGTTGAGGCAGAAAAATCAGCTAGCAGGCTATGGCAATGACCTAGGCATGAGGTGATAGCCTTCACAATAGTGATGGCGTTGTCAGAGGAAAGGAGACACATGTGAGAGATGTCATAAAGGTAAAAATCAACAGAACCTGGCAGCAGATTGGATATGGGAAGTGAGAGCGAGGGGTCAGGATGAGCACTGAGTTGGGAGACTGAGCAGAAAGTACAGAAGTAGAAAAGTTAGAACATGGGCTGACTGGTGGGGGAAATGAGTTCAATTTTAGACATGCTGAGTTTATGTCTAAAAAACATCCAGTTGGAGAAGCCACACTGGAAGTCAGGAGAGAGGTTAAGTTTAGATGGCTCTGTGAATTAAATGCATTAAAGATGATAACTAAACCATGGGGGCTCTGATGGAGGCACCCATGGTTAATCTGAATGTGTGACTTGGATGAAGAGCCAGTGAAGAGGGAGGTCAGATGGGGAGGAGGGGAACCAAGAGAGAAGGGTGTCGAGAAAAACCTAGGGAGAAGAGATTGTCAAGGAGAAGAAGGTGTTCAGTAGTGTCAAAGACTGCCAAGAGGGCAGAAAGGGTGAGCACTAAGAAAGAGCCGCTAGACTTTTGCTAGGACTTACACTCAGCGATATGGTGGGGATGTATCTGGCTCAGAGCTATGAAATTCTGAACTTGGCCAAAAAGCTTAAAGAGATTTAAAAAAATGTAGATGCCAGGAAGAAACCATCTAGCCGCTAAGTCCTAGCCCTTAATGTCAACATGTAGTATGTTGTCTGGATGCTTTCCCTGTTCAAAACAAAAGCTCCTATTCTCTCCTCAAGGACTGGGTGACTTTCTTCACTACACTGAGCTGGCTTTGAGCTAAAATACATTCATAACAACAAAACTGTCCTTTGTTATTACTCCTCCCCCCAGCCCCCAGGACTCCTCCGACCCCTATACCTTTAGGGGAGATTCTGATCATTGAGTCACGGTGCTTGACTAAGAAGTGCTAGTTTTGACTAGTGGTGTCTCTCCTTACCTTTTAAATTGTGGATTTTTAGCAATTTTAAAAGTTTTTTTATATGACTGAACAGATGGGAGTCATAGTAATTCTCTACTTATGTCTGTCTCACTGGATGCTTTATAAGCATTTAGTATCAAAGCATTGTATAGCAACTGGAAAAAAAAGGAGAGAAAAGGTCTATTAGATTTGACCTTTATAAGAGAGCATTGGTAATTCTGGAAAGAGCAGTTGCAGTTGAATGGTAAACCTGGAAGTCAGATTGCAGAGGATCTAGAAGAGTGAGATAAAAGGAAGTGGAGACTTCAGTTACAGATGGTCTTCTGAAGGAGGTAATCATGAAATGGAGGAAAGATACATGATCAGCTATCCGTGTGGGAGGTCATGTGATTTGGTTTTTTTGGTGATGGGGGAGACATAGATGTGTTTACAGGCAGCAGGGAAGCCACCTATAGATGAGGAGCAATTGAAGCTTAGTAAGAGAGTGGGGTTGATAAGGAGTAAAGAGAAAGTTTGCTTGAGAAGACAGGATAGAATAGGGTAACTTTCTTACTTTCCTTTTCCACGAATATTCCCATCTATGATAGTTTTTATATTTTCATCTGGATAGAATAAAGGATACTAGATTACATCAACATCTCTTTTGATCCAAGTTCATTGAGCTGTCCCATCTTTTACTCTGTCTCACATGACAAGGTGGCCTTTCTTCTTGCCAAGGAAGGAAGGAAATAAGGGTTTATTGGGTTTACCATGTGTAATCATTTCATCTGCAAGGAGTATCTTAGCAAACTTGGACTGAGTCTTTCATGATACTAGTGAATGGAAGAGCACCTTAATTAGTGAGCCTGCACCTTTTGATTCAAGTACTTTCAAGAAATGATAAATTAAGAGCAAGTACTTAGCAAAATTCCTTTGAATTGGTAAAAGTCTTAAGTTGGACATGACTGAACAACAGCCAGTTGGTATACCTAGTATAAGCTAGTAATGACGGTAAGATCCAACTTAATTTGGTAGACTTTGAGGTTAGATTGTTACATTGGAAAAAGGAAAGCATGTTATACAGGAAACAAATGCATTACTACCTTGTTTGTCATCCTTTTTTTTGTTCTGTGCTAAGGAAAAATATCTTTGTCATATATCATAAGTGTTAGCTATGCAGAATATGCAGGGATGTGATACAGATACATATTCACCCACAGATAATGTGAGGGGCAGAATTATGTAAACAGGGTTTATCAGAATTGCAAATTACAAATCAACATTTGAAGATAGGCTTACTATAGTAGCAAAAGAACTGCGAATGAAAGTAAGTGACATTTTATCACATCATGGAAATAGATAAAAAGGAAAAAATGATAAGAATAGTCCATGTTGAAAGGACTATAGGAAGACTGGCATTTTTGTTGTGTTGTTAGGAAGTTGTGAAAGAGACCAACCATTCTGGATTTTAATTTGGAATCAGGCAAGAAAAGTAACATTTTCAGTAGGAGAGAATTTTCTAAAAATTATTTTACTTCTTTTCATTGTTCTATGCAATCACTTCCATATATCTTGGATTTTTTTTCCCCTCCCTCCCCCACCTTCCCTCCTCCTTCCCCACTCCCTGGGAGAGAATTTTTTGAGAGATACTGATGGGGATGACTAGCCTTTAAGATAGTATTTCCTAACCATTTTATTGTAGTACAATACTTTATTATACTATAGAATCCCTGTTTTCTCAGTTTTCTTTAAATTTTTTGATTATGTATATAGGGAATGATAAAACCATGGTGGAGGGAGAACGGAGGCTTGTTGGTATCTCAATATAAAAATAAATAATGTATATGTGATTTGGCAGATAGAAAACTGGGGTGAAATGTCCTCCTTGACCAATTCACGGGCATATTCTTTACCGAAGAAGGTTGGGAAACATGGAGCTGGTGTTGCTTTCTAGTTGAGGTATTTGTCTTTACTCACTAATTTAGTCAGTTGATCTGCTGTGACAGAATTCCCTCTTCCGTCCTGTTCCTGGTTTGGTTGAGACCAGATAAATTAAAAGCATAATCAAGTCACAGATGTACAAATGTTTCTTTGAGAAGACAAAGATACCTGAAAATGTGATTTTAAAATCTGTGCTAGGTAAGATAAAGTGGTAAAGAAAGTGGAAACTTTTAGGGAAGTTTAATTCTCAGAGGTTGAAGAGGTGCTCAGACAGATTTTTCCATTGGAACTGGGTTGTCAGTATTATTTCTCCTGTCTGAACAAAAAGAAGGCAGCAGTGTTTCTAGATCTACCTTGATTTTTTTAAAAAATTTCAGCACTTGGTTAAAAAGGTAGTCATCTTTCAGAAGTTCCAGAAGTATTTTTGTGTCATTCAAACAAGACAGATAGGACTTGGCCATAATTGTGTAATCCCTGTATACTGATGGTATATATCAGGAAGGGCCGGGTGTCTTCTGATAGACTGTAGAGGTCACAGCTTAGATAGGATCTCATCTTAGATTCTTTCCGAATTCTGAGTCTTATTTCCAGCTTTTGTTTTTTCATGATAAAGGTATCACATAAGACACTTGAGTGAAGGTCAGTTTGTCAGGAGTCCAAGGCGACAGTTTTCTCTCCAAAGGCTTGTTATTTAAAGCACAGGTTTACACATCATAATCTACAATGAACGAATGCCATTATGGTAAATAATAGTTGACACTTAATAAGACTCGGAGGTTTCCAAGTCACTTTGTATATTATATCATCATCTTGCTTCTGTTCTGAGGTATATAGAGCACATTTTACTAAAATGATGTGTTCCAAGGAAAACCCTAAAAGCTAACTCACCTCCTTCCATTTCTTTCCTACCTGCATTTTTATCTCCTGGGTTTTCCTGAGATTCTTATCTGCTAAAGGCACTACCACTGTACCTGGTTTCTCAACTGTCTTGCCATATATGTAAGTGGATAGATTTACCTTTAAATCACTGAGACAAGATTGAAATTTTTTCCAAGGAACTTTTACTTAAAAAAAAAAAGCTTAGAATGGATGAGTTTAGAGGTTCTTATTCCTAACTTCATTGAAGTTTTACCACAGATACAACTGGCTTGGTATAGATTTTGGGACAGAGAGGTCCACCTTTGCTTTACCTCTACTCAGTCTTTGTTAAAGTAAGGCTTGCCAGGTGCAAGGGAGGTGGGAGGCGGGGGTGTTAAGCTAGTGAGGAGGATGAGAGTGTTTCCAAAGGCCTCAGAATCCTGGCAAGAACTGGTACAGTTGGTGTTGCTGGAAGCAACATTGTGTAATAAAGTACTTGGCTTGGAACCTGAAGACCTGATGGGTTCATGTCCTGAGGGGGTTGGCCTCTAAGGGCTCTTCCAGCTTTAAGTCTGTGATCCTGTGTTCAGAGAGAGTTGGGGCAACCGAATGGCTTATTCTCTCCTGATGAGAGGGAGTCCCTTATATATGTAGTGCTTCTTTGAGGAACTGTAAGACTCAAATACCTAGAATGATTTAAAATTCTGATACTTTTTCTTGTGGATAGTGGATCTTTAGCATTAAAAATGTTTCCTGAGCACAAATCACCTGTCAATGGCTCAGTGGATTTCAAAATAAAATGTGTCTGGATTATTTGTTCACTACTACTATATACAAATAATTGAGAAGTAACTGTGCACATTGCATTTCTAAGAGTTGTCACTAGTTAAGACATTCTCTGTAAAATTTATTCTACCCAGGTCACCTTAATCAGCAATGGGAAATCACACGATGCATATGATAGACTAGTGGAATCAGCAATGGAAAATAACTAGTCCAGAAAGGTCTTGTATTGTTGAGAAGAGGTAAATTATTCATAGTTGATTGTCACACAATATCATCATTACTTTGTACAATGTTTTTCTTCTTTTCCTCATTTCACTTTGCATCAGTTCGTACAAATATTTCCAGGTTTTTCTGAAATCTGCATGTTCATCATTTCTTACAGCACAATAACATTCCATTATATTCATTGTACCACAACTTGTTCAGCCATTCCCCAATTAATGGGCAACCCCTCAGTTTCCAATTTTTTGCCACCATAAAGAGAGCTGCTTTAAATATTTTTCTGCACATAGGTCCTTTTCCCTTTATTACAATCTCTTTGTGATACAGAACTAGTAGTGGTATTGCTAGATCAAAGGGTGTGCACAATTTGCCAAATTGCTGAGAAATAGGATTTGAACCATAGGCATTTGAATCCAGAGCTTTTGTACTCTTTGAACTGTATGACAGCTCTTTGGAGGCAATGCATATTTACTATTACATAGCAACATCAGTAAAATATTAGTATTGAAAAGGTGGGCTTTTACTTCATGGGAAACTTGAGGTCAGTAAAAAAGAAAAGGTTTGTAATTACCTGAAAGCAACATAGCCTCGTTTTCGTCTTTTTGGACCCGGCTTGTTGTTTGTATGGTCTATCCCAGGTACGCTCGCCCTTAGACAAGCTCTCTATCTGAATCCATGTTAAACCTGAGCCATAGATATTCCTCATCCACTTGGTCAATTTTGTGTGAGGGAACAGACCAAACTCTTGGGTAATTACAGACCTGTTCTAGGAGATTCTACAGTGGCCTTGGGGCACTTGGTTAAATAGAAGCCTTTGGATGACCTCACAGGAAATCCCTGCTGTGTGTGAACTCTGGTGGCTGAACAGGGTAAAGGCCATCATCAACAAGAGAATCAGGAAAGACCACATGGAAAAAGATGAATTTGAGTTGGTCTTTAAAGGATGGGGCAGGAAGTTAGTATATGGGTGGTAGCCAAGATGTCATGTTTAAGGAACAGTGTTAGCAAAGGCATGGATATGAGAAAAGGCTGTGTGTGTGTGTGTGTGTGTGTGTGTGTGTGTGTGTGTGTGTGTGTGTCTTTATAAATCTATAGGCATGTGGGTAGGTAAAACAAGGCCAGGTTAGCTTGAGTGTAGAGCTTGAGAGGGCAGAGTAGTGAGAGAGAAAACTGGAAAGAGAGGACAGTATCATAATGTGGAAGAATTTTAGAGCCTAAGATAAGAAGTTGGAATTTTACTTGGTAGGTGTTAACCAGTAAAAGATTTTAAACAGAAAAGTGAATTGAAATCACTGTATTAGTGTGGAGGATTTATCATTCTTTTTATTCTTTATATTCCAGAACTTTTATTTGTTGCTATTTTCCAAGTTTTTATTGTCCTTTTACTAAGTAAAAATTTATCTTATTTCTGGTCTCTGAGATCTTTTGTTCTTGTTCTAACTAAGTTCTTGATACCATTTAATTTGTTATTGCCATATTAATTTTCTGTTTTAATATGATGTATGTCTAATTTTAAATAAAAATATTCAGGTACCAGACCTAATACTACATCTTTTAGTATTCTACTTTCTGGAGTTGTGTAGGGTGTAGGGTGTGTTTAGGGAGGACCAGTACCTTTGGTTTGATGACTGCCAAGCCCTTTTCAGGGCTCTTTCCACATTTGGTGTCCTGTTCAGCCTAACTCTCACCTGTGGCTCCAAGAGGCTGCAGCATGTGCAGCGGCCACACCCTGGAAAACCATTTTGGCAGATGGGCCAAACCAGCTTGAGGGTAAACAAGGGTTCTCAAACCCATTGGTGAGTTAGGGGGGTGTCTACCTCAAGCATGTGAAGACTTCATCTGGTGGAATGGGCAGATGAGAACAGTTCATTCCAACTGAAGGCAGATGAAGCAGGCAATGTGGGAGTGCTTAGAGTTTGGTTAGACACCAAGGTCATCCCACTGCATCCTGAGCCATCATCAGCCATCTTGACTCTGTCTTGTCATTGGACTGTGATGACTCAGGAGGAGAGAGTAAGGCTGATGACTTCGTGCAACTCTCCCTCACTTAAATTCAATTTATGTATGAATCGAAAAGCATCACCCATATCATTTCACTGTTATGCCTTAAAGTCGTGTGGTGACAGGCAAGTGATGAAGCAGCAGGTGCGGATACACTGGGAGATGTAGTCACGACCCTGCACCCAGGTGGTCCAGGCTGTAGGGTTATCTCTCACTCTCACTGGAAGCAGCAGTGGGACTCGGCAGCCCCCTGGGTGTCTGAGCAGCCTTTTAAGGATCACACTGCTCACCTCCTGGTGTGAGGAAGGGGGCTAGAAAAGGTGCCCTAAACAATGCCATTTTTCCCAAACCTGGCCTGATTGCTGTGGCAGGCAGGGAATCCCACTACGTGGTTGAAACACAAAAAAATGTACAAAACATCTGCAAAGACGATTCCACTCACCATCGGCATGTGGAATGTAGACAACACAGAATCCAGTAGACCTGAAAGAAGAACTACTCTAACTGCAAGAGAACCCAATAAGTATCACATCCAAATGGCCGCCCTGAGTGAAACAACGTTGACAAATGAAGACCATCTTACTGAATTTGGAGCTGGATACACTTTTTCTTGGAGTGGGCGCAGTGAAGGGGAGTGCCGTGAAGTTGGCGTAGGTTTGGCAATCAAAACTAATCTAATCAGCAAGCTGTTATGCCTGCCAAAGGGAATGAATGACAGGCTCATGATAATGCAATTGCCACTCACAGGAAAACGCCATGCCACCATTATCAGTGCCTCTGCTCCCACCATAACAAACCCTGATGAAATCAAAGAAAAATTTATGAAGACCTAGAGACCCTTATTGTTAGAGGACAATCTTATAATTCTGGGTGACTTTAATGCTAGAGTAGGCTCAGACTACCAGACTTGGCAGGGAGTCCTAGGGAGGAATGGAGTTGGAAACAGCAACAGCAATGGTCATTCACTGCTGAAGACTTGTGCATCGCATGGCCTTGTCATCACTAACACTGTCTTCCATTTACCTAAATGCAATAAAACTTCATGGATGCACCCTCACAGCAAACACTGACATCTAACAGACTATATGATTGTAAGGAGAAGAGACAGACAAGATGTGGGAGTGACAAGGGCAATGTGTGGTGCAGAGTGCTGGACTGATCATAGACTTATCAATTCCAAGCTAAATATTCGCATTCATCAAAAGCACCACTCCCAAGACAAAATGGCTACCAAAAGAATTAATGTCAACAAATCAGAGCTCTTTTCTGAGCGTGACCAGTTTGTTGCTAACTTGGAGGGAAAGTTCAGCCAACACACAATTGGCAACAGTGGAGCAGAAAAGGAGTGGGCAGCTTTCAGAGACATGGTGTACAGCACTGTATTTGCTCACCTGGGTCAGAACACTCATAAACACCAAGACTGGTTTGATGAAAATGATGGGGAAATTCAGAAGCTGCTAAATGAAAAATGAAACTACGCAGGATTTACCAGCAGGATAGTTCATCCACCTCTAAGAAGGCAGCATTTAATTCCATCAAAAGCAAAGTACAAGCAAAACTTAGAGAGATACAGGATTCCTGACTCAGTAAGAAGGCAGATGAAATTCAATTTTATGCTGATAGTAACAATCCAAAGTGCTTTTGTGATTCCCTGAAACCTATTTATGGACCAAAAACTTATGGTGCATCACAACTACTCAGTGCTGATGGAGTCACATTGATTAGTGATAAGAACATGATCCTAGAGAGATGGGCTGAACACTTCCATAGTGTTCTCAACAGACCATCATCAATCAATGCTGAGGCCATTGACCGTTTGCCTAAGTTTGAAGTCAATCCCTCCTTAGCTGAAGAAGAGGTTTTGAGGGTCATTAGGCTCCTTTTGTGTGGCAAAGCACCTGGTGCTGATTCTGTTTCAGCTGAGATTTACAAGGTAGGGGGACCATTGCTCATACAAAAGCTGACTGAAATTTTCCAGGTTATATGGCAAGAGGAAGTTATCCCCCAGGAGTTCAAGGATGCCTCCATTGTCCATCTCCATAAAGGTAAAGGGAATAGATTGTTCTGTGACAGTCGCAGGGGGATCTCTCTCTTAGGCATTGCTGGCGAAATTCTTGCTAGAGTCCTCCTTAATATGCTGATCCTTCACCTGGAAGGTGGTCATATACCTCAGAGCCAGTGTGGCTTTAGAGAGGGCTAAGGAATAGTCAATATGGTGTTTGCTGCCCAACAACTCCCGGAAAAATGCCAGGAGCAGAACAGAGGTCTGTACACAACGTTTGTGGATCTGGCCAAGGTCTTTGACACAGTCATGAGGGCTTATGGAAAATTATATCAAAATTTGGTTGTCCAGAGAAGTTCATCAATATTGTATGACAATTTCGTGATGACATGTTTGCCCGAGTTCTGGATGATGGACAATGCCCTCGTGCCTTCCCAGTTACCAGTGGAGTGCAACAGGGCTGTGTGCTTGCTCCCATGCTTTTTAGTGTGATGTTTTCAGCCATGTTGACAAATGCTTTCAATGAGAATGAACACGACATCAAGGTTAACTACCCTACTGATGCTAAGTTCTTCAATTTGAAAAGGTTACAAACCAAGACCAGAGTGGAGGGGGTATTGGTGCATGATTTTCTGTATGCAGATGATTGTGCAGTCAGTGCAGCCTCTGAAGCTGAGATGCATCAAAGTATGGATCAATTCTTTGCTGCCTGTGCTAATTTTGGCCTGATAATTAACACCAAAAAAACACAGGTGCTCCATCAGCCGCCACCACACCATCCATAGGTGGAACCATCAGTTACAACAAATGGAGAAGTTTTCAATGCTGTGGATAAGTTCACTCACCTTGGTAGCGTACTTTCTGGGGATGTACACATTGACAATGAGGTTGATGCATGCATTGCCAGACCTAGCTCCAAAGAAAGGTTTGGGAGAGAAGAGGTATTAGACTGACTACCAGACTGAAGGTCTACAGAGCCGTTGTGCTGACCTCATTGTTACATGCTTGTGAAACATGGACAGTCTACCAGTGCCATGCCAGGAAACTGAATCGCTGCCACTTGAACTGTTTTAGGAAAATTCTGAGGATCACCTGGCATGATAAGATACCAGACATTGAAGTCCTTGGTCGAGCTGAACTGCCAAGTAATCAAACTGTGCTTCAGAGAACGCAACTCTGATGGGCTGGCCACGGTGTTCGAATTCCAAATGTATGCTTGCCAAAAAGACTATTTTATGGAGAACTTGCATGGGGCAGGTAATAACATGGTGGCCAGAAGAAGCGATATAGGACTCTCTCAAGGTCTCATTCAAGAACTTTGGATTTTTACTCTGCAACATGGGAGACATTGACATGCCCACATAAGAAAAGGTGGTGCTATGCTCTTCAAGCAAAGCAGAATGGAGACAGCACAAAGTAAACGCAGGATGTGCAAATTTGGGTTATCTACCCCCAAATATTCAGACTATCTGTGCCCAACCTGTGTAGAGCATTCCAAGCTCATATTGGTTTGATCAGCCACAGTCAGACACGCTGAAATTTCACTTTACAGTGCTCCTTGAAGGCAAAGGACAACAACCACCATATTTAGTCCTTGATAGTATTCTTATCCAAGTCTTATTAGACTTGTTTATCTTTGTTGTGATGTATCAAATCTTCTCTGAGACCTAATATAGACTGTTTCACGTTCCTTTCATTAATATAAAGTTTTGTCTAATGACTAGTGTTTTTTGTTTCTGGTTTTTTCAGATTTCACTGTCATCTAGATGTTGTTGCCCTGATTATTTACTAATTGATGTCAGACTTTTAGTATTATAGTAGCTCAAATTCATCTCTACCGAGTCTTAGCGTGATAGAAATTTCTTTTTGGAAAGTTGGAGAAATGAGTGTTAGGGGTCTCGGTACTGAAATGTTGAGAAAAGTAGGTTTTTCAAGTTCAATAAGCAGTAATTTCATTTTTCCTTTTTGTGCTAAGGTAGTTCGCTAGCTGCTTACTACCATCACATACTCTCCACTGCCCTATAGGACTTTTAAAAAGCTATTACAAACAAGTCTACGTCTACACTTTTTCAGAAATAGTTTTATCAACAGTATATCCAAATATGCTTTTACTTAATTGGCTCAAACTTTATCCTTCTAGCTTATTAGCCCTTACCGACTTGTGGGGTTCCACAAGGAAAGGGGAGACAGCAGGTTTATCTTTTCCATCTTAAACTTTTTTTCTTTTGGCTTGGAAAGATTGCATGCTTGTTGGTACCATATTTTCCTTTTATGTTTTAGAGCACTTGTAAAAACTAGTTGACACAATTAAGGAATCAAATCATATCAATCTTAACATTCTTGGTAAAAATGAAACCACAAGACAAAAGATATTTGCCTCGAAGGATGAAGATGTAGTCCTTCACTGGAGAGGCAAATAAAGAAAGGAGTTGGCCACATTGGTTTTGTGATGCATCCCAAGAAAAACAGAAATATAATTTCATACTCCTCTCCTGTTGCAACACTCATGAACATTTGTGGGATAAAAAACCCTCCAAGATGATTTGAACTTATGCCCCCACACCTGGTGTAGAGCATTCAGAGTTAGAGAAATAATCATGACAGCTAGCATTTACGCAGCACTTCCAGTCTGCTGTGCACTGTGCCAAGGGCTTACAATCATTGTCTCATGTGATCCTCACAACACTGGGAGGTGGGTGCTATTTTTCTCCCATTTTTGAGATAAAGAAACTGAGGAAAACGAGATCATGTGACTTGTCCAGGGTCATACAGCTGGTATCTGAAGCCAGATTTGAATTGAGGTCTTCCTGACTCCAGGCGCATTCCTCTGTGGACTTCACCACATTTAATAAAGTCAATAAAGGCTCAAAGGTGTCATTAAATTCTCCAGTTTGTATCAGTTTATGCTTTAATACTTAAGACTTCAATGAAGAAATGAGTAGTAAAAGGGAGGAGAAGAGAAACAAATTTCAGAATATAGCTCAGTAGTAAGAAATGGAGGCTTGTGGGCCAGAAAGAAGCCTCGTGTCTATATGTCCTAAATATCCAAGGAAAATGAGGAAGTGATGGGTTTGGTAAACATCAAAAATGAAATTGTTTTTCTTAAGAGCTCAAAAACAACTTGTTGCCCATATGGGAGTTATTTCCAAACTGACTCTCTATGTATAGTTAGACCATCGGCTTACAAAGTTAAGATAAAAATCATTGCCAAATTAAAACAAAGTTAATAAAAACTAAGATAAGTAATTAAAAACCTTTTTAATGAAACCTGAACTGTTTACATACATAAGCAGTTGATTCTGAAAAATGGGAAGGGGGTAAAAGCTCGACGTTGACAGACTATCACTGTTTCTTACAGAAATTTAACCAATGTGAATCATTTACAAGCCTAGAAACCACCTTATGATGACAGTGATAATAGTGCTTTATGTATTTTATATAGTGCTTAAAGGTTTGCAGAGTGATTTGCCTATGGTTTCTCATTTGAGCCTTGTAACAACCATGTGAGGTAGTATCCATTTTTGTAGATGAAGCAGTTGAGATTGAGAGAAGCTAAATCACACAACAACTAATCAGTTCTGAGGGAGAATTTGAAATCTAGTCTTTCTGATGCCAAATAAAACACTATCCACTCACCAGTTAGCTTAGTTTTATCCAGAAAATGCTTGATGATTCAAGATTTAGATATGTAAACCTGTTTGTAAAATCTTGAAGAGATGATAGAAGATAATGAGCAGTATTGCCTCATAAAAAAGGAAGCCATTTTTTCTTGTCATTGACAGTAAGACCTGTGACATTTGGATGACATGAGCCTAGATGTGAAGAGCTACAAGTAGTATTTACAGAAAACAAATATATGAAGAGCAGCTGAATTAGGGTAGGTCCACACAGTGAGGGTGTGGCATGCTGAAGGCAACATAACTGGGAGGTGTTGAGAGGGCTCACTTCTCAAATGCTTGGGCCAGAAAAGGGTGTGCATGAGATTATCAGTAACTAACTACCAACCAGTATTCCATCTTTCCTATCTCTGCAACATATTTGAGCATGGACTGTCTAGGGCAGTGTTATATTTGTGGAAACTACAAATTAACATTATCTGTGTTGTCTTTTTATTTATTTTGTTTCAGTTACATTTTAATCTGGTTCCAGGCCACAGGGACTTTGAGAAGGGAACACGCAGACTTTGACAAAATCTGCGCTACATCAGACCACATATTTGTAGTCACATAATTCACTGAAAGGTGCAGAAAACACGTCTATCCTACTGTGCTTATTGTTTGTGGAGTTTTTAAAAAGAACTTCAGTAAGAAAAGTGGCCCTAAAACCCATGTTCCAAATAAGTGTTAAAGTATATTGGAAAGTCATAAATTTCTTGGAAAGATACAACAAAAATGATGTTTGATCCTTTCTTATAAATATCAAAAAAGATATAAAATGGGGATTTATGGTCACCAGAAGCGTTTGCTACTCCTGTAGAGGATGTCCACTGAAGAATCCAAATAGAAGGAATATTTGTGTTTATAGTGAAGTTCTCCATAGGCTCCTGTTTGCTGATAGAAGTATGTTCATTGTAGCAATTCCTGAAATATCACATAGCCCTCCAAATTAAATCTATGATTGAAGAAATCTAAAGGATTACTTGTGTCAGGCATTGTTCTAAGCACTGGGGCTTCAAAGAAGATGGAGTGCCTCACTTCCTGGATCTTCCATTTTAATGGAGACCATTGGCCAGACTGTAATGTGGATAAAGAAAAGATGATATTGTGTGTGTAGGAGCACACTTTTGCATGCTGCACCTTATGCAAGATTTTATGTGTAGCGGTCTCCATTGGGAACCCCCCTAACCTGTGGCTGATCTTCCCAAGGTTTGAGCTTCCTCAAGACTCCATTCACTCTTGGAGGTGGTCTACAAATCACTTCTCTTGGACTCATTTTGCCTTTTGATTTTGGAAAATCAAAGAACATAGGTCCCTGTCCATGTTGACATACATGTTGGTAAAAGTCAACCATTTCCGTTCCTAGTACTCAAAGTAACAATGAACATTGGGTATGGGAAAGCTCTTTTTTCTCCC
>CM053769.1:5584838-5622271 GCA_028658325.1 Potorous gilbertii
TTAACCTTTTTTTTTTTTTTTTTTTTTTTTGCTACCCTTCTCATGGCCTTAGTGTACCTCATTGCTCCTCAGCTAAGAGTCCCTGTCCCGAGAAGGTGGTGCTGCCCAGGACTCTCTCCCTTTGCTGACCAGGATAGTCCACTCTGTACTTCAGGCTGATATTTGTGAACATGAGGGCATGGAACTTCCTTGGGCTTCATGGTGGAGAGTACGTGTGGCTGTCCAAATTTGGGTTCCCTGTGGATTGGTTTTCTGGACTTTCAGAGCACACTGGAGTTAGAAAATGGTTGTCTGAAGATGACTCTGAATAGTCACAACTATGTGGCATCTTTTCTTTGGCCTGGTGTCTAGAATTCTTGGATCATGATGACTGGTGCCAAGAGTTTGCTTTACACAGGTTAGCATTCCTGTTAGAGAGAATAACTCACCCTCTTTGGGGGATGTTGGGGTTTGGTGTTTCGTTACTCAAATAAAGACTCTGGACCAAAAGTGCCAAACACATGGAGGGCCAAACCATATTTCAAAGGTAATTGAGCAATATTTAAACAAATAAAAATACAACACAACATTAATAATGCTTATTTGTGGTTTTCTAAAGTCAGTTTGTGGCTGTTGGATCTGTTTTTATTTCTTTGATACCACTAGCCTAGACCAAGAATCATTTACAAAGGACTTGCTTCTAGTTCAGTCTCGGTGGTATATTTACCAAGAAGAGTATTTTTCCCACCCTGGGTTTGGTATTGGGTTTGTCCATTCCAAGGGAAGCTATTGAATGGTTCCTGGTCGGCATGTGTCTCCACATCCCAGGTCCACCATGTCCATGATGCTCCCTACATCTCCCAACTGGTCTTTTTCTTCTCTTAAGATACACCTCAGGTGCCTTTCCTGATCTCCCATCTGCTGCCCACTTCCATGCCTGCCATCCGCTGAAGATGCTCGGTCCCTTTGTAAGTTCCTTGTGGCAAGCTGGCTGTGCCTCTCCTCTGCCTTTGTCTTGCGTCATAGTGTACATGATGCTTTGTGTACATTCATCAGTATCTCTTCTGAATCATAAAATCCTGGAGGGAAGGCATTGTCAGATCTAACTGTAACTCCTAAAATTCAGCCTTTTTCATAAAGAGCACTTAACGTTTGCTAGATCACATTATCATGTTGGTACCTTCTTCATGTCCTACTTCACTCTGCCCTGGACAGTCCTCTTCTCCCATCCCAGGCCTATCCAACTTAATTTAAGTTCCACCTCCTCCATGAAACTCTTACATTCCAATCACCATTATTTTCCTTGATTTAAATTCTTGCCACACACAGGTGTTTTGGATTTGTTTTTGTTTTTTTGAATGGGATTGATGGTTTCATTGTTATAGGAAATTTCCTCTTCCAGTACAGGTTGGCACCTGCTCTGCAACTCAGTCTTGTAAGGGTCTGTTTATTCTCATCAAAGTAAAGAGTTTTAGGGCTATGGTCGATAGAGTGGGATATCCAAGGTACACCTTGAAAATACTAGAACTGAGTAGTGCAGCACTGCTCTTTACTGGGCTTCTAGTCAGTCACTACCTGCCTCTGCTATTCTGTTTCTGAAGGCAGCCAGTTATTCTCTATCTCACTCCAGCCCTGGCCTCTAGTTCTTCATCACAGCTGCAGGAGATAGGCATTCCTTCCCCTTCTCGGCCCAGACGTGGTCCTTTCCCTCTTGCCCCAGGTATCTTACTTCCACTGGCACTGCAATACAATCCATAAGTCTCCTTGCTCTTGGCAAAAACTATTTTTGTACCATAAATGAATAAAATACTATGAAATACTATTTTATTTTATCTATCATATTCTCCTAAAATGTTGTTTTTATGTTTTATAATTCCCATTATTATATATAATAATTTATATATTATAATTTATAATATATAATATATGCATATTTTTTGAAAAGGAACATTTTAAAGTAAGGACTTTATCCATTACTGGCATTTTTCTTTCCATTCTGAAAGTGTCAGATGCCAATTAACTTCCAAATTACCATTTACAAACCCAGCACTCTTAAGGCGAATCACGCCAGAGAAAGAACCAAACTTGTCGTCTTTTTGTCACATTTAGTGATGAGCAGTGCTTGTGTCCTGTGTCTTTTGTGCATTTGACCAAGCTGAGTCATTGTGTGATTTTATTAGTCAGTTGTTGCTGTGGGTGTTTTTTAAAGCTGCTGGGAGTTAAACCTGTCTTAATAAAGAGTATTTTAGAAATGTAAAAAGAAGTACAATTTTATATCTATTATAACATGTACATGATTTTAAAATAAATATAGATTTATTTGTACTCAAAAGTTTTACTAACAGATACATGATTAAAACAATTGAAATTATTGGCCAAGGACACTGAGAAGTTGTAACTTTGGACAGTTAGTCATGCAGTTAGTATGTAACAGGCGGATTTGAACCCCAAACTTCCTGATTTTGAAGTTAACCATCTATACACTGCACTGTATTGTTTCTCTATAGCTTATGTCTTAAATTTAACACTGTAGTATATTTGAATTATTCACTAGTTGTTAGTGCTGTGAAAACCTTGTTCTTAATCAAATTGTGGTTCTTGATCGTGGGCAGCTAAGTAGTAGCACAGTGGATAGAGTGAAGGTTTGGAGTTAGGAAAACCTGAGTTCAAATCCAGCCTCTGACACTTATTAGCTGTGTGACCCTGGGCAAGTCACTTAGTTTGCTCATCTGTGAAATGAGCTGGATATGTCTCCAATATCTTTACCAAGAACATCCCAAATAGGGTCACGAAGAGTTGAACATGACTGAAGCAACCAGACAAACACAACAGAGTTCCTTGAGGGGAAGTGACTATGACCTGGACTAATGTATCCCACATGGAGTCAAGGTGCTTGGAAACATAATCTTGATGCTGACAGAGACTGCAGAATCATATTTAGCCTCCTCTCCAGCACAGGGATTGACAGGATCAGTAGGAGTTGGAGCTAGAAAAGGACCCTAATGAGTATCTACTTCAACCTCCTCACTTGACAGTGAAAAAAAATGAAGCCCAGAGAGAGCATCTTGTTTGACTCAGCTCTACTCCTTAAATGTCTTCCAAAGCCTCCAGATAGAATTAACTTGCATGCTGAGGCCATCTTAATTTCGGCATCTTCCTTCAGCTCCCTGTCTAAACATGTGACCTTCTGTCAAGACTTTCTCTTGCACAAAAGCAGTGGGACTTGAATAAATGACCCTTGGTTGACCTTTTGTTGTCTGTAGCTCCTTGTTTAGTTTGGAAGCAGTTGGAGAAATGGTTCCATCCTTTCCCCTACTCTTGATCTGTTGGCAGACTTTAAGCCTCCCTCCCTATTCCTGCTGCACTTGTACTATCTGAATGCCTTCTAGTCCCACCGGGTGAAAGGGAAGCTGTACTCTTTGGGAATCTACTCTTCAGGTGTTTCTTTAAGGTCACTTGGCTACATAGTGAAGATATTACTATCAGGTCAGAAAATGAGAAATTGCAGTGGAGTTCATGGGCTTAAAGACATTAGTTAAGGCAAGAAAGCATTTCTTTTCCTGGGCTACATTTAGCAACAAAGCCAAGAAGTTTGCAAATCCTAATAGACTGATATTAATAGACTTGGAATCCTTTTAGCAGAGAGTTGGTAAAATACTGTTGTCTCCTGACATGCCTTTTCTTCACTTTGGAGCATGAATTGACAGATTGTAGCCCTGTTTGTTGGAGCATGCAGTCCTTGTAATGTTCATGGGCATAGAAGTAACAGTACCTCAAGACAGCATCACCAGGTCATCTGCTCTGTCTTTTTATTCTTGGTTGTTTTGATTTGGAGATTATTGAATTTTGGCTTCTGTGACCTGTGAAAGAGAAATCTTACAGGAATGACGTTTTCCTTATATTTGAATATCTCTGAAATCTGTCTCAGGAAAATCTGGAACTTAACGAGTGACCATTTAGCTTTGTAAAATAGGCACTGAAGTATAGCCAGTATTTGGCACATAGTTAGTACTTACTAAATTCTCATGAAGGGTTTGAGGGATATATCACCAGCCTGGCACTGAAGCAGAATACAGTAGTGACAAAAGCCTTTAGTTCTATAGATATCTGCTGAAGCTTTCTATTTCTTCCAAAAGCAAAGAAGGTAATTATTTGTAGAATTCCGTTAGTGGCAGTTTAACCCCCTTTGGAAGGGGAGAGACTCCTACAAAGAGAAATTCTCTTCCATATAGAGAATTCTCATTATTGGGGAAGAAGTGGTTGCTGAGGGGGAAATGATGGGAACCTGGAGGGTAAGGGACTGCTCTAGTGTAGAGAAAAAGAAATCTTGAACATAGATTTTTGGGAACACAGATTTCAAAGGGTTCAGAGGAAAAATAGTATTTCATGGATGAAAATGCTGCAGAATAAATCACCAGGAGATGTTTAAAAATAACTTCTAAAGATACAGAGGGAAACAATTTCCATGAGGAGAAAAAAAAGGATTTGTCTGAAGAAGCCAGTGTGGAGGCCAAAGAGCTGAGCAGTCGGCTTAGATTTTTTAAAGTACAAAAGATGGAAATAAGGATGATAAGAGGATGAATATGAGTGTCCAGAATGAATCGAGCCTGGCAAGGGAAGCAAAGGACTTGGAAAAGACTTGGAGAAAAAAGGAGGATCAAAGAAAGGCCTCGGACCTTTGCTTTTTGAAGATGGTTTGAAAATAAGTGATGGCTGAGAACAGTCAGAATTGTACAATTCTTATGTCACTTCTTTTTCTCTGCCAAGGAGAGTGACTTTGGTACTGAAAATAACAGGACACAAATGGTTGACAGTAAAAAGGAGATAGTAAGAGAGTCCCTGGCTGCTCCTAATGAGTTCAAGACCCTTGATCCAGATGAAGTACATCCCTAGGTGTAATGAAAGAGCCCCTGTGATTGCTGAGCACATTTATCAGTGATATTTGAAAGAGCATGGAAAGTGGGAAAGTCAGATGGAGAAGACTGGAGAAGGGCAAATATTTTGATTTTCATAGAAGGGAAAACAACAGATTCTACGTATTATGAAAGGTAGTGAGCTCAGCTTTGAGTCTATGAAAATTTATAATGGATTACTAAAGAGATAGTTGGTGAATATCTAAAAAGGAAGTTCATGAAGAACCGGTTGTGCCAGTCCAGCCTAATTTCTGTTTGTGATAGGATTATTAAACTAGTAGATGGAGGGGAATGTTATGAAAATAGTTTGCCTGGATTTTAGTAAAACTTTTGATGTTGTATCTCATGCTGTTGTGATGAAGATGCAGAGATGTATACTAGACTATAATGCAGTTAGATGGACTCAGAACTAATTGGATGACTGAACCAAGAGTAGCTGTTAATGGTGGACTGAACTCAGGGCGGTTTTCAGTGACTTACATAGAGAGATTGCATATTTGTCAGACTTGTAGATAACATTAATTCCTTATGTTTAGTCTCAGAAGGCATTAGGAGCATTGGGTATATGTTTCTGGGAGGCTAATTTGGGATTAAAACGTCATGGAAAACTTCCTAACAATTAGAGTGTCTGGAGAACTGGTGGATTCTCCTTTCTTTTAAGGTTTTTTTCTTTTTTTTTTTTTTTTAATTTTTGGAGGCAATTGAGATTAAGTGACTTGCCCCAGGGTCACACAGCTAGTAAGTGTCTGAGGCTGGATTTGAACACAGGTCCCCTTTATAAAGTTTTAAAATAGAAGTTGGATGATCATTTTTTGGTTATTTTACACTAGGGGATCTTTTAGTGTATTGCTTGTATTTAATTGTTCCTTCAACTCTCAGATTCTGTGACAGAGTAGTTCTTAAACACTTACCGTACATATATCAGGTGCTATAGTTATACAAAGCTAGTTGGTGAAGCAGTGATTTAATTTTGGAAAGGGAAGTCATAGCTAGTACTGCTGTGCCACCTTTTTTGTGTGTGGTGGTTGCAGCTGGAAACAGTTTAAGAAAAGAGTCTGGACTTTCAAGACTAGCAGATTTCCAATTTTGCACCATGAGCTGCTTAAAATGAAGTCAGAAGTTGTTTGTGCATCATACTTTACACAATCTGTGGAGATTAGTCACACATGGGAAATGAAATTAAGTGATGACAGTGAATTTATTTCAGAAGGGTTTACCAAAAGCAAGTACTGATTTGTAATAATTGTACAGCATACTGAGGCCATGGAAATAAATTAATATTTTGATGTGACTTCCTTATTGATCAGGCTACAGTGGGACCTTTTCTGGGAAAGAGAATTAATTGTTCTTACCCAGGACAGAGTGAGTGTCCAGTTTGACTGTGGTAGATTTCTTTCTGTTGCCAAAGCTTACTCTAAATTTGCTTCATTAGGAGTGAGATGCTTCTGAGATTGCAAATGAGCTGTTGCCAGATTCTTGTCGTGAAGATGGGACTGTAACTATGAACTAAGAATTTGAGTTTACTGTCTTTTGGGAAAATTTAATCAACTTCTGTTGTGCAAGAAGCTCTGCTAAGAGTTAGTTTGACAAGCCTATCGCTGTTTTCAAAGTGGTTCTTGACGCGTCCAGCCATTCTGGAGAGCACTTTGTAATTGTGCCCAGAAAGCTATTAAACTATGTAAACCTTCTGACCCAGCAAAAATGCTACAAGGTGCCCCAGAGAGATCAGAAAAAGATCACAGAAAACATATGTAAAGCAGCTCTTTTGTGGGGGCAAAGAATTCAAAATGGAGCTACCTTTCAGGGGGAGTGGTATATGAACATTGTGGAGTGCCGTGGTGCTGTGAGCGATGCAAAGGGGGACGGTTTCAGAGAAAGCGGGGAAGACGGGTTTGGACTGAGCAGAGCCAAGACAGCATAAATTTTAGTAATAATAGCAGCCAACATCTAACACCTGCTATGTGCCAGGCACTGCGTGCTATGTTATCATCTCATTTGAACTTGGCAACAACCCTAGGATGGACATAGTATTATTTTCAACCTCATTTTTACAGTTTACAAAGGAAACTGAAGCAAAGGGAGGTCAAGTGATCTGCCCGGGATCACTCAGCCAGTAACTGTCTGAGGCTGGCTTTGAATTCAGGTCTTCCAAATGCTAGACCTGGCACTATCCACTGCCACTGAGCTGCCCCTGGCAATATTGTAAAAAGAAACAACTTTGAAAGACTGCAGAACTCTGATCAGTGCAATGAGCAACCACGATTGTAGAGGACTCAGGATAAAACATCCTACTCACTTCCTCATGGAGAGGGAACGGATTCAGAGTGAAGATTGAGATTTTTCATATTTTGGACATAGCCAGTGCAGGAATTTGATTTGTTCAACTACATGTTTGTAACGGAATTTGTTTTTCTTGGTCTACTTTCTCAATGTTGGGGGTTTGAAGGGGGAGAGAAGGTAGACTTTAATTGATTGGGGAAAAATGTTAAAAACCACAAAAATGAAATCTCTTAAACCAGTAGAGATCTGCAGACATCTCTGTGGTGCTCTGAATATTGGTCTTTCCTAATAGACAGCAAGTATTAAGTGCCTGTTAGGTCCTAGGAACTGTACTGAGTACTGAGGATACAATGAAAAAATGAAAACAGTTATTGCTTTCAAGGAGCTCGCAGTCTAATGGAGAGGATTACATGCAGACAGCTCTGTAGAAACAAGATATACACAGGACAAATAGCGGTTAATCCAAGAGGGAAGGCAGTAATACTGAGGACTAGGAAGGCTTCCTGCTAAGACGAATCTAGGAAGGGGGAAAAGAGTTTCAGGCACTTCAGAAGAGGGAACAAAGAGGCAGCCCATGTCACTGGATTGCAGGGTATGTGAGATGTAAGAATCACTGGAAAGATAGGAGGGACTTTAGAAACCAGAGGGTTTTATAATTGATTGTAGAGGTTAATAGGGAGCCATTGGAGTTGATTGAGTAAGAAGAGAGTGACAGTCAAACTGTACTTTAGGAAGATCAGTTTGACAGATGAGTGAGGGACTCATACTGGGCATATAATTGTCTGCATAAAGATGGTGGTCAAACTCATGGGAGCTAAGGAGGTACCAGGACAGAATGGAGGAGGAGAAAAGAAAAGGACCTAGGACTTAGGTGGAGTGATATGGATGATGAGCCAGCAGAAAGACTGAGAAGACAGGGAGAGAACCATGAGAGAACAGCCAGGAAAAGAGGGTAGTCAGCAGCATCATACGCCACAGACAGATCAAGAGCGATCCTGTCTAGCACTTAAGAGATCTTCGGTGAACTTGGAGAGAGCGTTTTCATTGAGTGATGAAATCAGAAACCCAAGTGCAGAAGACTTAGGAGCGAGCCAGAAGTAGGGACAAGGTGTCTAGATTCTTTTTTCACGGAGTTTGAGAAAAGGAGGGAGATAAAGAATGATAGCTTGAGAGGTTGATATCTAGTGGAAGTTTTAAAGCATTCATGTGGCTCTTTACAGTTGGCGAAGTGCTTTACATACATCTCATTGTTCTCACAACTATCCTCTGAGGTAGGAGCTGTTATCCTCATTTCACCACTGGGGAAACTGAACTGAGTAAAGTTAGGTGACCTGCTCGTAATCACACATCCAGTACGTGTTTGAGGTAGGATTGAAACTCAGCCCTTTCACGTACTAGCTGCCTTTCAGTCCAATTGTCATATCATTTCACAAGTGACAACACAGACCCAGAAGTCAAAGCAAGGTTGTAAAGGTAATCCAGTGTGGCCACCTTTGGAAAGCAAGCACCCTTGGTAACACTCCACTGCTCACCTCTAGGCCTCTGGTAAGGCCCTTTGCACTCTGTTTTGCGGGTTGGTTGGTATTTTACCTTTGGAAATGATTCACTAATGTGGATTCTTTCCATGGTTTAGATCAAGATAGAATAAAGGGGAAGGATCTTCCTGGTAACTTCCAGCTCCATTGATTCAACTCTCAGGTCTTATGATCTGAGGATCCCTTTGATGAGTAGTCTTTTATCTGGATGCTCAGGAAGGGCACATCCTAGCATTGCTAGGAACCAAACACTCTCCCTGATCTGCCTTTTGGTCTTTGTTGAGGAATTTATCTCCAGGGGGCTTGCAAGACCAAACCTGTAAAACAAGATGAAGGAGAAGAGAAGTTAAAGCAGCTTATAAATGAATAACATTTTAATAATTCATGTAAGGACTTGTGGATGACAGACTCCAACAAGACCAGACAAATGTGAATTCCAAAATTATCTTTCCAGACTCTTTTAACTTCAAGGCTTTTCTGGCTACCTATGAGGAAAACAGAGGAAAGGAAAGTGTTCCGTAGGACTAAAATTGCCATCCTTTTGGAAGTTCCAGCATTATTTAATGCTTGATTTTCTAATGTTTTCCTCTTTTCTCCAGGACAGTATTGTCATGTGGTATTTATTTATTTAATTAAAGAAACTTAAATTTTATTTTAAGGATTTCATAACAACTTCACATATTTGATAATGCTCTAGTCATGTGTTATGGCTTTGATCAATTGACACAATTGATAGTAATTGCCCTGGTGATTCCATACAAGCTCCTTATTGCTTACTCATTTTTAATTACCCAGTTGTACTGGCATCCTCTCTTTTCCTTCTCTAATCCATCCTTTCTCCAACCCCTAAAATACTTACTTTAATGTATCTATCTGTACTACTTAGAATTTCAGATGTGGATAGGATTTCAGAGATTTTCTCACCCTGTGCTTCCTTGAATTGAAGTCCCTTGTGTGAGATCCTTGAGTTAATCCATTCTGCTTTAGGGTTGCCCTGACAGCAGGCTCCCCTTAAAATGCCTAAATTGTTTCTTTGCATCCTCCACTTTTAGACTAAGCACAACTCCTTTCTTCCTGTCAGCAGCCCTTCAGATGCCTAACAATTACAATGTCCCCGCAGCTTGCGGCTTGTCCACTCTTAATGTCCCAGATCTTCATGAGGACCTCACTTCATAATTCATGTGGAAAATCAAGGTCATCAGTCAAAAAATTCTCCCTCCTACCCAGGTTCACCTTTCATACCACCTCAGCATCATACCACCTCAGCATCATCCCACCTTCTTTCCTCATTTACTTCAGCTGGACAGGATATAATGGCTCTTATCCTTTTCTACAACCATTCCCTCTGCTTGTGCCTTCCCTTCTTGTCTCTGCCCCTTTGATCATACACTTCTTTTTCTCCCCCTAATTTTCAGTTTCTCCTTAGGGCTTTTTCATAATGTATAGGTAACTAGAACATTTTCAAAAACTTTGGTTCATGTTTACTTTCCCAGCTGTATTTAATTTTAAAAAATACTTAATTTTTTTCAACTACATGTAAAAACAATCTTTAACATTTGGTTTTTTAAAAATTTTGAGTTCCAAATTCTTTCCCTTCTTCCCCACTCCCCACTGAGAAGGCAACAATTTGATACAAGTTTTACAGTCATGCAAAATGTTTCCATGTTACTAATATTGTAAAAGAAAAGACAAGAAAAATAGAGTAAAAAAATATTTCAATTTGTCAGACTCCCATCAATTCTTTCTCTGGAGGTAGATAGCATATTTCATCATAAGGCCTTCAGAATTGTCTTGGATCGTTGAATTGCTGAAAACAGCTAAGTCCTTTCCCAGTTGATCAACCTTACAATATTGCTATTACTGTGTACAAAGATCTTCTGGTGCTGCTCAATTCACTTTTCCTCAGTTCGTGTATGTTTTTCCAATTTTCTCTCAAAGTTTGTCATTTTTTATAGTACAATAATATTCCATCACAATTATGTGCCACAACTTGTTCAGCCATTCCCCAGTTGATGGGTATCCTCTCAGTGTCCAATTCTTTGCCATCACTAAATTTGTTTTTGTACATATAAGTCCTTTTTTTTTTTTTAATCTCTTTGGAATATAGACCTACTAGTGGAATTTCTGGGTCAACAGATATACAGTTTAATGTTCCTTTGGACGTAGTCCAAATTGCCTTCCAGAGTGGTTGGATCAGTCAACAGCTCTACCAATAGTGCATTAGTGTCCTAGTTTTCCCACATCCCCTCCAACATTTATCGTTTTCCCTTTCTGTCATATTAGCTAAGCTGATATGTGTGGGGTGGTACCTCAGAGTTGTTTAGATTTGCATTTCTCTAATCAGAAATGATTTAGAACATTTTTCATATGACTTTAGATAGCTTAGATTTCTTGGCTTGAAAACTGCCTGTTCATATTATTTGACCATTTATCAATTGGGAAATAACTTATAGTCTTATAAATTTGACTCAGTCCTCTGTATATTTGAGAAATGAGGTCTTCATCAGAGAAACTTGCTGTAAAATTTTTTCCCCCAGTTTTCTACTTTCCCTTATAATCTTAACTGCATTGGTTTTGTTTGTGTAAAAGCTTTTTAGTTTAGTGTGATCACTTACTTGTTTTGCATCTCATAATGCTCTGTGTATTTGAGCATAAGTTCCATAGATCTGACTGACAAACTATTCTCTGCCCCACTCATTTGCTTATGACATCACCTTTGTGTGTAAGTTGTTTATCTCTTGATCTTCTCTTGGTATGAGTTGTGAAAATGTTGGTTTATTTCTGCTTTCTGCCAAACTGCTTTCCAGTTTTCTCCAGAAAGTTTTGGTATTTTATTTTCCCTGTTTCTTTTCCTCCTCCTCCCTCTTCAGATGTTTTGCTTCTGACAACCACCTCTCCCTATCTGCTCTCCCTTCTGTCAGTCCCCCACCTAATTGTACCTCCCCTTCTATTTACCTGTAGGGTAAGATAGATTTCTGTACTCAGCTGAGTGTGAATGTTATTCCCTCTTTGAGCCAATTCTGATAAGAGTAAGGTTCAAGCATGGTGCATCTCATACCCCCTCCCCCATATCGTCTCCTCTGTAAAAGCTCCTCTGTGCTTCTTTTATGTGATATTATTTACCCTAGTCTACCTTTCTCTTCCTGTCAGTGCATCCCTCTTGCTTAACCCTTAAATTTTCTTATATCATTCCCATCATGGTCACCTTACATCCATGCCCTCTGTGTATACTTTTTCTAGTAATAATAAAGTTCATAAGAGTTAAAAGTATCATCTTCTCATGTAGGAATGCAAATAGTCTAACTTTATTGAATTCCTTATAAATTCTTTTTCATTTTTGCCTTTTTGAGGCTTGTATTTGAAAGTCAGATTTTCTGTTCGGCTCTGGTCTTTTCATCTGGAATGTTTGAAAGTCTTCTATTTCATTAAGTGTTCATTTTCCCCCCTGAAGGATTATACTCAATTTTACTGGGTAGATGATTCTTGGTTGTAATCCTAGTTCCTTTGCCCTCTGGAATATCACCTTTCAAGCCCTCCTGTTTTTTAATGTAGACGCTGCTATCTTGTATTAGCACAACTGTGACTCCACAACGTTTCAGTTATTCCTTTCTGACACTTGAAATAGTTTCTCTTTTACCTGGGAACTCTGGAATTTGGCTATAATATTCTTGGGAATTTTCATTTTGGAATCTCATTCAGGAGGTGATAGTGAATTCTTTCAGTTTCCATTTTACCCTTTGGTTCTAGGATGTCAGCAGTTTTTCTTTGATTATTTCTTGAAAGTTGATGTCTAGATTCTTTTTTGATTATGACTTTCAGGTAATCTAATAATTCTTAAATTATCTTTTCTAGATCTATTTTCCAGGTCAGTTGTTTTTCCAGTGAGATATTTCACATTATCTTCTATTTTTTCATTCTTTTGGTTTCTTTTTGGTTTCTCATAAAGTTTAGCTTCCATCTGCTCTATTCTAATTTTTAAAGAACTGTGTGTTCTTCAGTAAGCTTTTGAAATTCCTTTTCCATTTGGCTAATTCTGCTCTTTGAGACATTCTTCTCCTCACTGGCTTTTTGGGCCTCTTTTACCATTGGAGTTAGTCTATGTTTAAAGGTATTAATTTCTTCAGCATTTTTTTGAGTCTCCTTTAGCAAGCTGTTGTCTTGCTTTTCATGATTTTCTTGCATCACTCATTTCTCTTCCCAATTTTTCCTCCATCTCTCTTACTTGATTTTCAAAATCCTTTTTGAGCTCTTTCATGGCCTGAGCCCATTGCATGTTTATTTTGGAAGTTTTGGATGCAGAAGCCTTGACTTCTCTGATGGTCTGCAGTTGTTACTTCTCATCCGAAAGGATGGAAGAAAGTATCCTTCTATTGTCTTATTCTTTTTCCCTTTTTTGGGCATTTTCCCAACCAGTCACTAAGACTTATGAGTTCTTTGTCAAGGGGAGGGTATACTTTGGGGATCTGTAAGTTCTCAGTTCTTCCAAGATGGCACAATTGAGAGAGAGGAATTTATTCCTCTCCTGGCCTGCGCTCTGGTCTGTGAGCGGGATTCCCTCTCCAGAAGTTCCACCAGCTCCACCACGCCAGCCAGGGCTGCCACTCCAGGCTGATATCCAGATCAACTGCTCAGTTCCCCAGGGGCTTTAGGCCAGGGCTCCAACAATGGAAGCTGCTGCTACCTGAGGCCAGGGCTAGACTGCCACATTCCCTTCTCACGCAAGTGAAAGAACTTTCTCAATGACCTTTGAAGCTGTCTTTGGCGCTTGTGAGTTGAGGAATCTGGGACCCACAGCTGCTACCAGTGGCGCCTTGAAGACTCTTTCAGTCCTGTCCTTACCCTTGGTGGGGCTCACACTGTCCTCTGTGCTGTCGCGATAGACCTTTTCTGTCGGCCTTTCAGGCTGCCTTGGGCTGGAAATCTCTTTCACTCTGTAGTTTTGTGGCTTCTGCTGCTCTCGAATTTGTTTACAGTAATTTTTTACAGGTATTTGATGGGCTGTGGAAGGAGAGCTTCTAGACATGCATCCATCTACTCTGCCATCTTCCACCTCTAATTTCAAGAAACCAATTTGTGAAGAATTAAATTTCTTCTTCCTCTCCCCCCTGCCATTATGCTGTAAAACGTTTTTAGGCATGTATTAAGTAGAATGAGAAAAAAAAAGCTTAGATCTGAACAGCTTTTAAGAAGCTATTCTAAAGTTGTTTATATGCTTTGACCCAGGGATTCCACTATTAGATTGCCATCCCAATCAGTGAGAAAATGAAGAACCACCCCTCCCCATATATACCAACATTTATAACAACATTTTGTAATAACAAAAAATGAGAAATAATAGTCCATCAAGTGGGGGAAGAGCTAAAGAAATTGTGATACATGAATGTAGTGAAAGTGAAATAGACTATCCTATAAGGAAATGACTGTGCCGAATACAGAGAAGCTTGGGAAGATTTGTGTGAGCAGGCGCAAGGTGAAGTAACCAAGATTAAGAAAATAACACACACAAAGACTACAGCAATGTGAATGGGAAAACAACAAAGCAATCCAAAGTCCTGCTAAAGTATAAGGATCCAAAGGACTCGCTGGTGAACAAGAACAGCTGGAAAAGCTCAAAGCAGTTAACTTAGTTAACTTAAGGTACAGCCAACGTTTCACACTCTACCAAGATAAGCATCAAATGGTCACGTAAGTTATATATATATATACACAGCAAAGAAGCTTGTATGATTATGGATAAGGAAAGTGTTCATGACCAATCGTGGAATGGAGAGGATCACAGAAATTAAAATGGACACTTTTGATTACATAGAATTAAAAAGTTTTTTCATAAACCATCAGTGAAGTTAAAAGGAAAATAATTAACTGGGAAAAATTTTTGGCAGCAAGTCTTTCTTGTAAAGGTCTCATGTTCGTGATACAAACAAGTGATACAAAATTTTTAAAACAAGAATTATTTATCGATAAGTGACTAAAGGCACTTTTCAAAGGGAAAAATCCAGCTTATCAACAAGAATATGAAAAAATGCTCCAGAGATCACTAATCCACTCTTAGGTCATGTTGAGAATGGTGACCAAAAAAAAGATAAGTGACCATTGTAGAACTGTTAGGAGGAAAACAGGTACACTAATGCACTGTTGATGGAGCTTATGAATTGGTCTAGCTGTTTGAGAAAGCATCCAAAACATCACTTAGCTATGTAATATCCATGCACCCCAAAATTCCATTACTAGTCTGATACCCCCCAAAAGATCATAGAAAGTGAAAGGATCCAAACATGTAAAAATATTTCTAGCCATGCTCTTTGTTATAGCAAAGAACTGGAAGGGAAAGTGATGCCTGAAGAAAACAACTTTGAAAGACTTAGGATCTCTGTTTGATGCAATGCAGTTCAGAAAAACTGAGTTTCATGGACTCAGGTTGCAAAATCAGACCTACATTTTTGGACAAAGCAAATGTGGGGATTTGTTTTGTTTGACTGACAAGTGATTTCTTACAAGTGGTTTTTTTTTTCCTCAATTTGGGAAGGAAAAGGAAAGCTAGAGATAGAGGGTCCCCAAAAAAAGAAAGGGAAAAAAAGAGGGTTATTGAAACGTATTTCTGAAATGCACAGAAGAGAACAGAAGGAAAGCCAGAAGGGAATCACAGACAGGATAACTTGGAAAGTTAAATGGTGAATTTATTATACATTTGTATGTAATATGACTTAATTTTATATACACATGCACATATTGCTTAGTTTTGCTGAACTTTTTCCTTTTTTTTCTTTATTTTCTGGGAAGGTCTAGAGAGAGTGAGTGGGAAATTTAGGTGATACAAAAACAGCTATAAATAAAATTATATTTTAAAAAATGCAAAAATTTATCTTGTTATAGCCACTCCTGGCAAAGAGTTTATTTTTAGCCATGGGGGTGTAACATTTCAAAGGGAAAAATTGTCAGTGATGAAAGGTTCTTTCAGTTGTGAATCAGATGATTTATTTTAGGGTATTCTAATCCCTGCTGTTATGCTGGTTTACTGGGATAGACTACTAAAAGACTCTTGGATACAGATTCTTTGGGCTTCTACTGAACTATATGTTCTTTTGGCCAATTTGGGAGGATGATTCTTACCTATAAATATGCTGCTTAGCTGATCATAGTCTGTCATTCATCCTGGGCCATCTCCAGTCATCCTGATGAATATCTATGTGGTCACTGGACCCAGATGGCCCAGGAGAAGAAAGT
The DNA here is from genome assembly GCA_028658325.1 of Potorous gilbertii. Lineage (NCBI taxonomy): Eukaryota > Metazoa > Chordata > Mammalia > Diprotodontia > Potoroidae > Potorous > Potorous gilbertii. The sequence goes on from CM053769.1 coordinate 5,600,770, forward strand.
GAGGCTGGTGACCTGCACAGCCCCACCTCACTTAAAGTCAAGTGCAAGTCATGTCATCATTTCTCTGATGTCATGGTCTTCTTCAAAAACAAAGGACGAACACAGAGAGAGGGAGTGTGGAGATGTACTGATGGGGGAACCTTATTTTTGTTACATTGTTTTTGATGACTTTTCCTGCTGCTTGAGCTGCCCGTCATACTTTGTATATTCAGTAACAAAGTAAAAAGAAAGCAGTCTCAGCTGCTCTGAATACGTGCCAATGTGCAAGTAATTTCCGTGCTGGAGTTTCTTCTGTTTATGAAACACATTAAAATATAGAATGGAACTCGGACCACTGCCACTGTAAGGAACTCATTTAAAGAGTTGAGTGAAAAGGTATCTCTTCATATAGTATAATATACAGAGGAAGTAATTTCTATATGATTAGCTTTTAAATGGGACTACCTTTTGCTTGGCTCATTTGCTTTTTGTGTACCTATTATTTACTGGTTCTCTTTTCTCCTTTCCTCTCCTCCATTTAAAAAAAAGTAATAGACAACAGGTACTTAGAACACTCATGACTCCTTGTGGACAGTTTTAAAAGGTTATGAATTCTCCTTTTAGGAGGAGTGCAGTTAAGTTGATTGAATAAAAAATACTGTGTTAAATTACATAATCAATTTTTTATTGAATGATTTCAAATGAATTTATACCCTTTTCTCCCTTGATCTTTTTATCCTAACAGGGGAATTTGAGCTACCCTTAATACAAAGGGACTACTCCTGAGTTGTAAACTTGCATTAATTAATTAATGAGATTCTAGCTCCTATTTACCAGAGAACAGTGAATCGACCAGAGCTGCATAACAAGATTAAATGAGAAGGAAATACATGTTGGATCTGAAACCGGGAAGACCCAAGTACTAGCTGTAGGACCTTGGGGCAAGTCACCTAGCTTTTCTCAGTTTTAATTTCCTCACTAGTAAAATGGAAATCATAATAGCACCTACTTTACTGATAGATTGTTGTAAGAATCAAATGAGATAATATATGTAAAATGCTTTTTAAATCTTAAGGAGCTTTGTAAATGATAACTTAGAAAAATTAAGACTTTTGATAGCATCTTAGTATGGGATCCATGAGGTCATTTAATTCAACCCCATACACCTTGCAGGAAGTGGTTATAACTTCTGACAAGTGATTATATAACCTCTAGTGACGAGGAATGTAGTATCTAAAAAGTCAGTGAATCTCATTTTTTGAAAACTCTGATTTTAACTTGACTTTGTTTTTTTATTGGGTTACCTCCCTGCAGTTTCCGTCTGCTAGTTCTGGTTTTACCCTCTAGGACCATGTAGAGCAAGTCTATTCCCTCCATCAGATCATAATTATCAGATCAAAACTTCAGTTTTCTAGACTCTAAATTCTCGTGAACTCTTCATTTCTATTTAATGTGATGGATTTCTTCCTCGGTTCCCATTGCTTCTGCTGTAGCCTCCTTTATTGGTTAAAAGTAAGATCATTGTGCCAGAAGTGTCATTTACCGTTTTCATTCTTCGCCTTTTTGAGACCTGCTATCAATCAGGTGGTGCTGTGAAAGGGAGGGGCATAACTGATTTCAGTTTAAACTAATGAAGCAAAGTGATCACGGGGTCCATACCTTTTGGCTCAGGAATCTCAAAGAAGTCGCTCTCAGAAGCAAAAGTTCAGTCAGTATATACCAAAATAGCCAAAGCATTATTTGTGGTAGCAAAGAACTAGAAACAAATATGTGCTCATTAATGGGGAATGACTGAAGAAGGAAAAAACCCCTGTGATATGTGAATATAATGGAATACTGTTATGTAGATAGAAAGAAAAAATCACAGAAACGGGAAGGTTTGTATGAACTGATTCAGAACGAAATAAGGCCAAAAGAACAGTACGGAGTGGCTAAAACATTGTGAATGAAAGCTGACTCTCAGTCTGAAAACTACAGTTCTAAAAAGCCAATGGAGTAACAGTGCCTTCTTTGGTGAGAAAGCATTTTTCCCTGCCTTCCTTGTGTCAGGGGGGACCCTGTTATGGAACATTGCGTATGCAATCTGACTCACTTGGATATGTGTGTTTAGTTAATTTGGTTGAACTCCGTTTTTTTTTTTCCTCTCTTTATAGGGGATGACTCACTGTGAGGAGGAGGGCAGTATTCAGAAACGAAAGTGATATGAAAACAAAATATCAGTGAAATTAAAAAGATAAAGCAATAAAGGTCCCAGAGAATCAGAAATGACACAAACCTCCTTCCTCATTGTTTAGTCAAGGGACCACTAATATGATAAGTAGTTAATACTCATATGGCACTTGTGTGCCAAGTACCGTGTGAAGTGCTTTGCAGCTATCATTTGACCCTCACCACAGCTTTGCAGGCTTGGAAAGTTATTATTCCTATTTTACAGTGGAGAAAACGGAGACAGAAAGAAGTTAAGTGACATGGCCACACAGCTAGTGTGAGACTATCTTGACTTCAGTCAAGTGAAGAATTTTTAAGCCAAAGCAGCTTCCAGTCCCTTGGCTTTTTTTGCTTTTGAAGCAGTACCAGTGGATGCTAGAATCACACATTTGTCAGCTGTAAATTTAACTTGACTATTCATATTCTAAATATGAGGTTCTTTTCTAATGACCACTGTCATTGTTCAGTTGTTTTTGGTCTTTTCCAACTCTTTGTGACCCCATTTGGGTTTTCTTGGCAGAGAAACTGGAGTGGTTTGCCACTTTCTTCTCCAGCTCATTTTACAGATCAGAAAACTGAGGCCAAACAGGGTGAAGTGACTTGCCCAGGGTCACACGGCTGGTAAATATCTGACTCCAGGCATGGCATCCTATCCACTGTGCCACTTGGCTGCCCCAGTAAGTGGACGTAAAGTTGGAGGAGCTGAATCATATATCAGTCTTGATGTTTTCCTGTAAATAATAAATCAAAAGAGAGAAAAAAAGCATGTCCTAGAAGAGGCAAAGAAAAGTTTTGATGGGGTGGATTTTATCATACTTATATACATACAAAAACTTCAAGAAATATTTCCTAGTATATTTTTGGGTGTTGCAATAATAATAAAAAGTTTTTGCAAAGAAGCTATCATGAAAAGAATTGCTTTTTATATACTAACGTTGGTTTTGGAAGACAAAAGAGCCAGACATTCTATGAAGTCCTTAATGAGACCCTCTAGATTAAGGCAACGTACATGCTGATACTTCGTGGTTATTTTGTTTTTGTTTTGACTGGAAAGGTAGGAAAAGGTGAGAATAGGGTGAAATAAATAAAAAAAGCCTAGTTCAGAAAGAAAAAAAAAAGTTCTGACTTTTATGACCCTGAAGCTTTGGGACTGTATATTATGAACAGTTTCTTCAATACTTGGTAGGTCCTGGACATGGTGAGTACCAAGTAACATTGCAGAAAACAAAATAGCTTGTATTTCAGTAGATCGGAAAAGATACGTTATTGCTGTAGGAGTTATCCAAGAATCAGCTGTATGTGTACAGTAAAACCATGATTTGTCAAAGCCAGAATTAGAATTGATAAAGCACAGGAAGAAAGAAGAGTAGGAAGAAGATGGTATGCAGCTGAAACAATTCAGTCCTGAATTAAGTAAAGAATTGACAGCTCAGCGGAAGGTGGTTTACGGAAACAATGTTAACACCGATTGTAATGGCTTTTAAAGACGTTTAACCAAGGCAGTTAGTTGCCACAACAAAGAAAATATGCCAGTGAATAAATGGATATTTATTACTCCTGCTGTGTGCAGGGGCTGTTTTACAAACAACTGACTTACTCACCAAGTAGGAAAAAATGGTTGCCAAAGGCAATAATAAGTTAGAATTTAAACCTTTTTTTAGACTTACAAAGGATGATGGACAGTTATGAGCAGTATTGTCTGATAAAGAGGTATAGTGAATATGGAGTATGGAGATAGATCCCTGACTTCCAGCTTTAGCATTTCCTTATCTGTAAGTTTTTGACTGAAATATTAATGTGCTTATTAGAGAAATAGAAATAGTATTAAAGAGAGCAGAGAAAGGAAGGAGAACCATATGTTGGGCCAAGTGTTTATGGAGAAGATCTGTGCTGGAGCTAATAACAGTTGTGAAGGCAGCTGATCATCAGTGGTTCTCGGTCAGTATTCCTGTGCTCTCTTCAGTGCAGAATCTTGACAAGATTCTTGTCCACACACGAGTCCATGGGATCCCCAGAAAGGGATTTGTAGCAACAGGTAGACTCTCACCAAGCAGTATTCAACATGAACCATGGCTTTGCCATTTCACAATAGACTGAAAGGTTCAGAGAAGGTCACACTCTGCTTGTTTCTCGATGATGAGACACATTTGATTTTTTTAGAGCAGGATGCTACCGTAGAGGTTGTTTTTAAAATACGAAGCAACAGAAATAATACTTAACTCTACTAAGAAAAGGTAGAACAAGATGTAGTATTGTCAGAAGTGGGCCATTGTGATGGAAGAGTAGAGTCCAAGTTGAAAAGGGAAAGCGAGGAAATCGTCATCCTCCTCCTGTCTGTACATGACATTGTTTCATCAAGCCCTAGAACAATGCAGAGCCTCGTGGAGAAGACCTGGCATCACTCAAAAGAGTTTGGCCTTTGCATTCATAAAGGAGAGACCAAGTATATGGACAGTCATTGTTGACATTACAACATGGTAGAGCTTTTCCTGTTACTTTCTATATCTTAACAGACAGTACAGATTGGCAGTTTAGACTTAGAGTTATACCGGAAAAGGAGAGCAGATTGGATTGTCTCAGAGAAACTGAAAAACTCCTTTCAGGATCCCAAGCTTATCATGAGAGTCTTACTTTTTGTATAGTGGCAAAACATGAAATACAACAGCCTCCAAAGAATGTTAAAGGATAACACAGGAAGGGTGTGTTCAGCTGCAATATGAGGAACTTGAAAGAAGAACAGGAGTCATCGAGGAATTGTATGATGAGAAGATAGATTGTCAGGTGGTAAGGGGGAAGAACGCTGTGTCAACAGCCAGAACTACACTAGTGCCTTTGTGATGTCAGGAGAAATGGAGGAAGCCCTCCAGCATGTTGGGCAGATCTCCTGTGTGGAATGTGGTGGGAGGGAGGGGGAGGCCTGGACAAGTTGTGATCTGCATCACTGAAGGGAACTTCCAGCAGATTCAGTGGGGCACATCAGACTCACTACTCTGTCTTCCCACTATGAATTTGCAATCTGGAGTATGAAAGCATCACATACATTCACATACACAGTCTTCATATCCTTCACCTCCCTCGTTAGTCCGCAGGACAGCTCAGCGTATCCCCGCTTTTCTCCTTCCTTTAATACTTCTTACTTCAGTGCTTTTCTCTTCTATCAGATCAGTATCTTTCAAACAAGTTGTGCCTTTCCATAGCTATATTCCATTCATGAGTCCTGTCTTTTTAAGCCTTTCTTGCTTTTTTTCCACTGCTTGAGAACTTAGAATAATTCATGTTTGCTTTTTTTTAATGAAAGCCTAAAACCCAACCTTTAATTACTTTTGATGATGGCAGACTAATTTCTGTAGCAGTTCAAAGTTTACAAAGCACTTTACTTACAACCTCTTTGCAAATGGTAAAGTTACTTGATTGCAGCAGATAAGGACATTGAAATCCAGAAATTCAGTCTCTCATAACTGGGACTCTCAGATCCAGGTGTTGTGATTCCCAGGTTCTTTCCACTGTATCATGAGGTGGTTTTTAGTTGGCAACCTTAGGGAGGGAAAGAATATTACTTAAGGAGAGCCTCTCCTTTATTCAGTAATTCTTTTTGGATTGTCATGTATCCTGTCTGGTCTCTGGAGTTTGGTTCATTTAATAGACAAAAAGGTATGTGTCTAGAGGCAGTATAAAGCCTGCTTTGTTGGACTCCCACTGCCTTCTTCAGGTGGGCGGCGTATTTCAGAACTTTCTAACCAAGTTGCTCTAACTGGCGAGGTGCTGCAATTAATGAGCAAGTTGGGAAGAAGTGTGTGGATGTTAAAGATGTTTTCAGTTGGGTACATGCAAAATTTCATTTGTAATTCTTTTCCTCGGAAAAGTCAGGGCACTTTCACTTGTTTTGTCTCGTTAGTTTCTCCTTATCTTCCTGAAGTCAAGGTGCTTTTAGCATTTTGTGTATGGAGCAGTTGTTAGCAGAGAAAACTTGGAGAATTTGGCCAGTCTCACAGTGAACTTAGACATCCTAGAAGAGCAGTAGTGATAACATCCTACTATGCTTCTTGGGTATCCTAAGTATTAAATAATCACTCTGTAGTTTTTCATTTCCCATTTCTTTTCTCTGTGTATCAGTGACAGCATACCTGCTGCCTTCCTAATTCATAGCTTTGTGAATCACATGAATTTCTTTGAGATAACAGTTACTTGAAAGGTCATATTAGAAAATTATAAAAGGGCCTTCTTATCTGCCAAGGGGCTCCCTAACCCTTATTTCCCTTCTTCTTCCACCATGAAGGTGGCCATTGAGGGGAAACTGGATTGTATGATTGGGAAAAGCAGCTGTAACTTTAGGTGACACAGATCAAGGAAGAAACCCTGAAGCCTGAGTTTCTCTTGAAAAGAGTGAATCGTTTTTCCATCCCAAGATGCTGCTGGTCCTTGGTAAGAGGGTTGGAAAGCTAGTGATTTTTAAATAGGGCTTACAGTTCTGTTTTTTAGTCCAGCAGAATATTCTTCCTCTGAATTACAGTTGAGATGATTGAATAGGCCCAGGAATATGTGATAAACATAAAGCTGGCCTTTCTTATTTCTTAAACATGAGAGCCAGAGTTAATAGGTGTAGGGCACATGTAGCATTTATTTAAGGGCCTTAATAATTAGTCTTTTAGGTTAGAGGATGTCTAGGAGAACTTATAAGGGACATGAGCAACAGGATAGGCTGATAACTTTTTTATTGGATGCTGTAGACATTAAAATTTCAGGGAGATTTGAAATAGGTGTCTGTTTTTCCTTGTTCTAACTTCATTTTAAAAAATTTTTTGTCTCTCCTCCCATCCTCTCCCCCACCCCTTTTTTTTAACAGGAAGGATTAAGGCAAGCAGACTCGAAATACTGATTTTCCACTAGCCAGGATCTTCCACCGTACTTTTCTCTTGTGGCCCATGTGCTACTCCCTTTGCCCTCATCGTGCGACTGGCCCCCAACGCAATGTGTGTTTGTCAAACCATGGAAGTGGGGAAGTATGGCAAGAATGCAAGTCGAGCTGGAAACCGGGGAGTCCTCCTGGAGCCCTTCATCCACCAGGTGGGCGGCCACAGCAGCATGATGCGCTATGATGACCACACCGTGTGCAAGCCCCTCATCTCCCGGGAGCAGCGTTTCTACGAGTCTCTCCCCCCTGAAATGAAGGAGTTCACCCCTGAGTACAAAGGTAAGGCCCCGGCTGCTCACTCTGCTCGGTTACACCAAACTGTCCATTAGTGGGCAAGAGCTTTCTGGTACATTTCCATATAATTATCTTTAGATGATATTTCTAGTCCCTTTCATTAGCTAATAAAGGGTTGTAATTGTGTTTTCCTGTTTCTAGAATCAACAGTTGTGGTTTTCATTCCAGAACAGCTTGATCACTTTTTCCTAAATGTTCTAAATAAGCCTCTCATGGAAAGAAATGTCCATCAGTGGTGTCGGTTTTAGCAGGGCACTCAGAAGTTCTCAGGTCTTTTCCTCCCAAAATAAGTTCCAGTTGGCATCTAGTCTCACCCTCTTATTTTAAAAATGAGAGCACTGAAGCCCAGAGAGGTTATGTGACTTGTGTAAGTTCCCACAGGTGGTGATCCCTCTTAACCCCTGCCTAGGTTCTAGGAGTCCTAATCCAGTGCTCTAAACTGTGTAGCATATTCTGCATCAAGGCTTTATGGTTCCATCAGGTTTCTCTGGTGTGTAGCAGAAGAGGTGTACCTCTCCTGGGTTGTTTTGGGTTTTTTAAAAAGTATTTTAGAGCTTTTTTCATTCAAGCTATCAGAAGATAGCTGATGAGGGAGGAAAGACATTGTCAATCCTGGGCCTGACCATACTGAAGAACCCTGGAGAAGTTCAGAGGGTTCTGAAGGAGGAGGATCGGGGAGAAGCAAAGCCCTGCTCTGTCACGACTGTTTACGACAAGTGTCTTCATCAGGGAGTGATGGAGTAAAGGGCAGGTCTTGTCCACAGAAAGTTCTTTAAAAGGGATGAGGATTCATTGGAATCCCTTCACAGAAAGGGAAAGAAGAGGAACTTGTTGTCCCCATTGGTGTGAGCAGTTGGTTTCTCTGTATAGCCACACTGACTGTTAAGTCTTTGTATTCCAGGTTCACAGATTGTGTGCATTTGAGGAAGGCCGTGTGATAGAGGGACAAGAAGACCGGACCTAAATGTGGGGTTTGAGGGGCCCCACTGGCCACTTAGGAGCTTGATGACCTTGAGCAAGTGGCTTAGACTCACTGTAATCTGTAAAATGAGAGGGTTGGACCGGATGTCTTCTGAGGTCTTTTGTAGCTTTTGATCTAGGCTTTGGTGATTTTGATAAACCATTTTTGTACCATTTAATTTTTATTGATACTTTATGGGATGAGCCTTGTTTGACTTGAGAGAAGGGGAAGTGAAATTGTAGGTTTCCTTCCCAAGATGTCAGAAGCTGGGTGTTTTATCTTTCCCTGTGACATTAGAACTCCTTGTGGGATGAGCTTTCTCCTCAATGAGGAAAGAGGGCGTTGGGACAGAGTTTGAGATGCTAAAGTTTCTTCTTAGGGATGGACTGCAAGGTCCTAGCCCATCTCTTCCTGGCTTTGATGACTGACTCAGACCTGCCTTGTGTCTGTCAGGAGCCGACTTTTCTGGATAGTCTGTGCTGAAAAGAAGACGGTCTTCCCTGACATCAGTCAGAACGGGGCAGATTTCTCTGTGCCACCTCAGTCTGCGCAGAGATGTTTAGAACACAGTGGAGCTGTGACTTGCTGCATTGTGGTGGGAAGCAGGGATGTTCAGCCCTCTTGGGCTGCTTTTACAAAGCGCCTAGTACTGCTGCTCAGCAGCTTGGCCAATGGAGGGAGAGCTTTCCCTCTGGTTCTGCCTCCCCATGAGCTACACATGGTGTATGCACTGATATGGCTGAAGAGAAGAGCCGAGGATGTGCTGACATTTGCAGAGCGCTTTATGTTCCATACCTCGAGTGATCCTTCCAGGAGCCTATGAGGCAGGTACACACTGTCCCCCACTTTACACATGAGGAGCCTAAGGCTTCCAGAAGTTAAGAGGATGTAAGTTTCAGGGGTCAGATTTGACCCCAGCTGTATCCTGACTCCATACGCTCTCCTTTACCTCCCCCTGTCCTAACTTAAGATCTCTGGTCAGATTGGTCGTAGTACTTCACTTTGGCCTCCCTTCCAACTGTAAAAGTTGGGGGTGGGGACCAAGCAGGGGGAGCAGTGCTAGACAGTAGAAAGTGTATAAAACTGGGGCACCCAGATTCTGGCTCTGCCACTGACCGGGCCCTTGGACTCTCCTGGGCCTCAGCTTTCCTGTCTGTAAAATGAGCCAGTTTAGGTGATGCTCAGGATCTCTTCCATCTCTAAGTTGATGGCTGTGCTGCTTCAGTTCTCTTGGGTGTCCTACAGCTCAGATTAGCTGAAGTGTTTCAGGCAGGCTCTGGGAAGGTGGGCAGGAGCACTTCCAACAACTTCCCAGTGGCAGCCCATGCTGTCCTTCCTAATTAGAGAGGTTTGGGACCCCAACTGTTCTGTGTGTTTACCTTCAGTTCCTCCCATGCCCACAGCAGAAGTAAAGCTTATGCACTGTTGTTATTTTTGGCGCAGAAGATACAGGCATTTTTAAATGACATTTACTGTCTCCCATTAAAATAAAATAAACTTGGGGGTTATTGGTGGTAGACTTTTGAGAGGTGATGTAACAAAACCTGCCTGTTGTATGTCAGTCTTGCCCAGAAAATTGTGTCTTAAGCTAAATGTTAGTGAATGGGCCTTTGTCTTCCTACCCACTTAGGGTGAAGGCAAAAGAGAGGGAATTGTTTTAATTCAGAATTTTTGAACCATCAATGGGGCATTGAATCTTTCTCCACCTGCTGCTTTTGACATATATATATATATATATTCACCACAACATTCAGATCCTTCACCCTCCAGATTTCTGGTTCTTTCTTGAATTTCATGTAGAAATTGTATATTTGTCTGCACCATGTCACAGCTTTTGCTAGCATTTGATTGGTTGGGGATCACTGAGGTAATTGCTATGTATGGAGCTGGGAAAATTTGCCACAGACCATGGCGTATGAGGACTCTTGAAGGTTATTACTACAGGCTGTTTCTAATAGATTCTCCAGATTCCAGCTGGCTCTTCCTGCCCAGCTGTGGAAAAGAAAAATGTTTTCTGAGCATATAAAGATAATCTATCCCCAAACCTAAAAAAAAGATAGATTAAAACCAGCCATGTCACTGCTGTGTCCTTCTCTTGAGCCATAATCCATTACAGGGCTTAGGGATCTTTTATGTTTTGACTCTTACTATAAAACCAACAAGAACTGAAGACAGCGTTTATCCTTTTGACTCAAAGAAGGCTTGAAGAATCAATCTTGATACCAGCATCTCTGCTAAAAAATGAAGGAGCTGGATTAGATGACCCCGAAGGTCCCTTTCCAACCCTAAATCTAGAGGCTGGAACCTTTTCTACTTGAAGCATAGAAGAGAATTTCTGACCCAGAAGAGGCTTTAAACCAACCCCAAGTGTCAATTAAATATTCAGGATTCATTGCTTTGCATTCTTCTCTTTGAGCTGGTGTTTATAGTCTTATTCCCTTTGGTAAAGATCCAGGAGACGCTGTGTGCATAGCTTGTTAATAGAATGACTGTATTTAGGCTAGCAGCTGTGGGAGGGGCATTAACATAGAAAATCTAAAAGGGCTAGAAAAACGTGCCGAAACTGTGAAGTATTTCAGCCTCTAGAAGATGTTTAGGGTCCTATAGTGAAAGAAACTCTTGAGTGAGGGAGAGAGCTAAATTAGAAATCTCAAAGCTGTTAATTTGGGAAATACCACATTTCTCCAAATATCCCTTGCTAACACTGGCAGAGAGAGGAGAGAAAAGGAGGAAGAGAGACCTCATTTATTCCTTATTGTTTGACATATTCATAATAGGGGCTCTACACATTTTAATAGTCATTTTAAAAATTTTTAGATGACTTCTGTAATAACTGAATGGCCACATAAATTCCAGAGATGAAAGGGGTCTTAGAAATGATCTAATCCAGTCTCCTTATTTTATGAGGTAGAGGTGGGGCTAGAAGGTGGGAAGGAGTAGAATAGGGTTAGACTGTCGTGGGTTTAAAGTTAGTCCTACTTGCCCAGGAAGCAAGAGTCAGGAATACATGGTGAAAAAACAAGGTGAGAAAGGATTAGGTCTGGAAGGGTTAAGAGCTTTTGCTGTGGTCACGTCAAACTTGAGGAAGTTGTTGTGTTAGGAGGGCCTTCCTTCCTGTTGTGCTTTCATGGTGCTTCTGTTTCTGCAGAAGGCACAAGGTGTGGAGAGGCCCCAAAACACCCACAGTTTTCTTCATTCTCTGGCAAACTCCTTGAGAAAAATAATGCCTCTCTATCTTCTGGAGCATGATGTTGCCCATGCCCCTGTTCCATTGTACTGCATTAAATGCTTATGGGCTCTCTTGTCTCTTTCCTCCTGGCAGGTGTTGTGTCTGTCTGTTTTGAGGGGGACAGCGATGGCTACATTAACCTGGTGGCCTATCCATATGTGGAAAGTGAGGCTCTGGAGCAGGACGACCCACCAGAGCGTGAACAGCCCCGACGCAAGCATTCTCGCCGAAGCCTTCACCGCTCAGGCAGCGGCAGCGACCACAAGGATGAACGGGCGGGGCTGGTCCCAGAGAGCTCTGATAGGTAACAGGATGCAGGAGTAGGGGAGCCTGGGCCAGCATGGTTACTGGAAAAATGGCTGGCAGCTGTTGCCTTGTCTCTGACACTGTAATGATGGGCAGAACACAAGAGGGATGAAGATAAATTCTTTGAGCTTCTTGTAAAAGGGGGGTCAGAACAAAAGTTTTTAACAAAAAAGTGATACCCAGCTTATGGATTAATAGTCTTTGGAATGGGGTACATCCTCTGTGTGAAGAGTGAGGGCTGGAAGGCCAGGCTCAGCTCCCAGGACATTGAGAGCTGCCCCTGAGTTAGGATGGGAGGTAGTGAGTTCCCTTCATTCCTGATCTTGTAATGTAGGTTGGGGTAATCACTTAGAAATGCGACAGCAGAAGAACAGCTCTCAGAGTGGAGCTTGATGTTGAGGGAGAGCTCTGAGGATCACGACTTCTGTGCCCAGGTGTCAGCATACAGGCTCGGGTGGGCTTTGCCTGTGACTTTTGTGCTGTTTCCTCCCCCAGTGGTTCACAGGAGTTGAAGAGCCCTAAGGTGGAGCTGCACATCCACTCGGATGTCCCCTTCCAGATGCTCGATGGGAACAGCGGCCTGAGCTCAGAGAAAATCAGCTACAACCCCTGGAGCTTGCGCTGCCACAAGCAGCAGCTGAGCCGCATGCGCTCCGAGTCCAAGGACAGGAAGCTCTACAGTATCCTCTAGAGTGGGCAGGGAGCGGTGTGTGCTGCTCCTCCTGGGCAGTCCCACAGGGCCGGATTATGTGCCTTACCTCTTCTCTTTGGTTCCCTCCCAGCGTATCAGTGTATGCAGAACAGTGTGCGTTCTCACTCTTGTATTTGCATCTCCTTGCATTACCTTCCCTCCCCTGCCCTGTAATCACTGACATACCCTTTTTGCCCTTTTAATGCCAAGGTAGCAGAATTTAAAACCTAATTTTTAGTGCTTTTGTAAAAACAGAATTAAAGAATCCTGCAGTCACCGCTGTACAGTTAGCATAGTGTTTTGAGAAGCCAGTAGTGCAGGGGCCGTATAGCAAGAGACTGGCAACGACCCTTTGGCTGACACGGACTCCCAAGTCCATGGTTCACTCTCATTTGCTCCTCTGCCTTCAGTGCAGAAAGGTGGAGATCTGAAAACTGAGATTTCATCATGAACCAACAGTTATTGCTTCTAATTACATGCTGTTTGAGGCAATACATATGAAGGTATGTGAGTTTTGTTAGAAAATGTGCCAGTCAATCCTAAAAGTATATGAATATAATAGTGTTCAGCCTTGTAGGGTTGTAAAGAATGTGTAGGCTTAAACAGAAATGTCCTGCCTTGTGCCTAGTTGGCCAGGGCTCAGAATCAGAATGTTGGACTTTGAATTCCAGCTCTCTAGTGTCATTTTCTGTGTGATTGGGGTGTGTCCTTTTTTTCTCTTGAAACCTTAGTTCCTCATGTATAAAAGGAGATAATTAGACATAGAACAGGCTTTCCCCTTTTGTGTGTGTGCATGCACAAGTGCACTTGTGTGCATGCACACATTTAGCCCAGCCCTCACCCCTGGGAGCACTGATTGCCCCCAAGGTGCTGCAGGTGATGAAAGTATGGCCCAGGCAGGGAGAAAAGAGCCATTTTTCTTCAGCAGCCATTCCGGGTGCCTAAGGATGCAGGGAGGGAGGGACACAGTAGGAAAGATGTCTGCCATGGCCCCTGATGACCAGCAACTCTGGGAATGACCCTGTAGGCTTGGGTCACACCACTTGTAGTTTGTGCCACAGAGACTCCACTGAAGCTGTGAACATCCAAGGAAAGAGGGTTGGAAGGGCTGGGCCTGGATGGGCCAGAGCACAGGTGTTTGCCATGTAGGTGACAGGGTTGGGAACAAGCTTCTGTTTCTGAGGGGACCTTGGCTCTACCCCTACCAACCCCCACCTCATAAATTAAGGGACTCAAATTAGATCGTTTCTAAGGGCCCTTTCATCTCTGAAATTTATGTGGGTGCGTTAGGTTATTACAGAATGACTGTTAAAATGCACAGGGTCCCTATTATGATTATGTTGAACAGTAAGTAAGAATGACTATGGGAAAATTTGAATAAATTTAGTCTTAGAGATCAAAGATCAAGGGATCCACTCCAATTCAGTGAGCATTTATTGAGCACATATGTACTAAGTACCGAGGCTACAAGGACAAAATTTAAAACAAAGGTATCAGCCCACTAGGTGGGAATTAACCAGGTGGGCATCAGGAAGAACAAAGTCAGAGGCAGAAGGGGCCTTGGAGGTTCGATCTGAAAGAGGAAGCGGGACCTGGCTGCAGAAGGTGAGATAGGTGACCCTTCTGAACCCACAGCCCCACCCTGGCCCTGCTCCTGGAGGCAGGTGCACAGTCTCCTTGACTTGAGTCTCTAGAGTTCCTCTTGCTGGAGAATGTGGTGCATCACTTCAAGTTCCCCTGTGTGTTAGATCTGAAGATGGGAACCAGGCAGCATGGCGATGATGCCTCCGAGGAGAAGGCTGCCCGGCAGATGAAGAAGTGTGAGCAGAGCACATCTGCCACCCTGGGCGTCCGAGTCTGTGGAATGCAGGTACAGGCCCCAGCGTGGCCGTCGCGGCTGCTGCTGGGGACCAGCCCCAGGATGGGCTGCCGCTAGTGTCAGGGCTCCCTCTGCTGGTGGATGCTTTGGCTTGTGAGCCTAAGTGCCATAGGGAAAGGCTCAGGGGTTGTATACCCGTGAGCCACCTTCAACCGGCCCCTTCCCACTTTGGGTCCTGTGCAGGCCAGGCCTTCAGGAGTGTGACGGTCACAGAGTCATCTCTGCGAGGGAATTTCCACCACAGGGTGCTCCCTGACCGTTTCCTGCCCTATTTATGCCTGCAGAAGGTGAGCTCTTCAGCCTTCATGTTTTCACTTTTCAGCCTAAGACCTAGGTATCTGGACAGGCTGTTGGTGTCTCCTCTAGAGCCCAAAGCTCAGTTAAGGGGTATTTCCTTAGGATCTGGGAAGCCCTGGAGGCTCCTCAGGATCCTACTCTTCTCTTGTGGTTTCTTCTGGACTAAGGAGGCCCTGCTTGTTCTCAGAAATCAGCTCTGGAGGGAGGTCTTGGTGGGTCCAGTGCTGTAGCTTAGCCTTTTGCTAATAGAGGCATGCAGCAGACGGGGAAGAGAGGAGGGAGGTG
Organism: Potorous gilbertii; assembly: GCA_028658325.1. Classification (NCBI taxonomy): domain Eukaryota; kingdom Metazoa; phylum Chordata; class Mammalia; order Diprotodontia; family Potoroidae; genus Potorous; species Potorous gilbertii. The sequence goes on from CM053769.1 coordinate 5,615,811, forward strand.
CAGACCCATAGACTCAGGTCCTTTCCTGTCTGTACCACCCTTTGCTATGTGAATTGGACCTACCATGCTCTTAATGGATGACAGTGTCCATTTAAAACCCTGCTCCATTGACAGACCATGCCAGAGGAAGCCACCAAAGTCCTCATTCATAACCAGGGTACTAATTCTGTCTCCTGATCTTTCAGGTTTTTCAGCTGGACACAGGGCATTATTTGTGCAGGAATAAATACTATGGTCGTGGCCTCTCAATTGAAGGCTTCCGCAATGCTCTCTACCAGTATCTCCACAATGGCCTGGACCTCCGGAGAGATCTTTTTGAGCCCATCTTGAGCAAACTTCAGGGTTTGAAGTCTGTGCTGGAGAGGCAGGCCTCTTACCGATTTTACTCCAGCTCCCTCCTCATCATTTACGATGGGAAAGAGTGCAGGGCAGAGACGTTCCTAGAGCGTCGGGCAGACACGCGCTCGAAGAACGTGGACTCGGGGCTCCCTGAGACGATGCCCGATGGCACCAGCCCTAGCACCAGCCCCGAGACATCCCCCTCCGCCACACCCAAGGTGGACGTCCGCATGATTGACTTTGCACACAGCACGTTCAAGGGCTTTCGGGATGACCCTACTGTGCATGATGGTCCCGACAAGGGCTACATGTTCGGCCTAGACAGCCTCATCACCATCATGGAGCAGATGCGGGAAGAAAACCAGTAGTGTCCTACGCTGGGCTTCCCGTGTCAGTCACTGCCCAGAGCCCTTTCCCCTCTACCCACAGGCAGGGACCACCCACTCTGAACTCACCACAGAGGGCAGACAAGACAGACTTTGGTTTTAAAGGGTTATATTTCTCTTTGGTGTAAACTAAAAGAAATGATTTTAGCTGTAGCCTGGAATACGTATATATAAAAGTGAAGGAGAGAGAGGAGAAAGCAGAAGATGTGCTCAGCCATTTTATTGACCATGTGGCTTTGATGACTTTGTCCAGGCTGGCTTAGGAAGAGGATCTCCGAATGTTTTGGCCTTGGTGAGACTGTCAGCTGCTCTGGCTTTTCTAGTTCACAGGCTTCTGCCTGATTTGCGGCCAAAAGGAGGCTTGGGGCAGGGGCCAGGGACCACAAGGCTCTTTAGACTCCACTGATCCTTTTATTGGTTCCCCTGAAGCCTCAGGCTGGGGGAGCCTGACTGAAGGGCCCCCAGGCTCGTGCATGTCACTTATCCCTGAGACCTACCTGGAGCAGGTGGGGAAAGCAAGAGGGGCTCTGGGTAGCAGAGAGCCTGGTGCGCGAGGTCTCTTGTGTCCGCGGACAACAAAGAGAGAGAGAATGTGTGTGTATGTGTGTTTTTCAACATCCTAGCAGGACTTCTCTGCTAAGCCAGGTTGCCTGAAGAGAGTCCTGGAACTACACTTCCCTTCCCCCTTCCTTCCCCCTCCCCAGCTACTTGCTGCTGGTGCTGCTTCTGCTGTTTCTTGCCTTTTAAAATTGAGTTGCAAGAGACTGAACTAAGCCATTTGAAGATGGGATGGGATGGGAAAGCTGGCAGGTTATGAAGTTGGACTGGTAGTTAAAACAAACCAGATGAGCATGGAGCACAGGAACTTAGCAAAGGTCAGCCTTAGCAAGCATTTGGCTTCCTCTGGCCCTGCTTGGTACCCCTAGGTGCACCCCACCCTACTTCCTACCACCTGGTAGCATGTACCCAAACTCCAGCAGCATGAGAAGTTATAGGGGGGTGAATTTTGTTCCTATTCTCTCCTACTTCCTTCCCCCAACCCCCTCCCTCAGCAGATTATTTTTGGGCACTAGGAGGTGGGTAGGGAGCGGGTGGAGTATGGATCATGACCGGGGCTGCTTATAGCCATCCACTTCTCTTGGTGGTTGGCCGAGCCTCCATGTGGGCGCTGGAGATTCGTTGGTTTAGGGCAGAGAAGGAAGGTACTTAAATTTATCAAGATTTCTAAGATCTGAGATCTCCAGCCTTGGCTGCCATATTGCTTCCTGCTGCTCTTTTCCTTGGAGTCCCAGATCCTATAAAACCGTAAGGTGGCGTGTGGTCTGCACCTCCTGTTCCAGGTGCGACTTGGTCAGGAGCAGCAGAGCTCACTTAACAAATAAAACCAGAACATAGAACCTAGAAGTGCAAGCCTTGGAAATGAGCAGCCGGGCTGCATGCCTGGAAGCCCATGGCAGGTTCTGACTTTCTTGTGATGCCTGCTGAATTTTACGAAAAGGGAGACTGTTGAGAGTGACATTTGAGGGTTCTTTTACCTCCACTTGGGCCAGCTCTCAGGTTTGTCCCTAGGTGGTGGGCTGCTCTGTGCAGTGAGGACAGTGACTGGCTTTGTTTTCCCCACTGACATTCACCCCTTTGTTAGTAAACCTTTCTCTCCACACCCCTTCTCCTAGCTGGGGTCCTTCCCTTGGAATTGGACTCTTTGTAGATGCTGAAGTTTCTGGAGGAGTGGATTAAGTTGTAGAAAATACCAGGGCAGTGGGCTCTTCCTGTTGAATAGTCAGTGCCCAATGGGAGGCAGCTGGACTGAAGTCACAGAGCAAGCTCAGCTCCAAAAGAGCTCTGGACACATGGCCCAGCCCTGGCCTCTCTCCTGGCACCTGTGGAAAGGGCCAGAACAGAGGGTGCTCAGGGCTATTGGCTATACCTTCTCTGTGTATTCTCACCCTGGCTTGCGGGTCTAAAGCATAAGACTAGTCTTGGGAAGTGATCCACCCTATTGGGACTTAACTCAAAGCCTGAAAGCCCCAGGAGCTTCGAGCCAACCTGGATCCCCAGTCTACCAGGGGTTCTCAGTGGTACTGCCAGTCTGGACAGCTCAGTGAGGACAAACTGTTCCATGCTACTAGGCTCAAGAGGGACCAAGAAGCATGTGTGCACGAGAGAGCTGTTGTGTATGATATCTTTAACCTCATCTTCCTGTAGGGAACTCAGCATGTATCATTGTTACCTTATGTCTATCCTGGCTTCAGCGTGGAAAGGGAGCTGAGCCATCTGTAGATGAGACCGTGACATAAGATGGTCTGTTTCCTTTAGACATCCAAGCACTACATCTTCAATTTGGCCCTGGAGCTATGAGAGTTTCCCTTAGAGGTAGGCTGGCCTCTAGAGCTGGACCTTGAGGGGAGCCCTAGGCCAGAACAGACTTTGATGTGAAGTTTAACCCAGTGATCCCCTGAGGGCAGAACAGCTGCTCTGAGTTGGAACTCTAGCCCCAGGACCTTCTGATAACGACCCACCCACTTCTCCCTTCCGTCTTGCTTCGGCCTCTACTCTGGGAGTTCGGTGCCTTTTTGGAGCAGATAGTGTTCGTTCCCAGTGCTGTGCAGAGGAGAAGACATGTCTGGGAGATTGTGCGGCACTTATGCTTTAGCTCTCTGGCCAGTTAAATGCCTGGCTGGAGCAATCAGTGTTTCTGGGACCTTGGGACAGTGTCCCTCTGTTTTGAACCCAGCTGCGTCTTGCTGAGGATGGACAGGCTGTGCCTACTTACTCAGTATTTCTGGGCCCCAGCATTCCTGGGCTGGGCCCTATGGATGTAACAATGGCAGATTGTAAGGTCGGCCTTAGAGCAGGGAGCAACGTAGAGGGGCCACCATAGAAGTGTTTTAGATTTCCAAGGACACCGTTTTCAGACCACATGCCCCACACCTAGTCACTGGTCATGCCAGTCCCCCATGGGTGGGGAAGGTGTTTTTTGTTTGCCCAGAAATGACTAGTAAAAGCCAACTGTCAGGCTTGGAGCATACCAGGACACTCCTTGGCCAAAATTTCAAGGGGGAGAGGCCATAAAAGACATGACTGACATCCAGGGACACTGGGCAGTGGACACTTTGGAGTTGATGGGCCCCTTGCCATCCTTCCTCCTGCCCATACATCCCATCCAGCGGCCTGCATCTTGTAGCCAACTTGGAGGGAGGGGCTTGTGTGATCCCAGCATTGGACCAAAGAGAGAGATGGCAAGGGAGCCTAGCACACACGGGTGCTTCTGTACAGTATTTACAGGGGGCCAATGAGTGAGCACTAGCCACTTGCAAAAAATGGAAGACAGGGCTTCTGATGTCAGGCCACCAACAGGTCTGTGGAATGGGAATGGACCAGGGAGGGCTGGGACTCCCCAAGAACCATAGAACATTGCTTTGCTGTATGGGGATATTCTGATAGGTTTATGTTTCCATGAGGGGAGTGCTGCTCGCTTTGCTTTTGGGGGAGTTGGGAAGATCCTCTCTGTCTCACGCTGCACTTCCTGGAAGGATATGGACAATCAGCCACGTCAGCTTTGCTGGCATAGAAGAAAACTCTCTACTTGTCCAGTCTCCTGCATAGTGGCATCATTATGTTTGTCGTCTGGCATTTTTCTGCATATCTTTAGTTTTCTCTGGAACTTGTTTAGGGGCATGATTGTAACAGTGTCTGTATTCACCCTGCACTGTTCCCTTGCCTTCTGTCTAAAAGTCATGTATATAAAAATAAAGTCACCTAGAAACGTGCAAGTGTGTTCTCTCTCTAAGATGCTCCTCAGAGGTTTTGAGTGAGATTTCCATGTTGACCTGCTCAGAGGTTCCTTCAGTACCTCCTGATGACAGGGCCCAGAAGTGACAGTAAGATGAGAGGTCTTTGATACTAGGGGAACGTGCATCAGAGATGAAAAGCCAGGTGACTTGGAAGGAAGACTTGTTTCTCCTGAACTTGCCACATCATTCTTGCCTGGCTTGAAACCCTCAACCAGCTGTGGACTGACCAGTCATTTGGGTGGGCGGCTTCTGAGGGAAAAGAGTTTGGGCAGAGTCTGAGTAGCTCTGACTGTAGCAGAGGTCCCCGGTTTGGGTGGGTTGGAGGCCCAAGAGCATCCTTACTTAAAATGCAGTTTAACTTTTTGGTGTGTTTTGGCTTGTGCAGCGTTGTTCTGGTACCTCAGATACCGTTATGCCAGAGAACAACCAAATGGAATTAATTCTGTTATCCAGTTGCCTTTGAATGCAGGCCCTGGAGCGAGGCCCCCCAGCGCAGCCAATGCCCCTTCCACTTGGCATTGCCCAGTACTTCCTTTCCCTGCCCGGCTACAAGAGGGGTAGCCATGCGAGAGGTGGTGGCCCACTTCTCTTCTCTGGAGAGGGGGGCTTTGGTGCGGGTGCGCCCCCAGGAGTGGCATAACCTGATGGCACAGACTATTGTGGGGAGAAAGGACTGCTGGGGCAGCCCCCAGGGCAGTCTGCAGCAGGTTCAGGAGCTTGGTGCCTCAGATTGTCTAGCTCGTCCTGCTGTGGCAAGTTGGCGCCATTCTGGGCAGGGGGAGGTGTTGGCGCTGCCCCCCTAGGAGGTGGGTGTGTTAGATGAAGCCTGAAGCTCAGAGGGGTCAAGACGCCTTCGGGCTAGAAAGACCTGAGGCAAGGTGAGAACCCGTGCCTTTCTTTGGGTAAGGCCTTCCCTTCCCGACGGTGGTAGAAAGTGGTTCTTTACGCTCACCTTCCATCTGGTGCGCAATCTGGAGAGGGTGAGACTGCCCGTTGCGTGGGTACCAGGCAGTCTGGAGGGCAGGTAACGTTGGCCGTCTCCCTGAGTTCGGGGTCACCCCCAAGTTCCCCTAGTACCTCCTGTGCACAAGCCAGCCCCTCCCCCTAGTGAAGGACTCGTCCCGCCCAGGGGCACAGCAGACTGTCCGGGCACCTAAATAACCTGGCACCGTGTCACCTTGCAGCTCACCGCCCTAGAGCCCCTGGGTCAGGCTGGGCTCTCCCCTCTCCACGTGCTGCTGGGGCGGGAGGGACAGCGCCCAGGCCTGGGTTCAAGTCCGCCGGGGGGCCGGTCTCCGGCTCCCAGGGTCCTCCTCCGGAGTGGGGCGGACATGGAGGGCCCGGCCAGCGGGGAGGGGCCAGACGTGGGCACGGCGTGAGCGGAGGCCGAGGAGACCAGGGGAGGAGGGGCAGAGGGCCTCGAGTGGGCTCGGAGCCCAAGGCCCGGGATTTTACCCCAGGGCGCTCCCTCGTTTGGGTGGCCCGGGTGTGACCCTGCGTAGGTCACGTCACCCTGTTGGCCTCAGTTTCCCCATCTGTAAAATGAGCTGGAGAAGGAAGGGGCGAACCCCTGCAGTCTGCCAAGGAAACCCCCACCCCCCAAAGGGCCCCCAAGACGCGAGGGCACGACTGAAAGTGACCACCACCCAAGGCCCAGACACCTGCCGGGCTTTAGCTCAGGCCACCGGACGAAGCCCAAGGTGCCCGCCCCGCCCGAGCGACCGCTCCTTCGCGGAGAGCTTCCAGCGGGCCCCGCCCCTCGGCGCCCCGGGCGGGGCGCCTGCCCAGGAGCCACGTGGGCGTTCCCAGGAAGCCGGGGCCCCGCCCCCGCCGCCGGGGCCGTCTTCGGATCCACCAATGGGCGACTGCCCCGCCGGTCTTCTTCCGCCGTCGCCATGGCGCCTCGGGCGCTCGGGCTGTGAGTGGCCACCCAGGGAGGGGC
>CM053769.1:5622771-5686872 GCA_028658325.1 Potorous gilbertii
CCCCCCCCCACCCCGCGCTTCCTCCCCCAGGCAGGAGTGAACCACGTGATCCTGGCCGTGAGCTACATGTCTGAGATGCTGGAGAAGGAGATGAAGGCGCAGGAGCTCCGGGTGAGCCTGGGCTTGTACGGATGTGGTTGGATTTGAAGGGGGGGGGGCAAGGGCCCACCCTTGGGCCCCAGGGCGGCCGGAGGAGGGGCTGGGTGGGGCGGGGAGGGCAGGAGAGGTTGCCCCGGGGCTCCACCCTGACGGAGCCCGCTCTGACTTTCCAGCTAGGAATTCGGATCTCCTTGTCCCATGAGCAGGAACCTCTGGGCACAGGTGAGTGAGGCCGGCCCGGGTAGCGAGAGGCCCTGGGGAGGGCGCGGAGCCCGGGCTGAGGGGGGCGCTGCCCTGGGCCAGCCCTGAGCCCCGGTGCCCTGTGTCCCTGCAGCTGGGCCCCTGGCGCTGGCCCGGGAGCTGCTCACGGAGAATGCGGATCCCTTCTTCGTTCTTAACAGTGACATCATCTGCGACTTCCCCTTTGCTGCGATGGCCCAGTTCCATCGGCATCATGGGCAGGAGGGGACCATCGTGGTGAGACATCCCCTGCCCCCCCCAACTCCCCTCCATGGTAAGGAGTGGGTAGTGACGTGAACCCAGCCTCCTTACCTTTGCCCTTGCTGGCTAGTCTGCTTCCACCCCACCAAGCCCAGCCTAGTTGACAAGACCATAGAGGCCATAGAACCGTGGGCCGTAGAGGACCTAGTTCTCTGCTTTGTAATGGTGGCCAAGCCATCCCCTCCTCTAACAACCAGAGGGTTCCTAGGACAACTCCCTTCTGGCTTCAGGGCCAAGGACGCCTTGGCTTCTCCGGTTCTTGGGGGGCTTCCTTCCAGCCTCCCCATCTTAGCACATCCTTAGCCTGTCTGCCTGGGTAGAAACCATCTGCTTCCTGGTTCTGGCTCCACGGAGATGGCACCAAAGACCCAGGGCTGAGATACCATGAGAACCCCGCCGTGTAACATCATCCCTCTTTCTTTGCCAATTTAGGTGACCAAAGTGGAGGAGCCCTCCAAGTACGGGGTCGTGGTGAGCGAGGCAGACACGGGCCGCATCCACCGATTTGTGGAGAAGCCCCAGGTCTTTGTGTCCAATAAGATAAATGCTGGCATGTACATCTTCAGTCCCAGTGTGTTACAGCGAATCCAGGTGGGCCTGGGGGGCCGGAGGATGGGGAGGGCTTCAGGGAAGGGAGCACCTGGAGTCAGTGCCAGGAGCTCTTCTCTGGGAAGCCAGTGAGCATGGGGAAGGGCTGAGCGTCACTCTACCCTCACAGTTACAGCCCACCTCCATCGAGAAGGAAATCTTCCCTGTGATGGCCAAGGAAGGGCAGCTGTACGCCATGGAGCTCCCGGGTAAATAGGAGGGCTGGGTCACAGAGAGTGGGGACAGGGCTGGCAGGACTAGGTGGGACTGCCCATCCAGGCTCCCTTTTCTCACAACCTCAGGCTTCTGGATGGACATCGGGCAGCCCAAGGACTTTCTGACAGGGATGTGCCTCTTCCTGCAGTCGCTGAGGCAGACGCAGCCTGAGCGGCTCTACTCTGGCCCAGGCATCGTGGGCAACGTGCTGGTGGTGAGTGCGAGGCCTGTCCTTCCTGCCCTTGCCTTGAAGGACTCTGACAGACTCATTCTCCCTTAGGTATAAATGATCCATAAAGCTGAATATATTTTATTACTGAACTCATGGCCATTCTGAGGATTCTCCCCCCATGATCTCTGTTCCTGCTGCTTCTGTACGCCCCCTTTGTCCCAGGGCTTCGTCACCTCCACTGCTGGGATGATGTGTCTCGAAGTTGTTTCCCTGCTTCTTGCCTCTCTGTTCTCCAGTTCATTGTATGAAACAATCTCACGGCTTATGCACAGATCTGGCCTTTCAGGGACTGAATACAAACTCATTAGCTGGACATTCAAGGCCTCCACAATGTAGCTCAGCCTACCGTCTTGGCTTTGTTGTATATGGCTTTCCCTTCGTGCATTTTGTTTTCCAGCCAGACTGGACTCCTAGCTATATTTCCCATCCTCATTTCCTGCCTCTGGACATTTGCATTCATTAGACCCTCTAAAGCCCTGCCTTGCAGCACTTAAGTCTGGTTCTCTCCTCAGCTCTCCGAACAGTTTTGTCCTCTATTGCAGGAGCCTGCTTATGTCTCCTCTCTATCTCCCCTCTGCCTGGCATAAGTTCCTTGAGGGCAGAGGCTGTTAATTTTTCATCACTCTATCTAAAGTTGAGCACAATACTTAGTAGGCATTTAATAAATGTTTGTTGAAAGGAATGACTCCCCTAGGGTTTTAGACTTCAGGGAGGTAACCGTGGGGTGAAGACCCTGTCAGCCGTCTGGGCAGCTCTGTGAACGCTTCTCCTCCCCTTAGGATCCAAGCGCCAGGATTGGCCAGAACTGTATCATCGGGCCCAATGTCAGTCTGGGCCCCGGCGTGGTGGTGGAGGATGGCGTGTGTATCAAGCGATGCACGGTGCTTCGAGGTGCCCATATCCGTTCTCACTCATGGCTTGATTCTTGTATTGTGGGCTGGAGTTCCCGTGTGGGCCAATGGGTGAGCAAGGGATGTGGGGAGGAAGCGGATGCAGAGCAGGAACTGGGGAGGGGGAAGCTCCTTCCAGAATCCCACCTGTCCCCCCCGCCCCCAGGTACGCATGGAGAACGTGACTGTGCTGGGAGAGGATGTCATCGTAGGTGATGAGCTCTACCTCAATGGGGCCAGTGTGTTGCCCCACAAGTCCATTGGTGAATCGGTGCCTGAGCCTCGAATCATCATGTGAACCGCGGCGTTTCTGTGCCTCCAAGGGGAGGGTGCTGGAGCCCTCTAGCCAGCCCCTCGCCACAAAGGGAAGGGGAAGGCCCCTGTAAATAGCTCTGTTTATAATGTAAGAGTTTAAACAAAGCTGGAGTTATGTTGTTTAAGCGTGGCTACGTGTGCATTGTGGAACGGGGGCTGGCTGCTGCCTTGGAGTTCATCTAGTACCTCCCCTTACTTGACAAATGGGGAAACAGGACAAGGCCTAGTCCCACACATAGAAAAAAGGCAGGGCAGGGCTGTATGGAATAATAATTTAATACTCACTCCTGTAACTGTCCACTCCCCACCAGCCCTTTTAGAAAGCCAGTACCAGGGAAGGGGACCCCTGTCCTCCCTGCACCAAGCAGCCTCTCCTCCCCCTCCCTCTGGTTTCCTCAGGGCAGGCCCAGTCTGGTGAAGGAGCTGTCCAGAGAGGGAGGCTTCAAAATAGGGATGAGTATGCCCATCCCCCTGGCCTTACCCCTGGGACCCCCACCCTGAGACAGGGGCCTAAGATGAGGAAGCTGGCTTCTCATAGTCATCCACCCCAGTGATTGTAGCTTTGCAGAAGAAACAGTCTTTGTTGTTCATCAGGTGCTGGTTGATGCAGGCTCTGTGATGGAGAAAGGGATGGATGGGCAGGGAACCAAGTTTCAGAATCTTCCTAATGTCCCCCAGCAGCCCAGTGTCCCCCAGACCAGGTACTCACTTGCAAGACTTATGGCCACAGGGCCGGAACACAGCAGAGATGGGGTGGGCATAGCAGATGGGGCACAGGTCCTCCTCACTGGTAGGCTGGGTGGGGGGAGAGAGTCATCAGGGGGACTTTTGTGGATACATGTTTCTTCCCAACATATTTCCCATGGGGGCAATGATCTTAACTCTACAGGTAAGCATCTCAGTGCATGCACATAGGCAGATGCCTTATTTACACAGAAACCCCCCACCCCCAGGCCTACACAAGAGTATACAAACATGCACACAGTGGCTTAGGGACACAGGAAGGCCCAGGTGTGGTGCGTATACTCACCAGGATGGAAGCAGCCGCCTGCTTGGACTCCTCACTCAGATGACCCAACATCTGATCCACTTTAGCTAATTCCTCCCGGCTGATATAATCAGTGTCTGGGGAGAGTGAAAGTAGATCTTGTCCTGTCTGTACCCCTCCTCTAGCACTGGTGGTGTCTTATCTTTGGGATGAGGTCCTTACTACCCTAGCTCACAGAAGGGGAAGGCTGCTCTTTTGGCATGTGGTGCCCATCCTGTCACCTAGAGAGTCAGAACTTAGCTCTTCAGCTCTGGCCAGCGCCTGCATCGTGGGGGCAGGGTTGTGGTGGAGCTGAATCCCTTACCTATTTTCTCCCAGGCACAGTGATCAGATAGCTGAAGAATGGCCTAGGGTTGGGAATAGTGGCCTCGGAAAGAAAAGGAGAACTGAACAGCCTCCCAAGGCCTGGCACATGCAGACCTTCCTTTCTCTACAGTAACCCTAGCTTAGGAAGATGAAGGAAGGCTTATTATCCCTTTTTGACAGTTGAAGACATTGAGATTCTGAAATGTGAACTGATCTGCCCAAGCCCATCCTCGTATTGGAGCTGGATTCCAACCCAAGCCTTCTTATTCTATGCCACACAGCCTTGCAAAGGGAAATCTGTCCTTAGTCCCATACTCACAACTCTGCAGAGAGAAGTGCTTCCTCTCTGGAGGGGATGGTGTGGCCCCAGAGGCTGGGGGCTCTGGCCGGCCCAGGAGGTACTGGATGGAGCGGAGCTGGAAGCATGGGTCCGCTAAGAGCACTTCGGTGGCTCGATTAGCCCTAGTGGGAGGAGACATACATGGTCAGATCACTCATGATGCAGACGCACCAACCTATGGCTCCTGCCTACCCCAGATCCTCAGAGATCACTGTCCTCTCATTGGAGTTGTTGAGAGGAAGGTTGGTTGCCACTCCCTCCCACAGTGTAGCCAGCCATCCCTGGAGAGGGAGCCAGCAGGGCCATCGTGAGGACTGGGGGCTGACCAAGGATGAGCACTCCCAGGGGTCAAAGATGAGGATATGCCCTGAGGCAATGAGCACTTGGATCAGATGCTTCCTTTGGTGAAACCAGAAGGAAAGCTTGGTGGGGCCTGACAGGGAGAAGGAGCGCAGGAGAGCTTGAATCTGGTTCAGCACCAAACAGCAGACAGCTCCCAGCACCACTCACCTAGAGAGCTGAGGTTGCCTTTCACTCCCCCTCTGTCTGATCTTAGGGTTTCAAGGTGGAAGGGACTTGAGAGATCACCTAATCCAACAACCACATTTTAAATGGTAGAAAGTCCCAGAGAAAAGAAACGACTTGCCCAGGGTCCCACCAAGGCCCCGTGACTCCAGATCCAGGGTTCTTTCTATTCCAACACACTGGCTTTTTAGGAGGCAGTGTTAGTCCAATCTGCCCACTGCATGGTGCCCGTCCGGGAATTAAAAAGCCTGGGGCTTGTTCTTGTCTTTAAGTTTCTGGGAGTCTTCTTCGAGGGCCGAAGACTGATCAATAAGTCCGACTTATGGCAGAGAATTCTCAGAACAGCTCCCAGGTCAGCTGCTTCCTCACATGCCAGCTTCAGCCAGCCCTCTCAGACCCACCCGCCAGCCTTTGGTGGTCCCTGTCTCACTCTCCTTGCCACTTGAGTCACGCTGGGCTTTCCTGACACACAACTCACATGCCACACAGTCGTCCTCCTTGCTCAAATCTTTCCTTCTCCTTTGCAATCTTGTACTAGTTAGGGAAAGAACCTGCCTTCCCACGTCCATATCTGGACTCAGAAACCCATTCTATGACAAAAACACACAGAAGGAAAACCGAGGCCTCTGTTGCCCAGCACTTCCTGAGGCTTGCTGGGAGGGCAGAGGCTGCTTTTAGCCCTTTTTAAATCCCTAGCACTCAGCACAGTGGCTGGCACACAGTGGGTACTTAATAAAGGTTGACTGCCTGACTAGCAGGAAGCAGTGTCAGGGACAGGCATCTTTCAAAAGATAAAAACAATAGAGAGGTGTATGTAGAGCTCTAGGCAAACCAAATACAGAATCACTGTTTTCAATTCTGGAAGTTACGTTATAGGAAGGAAGAACAAACCACCGGGACAGTAAGAGGACCACAGATGTTTAGCCTGGAGGGAAAGAGGGCAAGGAGAGAACGTTAGAAAGACCTCCATGCCTTCGAGTGTTCCAGGGGCCATCAGGGTTACAGGCCTGTCGACATGCCTGGGAGCACTGGGTCACAGAGGCAGATTTTGTTTTAACATAAACAAGAATTTCCCAACATAGAATGGACTGGCAGGAGAGCCAACGAGTTCTCATTAACATAACTGGAGGCTGTACCAGTATTATCTGGGAGGTCCTTTCTAATTCTGACAGTCCATGCTCCCACAGCACCAGAAAGTTGGACCCTGGGGTCCTAACTCCAAGGGTTCCTCTTTTCCAGTCTGTAAGCCCTTCATTCTCTACCTCTGTGCTAAATAAGACCTCACCCCCAAACAGACTCTGAAGCCTTCCAACCTACGCTAGCAATTTCTTCAGGATTTGGTGGACAAAGCTGAACGGAGGAGACCTGTGGGTCAGGAAGACGTATTCAGCAGCCCAATAGCGTATCAGGACATAGCCTTTGATTCCAAACAAGGCAACCACCAAACATCCTTCCTGACCTATCCCAGTGTTCCTGGGATATGCCCCTCACTGCCACACTGAATTATACATGGAATAAAGCCATGTTTTAGAGGAGAGGTGGCCTGAGGGCAGGCTGATGGCTCCAGGCACAAGGAGTCTGGAAGGAGATGGCCTTCCCTCAAACTCAAAGAAGCTCAAGAGCCAGTGGCACCTGGGTCGCTGTCCTTGGCAGCAGTGTGTGTGGGGAGAGGGGGGAAGGAGAAGGCAAATCAGTACAGCAAAGTCACCAGCAAGAAGCTGTGACCTCTAGAATGTCTTCGAAGCCTTTCACCTAGAAGTGAGGTGGAGGACACTGACAGCAATTCTGAGAGAATTCAGGCTGAGGCAGCCCTGCCTCTAGGATCCCTGGGAAATGGCCCAGGCATCCCAGCCTTACACTATCCCGGATTCTTTTCTTAGGGAAGGACTAACCTCACATCCATCAGAGCAAGGAGAAAGTAAAAGGGAATGGGGGCATCACAACCCTCTCTGCACCCCAGGAGAGGCAAGGATGAGGTGTTCACATCACATGCTTGCTAAGGATCATAGTGACGCCCAGACCTCTCCAAGCCAAGAATCCCCTCCACAGCCTCCTGGACAAGGACACTGGGGATGGGGCACTAATTAATAATGCAGCCCACCCCAGCTACTCCAGCATTTTCAGACAGCTGTCCTCTGGGCTGTGCAGAACAAGTCTCTTCCACGTGACAACAGCCCCCCCCCCCCTTCAAATGCTCGAATCTTCTCTCTTCCAGGCTGCCTCTAAGCCCTGTCACTGCTCCTTCTAGGACTGGCAGCCTGGTCTAGTGGGAAATATGATGAACTTGGACTTATAAGAGCAGGTGTTAAGATTTCAGGTCCACAACTTACTGGCCATCTGGCTTGACTAAGTCGTTGCCCCTCTAAGCTGCACTCCCCTCCCTCATTTCCCTAAAATGCATGGTAATACTCCCATCACCCAGGGGCTGTTTTGTAGCAGATCGAATGAAATCATGTATATAAAGCAATTTCTAAATCCTATTAAATATTATGAAAATGCTCATAGTGATCACCAGCCTGAGCGCCCTCCAGACCCACTCCGCCAGTGTGGTGCCCAGAAATGGACACAATACTCTCCATGCGCTTTGATCCTTTCCTTCTTTCTCCTCTATCATCTCTCTTCTACAAAAAGCACTATCCTAGGAAGGGAGGATGGCGGGCTCAGTCCCTGGGAGCCATATGGGCGCATGCTGTCCTCTGGTGGTCAGTTGGAAATTGCAAGCCATTCATTAATTCCCCGGGCATCCTCCTCCTCCTCTTCTTCCTTCCCCTCCCCTCCCCTCCCAAGGACCAATCGGAGGGCTGCTAGCCCCACCCCCTCAGCCTACCCAGCTCCCAGCTGGGCCACCAGTGTAAATACCAACAGACTGAGCAAGCCAGAGACAGACAGCCAGAGACAGCAAGGAGCAGGAACTAAGACGTCTGAGAACTAAGTCCGGGGCGTGGGAGCAAGGATCACACCCTGCACCCACCAGCTGGGGCTGGTCCTGCCTGGAGAGGGGGCAGCTGGCCAGGAGGTGAGGCCAAGGGGCTGGCTGGACCAGACGGTTGAGCTGGCACGATGCTGGGGGACGGGGTGGGGGCCATTCCCTTGTGTGAAGGCTGAGCTCAGTCGCTCCTGGCTGGGGATGGGATGGCACTGTCCAGTGCTGGGTACACTTGGCTGGGGGAGCAGCTGGTGTCCCTTTGATGCCTGAGTTTGCCCCAAGCGACTGTCCTTTTCCTGGCTTTTGTGGGTCTGACAAGCACATCGAGCTTGCTAGAGTCCCTTCCTACCCAGGACAGGGAATTTTGTTCCCAACTTGTGGAAGCCTGTGCCTAGAGAACTTGTTTCCCTTCCCACTTCGAAGGCTGCCAGGAACCCCTTCGAACAACTCGTGGGGTGGGGGTGGGATCTGCTGTCCAGGGGGCTGACTGCCACCCATCCCCACCCCACCATGGCATCTCTGATATCGGTCTGTATGCTGTGGCTGTGGCTGGGAAAGCTGCCTCTGCTTGAAGCAGGCACACATAGTGCCCCAGACAACATGTCCCACGTCCTCCACCACTGCCCAAAGGTGTGCATCTGTGCATCAGACCTGCTGAGCTGCTCCAACCGACACCTCCATGTTGTGCCTGTGCCTCTACCTGCTATGACCACAGTGCTGGACCTTAGCTACAATGTCCTCCCCCACCTCCACCCTGGTTGGCTGGCTGCCTTGCCCCGCCTGCACATCCTTCGCCTGGCCCATAATCAACTGAGGAGTCTGAGCCGGGGCACTTTCCACAATGCTAGTGGACTCCGCCGTCTTGACCTGTCCTCCAATGGCCTGTATGTTGTGGGCCACCATGACTTTGAGGGGCTTACAGGGTTGGAGGAGCTGCTGCTGTACAACAACCACATTGGCTTTGTGGACCACAGCGCCTTCCGGGGGTTGGGGAGACTCAGTCGGCTCTACTTGAGCTGCAACCGTCTCACCACATTCTCCTTCCATGACCTGCATGGACTCAGCCCTGGGCAGCTTCGGGTCCTGGACCTCTCCACCAACCGGCTGGCAAGCATCCCCGTAAACGAGGTGGTCACCCTTCCTGCCTTCATCAAGAATGGTCTTTACCTGCACAACAATCCTATCCGCTGTGGCTGTAACCTCTATCACATGCTGCTCCGCTGGAGACAGCGCGGCTTCAGTTCTGTTTGTGACTATCTCGAGGAACATGTCTGCATCGCTTTTGATGTGCCCTCCTCTCGAGTGCGATTTTTTACTCACAGCAAAGTCTTTGAGAACTGTTCCTCACCAGCCCCTAGCCTAGAGCAGTCAGATGTCCACCTGGAGGTGCAAGCAGGCCAGCCACTGCTCATCCACTGTAATGCAAGTGCCCCGGCTGCCCGATATGCATGGGTCTCCCCAAGCAATGAGCTCCTTGTGTTCCCAGGCAACAAAGACAATACCATCCGGGTGATGAGTAACGGCAGCCTGTCCATCAAAGAGGCCCAGCCCAGTCACACTGGTGTCTTCGTGTGCCTGGCAGCTGGGAGTCGCCTCCACCACAACCAAACACATGAATACAATGTCACTGTCCGTTACCCGCCGCATGAGTCTGAATCCTTCAACACGGGCCTCACCACCCTGCTGGGCTGTGTGGTCAGCCTCATCCTTGTTTTGCTCTATCTCTTCCTCACTCCCTGCACCTGCTGTTGCCGCTGCTGCCGTCCTGTGCCCCTCGTGCCGCCCCAGGAGTGCAGCGCCCAATCCTCCATCCTGAGCTCCACCCCACCTGCCGCTGATGGACCTGGTCGCAAAGCCAGCACCCACAAACATGTCGTCTTCCTGGAGCCAGTCAAAGAAGGCCAGAATGGCAGAGTTAAATTGGCTGTCAGCGAAGACTTTGACCTTAGGAACCCTAAAATCCTGCAGGTCAAATCGGACTCAGAATCCATCAGCTCCATGTTTTCTGACACACCCATCATGTCATAGTGATGACCGGGCAGTTGTGGGTGTTGGGGGAGGCCTGGGGCAGGCAAGGTCCTCCAGAAGGATGGGCCACGCCTGGGGTAGAGGAGGACCACTTATGTCCCTAGTGCCGGGTTTTCCTCTTTCTAGATCAATACCTCTGCTGCTCCATCTGTCAGCTTTGCCTGCATCCCATCCCCTCCTATCCATTAAACACAACTCAAACTTGCCGGAAATAGGGCCATTAGTAGCAGCTGACAACATACTCAATTTCTTGTTGGGATCAGCCCAAAGGGAGGGAGGATGGGAAAAGAAAGAACAGAATGTGGCCCAGGGTCCTCTACCTGCCAAAGGAGGGGCACCCCTCTAAGTGGGGAGGGTATGTTGGCAGGCTTCAGGGAAAAAGCCAGAAGATTAGGTGACCCACTGTTTCCCTGAGTGCAAGGCTAGACGGGTTGGCCCAGCATGGGGAGGAATCGTCCCAGGGGCCATCTGGGTTGTTTGAGGGCTAAGCTTCTCCTAGCTGGAACTCTTCTGGCCCCGGTCCAACCCCTAGGTTGGGTTTCCCAGAATCTTCTATCCAACACACAGAAGAAGCAATCCCTGCTCCCAAACTCTAGGGGCTGGAGCTGATTTAAGCAGTTCCCCATTGGCCAGGATGCTTCCAGGCTCCCGAGGTCAGTCCATCCCCTGCATCTATCAAACAAACAAGCACACAAACCTTCCTGACTAAAAAGAAATCAAGTCTGTACAGACTCAATCTGAGTTCCTGACCCCAACCCTGACCCTCGGAGAGATCCTCTCTCGTAGACCTGGGCCCCCAGGAAGCTTCAGCACCACTTACTGCCCGCAAGGAGGGGAATGTTTTCCTCTTAAGAACTACATTTCTGCTTTTTACAGCAGTAATACCTAGACTAGCTCGCATTGTAAGAGACACAGTTCAGGAAAGGAAGGGCCTCTCAGAAGAAGTAGAAATAGCTGAATACGGGAAGTAATGTGGACATTTCTGGGCCCTGACTGCCTGGGAACGTATCTACCAGGGAAGAATCAGCCTCCAGACTGACCCAGGGAGGGTCAGCAGTCTCAAGTCTTCCTCAAAGCTGATTCTGCATTACACTTTGCCCTGTTCCCCTCAGGACTAGTCCTGGAACTGAAAGGGAGGAGGGTTAGGCCTGACCAGGAAGTAGATGAGCTCCTCCCCTCGTCAAAACTTGGTGTGGTCCTCTGAGAACAACCTTCCCAAGAAGAAGAAATCTGGTCAATGTTGCTGAAGATCCGGCAGCTAGTCAAGAATCCCTGAGCTAACACTCCCATGATTCCCCTGCTCCATGTCTCCATGCAGCAGTCCTTGGTAGTTCTACAATTATTTAATAAAGGCCCCAAGGACAGTCACCCATGTAGCCTCTTCATTCGCCACAAAGTCAACTTGAATTAAAAA
Source organism: Potorous gilbertii (assembly GCA_028658325.1). Classification (NCBI taxonomy): domain Eukaryota; kingdom Metazoa; phylum Chordata; class Mammalia; order Diprotodontia; family Potoroidae; genus Potorous; species Potorous gilbertii. The sequence goes on from CM053769.1 coordinate 5,634,200, forward strand.
GGCCTATTTTTCTAAATTTCTAGTCTGAACATCTTTCCTCCCATCATCTTTGGGGGGCTAGTTGAGGGCCCCCCTGTCCTCCTGCCTGTATTTACCTGGTTCAAGGCCCTAGCATCTACTGTCTGAGATGGCAAATCTAGATTTGGGTGTTGGATGGGTGGGTGCTATTCTCAGAGCATCAGCTGAAGGCCCCTATCTTTGCCTCTTGGAGTGTTCTGATCACTCCTCACCAAGAGAGCTCTGCCTCATACGGATTTGACTCATTCTGGTACATTCTTGTAGAAAAGCAGTTTATACTTGAGTCCAAATATCAAAAGGACAGTTACGGTCTGTGTCCTGGTGAGAGCCATTTCCTTCTCCTTGTCCCTGGGGTTCAGTCACAGTCCCTGAAAAGTTCCTGTATGACACCAACTGCTCAAATCCCTGCCTTGAGCACTGCTAGGACAGGTTTAGAGGCAGAAGCAGCTGGTTCTGAAATCTGCCACTTTCATTATCCTAGGCAAACCCACTGAATGGCCCTAGGCAAGTAATTTACTTTCTCTGGTCCTTAATTTTCCCATTTATAATATAGGGAGATTATATCCTGTTTCTCAGTATAAAATATGAGAAGCCCTGGGAGGTGGGAAAGGGTCAGGTAAATCCTGAGATTGCTGCAGATTTTCTAAGGACCTAAAATCTGCTGTCTTGGAGCTAGCCAGGAGACACGCCCACCTTGTGGTCTGCCACTAACACTACTTATCACCTACAGGAGCTGTTCTAATAATTACACATCTCCCTCCTTTGGCCTATTTTGAGTTTTGCTCTCCCTTCCCATCGCTCCTTTGCCCTGGTCAGGAGGTGGGCCAGCCTCTGAGCATGAGTGAGGTGGAACACAACCCCCTCCCCTCAGTGGATCTGAGGTCTGAAAATTTGGTTCCAACACTAGCTCTCCTGCTTCATTGTCCATGTGATCACGAGCAGATCCTTTCCCCTTCTGGGCTTCAGGCCATCGATAAGTGGTTGAACCCCACGCCCCCAAAGGTCTCTTCCAGCTCTAAATCCAACCATCAGATGACTTTAGCACAATCTGCTGTTGTTGTTTAGCCACTTTCAGTTGTGCCCAACTCCCAATGACCCCACTGGGACTTCCTTGGCAAAGATGCTTGGAGTGGATTGCCAGTTCTTCCTCCAGCTCATTTCATAGATGAGGAAAGCAGGGTTAAGTGACTCATCCAGGGTCACACAGCTAGGCCAGACATGAACTGTTCTCACCATGTCTACAGTCTGTACAGCCCAAGGGACAACCTGCCCCTGTTCCTACATCTACCACAGCGTGTCAGAAGCTCCTGCTTTAAGACCTCCTCCTCCCTTACCCCAGATCTAGGCCTGTCTACCTGGTCAGAAGGAAACTAGGTTTTAATGAGCTTAATAGGAAACAATTGGGGTAATGATGATGCATCTGTACATACATTGTATTTATATGTGTATGTGTGTGTGCATGTGTGTACATTCCAGATTATTATTAAACGAAGGGCTGTAGGATTTAATGCTGCAAGAGACTTTAATGTCACCTAATCACAGGATATTATAGGCACAGGAAAGGGAAGTGACTTGTTCAAAATCACATAGATGGTAAGAACAGTGCTAAGCCTGGAACCCAGGTCTCCTGGCCTCCAGAGGCAGTGCGCTCTCCTCCAGAACGTAACTCCCAGGGCACTTGTCCTCCTCCCTCCCCCAACGCATCTCTGTCCATCTCTAGTGATTTCCATCCAAACAACAGGGATGGACATCACATTGCAGGCATCCTCTCAGATAAGTTCAGAAAGCCCCTGGAATTGGCTCTTGACATACATGGTGAAGAAATCCTTCTAGGGAATTCTGCCTCAGAGTTTCCCCTCCCTCCCCTAGCTATGTTAAGGCATGTCCATGTGAGCTGTTCTCTGGTGCCTGAAAGCTCCCAGCTGGAGCAGTCTCAGTGTCACTCTTGTTTCTGTGCTAAGACTCTGGGGTAGAGGCTGGAACCCCAGAGAGCAGGAGACACTCAAGTCGGAGGGAGGGTGCCAGACATGGTCACAGAAACCATTCAGCAGGCATTGTGCCCACCCTCCCTCCTGATGGGGAAGGAAGAAAGAAAGCCAATGACGAGCAGAGCCCCAGGTGCCCAATGCAGGGCCTGAGGCAAGTTGTTTATCTCCTCTGGACATCAGTTTTCCTGTCTATGAGGTTTGTGGGATAGTGGGAGCCTTGGCAGATAAGAAGGGAGTACAGAAGTCCATGGGATTATTAGAGACTCTCTACGCGATCAGACCTGATGTCTGGGGCTCAGCCAGAAGACAAGGTGCTCACCACCAAAGGCCAGGTCCCAGTAAGGGAAGCCCAGCAGAAGAGTGTTCAACAGTAAGGGAAATTTTAGGAACACAGATGGGAAACATTTTAAAAAGACACAGAGTCTAGCTGCTTCCATATCTGTCTACCTTCTGTCTGTCAACTGTCCAGACTAAGGAAAAGCTGACCCATCCATGATACCCGCAGTTTAAGGTAGGTAGTATAAGGAGGGGAAAATATTACTGAAACACAAAAACACAGAACATATTCCAAAGTGAAAGACAAAAGTTTTCTGGTTATCTCTGCCAATTCAAAGGAACACAGTGTTTAAAGCAGAAAGTGATTTGTAGTACACTGTAGCAGGCTAAATGACTTGTCCAACATTTTAATGGTTTTCAGTGTCAGACTCTTCATGACCCCATTCAGGATATTCCTGGCAAAAGATACTGGAGTGATTTGCCATTTCCTTCCCCAGCTCATTTTACAGATGAGGAAACTGAGGAAAAACAGGGTTAAATGACTTGGCCAGAGTCACACACTTTGGAAGTGTCTGAGACCAGATTTGAACTCATAAAGACAAGTCTTCTGGACTCCTGGTCTCACACGCTTAAGCCACTGTGGGCCACCTAGTCAGAATGTGAAGCCAAGCCTTCTGGTTCCAAATCCAGAAGTTCTCCACTCTCCCAAAGCACCTTCCTCTGATAACAGACAACTAAGGGCTGGCAGGATCACAGGAATGTGTTTTGTGGCCAGCGCAGGAGACAAAGATGGATAGAAAGAGGTGAGAAACCTCAGATCTCACATAATCGTGTCTCTTAGAAAGTGAGGAAAGGAAACTGTATCTACTCTTAGTTTAAGGGGAGGTGGGTCTTCAGCCCTAGAGAAGGAAAGGGCAAACTGCTACAGTATCTTTGCCAAGAAAACTCCACATGGGGTCATCAAGAGTCAGACATGACTAAACAAGGCCTTGAGTACGTACAAAAGAATGACTTTTCCATTGGTATCTGGCAGATTTCCAGGCCCCAGAAGAGTCTCCACTTATCCAATACTTTCCCTTCCCTTGGGAAAAGGAGCCTGAACTCCCTCCTGCCTGGAGGATTCAGGAAAGAGGAAGTGAGTTTTGCAGGCCCCTGCTATTGCCGGGGGAACATATTGCCTCCCACTTGAAGCTTCTAAATGTCAGGTGTTACCCAAATACCAAGCATTATTAATCATTTAAAAACCATCCAAGGAAATATGGTCACAACCAAGCATCCTGGTGGGAGTGTACTGGACTGAGAGCCAGAAGAAGCAGGCTCTAGCTCAATATTCTGCATCTAGCAAACTTAGTGACCTCGCTGTGCCTCACTTTTTCCACTAGGCTTCTGTTTCCCAATGGACGTGATCAGACAATACATATGGAGTACCATGAGTTCCTTGGAATTAAGTAGTTCTAAATGGGTGACTACAAAACAGCAATATAACAGCAGTTTCACCCCACCCTGGGCTGGGCTGGGGTCCCACAGGAACTCAGGCTAGTGCCTCCCACCTTTGGGGAGGTCAGGTCAGACGCTGCTAAAGGACACGGGGTCAATAGCAGTTCTTGTGCCTCCAAGGTTCCCTAGGTCTCTGCAGTGGAACAGAGTGACCTTCCTGGCCCTCGCCCTGGCCTGTGCACTGACAGGCAGAGCTCTGAAAATTTAATGAGGATCCCTTAGGGATGCAGCAGGCTCTCTGCAGCACTGCCCCGATCCAAGGTCTGAGTGCCCCAGGCAACAGATTGAGTGCCAAGAGCACAGCTGAGAGGATACGTAGTAGTGCTAGTGAGAGCTAGGATAGGATTACCCTTCCCTTAGAGTTGAGGAAAAGTAGATGTTCCTGCTTCATTACCTGTGTAATATTTGTGAGGTGAGCCCTGAAGGCCAGGAGCCAATTTGTGAGTAATCAGTATCTGAGAACAAACAGGTTATGGGCAGGTTTAATCGGTTCTTTGAGGTATCATATTTTCAAGGTGTGCAAATGGACTGAAAGTGGAACCCTGGGAAGGAAGGGCAAGTGACTCAGGGAAACAGGAGCACAGAACCCAGGAGAGGTTGGCAGCCATGAAGAGACCATCTCTAGGGGATCATCAGCTGCAGGGCAAGGCCAGGCTCAGGAATGACTTCGATGGGCAGAAGGGGAGGACTCAGCCAGACTGTCCTGGCAGTTAGGGGCAGATGAGGAACACTTAGGAGAAGATTCTTAGACTTCTCAAACTAAAGTCTTTGGCTCTGTTTTATCATACTCTTTCCCCTTAAAATCCTTTTTGAAAATTTTTGGAAACTAAGGGGAAGAAAGGGCTTATCTTCACCCAAATCAAGAATTTTGGGGGGCCTTGAAGAACCAACCTCAGGGTCATTTTACAGAGGAAGAAAGTAAAGTGACACAGATCCTAAGTGGGACTCCCAGTTCTGGGCTCTTTCTACCATAAAGCAACATCTGGGATGAAGTGTGAGTCCTGTCCCCCTTCCTATAACTTGAATGGTGTCTAAGTGTCTTCCAACTCTAAATCCCATGACCACTGTACAGGGCACTGCTCTCCCTCAAAGAGGGAATCAGCCCCTGGTGCTAGTGGGAGCCTGAGACAGCACAGCAGCTATTGCCCCTCTGGAGATAAGACATCCAGTTACTCGTCTTCCAGTCAGAAGGTCTTGGTTGGCCCTGGGAACTGCCCATGCTTCTACCTCCTGCTGCCTTTCAAGGGGATCTCCATCCGCACTTTGTGTTTGGCAGTACTTCTGACACAAATCCTTTCCTTGCCTCCTTCAGTGGGAGTCACTAACACCTCTGCACTCAGATCCATGGAAGGTCACACGTCTCCTCAAAATGTCTTGGCCTAAGACTTAAATATCTGTTCCCAAAGATCTGATCACTGGAACTAGAACAAGGCAGGAGTCCACAAATGATTGTTGAGTGAATGAGTGAAAGAATATACAAATGCATGAATGCCCCCTCTATAACAAAATCACAGTCTGGGAAGCCATCCAGGCACTCTCAGCAGAAAGGGAAAGCTTACCTATATCACTGAGATATGTGACCATGGGAAGATTTCTTACTTAGCTTTATTCACCGAATGGGCATTGCCTCAGTTCAACAGACCTGGCAGACCTTAGCTTAAAAAGGCCACTATGTCTGCAGCCATCCCCAGTCATTCTGATCTGTAGCTGGACATTGGACCCAGATGGCTCCAGAGGTGAGAGTGAGGCTGGTGATCTTGCATAGCCCTGCCTCACTTAAATCCAATTCACTTATATGTCACAGCATCACCTCCCTGATGTCATAGAATAAAGGGCAAACAGTAACAATGGGACCATGGAAGGACCTTGGGGATAAGCCGACCTGCCCCTCCCAAGGTCATACAGTAAGCCTGTGACAGCTCTGACTCCATATCCAGTGCCCTGAGCAGATGAAAAACACTTCACCCCGTTTCCTCACTGAATGTATATACATGCACGTGCATGTGGGTAAGCAGCTTCTTCTACACTTGGGGAGTCCCTGGGTCATCAGCAACACAGAATAAAGAAAGGCACAGCTGGAACAAGGAAGCCATAAGCCTGAGGCCCAGCCAGACGGCAGACCTGCTCATCTCTGAACTGATGCTGGCGAAGGCACATCTCTTATGGAGGGAGAGGAATCTCAGAATCTGGGGCTGTGATGGGCCTTAGGTGTCATCTAGTCCAACCCTGTCATTATACACGCAAAGACTGAGTCCCAAAGGGCCATGGCCAATGGCACATGGTGAGGTACGTGAAAAAGCTGCAAGTCTTCTGACTCCAAATTGAGGAGTCCTGCCTAATAAAAAGGCCAAGATTTATGTAAGATTACATAATAACATACTAAGATTTACACTTTAAAGTTTGCAAAGCCACTCCCATACATTATCTCATTTAATCTCCACAAAAGTTCTGAGGTGGGTGTTATCCTCAGGTTACGAGTGAGGAAACCAAGGCTAAAGATTAAGTGACTTTCCCAGGGTCAAAAAGGTAGAAAACGTCTGAGGCAGCAGGTGAAACTCAAATCTTCTGGATCTCCAAGTCTAGCCCTTTCTCTAGGTCCCTGTATGGTTCAGCCCAGCATCCACCGCTCTCTGGCATGGGTTGGTTTGGAGTGGGGAGGCATGAGTCTCTCCACGCTAGCTTGTTTCTCTGTATTGAACAACATCCCATGTGCCACATGCAAATAAGGGGCCCTTCTGGTTCACAGAGCCCAGTCCACAGCCAAAACCAGAATCACCCAACAGTGCCTGTGGTCATTTGGTGTTGCCCATGGACAGTCACAAACACTGGGAGAGTTTCCCAGGAATGGGAAGGCAGATGGTGAGTCTACTCTGAGCAAAGAGAGAAGGGCTCTGGGCTAGGAGAAAAGTCTAGGATTCTGGTGAGGAGGGCAATGGGTGGAGGGACAGCCAGATGGACAGTCATGATGGCTCCCATTTCTACAGTACATTAAGATTTACAAAGCACTCTAACTGCCTACACTAGAAGCTCTGGCCACAGTAGCCCAGTGGGTGAAAAGGACAGCTAAGGCCCTTTTAGTTCAGCCCTCTCATTTTATAGAAGGGCAAAGTGAGCCCACTGAGGGAAAATGACTGTCTCAAGGTCATAAAGCTGATTGATAGACAAAAAAGCCAAGACTAGAATTCAGAGCTCTTTAATACAACACGGCTAAAGCATCCTCCTCTGACCCTTCTTCCCCTAGCCATGGTGACCACTCAGCTTCCCTTCCCCTCTTCTTCTACCCTTGGTCTCCCCAACCCCACCCTGGCCAAAACCTTGACAAAGGGGCTTCAGACACCGAAACAAGACCACAGCCTAGGCAGCCCTGTAGATCAGGCTTCTGGAATGATCCCTTCCCAGAAAAATAACAGTATTCACTCCCATTTCTATAGTGCTCTAAGGCTTGCAAACTGCTTTCCTCACAACATCTGCATGAAGTTCACTATTATCATTCCCATTTTACAAACGAAGAAACTGACACTAAGGAGAGGAAGCATTTCACCTGGAGTGGGAATTCAGACTGACCCACTGAGGCAGGAGAGGGAATTCAGACTGAGCCAGCGTACACCAAGGTCTGCGCCTCTTTCTAGGCCACCACAAGCTGGTGTTGTACCCTGAACAGAGCAGCAAAGAAGGGCCCTTTCTAAGTCTCCAGGTCCTGTGGACAGATCCTGGTCAGGAGAGCAATGCCCATATCAGCCCAGCTCCAACAACTTGGTTTCCTCCTCTCCCATTCCACCTTCCTCACATCCCCAGACCTACCTGAACTTCAAACTCCCCTTCAGTTACAGATCTTCAGACAACTCTTACTGCCAACTTGAATGGGATGTCCCCAGGCTGAGTGGTTATGAGTCACCACAAGGAAGGCCTGGGAGGGCTGTCCCTTAGGTACAGGCAGGTCTCATCAAAGAAGGGAATAAGCATTTACATAGCACCTCCTACATGCCAGGGACTGTGTAAGTACTTTACAAATATTGTCTCATTTGGTCCTCATAACAACCCTGAAAAATACCCAAGGGGAAAAAACTTCCTGGCAACTTATTCTAGGTCTTGACCTCTCTATAAGACTTGGGCAAGTCTTTGAGCCTACACGAGGGAGAAGGGAATAAGCATTTACATAGCACCTCCTACATGCCAGGGACTGTGTAAGTACTTTACAAATATTGTCTCATCTGGTCCTCATAACAACCCTGAAAGGCGGGTGCTGTTATCATTCCCATTTAACAGTTGAGGAAACTGAGGTAACAGAGGTTGAGACCTGCCCAGAGTCACAAAGTTAGTGTCTGAGTTTGAACTCAGATCTCCCTGTCTCCAGGCCCAGAGCCTCTCCACTGCACCACCTTGGTTGCCTCTGTACAGTCATGCTACACTACAGCCTTGTGGAAAATCTGGCTCTCAATTACTAGGGGAAGTCAAACAGCTGCTTAATGAGGCCACTGATGCTAAGCCAACATGGAGGCTGATGTCGATCTGAGCTGTGAGTGGGAGGCCCTGGAGGGCAGGAGCCATTCTAGGGAAGGCTGCCTTACTTCTCTTGATGTCTTGTTGCCCAGAAAGGAGCAGGGAGTGAGATTAGGGATGGGTGGGGTGGGGAGGCAACCAAGACATGACTCAGGTTCCTACCACAGTTTGTCCCAGTCCCAGATGGACAAACAGATACTGGCCCCAACTACCCACTGAAGCTAAGATTGTTCCTTCAACTCCTCCCTTCCATTTGGAATCCTCAGACTTTCACCAGTACAAGGAGAAGAATTATGTGCTTCTGCCTCAAGAGGAAGATACGAAGGTAAAAGAACACTCAGTATTCTGCAGTCAGACTGTCTGGAGCATTGTTCCTTCGAAATAGGAACACAGGAACTCTGGGCAGGGCTGCCGAGGGACTGGAGGAACCCCTAAGGGTCAGCACATTCCTCTGGTCCCAGTGGCTGAAGCAAGACATCACAGGTGGCACATCTATTCTCTGGGTGCAGTTGGTTCAGCTAAGGGGATGGCATGAAAGGGAGACCCAAACTCTTGTCACAGACCCATGCTTTAAGCATTTTCCACTGAGGGGATTCACATCAACTGGGGAATGGCTGAACAAGTTGTGATATGTGCTTGTGATGGAATGTTACTGTGCTATAAGAAATGCTGGGCAGAATGTTCTCAGAAAAACCTGGAAAAACTTATATGAGCTGATGCAAAGTGAAATGTCCTGTGGACAAAGTAACAGTGACGTTGTAAGATGATCGGCTGGGAATGACTTAGAGATTCTCACCAACACAATCATCCAAGATGACTCTGAAGGACTCAGGATGAAGAGTGCTCTTCATCCCCAGGGACAGAACTATTGGTGTCTGAGTACAGACTGAAGTTTACCTTTTTTTACTTTATTTTTCTTGAGGTTTTTGGTCTTGTTTTCTTTCACCACCAATTAATATGGAAATGTTTTGCATGGCTATACATATATTCAATTACTTGCCTTCTCAATGACAGTGGGAGGAGGGAGAGAATTTGGAACGCAAGAGTTTTAAAAATGAATGTTAAAAACTGTTTTACATGTAAATGGGGAAAAATAAAATGCTAATATAATTTTTTTTTAAAAAGAGGCCCCATTGCCCTAATATCTACTTTCATATGAACCACAGAATGATAATCCCCGAAGGGATCTCTGCAGTCATCTTGTCTAAGCCACGCCTGAGGATTCCTGACATGTCCAAACGGTCATCCAATCTCCACGATCACCATCATCATCACATTTATTATGTGCTATTAACAGTCCATTTAATAATACACTTATTGAACCATTCTTGAATTTTCCCAGGAATAAAAGTTCACTGGCCTATATATTTTTCAGATCCTATTCTCTTCCTTTCTTTGAAAATTGAGACAACAGTTGTCCTTCAGTCCTGCAGAAACCCTTGTGTTTTCTGTGATCTTTCACAGATCAATGATAACAGCTTAGAAGTCACATCTGCTACTGCTTTGTGCACGTGAGGACATCGTTCCTCTGGGCCAGGTGACTTGAATTCACGGAGGGCAGCCAGGTGGTTTCTTTAATAACTTCTTATTTATCTAGGGTATCTTGTCATTTCCAACACAAAGAATAATTCTCCTTGGCAGGAAATCCAGAAGCATGACAAGAACTGAGCAGCTCTGAATTCTTCCTATTTTGGGGCACCGCCATCCTGTCTATCCTGGGCAGGGATTCTGTGCCATCTCTCCTGAAGCTCTTTTCTTTCCCCCAGCAGGCTACAAGGTAGAGTCCTGCTGTGCTAAGCTTCCCTCATGGGCACTGGAAGTAATTTCATAGGATTTGACAATACTGTTCCATTCATCTTGCTACCTGCTTTTGTTTCCATTTTCTGTACATGTCCTTTGTGTTTTGGTTTTATATCTAGATGAGATAAGTGAATTCCCTGTATATTTACACGGGTTTCCATAGACAACTGTCTCTTCAGGGATAATTTCCTCCTCAGAATTCCCAAGTTTCTTCTTGCGAGTATCCCATCCCTTCAGGCCTGATTTCCCCGTCTAGACTCTAGTCTGAGATCCTATGGAACCTTTCTATAAATCCTCTAAAAATCTGCTTTCCCCAAATCCTCAGAATTCCCAAGTTTCTTCTTGCGAGTATCCCATCCCTGCAGGCCTGATTTCCCCGTCTAGACTCTAGTCTGAGATCCTACGGAACCTTTTTATAAATCCTCTAAAAATCTGCTTTCCCCAAATCCACAATTCACATCAGACCCCGCCCAGTTTTCTTCTCCTTCATTACCACAAACTCTAGGAGAGAGAGGCTATTTCCTCCATTTCCATTCTCCACAAAGCTCCCCATCATTTCCACCCCAGTTCCTGATTGCTGGTGAGAAAATGGGAATCAGGTCCAATACAGTTTCTGCACATTTTGAAGGATAAAATTAAACATTAAGGAAAGTATCTGCTTTTGGCAGAGAAAAAGACCAAGCAGATGTCTGGATAACTGAAGTCTCTTAAGGCTGCTTCTGTGCCAGGCTCATGATCTCTTCTATTTCCTCTTTCCATCCAAATAGTCTGTGACACACTGATGACAAAATCACTTCACCACCTTCCACTACTGCTCTTCCCCTAAATACTCTCCACTATTTCTAACCTTCTCCCATACCCCCCATTCACATTCACATTTTCTTGACATACAATGACACCTTCCCCCACCCACCCTGAGCCTATTCCAGTCTTAAGTTTCATTCCACTACATCTCAATGATGTTTAGAAAGTCATACTGCCTTCCTGCACTAAAAGCTCCAATCAACTTCTCCTGCCTGTTTCTGAATGCCAGACATGTGAGGCCATGGGTTTTGCTCCAAGCCACTGTCTTAAATGTCATCTCATGGGAACCTCTGGGCACCCTGACTGCTGATCTTTCTTCACTGCAGCTGCCTACTCTAGACTCTGGCTTGGTGTATAGACAGTAGTCCCCTCTACTTTTGCTGCTGCCACTATCCTAGTTCAAAAACTTATCACCTCATGATGTCTAGTTTAAAGCCCTTTGGATCAGATTTCCAAGGCACCTGACAAATACATTCTTATCTTAGGCTAGGTACGCTCCATCCCTGGTAAGGAGTCTGTCATCCCTATATTTTAAGCTGTGGTCCATCCAGAAGACCAAATCATATTATCAGATACCACCTTCTTAGCCAGCTAATTCCTCCCCAAACCAGTTTTTCCCTTTTATATCCTATGTCTTCCAAAGGCAATAGTGAAGGAAACATGTGTGCCCCTGTGGTATTTAGTTTGTTCAAGAATTCAAAATCTCTGGCAATACTTTGTAGGTTCCTTCTGGCAGTATTATTTGTGCCCACATGAATCACCAAAAATGGGCAGCAGTTATATGTTTTGATGAGACTTAAGAGGTTCTGTCATGTTCTGGATACATGCCTCAGGAAGACGACAGACCTCTGATATTGTTTTTAGCAGGTAGACAAATAGCTGTTTCTGTCTCCTCAAGTAGCCAGATCAATTTCCACATGCTGGTAAAGCCCAACTTCTCTATTCCTGGGTGTGTCCCATCAGTATCACTGTCATGTCTTGCCAACTGTTTCCATCCCCCAAATATCAGCCAGATCCCCCTGCTCCTTTCACCACTCTGGTTCACCCTCTCAGCACCTTCACCTGAATTACAGTGATCTCCTTCTAACTGCCACTCGAGCTCTTCTTCAACCTCTCCTTCACATATTCCCTTAGTAAGTTTTTAATGTGTTCACTTCTAGAATTTAAAAAAGAAAGTCTTCTCCAGCACCACACTGCTGATCCTGGCACTCCAAGGTGTCCAAAATCTGACTCTACACTACATTCCCATCATTGTCTCACACTGCCCCATGTCACATACACTACAGTCAGTTCAACAACATTTGTTAAGCCTCTACCAGAAGGCACTGTGGTAGAGTGGACAGAGCACTGACTCTCTTGTCAGAAGAACTGGGCTTAAATTCAGCCTCAGACCCTTCATATCCATGTGAATTTGGGCAGGACATTAAACCTCTCCAGGCTTCAGTTTCCTCATCTATAAAGTGAGGGGGTTGGACAAGACAGCCTCTGAGGCTTCTTTCAGCTTTACATTTATATTTCTGACCTATAATCTTACTGCAGTACAGCACTAGTCTGTAGGGATACAAATTCAAAAATGAAACAACTTTTGCAATCCAGAAACTCGGATTCTTTTACTAGAGGGCTGTAACAAACATAGATAAATAAATTCAAGGTACTTTGAGAAGGGAGAAAACATCAACAACTGGGAGAATCACGGAAGGCTTTGGGGAGAAGGCAACATCTGAACTAGGTGCTTGAAGACAAAGATTCTGAGAGGCACAGAGGAAGAACCCATTTTAGACACAGAGGAAAGCTTGTGCAGACGCATGGAGCGGGGAGATAGGAGGCTGAGTTTGTGAAGGAGAGGGATGTGAGACAAGGCCAAAAAGCGGCTTGGAGCCAGATTGTAGGAAGCCATTGAAATAATATCAGCCCAAGAATACTGTATTTTCTTCTAGAAGCAACAGGAAACCCCTTTTTGAGCAGGGGTGTGACATAATCAATCTTGTGTCTTAGAAAGATTATTTTAGCAGCTGAGCAGAGGATTGATTGGAAAGAGGAGAAACTGGAATTAGGGAGACCAATCAGGATGTTATTTCAATAACATGGGGAGAGGTGATAGAGTTCGACCTGAGCTAAGGTGATATCAGTGTGCCTAGGGAGGAGACATGTTGGTTTGGAAACTCGCTGAATGAAGGAGGTAAGGAAAAGGAAAGAGTTGAAAATGTTTCTGTACCTGGATCACAGACAGTCCTCAGATAAACGCTGTTAAATCCCCTGCTTCCCCATTCTACTGATGCTTATTCTCAGCTCCCACCACCTGTAAAGTCTCCTAAAAAGAGTTCAGCTTAACTCCTCACACAAGAGAAACTAAGTGGATGAAGAATATCCATTGTCCAGTTTTGACATTCAGTTAGAAGGATTACAAATTTAGATCTGGAAGGGACTCAGATGTTTCTGAGTCCAGGTACAAAGACAGCTCGTAGAACTAACCCATAAGTGCACATATTTTGAACAGATTTAGCAAATGGACGATAAAATAAGTAAAGAATTGAACAAGAAAAGAAGAGTAGGTAAGGCTGCCTTTGGCTTTTAAAGATCCGCAGCTTCTCCCTGAAACAAAGGCCAATTTTTTAAACATCAATATAGTCTTAGGGATGTGACTGGTTGCAAGTCATGGAATACCAGTCTCCAAAGAATTAAAAGCACAGGTCCTACAAAAGACAAAGGAGAAGTACATCATGGATGTGAGCATGCTGCAAAATGCTACCAGTGAAGAATTGTACTAGTTGTTATCAAAGAAAGGTCTGACTGGAAAAGGAGGTGGGCTGATCAGCTAGCAAAAATGCACCATCACCAATGAACAGCCTCTGGCTTTCACAGGTGTCTCCTGATACCAGAAGATCTTTGTGCCCAGAAGGCAAAATCAGGAATAAATGGTGGAAGTCATAAAGACATGAATTTAGTCTTCATGTCAGGAAAAAATTCCCAACGCTAAGAGCTGTACAAAAGGATTTCCTACAAGCTGGCGACTTCTCTCTCTATGGAGGTCTTTGAGCAGAGGCTGGATAACCATTTGTCAGCTATGTTACATGAGAGATGCCTTTTGTGCATGGGCTGGACAACATGGCTGCCAAGGCTCCTTCCAGTTTTCAAATTCTGTGCTTTTGTGATCAAGGGAAAGTAGAGGATTTACAGTAGGGCACAGATAAGCTTCATAGAGGGTGCACAGGCACAGAAGAGAAAGTATTTCCCCTATTGGAATGTGAAGTTCTTGAGAACCCAGCCTCTCATGTGTCTATCGGTGTATACCCCAGTGTTTGGCACAGGAAATTATACATAGTAGGACCTTAATTAATGTTTGTTGAAGTTTTAGGTTATTTCTCTGGCCTAATCTCCCTCCTCAGAATATAAGAGCTCTCTGATATGAAGGAACTTGTATCCACTCTTGTCATGAGTAACTCCTCAACCATGGGCTTCCAAATGGCCCCACTTTACACACAATAGCAGCCACTCATTCCATCCCCAGTCCCAGTCAGAAATACTCTTTCTCCAGTGACTTAAAGTTGCCCAAACACAAACTTGGGTACCTAAAATAAATAAAGAGACCTAAATAGCCAAAGAGTCTGGGGACAGGCATAGAAACACAGGTTCAAAGTTCATCTTGGAAGGTAAGTGGCCAAAAAGGCTGCTGCTTAATAGAATGAGAAGTAAATCCCACAATATACTTACCCCTCCACATCACTGTCCACTAGGAGACGGACTAGAATGCCAGTCACAGCAACAAGAATTGGGTAGTGGTCTACACTCTCCAAACCTGGGGAGGATATTGCAGTTAGTCTTCATCCCAACTATCCCAGCTTACCTTTCTGCTTCAATCAGCCCAAATGTCAAAGTGTGATTTTGGTGGCCTCAGAAGTATTCCTGAATTCTGGAAGGGAATCTCTTTTCCTAAACAGCAAATACTCTAATCGTTAATTCCCCAGGCATCTCCTCAGTCACCCAAGGGCCCACATAAGGAAGATAGACATATTTGGAGTCAAAGGGAGAGCACCAAACCTTCCTCCACCACCCCAATTCCAGAGGCTCAGGATAGTGAAGGATGTGGAAGAACATGTGTTCTACTAGGCCTTGAATGTGGGGGAGCTCCCCCTAGAAACTGGAGCTTGGAATGGGAGCTGGACCAAGATGAGATGTCGAAGTAAATATTTCTGAGATGGCATTTGAGGTTTTATTTCAGACTAAAGAACAGACTAGAGGGAGACTCACCTGGCAGCCGGAGATTAACCACTCGGTCAAACAAGTTTCTCTCTGCTGTCACACGGTTCAGGACCTGGTTCAGTAGCTGAAGGAGAGAGAGGAGGTAGGCTTTGAGGGGAAATCCCTAAGGTAGTGCTAGTGTTGTTATTGATATTTTACAGGTGAGGAAGCTGAGGCTTTAGAGACTGGGGACCTTTCCACCGCAAGCCCCTGCCTGAACACAGTAAATAAGTGAGAACATGTGAGTAGAAAATCAAAAGTCTGACAGCAACCAGGAAACTTCCTATTTGCCTGAGTGAATGAGGTTCAGAATGCCCAAGGGGATCAATTCTAAGAATATGCTAGGAAAAGCAGGTGGCAATACACAGGGGAGGGCCACTAGGACAGAAGCTGCACACCAGAGGGCAAAGGCTGTTGACCTGAGGAATCATAGGAACAAGCCAGATTTAAGTCCTTCAGCTCTGGGCACTGTCCTGCCTTCCTGCCACTCTAACGTACATATCTCTGTACACGGTTAAAGGAACTAAAGGACAGAAAGAGAATTTGCAATAAAAGTGTCTTCACCTGTCGTATGACATGGCCTGTACTATGATGGACAAGGCTGATGAGGGAGGAGACTGAGTCACCCTGACATCTGAATGATGAAGGAACTCAAGAAGAAGCAGTGGCTATTCCAAGAACACAGACCCCAGAGGGAGGACGAAAGCCCTAGAGCGACAACTAAGAGGCCAAGTCAGCAACAAGAAACCAATCAATCAACCAAGTATGTACTGAGCACCTGTTGCCAAGCACTAGGAGCTTTTGCTTGGCTAGGTGCTGAAGATACAAAAACGAAAATTAAAAGTACCCAATCTCAAGAAGTTTACATTGTACTAGAGGATCAACATGCATAAATGTGGTTTGTTTTGTTTTAGGAGGGAGCAGGATGGTTTGGAGACAATTGGGGTTGAGATTTGAACCCAGGAACTCCTGACTTCAAGACCAGTACACTATCCAGTGCACCACCTAGCTGCCCCTGCATATGTGTTGATCATGCTAAATAGATAGAAGGTGATGGAGGTAGGGCACTAGCAGCTGGGAAGATCAGCAAAGACTCTACTTACAAAGTGATACTTGAGCTGTATTAAAAGAAATGAGAGATTAAGAAATGGAGGTGAGAAAATGATGCATTCCAGACACAGGGAAGGGGAAGGTAATGCAAAGACATGGAGATGGGACACAGAGTGCTATATACGAGCAACAGAAAGGTGAACTGAACTGGACCACAGAATGCATGAAGGGCAACAAACCTGGGAGGCTCTAAGTGTCAAAAAGAGGAGTTTGTATTTACTCCTAGAAGTAATAAAGAACGACTGGGATTTGTTGAGCAGGGAAGCCATGTGGTCACCTCCATGCTTTGGGAAGTAGCTCTTTACATCTCATTGTGCAGAGGATAGCTGGAAGTGGGGAGAGACTTGTGGTCGGGAAACCCAGGAGGAAGCTCTTGCCACAGTCCAGTTGATAAGGGCTTGAACTAATGTCGTGACTATGAGGATGAAGGGAACAGATATGAAAGATGTGATGGAGGTAGAAGTGATAAGCAACAGTAACTGACTGGACGTGTGGAATAAGTGAGAGTGAGGAAATGAAGATGACTGACTGGAAAGTGGAAATAAGAGTAAGTCTTGAGGGAAAGACAATGAGTTCTGCTTGAGTCCTACGAAGTTGGAGATGGCTACAGGATGGCCAGTTTGAAAGATCTAGTAGGCGGTTACTAATAGACTGGAACTCAGGAGAGACTCTAGAGCTGGGCATCTAGCTAGTCAGTCCATTTATGAAATGGCAAGTCTGTGCCAGGCACTGTGTTAAGCACAGAGATGATACCTGAGCCCATGGAAGGGGATGAACTCACCAGATGAAATGGTAGAGAGCAAAAAAGAGCAGAAGGCTGAGTGTAGGAGTCTACAAGGCCACCCCACCCCCAAAGTTAGGGAGTGAGCTGTGCACATAGAAGGAGCTGTTAGGTAATAGGTGGAGAACCAGGAAAAAGCAGTGTCATGAAAACACAGAGGAGGGAGAGGCTCTAGGAGAAGACGGTGCTTGACAGCAACAGTTACAGAGAGGTCACAAAGGTGAAAAAAGGCCATCAGTTCTGACTGCTTCTGATCACCGGTAACCCTGGAGACACCTGTTTCAGTTGAGGTCAAAAGTCAGATTACAGTTGCCAAGTGAATGAAAGAAAAAGTGAAAGCAATGAGGACAGAGAGCTTTTTCTAGCAGTTTGGCTACAAAAGGATGAAGAGACTCAGGACAGAAGCTAGAAGGGATGGAAGGTTCTAGAGAAAGTCTTTAAAGATCAAGATAGACAGGCATGTTTATAGGCAGACAGGAAGGAACCACTGGAGAAGAAGAGATCAGACATAGGGGTGGGTAGGATGGGGAGATGAGGAGAGACGATGACTGTGGAAAAAGAGGAACCAGAGAGATTACAGCTAAACTAATAATGAACTCGGACAACTATGTCCCGACTCATCTGAGCCATCATCCTGGCAATGGAGCCTTACAATATAGAAGGCATATGTAAGAGCAGGCAATTCAAAATAAACGTTCTTGTGGGACATGCTGGAGTGAAATCCAGGAAGGAGAAAAGCCAGCGGACATTATGGAGATGGGAGGATGAGTTTGGAAAAGTCATTCTATGTTCCCTGGGCCCAAGCTTCCTCAATTATAAAATGGGTGGGTTAGATCAGATGACCTTGAGGTCTCTTCCCACTCTGAATCTATGGTCCTCTGACATTTTTCCTCAGAACAAAAACATCTAAAAACCTACTTCTAATTTAGAATTAGGGTTAGAGGAGGCAGTAGTGGGTAAGTAGAAAGAGCCCAGAGTTTAGTGTCGAGGCCTAACTCGGAGCCTTGCCTCTGCTACTTACTGGATATGAGGCCTCCCTTTCTAAGCTTCAGGATCCACATCTGTGAAATGAGGTGACTGTATTAGATGAGCTATTCTAATAACCTTGCAGTTCACTTCTTAGTATTTATTTCTTTTGCAGTTATTCTGTGTGTGTGTGAGCCTTTCTATCTACATCTGTCTACTTATGGACATACACACACAAATATCAGTCTCCTCCATTAGAATGCAGCTTTTCATGAGCAGGGATGGTTACGTTTATTTGTATTAGTATCTCAGGTGCTGAGAACAGTTCCTGGCATACAGGAGGTACTTAATAAATATTGTTGACTGATTGATTTCTAAGGTCTTTGGTCATTTCCAGTTAAATACTGAATAATCATATGTGGGTGGGTGCCAAAACCAGAGGACCCAGGGACTGTGGCAGCAGCTGTGGAAGAAGAGGTAATTAAGGAATGAGTCTGATAGATGAGCTGAGGAAGGCACAAAGGCTCAGAGACCAAGAAAGCTAGAGAACTTGAAGCCTTGGCCCAGGGCTCAGAAAGGAGCAAGCTTCCCAGGACCAAAGGACAAAATTCCTCTAGATTGGCTCCAAGGAGTTCTATCCCAGGAAACTGCTTTGGCAAACAGCCCAGGCTAGATCTAATAATATACTGCTCCCCAGCTAAACTATTCCCCTGGGCCTGACACAGAGAGGCTGGTGAGCTGCTGGGCGCCATATCTGTACTGCATATCCTCTTACAGGCTTGGAGATGTTCAGGTACACCAGGAGAAAGGATGGCAATGGGCAGCAGTGGAAGGACAAATGGACTTGGAGTATAAAACTGGGTTTGAATGTAGACTGTCACTGACTGACTAGCCATGGGACTGCCACTTAATCTCTCAAAGCCGTGCCTGCACTATCAACCTCACAGAGTTATTGTAAGGAAAATACTTTGTAAATGTTGTTTAGAAAAGTGATCTCATGTCGCTATTACACTCAGTTCCCTTTGCACTGCCCCCAAGCACAGAGCCAAGAGCTGCCTCCAGCAGGCCTTGGTGAAAAGAAATGAGAATTCCTAATAGTCTGTGCCAACGCTTGCTAGGGTGGCAGTCCTGGGGGTCCCAAGGAGATAGACAGACAAGCTGAGGGTGGAAGCCTCAAGGCTCCAAATGAGAATGTCCAGGGTACCCCTGGCCCTAGCACCAACCTGTGCCAGCCGTCGCAGCAGCAGCTCAGAGGAGGGTCGATTCCAGTCCAGGAAGATCTCAGGGGCCAGGGTGACAGTCATCTCCAGTACCCGGAGCAGGCTCACGGACAGGTCAAAGCAGGTAGCACACACCTTCAGTTGGCGACTGTCCACGAAGTTTCTTTCCAGGCGCTCGGCTGCTTGTTGAATCTGAATTATCCCACCCCACCCCCACCAAGGGGAGGATCAGCAGTGCCGGCTCCCCGGGCTTGGGGGCACTGAGATGTCCCCCAAAGCTAAGTCCTCTTTTTTTCCTCTTTCCCAACAATACTCCCAAGGACTCCACTGGAGAACATCTCATCTGCTCCTGCAGCCAGCCTGCCTTTCCCAGACTGTAGGATCAGCTTCACTTAGGGATCAACATTTTAACAGGATCCCAGAACCTAAAGCTGGAAAGACTTTAAATACCTAGACCAACCTCCTCATTTTGTATCTGGAGAAACGGAGACCCAGGGAGCAGGGGAAGTGCTTTGTCCAAGGTCACATAGCACGTAAAGTCAGGACTCAAACTCAAGCCCTCGGACCCCAAGTCCTATGCTCTTGTCACTCCTGTTTCCATACTAGCTCACCTCCTGGATCATTCCAATGAACTCAGAGAAGGCCCAGTTGAGCTGATTGAGGACACTGTTGAGGAAGCTAGGGGCCATGTCACGGTCACTCCGTAGCAGGTCAGCCATATGGTCCTGCAGTAAGGTGGAGGGGCACGGCTCTGCAAGCAGAAAGAAGGCATGTGGATTGCGGGGGCCCAGAGAGATCGTCCTCCACATCCTGGGCACACACCCAATCCTTCCAAACAGGCTTTGGGGACATCGCTGTTAGTCCAACACAATCATTTGGCCTCCAAAGCGAAGCCAGAGGCTGTCTTGCCCCACTTCCAACACTTGGGGCACCTCTCTGCAAGGCCAACTTCCCCGGAGACTGGATACAAGTGGTCTGCATTTCTTAATTTATGCCAAAGTTCAGGCCTGAGGTTTGGCCCTAATCCGGCTCTTCTCATTTTTTTCCCTGCCTGCCTCTTCTACTACCATATCTGGCCAACTAAAGTGGACAGAACTGGATTATAGATTTAGCACTACAAGAGGTCGCAGCATCCAGAAGAGGGAAGTCAACAGTGTCAGAGGAGCTAAAAAGGATCTGGGTGATTACTGAGTCAAATCCTCTCATTACCTGGGTGATTACTGAGTCAAATCCTCTCATTTTACAGATGAGGAAACTGAGGCTCAGGGGTTAAGGAATTTGCCTAGGGTCACACAGTCAGTGAATATCTGTGGCAAGATCTGAACCTAGATCTTCCTGACTCCAAGTCTAGCACACTGTCCACTATATCGTGATGCCTCTGGCTGCCTGGGTCAGAGCAGGATTCTCCTGGAGCCCAAGGAATACTTGCTTCTGCCATTCACTCTCCTTTACTTGGTAGTTCCTGCCACAGCAGAGCAGGATCCCATCAGCGCCAGCCCCCAGGCTGAGGATCAAATAAAAGGTAGAGCTCATTTTTCTCTAGGTGCTCATGGTTCCTTCTCCTGGATCTTGGGGAAAAGGCCAGTGGCCCCAAGCTGGGTGGAGAGAGCCTTCTCATCACTCTTTCCCAGGAGTTGCTACCAGTTCTGCTGCTTCCCTCTGATCCCTTTCCCCACCCTTCTCTCCCCCTCCCCATCTTCTCCCCTTCTCTCCCCTCCACTCCCTTCTCTCCCCTCTCCCCTCCCCATCTTCTCTCCTCTCTCCTCCTCCTCCCCATCTTCTCTCCTCTTCCCTCTTCTTCTCTCCCTTCCCCCTCTCCTTTTCCTCTCCCTCCGGCTATCCTGACTCTTTGCAGTCCCTCCCACATTTTGTTTCAGGCATGCCTTTGGCTCTAGGCCTGACAAGACACTATCTCCTCAGCACAGGATCTGCTCTGTTCCTGACCCTGAAAAATTCTCCTTCAGTCCTGCCCTGTCACACCTCATTCATCATCCTCAGGGAAGCCCTGCCTTCCTCCGCACTCTCCTAGATACTCTACTTCCCCAGCCCTGTCATTTTAAAAGGCCTGTCCCAGTGCTAAGTCTGTGTGCTCCATCAAGGGTCTGCCAGGACCCCAACCCTACAGTTATAACTGACAAATTTTAGGCCTCCAAACCCAGGACTATAACAAGCTACTCCAGGTCCTCAGTCCCAGGATCATAACTGAGCTTCCCAGTCTAACCAATCCCATCATTACAATGAGGTTATTTCAATCGCATAGTCCGAAGGTGTTCTAAAAAAAAGGGGGTATGCCAATTCAGTGCTAGAATAGCGCTTTCCCAGTCTTCTAGCTTGAGGGTCCTCTCAGGGCTGTTCTCAGTGCTAGAAAAGGGTTAATGCAGCCTAATCCTACAAAGCCCGTCATTATAAACGTGCTGCCCTTGTTCTCCAGGGCCATAATAAGGTTCTCTTAGTGTGGCCACACTACACTGAAGTCATCCCTAATCTTTCTAACCACTATAATGGCAGAGTTGCTTTTTTTTTCTCCTGTCCTTTAGTATTAGTACTAGTACTAAATTATTAGGGTTAGTACTAGAAAAAGTAGGCTGGGAGTAGGCCTGTTATAGCACTAGGGTAAGGGATGAGTTTTCCTATATTCTCACACTAAACTTCTGAGAGAACCCAAAATTCTACAAAGCTGATATGTCTGTCCTCAAAGCAATTCCCACGAAGTATAGCCGGAGTTGTGGTCCATGCTCACTTTGATTCCAAGGCAACTTGGCCCTCCATTCTCTTCTCAATGCTTCCTGATGTCCATGATTTTTACCTTTGGCTATCCTAGGGATACCTAGCCTGCAGCTAGGATGGTGGGAAAAGCCCTGCCACCGTCTGAGGACAAAGATGGCACCTGGGTCTGCTGGTCACATATTCCCTGACAGCGATGTCTGTAATCAGAGCTCTTGGTACCCTCTGTTCTGAGTGGCAAC
The DNA here is from genome assembly GCA_028658325.1 of Potorous gilbertii. Taxonomy (NCBI): domain Eukaryota; kingdom Metazoa; phylum Chordata; class Mammalia; order Diprotodontia; family Potoroidae; genus Potorous; species Potorous gilbertii. The sequence continues at coordinate 5,656,365 of CM053769.1, forward strand.
AACGGGAGAACCAGATAGCCTCTCTCTCCAGTCCTTCCCACTGAAAATCAATAGCTCCTGCTGCAGTAGGCTCCCAGCCCAGCATGCAGCTCACATTCCACCCTTGGGACAGGCTGGAGGCATCAAGACTTAGGCAGAGGGACTCAAGGATGGAGAGGCATAATACATCCCTGCTGTTAGCACACTAGATGACCTGGGATAAGTCATTTAACTTCCCTCTCCCTCAGCGTCCATGACTGAAAAATGAGAAAACAACACTAACCTATCTAGCCAGAATACTGCCATGAAATGAACCAAACAACTTTGTACAATTTAATGTATACTAAAAATAAGTAAATTTAAATTATATGCACGATTTAAAGAATCACAGCATAACCCCAAACTGCAGATAATCCACACTTGGTTTTCTCTAGTTTAGGGCACATTATAAAGGGAGTTCTTGTATTTTTTTGAGGTTTTGTTTTGTTTTGTCTTGCAGGAGAAGAATGGAGAGAGAAATAAATTTGTATCTTAATGTTAACTGAAGGCTTTCCTTTTATGTACTCAGCGATCCTGATGACAAAAGACACAGAAGGCATTACTGTCAAGTTTAGAGATGACACAAATCTTAAGGAGAGAGTTAAGAGATCAGAAGCTAGAAATGACATTCAAGAAAGTCTCAAAAGGCTGAAATAGGGAGTTGATATTCAGATTAAATTTAATAGAGATAACTGTGCATTTGGATTCAAAATATAAACTGCCCAAGTACAAAATGGGGAAAATTTGACTAGAAACAGTTCATGTAAAAAACAAGACAAGCCAAACCTAGGAGCCAAAGCTGCACCAACGCTCAGTGGTCTCAGCAGTGCAGAAGTTGTCTCCAACAATGGAGACTGCCTGCCCAGCATCTACTCTTCTTGTCTGTGTTTGCCCAGGTGGTGAGGCTTTCCTCCACGTCTCCTGATGCCTTGAGGCTCCCAGGGGAGCACCCTGGCAGTCTGCCTGCCATCCCTCTCCCTCACCACTTGACCAGCCCCCATCTCTTCCTAGCACACATCTACTTGGTGACATCTACTAGACTAAGAGCTCCCTAAGTTAGCAGTGGGAGGTGGCAACCAAAGGAGTCATTTCAGTCATACAATGTTAATAGAGTGGAGAGGAGCAAGTCCATGTTGTCTAGCACTAGGTGATGGCCCAGCTACTGTGCTCAGACCAAAGTTGGAAGATTAGGTCTAGTTCTGGGCACCAACAGGGAGAACAAGGACCACTATATGGAGTTGCCAGGAAGAAGATTTCAGCTCAATAGGATGAAAAACTTCTTAACCATGAGAGCTGCCAAATAGACTGGGTTGCCCTGTGAATTAGTAAGGTCCCTACCAGAGGACCTCTTCTGCTGAAGGGTGGGTGACTGTTTACTGCAGACATGTATGTACAAGGGGATGCTGCTTTGGCTACAGATCACTTGCTATGACTTGCAAAGTTCCTCTTAAGTCTAGGGTTTTCTGATTTTATGCTTTCTCATGCTGATTTCAGTCCCTGAGATCACAGTAGGATGTGTGATGCCCCAGATGTCCTGGGAGGAATGGAGAAATAGGCCAGGATCCTCCTAGACAAGTCATAACCTTCCTTCCTACCCTACCTAGGCTTCCCAGGGCATTTTGTTTATACCACTTTAACACATTTGTCAGTAATACTGCACATAATCCATTATGTTTGGGTCATCCCCTCTTGGACTGGGATCTCCATGAAGCCAGGGACTGTGTCTTTTCTAAATCTGGTGTCCCCCAGCACTGTCCACACAGCAGGTTTGTTGAGTTAATAAATGGTATAAAGGAATGAAATGCTGGCTGCAGAAAGAATCAAGCCTAGCTAACTCTATAGTTGAACCATTTAACTTGTTTTTTGTGGTCGGTATCACCAGGTCTTAAATTTGACAAACTGCACACCTCAGCTCAAAGGGCAACAGAAGGGCAGAGAGGAAAGAGCCCATCAGGGGAATCAGGGAAGAAAGGGAAGGGAAAAAACCACCCCAGATACATTAATATTACCATGGGCTAGAGCCAAAGCACTGAGATGGAAGGGAAAAGGATAGAAGAAGGGATGATGAAAGGTAGAGGAAGGGAGAAGTCAGTGAGGCAAAGGCAAGAAAAGTCAAGGTCAGAAACAGAGAACACTCCAGGCCTTGGCTGGGACGTCACTGACCAAGGGCATGAGAGAAGGCTAGTGGAGAAGGCCGACGACAAAAGACAAATCAAAAGAAACTGAGGAGAGAGATGAACTGAAAATAGAAGCAGAGGGGGGTGGAGAGGGATGGAGAGGGACAGAGCTGAGATGTTAAAGGGACAGACAGGAAGGCTGCAGGGGACAGTGGCCTTCAGAAGAGGTTTACAGATCAGAGACGTGCTCAAGTGTGGCGTAGCAGAGCAAGCAGAGGCCTTCCAGCCCAGAGAGCTGGGTTAGAGTCCTGCCCCTGTCACTAACACAATGTGTGACCTAAGGCAAAGTGCTCAAAACACAAAACCCAAAGAAAGGAAACAGGAAAGCTCTCACTAGCCCCTGGACCATGTGCACTGAGCTCTCCCTCGGTACAGGAAGCCAGGATGCCCTTGCCAGAGTCCAGCAGCAACCCCCCACAGGAAATCAAAATTATGCCAAACATTTGGCAGAAGAACTTCAGGTCCAGGCCAAGATGTGCTCTGGTTAAACCAGGGACCTGGGTCACCTCCTGCCCCTGACTAAGAACTTTGCTCTCCCCTTCCCTCTTTTCATGCCCTCTCCATTCTGGTATTCAGAAGCTCCAGCTGTTAGTCCTTACACCAAAAAGGGAGGCTTCCCTACCTCTACCCCCACCCCCACCCTTAACATCCAGTACTCACTCTGCAGGCTGGGGAGGTTGGCATCCTCGGGTTTTGTCTTCAGAAGATGAGGCAGCCGAGTGTAACGATATCCAAATCCACAGCCCTGAAAGATAAATGCCAGGTTGGGGCAGGTCAGGCGGGTGTTCCTTTCTTCTAGCCCAGGACCCAGATCTTGCCTGTCCTCCAACACTGCTTTCTTCCTACCTCTTACCATCAATTGGTTCCCACCCCACCGGACGTCTAAATCCTAGAGCCAGCTCATGTCCCTCAGCACCTGTGTTGTGGCAGTATCTCCAGACCTCTGGATCCAGGCCTTTTACCAAAATTTTCTTGTATTGCCTCAGCAGACCCCAAATCTTACTGCCCTCTCTGACAGTTCCCTGACCCAGCTCCCTTCTCCTTGCAATCAGACACCTTATTCCCTTCCCTTCTCCCCATACTCCCACCCTTACCCCCGCCCCACTGCCCAGCTTGGTGCTGATGGGCACAGAGAGACATTTTCAAATGTCAAATTGACTCAACTTAGAAAGCACTGATTATGAACACACTCGAAGAGCCAGACTTTTCCTGAGGGCAGCAGGACCTACATTTCCAAGTATAAACCCCACCCTCAGTGGCAAATCCAAACAACTAGCCACAGGCAGGAGGGGCACGTCCCCCACCCTCTGAGCCCAGCAAGGACCTCTGTACCAGAGGAGTCACAAGAGCGATTACCCGCCACAATCGCACAAGGATCCAATTCGTCTGAGCCCAGGGACGCTGCTCATAAGGAGCAAGGAGGTTCTTCATCATGGTGATCCGCCTGCCAAGGGGGAGGGAGCGTGTCAGTAACCTCTAGATAGCGCCCTAGATTTCTAGAAGAACGTGAGGGTCTAACTACGGACAGCGCCACATGCTTTTCGAACCCAGGGCGAGGTGATGTCTCTGTTACATGAGAGGGTTCAATGGAGTGGGCAGAAAGGAATATATCATAAAAATGACCGTGGAATAAGAAATAACTGGAAAAATGAAAAGACAAAACAAGTACAGGAGGTAATGAAGGTATCCTGGTTTGTCAAGACGTTAGCATCTAAATTGGGCTGAGAACACAGGAGGAGCCTGAAAGAAGCAGTTCACTCTTGCATCAACAGAGTGAAGGAAGGATCCAGGAATGTCAAGTCATAAGTGGAACTGGCCAGACCGGTGCTGGTGTTGTTTCAGTCATGTCTGGCTCCGGGATCCCATTTGGGGTTACCTTGGCAAAGATACTGGAGTGATTTGCCATGTCCTTCTCCAGCTCATTTTACACATGAGGAACTGAGGCAAACAGGGTTAAGTGACTTGCCCAGGGTCACATAACTAGTAAGTGTCTGAGGACAGATTTGAACTCAGGTCTTACTGACTCCAAGGCTGGAATTCTATCTACTGCAACAGCAGCTAAAGGAACAAACTCGATTTCCTTGCCTTGTTGCTCTACAGAGGCAAGGCAAGAATACCTCACATGATCTTGAGCCACAAGGCTCATTCCAATCCTCCCTCCTCATATCCCTCTAGCAGCAATAAGTGTTTCTTTTTCCCCTTTTGTCCCTACTTGCCCCCACCATCTCCCCACTGTCCCACCACAAGCTTTAACTCCCACCACTAGCACAGGGTCCCAACCAATTGGGAAGGGGACTCCAGAACTCACTGATCCTCAGGTATTCTCTCCACAGCACGCAACGAGTGGGGATAACAGACATAGCTGGCCAGTGCTTGCATCAGTGAATCTCGGATGTCTGCGTGGGGACAGAAATGTCTGAGGATCCAGAAAGGGAGATGGGGACTGGAAAGGTTCATCATCGGACAAGTGGCTCAAGGCCTCTTTGAAGGCAAAAAGGCCAAGGATGGGTTTTCTCAACATCAATACGTTAGGAGAAAAAGATTATTCCTCTGGTTTACCAGACCAAACCCCATTCATCCAAGAGCTTGGGGTTTTTGTGGATGAAGGGTTAAACCAGGGGGCCCCAAACTGTGGGAAAATGAACAGGTATGGCCTGAGTCCTAGACACTTACGTCCAGGGTCTATAGGACGGGATGGATTAGAAAGGCATTGCTTCCTACAGGTTTGACTTCCTCTGGCTGAGAGGCCAGCACAAAATGCAACCATACCTTGAGTCTGCTTCACCCACCTGACACTTGACAGAGCTGGGACACGACAAGAGGAAGATCTGACTATGTCACTCCCCTGTTTAAAACCCTGCAGAGGCTCCCATTGCTTTTAAGTGAAAATACAAAGCCCTCAACCTGACGTGTAAAGGCCTCTGCTCAATCTGGCTCCCATCTACCTCTTTAGCCTTATTTCACAATAATCCCTGTTATCTAGTCTAGGTTCTGACTACCATGAGTCACTCCTCAGACCTGAAATACCACCATCTACCTGCACACACATGCATTAGCTTCCCCTCTTCAAGACTTCTGCTCAGAATCATTATCCTCCTATGAGGCTCAGTGGGGTTGCCACTTTCTAGGGGATGCCATCCCTACCTATTTGACCACCCTCCGGTTCCTCCCCACCTCCAGTCATTCATCTCCTCTCTCACCTGAAATTAAGTTATTCAGATGCATACTCCCCATCATGAAAGCTCCTTAAGGAAAAGCACTAGGTTTTTTTGTTTTTGTCTTCATATTCTTAGCACCTTGCATGTAGTAGGCACTTAATAAATGCTTGTCAAACTGAATAAAAAGACTAAAATCACTAGGAAATTAAACCTTCAAGAGTTGCTCGTTTTCCTGGCTCAGTCCACTCCTGGTACAGTCCTCTAAGAAGTGAGAAAAGCACCTCACCTGTGCCCACAATTCTTGTGTCTGCAAAGTGTTTGGCTAGAATCGCAGCAAGGCGGGTCAGCGTCTCCTCGTAACCTGTGAAGGGAAAAGTCTCAGGATTCAGCCCAAGGACCTTGGAGATTTTGTGCTTGGGGTGAGAATCTAGCCCAGAATCCAGGCAAATTGGCTCCAAGAAGGCTTCCATCTAGTGTGAAGGGGAAACACTCTTCCCCTTCTATAGTTAGAATCTTCAAACACTTTTGCCAAGAGACCTGATCATCTCCTGCTTACTTCTCCAACTCTTCTTGCTCTATGGAAAGATTTCTTGCCTCTTTGGGCCACAGCTGCAGAACCCCTAGTCATGGCCTGGCTCAGTTAACAGACTTCTCCTCCTTGTGTGTGCTCAATACACAAAGGGCTAAGGGAGCCCTAGGGATCTTAACACGGAGAAAAGGGAAAGCCCAGGTAGTTATAACCAAGCACAAGATACCTGAAACACTCCATAGGACCCTTATAAAGGGGCATCATTATTTAAGCTAAGACCAAAGAGTCCAGACACACAGAGTACCTCAGACAGACCACAGAGTAGGGGTCCTACATGCCTGTCGGGTCTTTTCACATTTAATCCCAGTATGATAGGCCCTTCTTTTGCTCAAGGCCATTTGTTACAAAAGAGGAGAAAGCAGAAGGCAGCTGGGGCCTTGAGTCAGAGACAGGCAAAGCTCTGTACAGAACATCAGGAAAATTTATGTATCTGCCCCTGGATTTGGACCTCATTTTTTCTATTCCAGGGTCAGCTAGAGACAGAAAATCCAATGACAGAAAATCCTAAACAGCTGCATTTAAGAAAAAAAAAAAGGATCATTTTAGAGTTGGTTGCTATTCAATAGATCTGGTACGACCTAGAAATGTTTTTTAAAGTAGTAACACATTTCCTTCCCCCCTCAACCTCGACACTGGGTTAGGCTAAAGGAATGGGGAGGGGACCATAGGCCAAGAGTAGAAGCACGGCAAAGCCCAGCCCACGTCTAAGAGCATATCATATTGACTTTCCTTGTGTGCAAGGCACTTCTGTCCCTAGATTTACCAACATTCCCACATCAGGGCTAGGTGCATTCCTGTTCCTATCAAATGAAGGGTTCAATGGGGAAAGAGTATTGGATTTGAAGTATGAATGTTAGGGTTTAAATACAGTGGTAATCAAGTAAGTAGCCTGCCTCTGTGACCCTGGTTAAGTCCCAACCTCTCTAGGCCTGTTTGTGCCTCTGTAAAATGATGGGATCGGAACAGATGAGCCACAAGGTCTTTTTCAGTTCTAAATCCTGTGATTCTTGTTCCAAAGAGAAGAAACTTCTCTTCTGGCCCAGACGATGATTACAAAGTGGACCTGAAAAACCTGGGGAGACTTGTACGAACCGATGCAGAATGAAGTAAGCAGAACCAGGAGCACAGTCTATACAATAATAACATCATAAAAACAAACAATTTTCAAAGGCTTAAGAACTCAAATCGATGCAATGACCAACCACAAAGAGCACCCGGGAGGCAACAGAGTCTCGGGACACAGAGCGAGACTTAGTCTTTTGGACAAGGCCAACAGAAATGTGTTTTGCTTAACAATGCATATTTGTTACCAAAAAAATTTCTTTTCTGTTGGGAGGAGGTAGGAAGGAGGGAAAATACTTTTGTGCTGATTAAAAAAATTAAATTAAGAAAACAAAAATCTGCATGTGTATCATGTGTGACACTGCCTGAGCTCTGAAGTTCCTCAGAGATCATCTAATCCAACCTTCTCATTTTACAGTGGAGGATACTGAGGCTTAGGCACTAAAATCCAGGTCTCCTAACTCCTACTTAGTCTGGAGTTCTTTTTATGACAGAAGTGATCTCTTCCCTTTGGTGAGACAGATAAGTACCAGATGTGTTTTCTCTCCAAAGTTGGGAAATTTTGTTTGGGCCTTTGTGCTGGTCAAACTCACATACGAAAAAAGATCTGCCTTCCCAATAGATTACGGCACATTTCAGGACAAAGAAACAATGTGAGGGGGATGGGAAAGGAGAAAGGGGAAGAGACTGAATGAGCAGAAAGCAGACACAGGGCAAGGCTGCTTTTCTGTGGTGCTCTCTTCCTTTGGTCTTCAAGAAGACCCTAAGATGTCCTCTGAGGCCAAGGCTTAACCTCAAGAAATTCAGGGATTGCCCCCATATAAGATAAAGGACCACAGCAGCAGCAGGCTGAGCCAAGTCAGTACTCTCTGACTACATGCATCTACACACCTGTAGTTGTTCAAAGAATCCAGTACCCGACTGATTAAGGCTGCAAGGAACTTAAGAGGCTAGGTCAGGGTTGTCAGCCTTTTCCAAGGAGGCCCAAGGCCACAGACAGATATAGTTCACACAAGAGGCAAGAAAGATCATTACCCAAAGTATCTGCATGTACTTCACATATGCCTAAAGACAATGCAGCTTGGCTCAGGTTCAAAGATAATTATCACCAACCTGAAGATCATCCTTTTCTCTAAACGGGCTCTCATATCCAATCACACTAGCCTATCTCCCCCAACCCAGAAATGACTAGCAGCCCTAGGAAAGATGAAGATGGGACAGTGTGGCAATCCACTGCATGAAAGCAGGTGAGAACAGTTTCTTCCATCGGTGGGCACCCTGAAAGAACAGATCAGAGGGGATGAGACCAATGAGAGGAAAACCACCCAGAAATCAACCCGAAATAGGCCAAGTCTGGGAGAGTCCTGTAAGAGCGGCTTATGCTGAGGCAGCTCTGAATGCTGGGAGAAGCAGACAAGCAGACTACCAGGGGCAATCACAGGATCATCACAGGTTCTGTCACAAGCAGCTAGAACACCCTGCTCTTTCATGATGCTGTGACCCCTCTGATTTGAGTAGGGTAAGTAAAGGGATCTGGTCATAGTTCTCAATATGTAGCTTCCCCCTTCCCCTAAAGACTTCCTGGAGAATCAGAAATTCTATGCAAGCTCTGTCTCCCTTGGAAGTGTCAATTCTGCCAGGCCCCAGATGCCCTCTCCCTCTTTCATCGAATCCAAGCATGGGCCACCAGATCTCCCTATCCAACCAGGATGTCCTAGGCTGTGGTCTGCCAGGAATAACTATTCTTATCTTTTTAAGAAGACTGATGATGACCTTTAAGAAGCAAGCCTAAAATGGCCATCTGTGCAAAACCTGACATCCCCTGAAAGTGAGTCTACATATGCCAAGATCTCAGCTGAGAAACCTATGTCTGCAGACTTTTGATAACCCAAACCAACAGCTCTCTACCCTGCCCCCAAATAAGCACAACTTTAATCACTGCTAAAGTCATAAATCAGCTGTCCCCCTCTTTCATGTTTTCCCATCCCCTTGGATATTTTCCAATGTGTTATATCATTCCAATCTGCATTTATGTCCTTATTTCTGTTTCTCAAATGAGGCCCAAAGCCAGCCTTTGCTGGGCTACATCTTGCTGACTTGTTTTGTAAAGAGAAATATTCCTGTCCCCATGAAGCCAGTTATAAATCAAACTGCCAGTGTGCCCTCAAGGAATAGGGCCCAGCTGCCTTCCAATGCATCTCATACCTCTCCTTTCCTCTCTGTCCTTGACATTCCTCGACTCTAGGAGACTGCTGACCCAAAACCACATCCCAGCATGTGGTTAGGCAACATGGTGAGCAGTGACACTGATCTTGGCTTTCCTTTCTGGGAGGCTGCAAAAGCAGAATGACCTGGAGTCTCTCAAACTGTTAGGTGACAAGCCTAGAGATCACAGCTGGGGAAGCAGAACCAATCTTGGTGACTCTCAGACAGGAGGCTCCAGGAGCTAACACACTCCTCTCCTGGGAAGGATCTTGTTCCCACTTCCAAATTTCTATTACCCTCAAGGCTTCAGCCTCGCAGGACACCATCAGGAAACTGGAAATCTGAAGGACCATTATTTGGAGTCAGCCCTGCTGCTGCAGGTGTTAGTTTGCATCTGCTCATTTGCAATTGTTTGGCTGTCACTGGAAGGGTTTAAGAGCTTTGTTCCTGTGCGTGCTCCATCTCCTACCTAGGACTGAGTGTTCACAAAGGCAGAGCAGTGCCCTGTGGGAGCAGGCATTCCCAGAAGGCAGAGGCTGTGCCTCCCTTGTTAGATTGGGGTCTCTACATGGGGGATTGTGTTCTATTTTACTGAGTTCTAAACAGAAGAACAGGCAAATGACTACGGGAAGAGATTTTTCTCATCCTCTAGTGAAGGCTCTCCCTTCCCCTACTCCAAACCTGGGCTTCACTTACCTGGCAGCTCCTCCATGCTATTGACAGGGCTGAAGTAATTTTTAAGGGCACTGTAGCTGTTCATGGCGACACTTAGGTAGAACTCTGGCATAAATGCAAAGAGGGAACCCGTGCGGTCGCCGTGCTCTATGGTGCGGGTACAAACCCGGAGAAGCCAGTAAATGTCCTGCATCTTCTCCTGACAGGAGGAGAGGAGAAAAGGGAGACTAGAGCACACAATTCCAGCAATGGTGCAGACAGGCCCAGGTCCACCATGTCCCAAGGGCCAATGCCTAACAGATTTGCCTGTGAGCACTGAGACAGGGAGGTGGGGTAGGTGGACCCTTGAACTTGTTGGACTTTGAATATCTGGAGATTCAGTGAGAAAATTTAATAACCTAAGAAACCACCTTGAAGAAAGGGTGTACCTGGGTTTTGGCCTCTAGTCAAATGCCAAGTAGGAGCCACGGGAGGATGGCTATAGGGTTGGGATAATATCTGTACCCAGGCAACAAAGAGACTTCCATACTTTGCCTACTCCCAAAATACCCAAAAAGCTGCCAAGGATGTAACATTGAATCAGCATCCACTGACCCACAGAGACCTGATACTCTGAGCTTTTTGGGACAAAGTTGGTTTAGGTGGGTTGAGTTGCAGAAGGAGAGTGGAGAAGGGTGACAGGAACAGCCAGCACCCACTTGAAAGACAATAATACAAATAATAGTCAATAACTGAGATTATTATGGTGACTCAAAGCTTGCAAAGTGTTTTACATATGTGATCTTCCCATGATCCTGTGATGTAACAAAGAGCACATGATTTGGAGTCCAAGGACCTGGGCAGTGAGGGGAGGCAGTGGTTAGCACCCTGGCCTTGAAGTCAGGAAGACCTAAATCCAAACCTGTGTCAGATGCCAGACGGGTGACTCTGGACAAGTCACTTACACTCTGCCTGTTTCCTCGTCTGTAAAATGGGGATAGTAACACCACTTCCTCAAAGAAAGTGTTATTTATATCAAAGTGCTAGCTACTGTTAACTAGCATTTGCTATTATTTGACTCCCGATTCTCCTACTTATTACTTAGGTGACCTTGGGCAAGTCTCTTAGGATCCATTTCCTCAACTATAAAAACAGGGAATGAGACAGAACGGCCTCTACGGTGCCTTCCAGGTCCAAATCCTAGGATTTTATGGTTGCCATTGTTGGTAGGATCACCCTTCCTGAGCTCTACAAAAGCTCTACCTTCTCCAGCTCATAGTTTCATCATGTAGGTTAGCTGGGTAAGAACTAGTCTCAGGTGACAAACATGGGGCAAAGAGTAGCTTCTTGCCTAACTCAGCCACAAGATATCAGATCAGTATTTGAAAAATCTAAAGCATCATTGGTTTCAGGGGATAAAGAAACCACCCCGATCCAAATTAGGCCCAAATCAAATAGCCCTCACCTTAGAGTAGATGGTGACGTTGATCCAGGCAAGACGGCGACTCAAATGATTCAGCTTCTCAGAGAAAACCTTCTGACTTTTCATCAATTCTTCCTGAATGTCTTTCCTCTGTTGATGTCCCAAGGGGAGGAGATTCAGTCATTGTATCCCTTCTCCCTAACCCTGGATCACACCCACAGGTTGTTCACTCTGAGACCTTACAAGATCCCTGAGATTGACCCTTATTTACAATCCTGTACAGCTTAGGGAGGAAACAAAAGCTCCTCATTATCCATCTTCCTTTCCCAACCCAGAGCTATCAATGGCAGCTTCATCTCAGAAAGACTGGAGTGACAAGACAAGAAAATGAGGGCACAAAGAATGGCCCAGGCTTTCACGAAGGTTCTAGGTAACACATCACCAACACAGAGCACCAAAAGGACCAAAAGCTTCTCCACAAGCAATTTGCAGGGAGCTCATTTTTGGCTCAATATGAAAATGACTTACACATAAGTAGATGCTTAATAAATCTGATTGAACATCAGAACTTTCCCAAAGTGGAATGGGCTCTTTTAGTCAGTCAATAAACATTTATTAAGCACCTACTATGTGCCATGCACTATGCAAACCTCTGGGGATACAAAGAAGAATCAAAGACAATTCCTAGTCTTGAAGAACTTGTAATCTGATGAGAGAGACAACATGTAAACAACCATGTACAAACAAGTCATGTATGGGATAAATAGGAGATCACTGAGGGAACACACTAGAATTAAGAGAGATTGGGAAAGGTTTTCTCTAGAAGGTGGGATTTTAACTGGGAGAGAAAGAAGTCAGAGAGGTCTGGAGGTGGTGCTGAGGAAGGTGTGGGAAGAGACAGAAAAATGCTCTGAGTCAGGAGATGCAGGAAGAAGCAGGAAGCTAGAGTCAGTAGGGTGGGGGGGCTGAAGTGTAAGAAGACTGGCAAGGTTGGGGAGGGGGATGTTATAAAGGGCTCTGAACATCAAACAGGGTTTTTCTATTTGGTTCTGAAGGTAACAAGGAGCCACTGGAGTTTATTGACTGAGTGACTGGATAGCCATTGATCAGGATATTCTAGATGGGGTTCCTATTCAGGTATGGCTGAGGTCCCTTCCAGTTCTGAGATTGTATCAATCTATGAAGCGCTAAACAGCTTTACTGGCCTGGCCATACAACCTTCAATTAAAAGAGCTCAGGAGGCACCAAACCACCCCTGCTCAAAAGAAAAAAAAAGAATCTGAGGAAATGGGAAGAAAGGGAGGTGGTTTTGTGTGGTCAGGAGGAAAAAGGTAACTGGTAGTTTCCCTTTGGTAAGCCCAGGGAAGGGTAACTGGTAGTTTCCCTTTGGTAAGCCCAGGGCTCTGTAGGTACCTGATATTTGTTGACTGCATGAATGACTGTCTTTAATCCCATGGGACTCCACCCAAACACAGATTTTCCAGAGTGAGGGAAAATGAACATTATCTTTTTGGCTGTTTCCGACCAGGAGTCCTAGGGCCAAGCTACCCTTAAGGAAAGCCAGCTGTCGCATATCATGTCTACATACCAGGGTGGGGGGAGGCAGAGTGACAGAAAAATTTCGATTCCTTGTGTTTGGAACTCTGATGACTCAGCAAGTGATGGGCACTTTCCTTTCAGATTCATAATTGATGCTCTGATCATAAACAGCAGAACAGCAGCCAGCTCTCCCAAGCACTGCTGTGTATGAGTTTCCAGACCCACACATTAGCACTTAACAGGACTGAGAGGACTTCCCTAACAAGGTGGGGGCAGGGGCTAATAATACAGCATCTCATGCTCAGAAGCCCTGATGCCAGCAGCAGCCTGGACCCAGCAGCTAATGAGCTAATCTAGCCCAGGCACAGGCCCAGGGAAAATGCCAAACGCCAGAAATCCAGCAAGTGTAAAGGCACAGTCTAATAATGACAAATAATCAAGGGTTACTTATCTAAAGCAAGTAAAAGGAATGAAGCAGATACTGAAGGAAAAAAGGAAAAAGGAGGCACGTGTATGAGAACTCTTTGGGCTCTTATATCTGGCAGGGGAGAAGGGAATGGGGGCAGTTTTCTAGGAACAGACTATGATGTAAAGATGTGTTCTCAGGATGGAAAATTAGTATTGTTCTTGCAGTCTCTGGGTGGGTGGCACTGCAGCATGTTAAGAGACAGCAAGAAGTCAAAGGGACCTCTTGGACCCAAAGGGACCGGCCTTCAGTGATTCTACTCACTATCCCAGCATTAGGGCTCAAAAGACACTGTTCTTACCCACTTTGGACACCGGTTGAGCTTCTCCTCTGTGTCTTTCAAGGCCATGGCATACTCATTCACATCATCAGAAACACCCACCATCTAGGATCAAACCAGCACAGGGAAACAACTCCTCTATCTGCTCTCCCCAGAGAAGCCTAATAGCCCTGGCCATACCAAGTCCAGAATCACTCACTTCATGAACAAACCCTGCCCATCCCTGCCCTTTAACCCTCCCCTTCAAGGCTCAAGGATGAACATTCCATAATTAGCTATAATTTGAGGGAAGGGGACAATCAAAGTAAAATTTCTGAAATTAGTCTTGCCGCACTGCGTGTACACACAGACGGCTCCAGGGCCGACCCAATGAGAAGGTACAGATTTAGGGTTAAGGGGCCCTTGCAAAGCTGATCTTCTGTCCTCCCTCAGAACCTATTGCTCACATAGTCCTGTCTCACTCCACCCAAAAGGGCAACTCTAGACAAGGAAATCTTTTCTTAGAGCTCCTTCCACCCTCACCAATCTCACTCTGTTTCCTAAGTAAGCTACAAGATCTTGCAGATCTTCCCAGGACATCCCTGGACCAGGATGACCAACTCTGCAGAACCAAGGCCCTGGTTTCCAGGGGTGGAGAGGGATCTCTAGCTCAGCCCCAGCTGAGCCAGAAGAAACTGGTAGGACCAGGGATTTTTCTGCTGTCAAGGAGCCACTTCTCATCAAGCTCTGCCAGAGGGCCCAGGTCTGAACTCTGCTGGGTCAGAAGAAGTCACCTGCTCACCTTGCCCAGCTGCTGGTGAACACTCAAGTTGTACATCATGATGACCCCATCTAGGATCTCTAGTAGGGAGTTCTCCGTAAGGGGCTGGTCTGGCTCCTCTGGGGGCCTCCCCAACAATAGGCCTTCATTCCCATGGCTCCCTTCAACTGCACAGGGAAGAGAGACTTAAGATAGTAATCAATCTGCCTCGACCCTTCCCTAAAGCAATGGAGAAAGAGGGCTTCCCACTAGCCATCAGTTATCTCCTTCCAGTGGCTGCCTTAGGCAAACACTTGGTGCCCCAGTCAAACCAGGAGAACAGAGCCCCAAACAGAAACATACTACAATGCAGCTGAGGACAAGTGAGGTGGTTTGGGGAAATAGGCAAGGCCACACAAAGAATATGGCTTAAATGGCCAAGCCCACTCTAATATAACTAGGTCTGGATGTCTAGGGTAAGAACCATCTGAAATTCAGTTGGTATAAATGAGACATCTTACACTTGATTTAACAAAATGGGTCTGGGAAACCAATAGGAGTCAACAGTATAATTTGATGACCAAATAAACTAATGCAAGCTTAGGCTGCATCGAGAGAGAAAAGATCCAGACCAAAGGATTTAACAGTCCTGCTCCACTCTGCTCTGATAAGGGCATAACTGGGCACCATGTTTTGGACAGCCTAGAGTAGCCTGCCTTGAAGGGTGTACCTGAAGGAGCTGGGAATGCTGGGCCTGGGAAAGATAAGCCTGAGCTGTTGGGAGGTGGGGAGAGGTGACAAATCACCATTTGAAAGGCTGTGATGTAGAGGAACAAACAGAGTTAGTCTAATTGCCCACAGAGGGTAAAACGAAGAGTAATGAGTTTTAAGTGCAGAGAGGCAGACTGCCTAACAACACAGGGAAAAACTTCTTCACAAGGAAAACTGTCCCCAGATGAAGAGTAATGAGTTCCCTGTCACCCAGACACCTTCCTGAGATGCTACAGAGGGGTGATTCTTGTTCACAGAGCTTGGAATATAGGATTTCTGAGTCTCTCCCAACTTGGAAGTTCTGTCATGCCCTGCTGGATCCCTGGAGGGTCCTCCAAGGAGCAGCAGGGAAAGCCCATGGTACAAGTACTTTCACAAGGTCAGATCTGGGCAAAAGCATTGGGGAGTGCTATTTTTAAAGCATCAATTTCCTCATTTCATCGCCTCACTCCTGAAGGTGCTCTTCCCAAACCCACATGCAGCCATTAGCGGTCACCTAAACTCAGGGCAGGGGTGGGGCAGGGCCTGAGGGGACAGAATACCTTCCTAAGGTGGCCTGGGCACTGATCCAGCCCCTTAAGGATAAGAGTCTCCTGACGACCCCCAGTTCCTTCTGGAGTCCTTGGCTCTAAGCTTACCCTGACGGAATACAAGTATCAGAGGAGGCAGCACCACTTCTAGGGCTTCAGGGCCAACCAACAGGGCAGGGATCTGCTACAGAGGCAACCTCACCAATAGCATGGGAGGAAGAAAGGCCCAGGAAACTACAGACCACCTTTGTCGCCCCATAAGAGACAAGAAAGCTCGACTGGCAGGCTGCCAAGGCCACATTCCCTGCCATCTGGGCAACACAACACTTCATTCCAGAGACAGAAGTTCAGTCTCAGTGAGAGCCATCAGGGTCCTTGGGAGACTGGCTCTGTCAAATCCCAAATCCCCTTCGGCAGGGACCAAAATCCAGGGGGATTTGTTATCCTGGTATACCCAGGGGCATTCTCCTCGTTAATGTCCTTTGCTGTCACATCAGTCTTATCCACTTCTCATCTTTGTCCTCTCTGGTCCTTCCTCCAAACAGCTTGGAAAAGAATCTTTCTAATGTATAAGTTCAACTATGTCACCCCCCGACTCAAAAATCTTCTGTGGGTCCCTACTGACTAGAGGACAAAAATCAACCAATCAAATCAATTCTTGTGCGGGCACATAAGGCCCCCTGGTTCCAACCAATCTTTGTGGACTCATTTCACTTTACTGTCCTTCAAGAATTCTCCATTTCAGAAAACCAGACCACATGCTTCTTCCCCAAACTCACTAGGCCACCTTCTATCTCCGTGGCTTTCACAGGGGCTATCCCCTGAATGTGCTCAGAACAAACCGCCTCCTAACCTCCGTCTACTGAAATCTCCCTGCCAGCACCCCCTCCTCTGAGGCCTTCCTTGATCTTTGCTCACAAGTAAAAGGGACTCTTCACTCTTGAAATTTCCTTCCAGCTCTTTCTCTCTGTCCTTTGCTCCAGCACACTCTACCTTATGTTAGACTTATTCGTGTAAACAGTACCAATAAATTGCAAGCTCCTTTAGAGCATAGACCATCTCATTTTTCAATTGTGTATCCCCAAGGCTGTGCTTGGTAGACCCTTAAAAGATGTTTGCTGAATCCTGTTGATTTGAACTGTCACAGCACCCCCTAAGTCCCATTACATACTATCCTCCTCTGTTCTCTGCTCCACATTCAGCGTTCGGACTTTCACTTTCTCCATGGTGCCCAGGGGCCTCCGGGGGTTCATGAGGCTCACGGCTGCTGTGCTGAGGAAGCGGTTGGCCCGGCTCAGTGTTGGGGAGCTGAGCCAACTAGGCCTCGCCAGGGCCCCTCCAATAGCTAGAGCAGCCACAGGGCGCTGAGAAAGAAGAGAGACCAGTCACACTAAAAGCCTCCCCAGTGTTTTCCCCAAACCCCCCCAAAACAAAAAAAAAAACTAGGCAGAGTTTAGCTAAGACTCAAATTAGTAAAGTAGCTGTGGTGTGGTTAGAGTTAGAAAGAGCCTTCAACTAGGAGAAGATATGTTCTTTTTCAGTTCCTCTACCTACCAGGAGGTGAAACCTTGGACAAATCACTTCTCTGAGCCTTATTTTCATTTGTAACAAAGGCAAGAACTGGGAGAACTTTATATCACCTCGAGCACTTAGCACAGTGTGTTGTACACAACAGGGACTTAATGAGTGCTTACTGAATGAATAAACGAATGACCTGACCTACATTTCTAACAGGGATGTTAAGAACATAAAATAAGATAATGGCTACAGATGGTGTTTTATAAACTATTAAACATATAAACACAGGATAGCACTATTATTCTCTGGGAAACAAATGAAAGAGCGTAAAGGCAGGACCACCATCTCAAAGGAAGACAGTGATACAAATTCTGTTTTTATGTGAATTTTCAAGGAACTCCACAGGCCTGATCCTAGGGAAGAGGAGAAATTTAGAAAAGATGATTTGTACCCCAAAGTGGGGGTGGGGAGTGATGTCATCTCAGTGAGAGCTGCTCTGCATCTAGGCTCCCCTCTCTGGGAATCTAACCTGGCTGGCCTGAGAGAAGTCTTCCTGGAGATGACCTAAGTCATCTAGAGCAGAATACTTTGGGGTAAACCCAGAGGGATCTGAGAGGTCCAAAGAGGGCAGGAAAAAGTACTTAAGGAAGGGTCACCTGTGCAGTTGATGTAGCTGACTCTTCATCCTCATCAAGGTCATCCATGGTGATGGCTTGCAGCTCTGAGGGGTCAATCAAGATGTTTGCCTTTGATGCCAGGTCATCTGGGAGAAAGGGGATAGGGGTTGGTCTCAGGCTTTGGGATAGTGGGCAACAAAGCCTAACACACTCTTTGGTCCTGCAGTACACAGAGCTCTGGGAGAACTGTCCAAGGTCCCCAGAGGGTAGGGCAGCCAAGCCAGGGTGAGGTCTGCAACTGCGTGCCTCTCTAACGTCCTTATCTTGTATTATTAGCAACGTGCTACAGCTCCCCCCATCTATGTTTGTGTATCATCTCCAACGGATCATAATTTTCACCCAAGCAAGGAGAGTCTTATGTAAACTCCATCTACCTCCCCTAAAAGCATTTATAAAGCACTTCCCGTGTGCCTGGCATTAGTCTAGGCACTGGGGGAAGGTAGAGTATAAACACAAAATAAAAAAGCAGTCCCTGCATTCTGGCAGATGAAGAGGGGACAACGAGGATGATAACATTTGCATGAATAAATAAATATATGAAAAGACTTGGTGCCAGGGACATGACGGAAAGAGCAAAGGCCTGGGCCTAAGGAGAGCCTGGAGCTGGCCTGAGCCTACCGTGACCTATGTGTGACCTGAAACTTCTGTGTCTCCATTTTACCCCAAGCCTCACGGGCCTGTGAGAGTCTGAGGGTGGAGAGGAAACTTATTGGCCCGATCAGGTCATCCTCACAGCCCCAGGCACTGACCACTGAACTGCACTGCTCAGCCTGCTTCTCAAGGCTGTTGAGAAGACCCAGTGAGATAACAGATATTTAAGGGCTTAAAAAGGAATTAAAAGCCTGTACAAATGTATCATGACACCATGAAACCTCAATCAGGAAACACATTCAACTCCCAATCTGTAGACTAAATGAAATTCTCTGGCTCCCTCTGCTGGAAAGGGACCTGTACAACATGGACCAAGTGTGAAAAGTGGTCTGAGAACTGACCAAGATGTGAATGTGGGGGCCTGGGGGAAACCAAGGGCCATGAAGATAGCACAACCACATGCAGCTTTCAGAGATATGAATATCCAGATCTGGAATTTGTCCTCAAAGGCTTCCCTTATTAGAGTCAGTTATAAACCTGCATGTAAGAAGGCTCCTCCATACAAATTATCTCTTCTTTTTCTGGATCTGTAGCACTGGGGTCCTAATGCAGAAGGCTCTCCTCCTATAAGGTAAACTCAACAATTCAGCACGTACGGTCACTTATGGTCACAGGCCCCTCAACACTTAAGATTTTGTCTCCTTCCACTATTTTTATTCATCATGCTCAAGACCAGAAAGTGACCTCAAAGGTCACCTAAGCCAATGCCTATCTGAAAAGGAATCTCTTCCATAGAATTTTCAAAAAGTGGTCATAAAGATGCTGCCTGAAGACCTACAATGATGGATAACTCACTACTTCACAAAGGAATCCATTTCACTTTTGGACTCTCAGTATTAGGGAGTTTCTCCTTAGTAATCATGTTCTCCCTAAATCTCCTCCAGGTTAAACATCTTCCACTTCTTTAACCAATCCTCACAAGGCACTGACCACCATCTTCTGGGGACACAATATCCTTTGTCAATGTGGGGCCCTAAATGGAACAGAATACTCCGGACCAGGGCCTTTCACCAACTAGACCATAGACATCATTTCTGTTAACACAGTCCCTTTGGCATAGCTTCTTTGGCAATCAAGTTACACCACTGAAAAGCATCTAGGTTACAGCCACTGAACCCCTGGGTCCCTTTCACTGAATTGTTGTCAAACCAAGCATCCCTTACTTAGAACCTGTACAGGTGGGGATTTCAACCCAAGTGAAGAACTTTCCATTTATTACCATGAAATTTCATATTCTTCTATTCAGAGCATTATGCTGGCCTGCTCAAATCTCTTTGGGTTTTTACTCAAGCAGGTAACACTGGCTACCCTTTCCAGTTTAGTGACTTTGGTGTATAATTTCTGTTTTAGAAAGGTCTAAGAGGCCATGGAAATACAAGGAAATGTCTACTGCCCCATCTTGTTGTTTACATAACCCATAAGTCCCTTCCTGATTTAATGTCGCTCATGAATTTGATAATCATGCTTGTTATGCCTTCATCCATGTGAATAAAATAACAATGTTATAGCCTTGGGTTATGTGGAGTCACTGGTGACCTACTTCTTCATTGCCAGGGATTCCTTCATCACCTCTCTTTGTCATGAACCACCCAAATCTATCTAAAATCCATGCTATCTTTTCTATATGCCTCCAGCTTGTTCACTAGCATGAATTTCAGTCATGCATTTGACAATGTCTAAAAGATTCTCCTGATCTACAAAGTAATACTGTCAGAAACAGAAAAATGAGTTTGGTCTGACACCACTAGTTCTTAATGAATCCATGCTGGCTCTGAGGGATGACCACTAGCTCCTGCAGGCCCTGTCTGCTCAGATATGCCCTGACAGGCCTCACACAAACATACCTTTGAGGGTTTTCTTAAGATGAGACAGAAGGCCCCCCAGTCGTTGCAGGTCAAAGTAATCCACCTTCCCATTATAGAAGAGTTGTGGGGGGACATAGGCTTCTGCAAAAAGAGCAAGAATATTTTGTCAAGAGAGAATCTGAATATCCTTCCTCAGGTCCAGCAGGGAGACATTCTTTTGGGCTTCTACTTTCACACAAAGGAAGAGAACCTCAGGAGTCTCCAGACTCCGGACTGACCCCTCAGTTGTCTATTGGTTTCATCATTAGGGGAGGCAATATAGAACTGTGGAAAGAGTGCTCAGTCTAGTTTTAGAAGACCTGGTTTTGCCATGTACTACCTATGTGCCTTTCAACAAGTCACCTAACTTCTCCATGCCTCAGTTTCTTCATCAGTAAAAATGGGGATAGGTGATCTCTCAGGTCTCTTTGAGCTCTAAAGCTATGATCCTCCTTGTCACAGGATGGGGAATACAGGAGGGATTGAAACCATAAATCAATAGGCATTTATAAAGCACCTACTATGGGCTGAGCACTGTGCTAGGTTCTGGGAATATATAAATAGAAACAATGTGATCATCTGTATTCTCAAGTGTCATGTCCTAATGGGGGACTACTTACATGTGAGTGAATAGGTCAACATATATATATGTATGTGTGAGTGTGTGTACATGTGTATATATACATATACACACATATATGTGTGTATGTATAAAAATACATACACATATGTATGTGTGTGTACACACAAAAGCATAAATTACAGTTGTCCCAAAAGTCTTTCTGCTGTTTAAAGCTATTAAAGACAAAAACTGCACTAAATCTTAACAAAATAAATATGAAGATAACAAACATAAAGAAATGCAAGCTAATTAAATAGCAGTTAGTTCCAAGGAACGTAGGGCTTGGAGAACAGTCACTACAAGAGCATGGAGATGAGAGATAGAGGGCTGGGAATGAGGAACACAGAGAAGGACAGCTTGGCTGGACTGCAGAATGTTGGAGAGAGTAATACCTACTGAGGTCGGGTCAAGTTGTGAAAGGCTTTCCAAGTTAAACAAAGGGGTTTACATTTTATCCTAGACAAGAGGGAATTACTGAAGCTGACTGAGTGACATGGCTGGATCTGAGGTAAAACATTTCAGTAACAGTGTGCAGTGCGGACTAAAATGGGAAAAGACTTGAGGCAGTATAATGGCCATTTAAATGGAAAATCTTTTACAGTCATTAACTGACCCATGTAACCTGCCTGGGTCACAGGGAGCCTGTGGTGGAAGGAGTTTGCTGAAGGGTTAGAACAGGAAGAGGCAGAGCTGGAGCAGAGCGGAGAGGAAGTTAGTCTTGAGAGCAGTGAAAGGGATTGTTTGTGATTTGTTTAATGGTTTGTGAGAAGCTTAGCAGTGGGAAGGCTTGCGGATGGTATTCTCTGCATTGTTATTGTGTATGGGTGTCTGTTACTGTGATGGATCTGGCTTTCTGGTATCTGAATAAATGTTTTGCTTCTGCCTTCCATGTGGGGAGTCTGTTGTATTTCGTGATTCTGTATTGTGCCATGATATTCCTGGCTACTGTGGGTGCTGTGAATTTTACACTGGTGCTACAGGCAGGAAGAGGAGAAGATTCTAGAAGAGAGGCAACAGTGGCTGTGTGAGCAGAGAGAAGGGGTCAGATACAAGGGATGTTGTGGAAGAACAAAGGAGAAGCTCTGGCAAAGGACTGGCTGTGTGGGGTGAGGAACAGTGAGGAGCTGATAATAACCCCCAGGTTATAAACCTGAGTGACTGAAAAAATATGGGTACTTTTGAAAGAAACAGGGAAGTTTGTAAGAGGGGCAAGTTAGGGTTAAAAGGTAAAGAGTTCTGTTCTGAATATGCTGAGTTTTAAATGTCTCAGTCCTCATCCTCCTTGACCTTTATGTGGTCTTTGAAACCACTGCTCACGCTCTCCTCCCAGACACTCTCTTCTCTCTAGGTTTTCAGGACACTGTTCTCTCCTGGTTCTCCTCCTACCTACCTGACCCCTCCTTCTCTGTCTCTTCGTGGACCCTCCTCCAGATCACACCATAACCATAGAGGGACTTCAAGGTTCTGTCCTGGGCCCTCTTCTCTTTTCCCTCTACACAACTTCACTTGGTGATCTTTCAGATCCCACAGATTTAATGGCCATCCCCATGCGGATGACTCTCATATTTACCTTTCCTGCCTATCCCAATGTTTCTGATGACCTCTGATCTTGCACCTCCAACTACATTGCAAACATCTTGAACTGCATGTCCAGTGGGCATCTTAAACTCAATATGTCCCAAAAAGAACTCATTATCTTCCCACACACACATTTCCTGATTACTGTAGAGAGTAACACCATCCTCCCAGTTCCTCAGGCTTACAACCTAGGAGTCATTCTTGATTCCTCACTCTCTCTCAGCCCCCATATCCAATCTGTCACTAAGACCTGTCAACTTCACCTCTGCAACGTCCCTCAAATACGCTCCCTTCTCTTCTGTCATTGAAACCACCATGGGGCAGATCCTCATCATCTCACGCTTGAACTAATGCAATAGGCTGCTGATGGGTCCGCCTGCCTCAAGTCTCTTCCCACTCCAATCCATCTTCAGTCACTAAAGTGGCTAGTCAGACCATGTCACACATACTCGCAGCCCCAAATAAACTACAGTGGCTTCCTGTTGTCTCTAGGCGCAAACACAAAATGTCATTCAAAGTCCTTCATTACTTTGCCTCCTCCAGCTTTCCAGTCTTCTTACACCTTCCTCCCCACTACATCCTCTTTAATCTGGTAACATTGGTCTCCTGGTTGGTCCACAAACAAGACACTCCATTTCTTGGCTCTGGGTATTTTCTCTGACTGTCTCCTATGCCTGGAATATTTTCCCTCCTCCACTCTGACTACTGACCTCTCTGGCTTCCTTTAAGTTGCAACTAAAAACCCACCTTCTACAGGACACCATCCCGGCTTTCCCTCTGTTCGTTATTTCCTACTTATCCTGTAAACAGCTTGTTTGTATGTTGTCTCCTCCATTGGGGGAGGGCAGGGACTTCTTTTGCCTCTTTTTGTATCCCTAGCACTTAGATCAGTTCCTGGCCCACAGCAAGCTCTTCATAAATATTTATTGACTGATGGCTTTAGAGCTGGAAAGCACCTAAAAGGCCATCTAGTTCAACATTCTTATTTTACAGGTGAAGAGACCAAGACAGAGAGAGGTTATATAACTCGCAGAGGGTCACCCAGAACTGTCGGGCAGGATCTGAACTCACTTTTTAGTTCCAAGTCCTATATTCTGTTCCCTTCAAGCAGTAGATAACTCTGAAGTGACGCTGCTCACAGGAAAAGGGGAACAATTTGGTTAAAGTCTTATTTTATATGCACATAAAAATCATTTAATTTGCCCAATCATTGACTGAAGGTAAACACTGCTGCCAAAGTCCATTCTTAAGTTCTTATTTTAAACGTTTTCCTTGTTACAAAAATGTTATTAATGCCTTCTCTGGTTCCTGTCCAAGTGAGTCATTTCCATAAATAAAATACCTGGTTGCGTATTGTTTGAACGATAGGAGTAGCAAGGGGAGGGCCAGGACAAGGTGTCTCCTAGGCAGTTGGTGACACTGAACTGGGGCTCAGGAGGAAGACAGAGTTTGGACAGAAAAGCTCATAACATCACAGATCTCTAATTTTAAGAGACCTTGGAGGCCATCTAAACAATCCCTCATTTTGTAGATGAGGAAACTGAGGTCAAAAGAGGGTAGAAAAGCTGCTTAAAGTTACAAAGGTAACTCTGAACCCAGGTCCTCTGATTCTAGAGCCAGTGTTGCCTCCTTGAGTGTGAGTCATCCATATAGAGATAAATAACATCACGGGAGCTGAGGAAGTCACCAAAAGAAAGAAAGGACAGAAAAAAGGGAAGAAGCCCAGGGCAGAGCCTTTGGAAAAACCTAGAGATAGAGATAGCAAGGAGACCGAGACAAAGAAACAGGAAACTAGCTCCCTGAAAACCCAGAGAAGAGTGTTCAAGGAGAGGAAGATGGCAGAGAGGTCAAGAACGAGAACTGAGAAAAGACCATCAGGTTTGGCGATTCAAAATCATTGGTAACTTGAAAGTGAGCAGTTTTCAGGGGAGTGATGAGGTCAGGGGACAGACTGCAAAGGGCTGAGGAATGTGTGGGGGGATGAAAACCTAAAGCAATGAGTACAGAGAGCTTTTTGCTTTTTCAAGGAGTTTGGCAGAGGAAAGAAAAGGAGACACGGGATGATATTTTGATGGGATGGTACAATCTAGTCAAAACATCAGGGAGATGTGGTATTGTCTGAAGGCAGGAGGGAAAGAAGCAACAGGTAACGACAGATAGGGAGGAGGGAGGAAGGAGAGGGGAAAAAAGAAGGGAGAGAGAGGGGGAAGGGGAGAGGAGAGGGATGGGAGGGGAGGGGGAGGGGGAGAGGGAAAGGGGGAAAGAGAGAGAGATGTTTGAGAGGGATAGCTTATGGAGATGATAGGAAAGGATGTGATTAAGGGTATATGCAGAGGGATTGGCCCTAGCAAGGAAAAGAACCCTCTCATAATCAAAGGCTTAATGAAAGGAGAATGTCATCATCTCCTTGATATCAAGGAGTTTTGAAAGAAAGAGAAGAGAAGAAGCAGCTCTCAGTAAATTATGAGAAAGCTGAGAAAGGAGGAGGAGGGGGGGTATGGAAGAAGAGCGGGTTTGGAATAGATTCTGTGGGGAATAAGATAGGGGAGTAGTCAGGGGAGAATAAAAAGATTACCTTACTGAAGTAAGGGTTCCCCCCCGCAATCATATAACATTCAGTTGTGGTATATCTAGCCAGAAAGGCTCCATTCAAAAGCATGTGAGTAGGAGAGGAAAGGGTGGATGGTGGGAGGGATCTGGAGGAAAAGTGATAAAAACTCAAAAAGGATACCTGAGTGTTTAGGGGCAGTTGGAGAATCAAACTAGAAGCAAATGGGAACTAAGAAGGGCAGATGAGAGATGTAAGTATGGAGCAGGCATCCCAGGAGGGCTCTCAGATCTCTCTTATTAGGCACAAATTTGATCACGGTAGAACTGGCACACCTCTGAAACCCACTTTATTTTTTCCCCTGGTTTGCCAGCAACAAATCATCACGAAATCTCCAGTGGGCATCATGTTTTACAGAACCTGATAGCTTAAAGGGACCTTAATGGCAACTAATTCAACCTATACCTTTTTAAGAATCTCTTCTGCATTATCCCCAATAACCTCTACCTGAAGATTTCTGCTGATGGAGAATTCCATACCTTACAAGCTCACTCCATTTTGGGATAGCTCTATATTTGCTAGGAAGTATTTCCTTATATTGACCTGAAATTTGATTTTTTTGGAGCTTTTAGAAGAAAGGCAGTACATAAATTGCTGGAGAGACCAGGAAGAGCTGACCCCTAGTGGAAGTTCCTTGTGATGGTAGTGAAAGAGTTCCTTTATTTCACTCAAAAAAGGGCTGTCAATGTATCTCTTGGGAAGGCAAAGTGATCCTATTGGAGAGAAGAGTAACCAAATTCCTCTATCTATCGTCTTAGAGGCCACAGCAGCATCAAGCTCTGGAGAGAAAGAAGTGAGATTTTAGGAATAAAGGCAATTAAGAACAAGAGCCACGAAGAAGAGAATTTTAAAAGCAAATGATCATTCACTACAATTCACAATGTGCTGAAACTGAAGTGATCACAGGGTCCTGAAATGGAAGTAACAGGATTAAAAAGATGCTGGAGAAAGTGTGAAGAAATAGCCTTTGATTGTATGTTTTAGACAAACCCAGAGACTGCAGTGTGCTATAGCAGGAGAATATAACCAGGAGGCAGGAGAGGGTGCTGGTACCAGCAGCTCTGTCATTCACTCTTACTGGGCCAAATAAAGGGAGTAACCTAGAAACTCTCTAAGCACCCTCCAGCTCTGACATTTTCTGAGTCTATAAATTATTTGCTGAATTGACATATTGGAGGAAACTCTACCAAGAGTCCCAATTCATTACCACAGAAGTGATATATGATACCACATCTCAGAGGGTGAGCAGGGATAGGTGTGTGGGCTCTAGTACAACATAGCTGAGAGAGAAATCACAGGTTCAGAGAATTAAGGCCTAGAAGGGAAACAGGATCACACGGTTCAGTCCCTAACCTGGGGTTTGTGAACTTGAGTGTGTGTGTGTGTGTGTGTGTGTGTAGGTAGGGAAAGGAAGAGAGAGGAAGGGATGAAGAAGGAGAGAAACAGAGAGGGAGAAAGAGAAACAGAGAACTGTATTTTAGAATAATTGATTTCCTTTGTAATTATACATTTAAAACCATTTTTTTGAGAAAGGGGATCATAGGTTTCATTAGAATCCAAGGGGTGCATGACACAAAAAAGTTAAGAAGACCTGCTCTGAGGTGGAGTCACGATGGTGGAGAAATGCCAGGAAGTTGCCTGAACTCTTTCTAGTTTCCCTCAGAAACAAACGTTAAATCAAGCCTCTAAATGAATTCTAGAGTGAGAGATCCTACAAAAAGATGGAGTGAAGCAATTTTCCAGCTTAAGATAACTTACAAAGATTTCAAGAAAGGTCTGTCTCAAAGATTTCAAGAAAGGTCTGTCTCACTTGGGTAAAGGAGGAGCTCAGTTCAGTGTAGATGGTTACTGGGCAAGTCAGTGGGAGGCTATTAGTCACAATGCAGATTGACAACTAAGGGCCCTGGATCCTAGTATAGCAGTCAAGTGGCATAGCAGGCCAGCGTGGAGGCCTCCAGCCCCAGCTCAGAAGGCAAATTAAATTGCCAGCCCCAGAACCCAGAGCACAACAGGCATGATTAGGCCAGGGCACCTCAGCACAGTAGGCAAGCCACCAGCATCTGAGACCCCAGCACAAAAAGCAAGTACCTAGGCCTCTGGCCCCCAGAACAAGAAGCCTGGGATAGTACCTCCAGTGCCCCATGAGCAGAGCTCAACTTAAACAGCCATGAAATGGGCTAAAAATGAGCAAAAAAACAGAAAAGAGTCCTGACCATAGAAAGTTACTATGGTGACAGAGAAGATCAAACACAAACTTAGAAAAGGAAAACAATGTCAAAATGCCTACATATGAAACCTCAAATAGGATCATAAATTGGTCTTAAGCCCCAAAAGTCTTCTTGGAAGTGCTCAAAAAGAATTTTAAAAATCAAATAAGAGTGGTAGAAAAAAATTGGGAAAAGAAATGAGAGGTATGCAAGAGAAAGTTCACATCTTAGAAAAGAAAGGACGAAAATGGACTGAAGAAAATAATTCCTTAAAAATTGCAATTTTGCCAAATTGGGGGGAAAATTCACTGAAGAAAACAACTCCTTAAAAAGTACAATTGGTCAAATGCAAAAGGAAGTAGAAAAGTTAACTGAAGAAAATAATTCCACAAAAATTAGAATTGGGCCAGTAGGAAACTAATGACTCTATGAGAAATCAAGAATCAGTAAAACAAAATCCAAAGAATGAAAGAAATAGAAGAAAATGTAAAATATCTCATTAGAAAAACAACTGACCTGGAAAATAGATCCAGGAGAGAAAATTTAAGAATTACTGGACTACCTGAAAGCCATGACCAAAAAAAAATAGTCTGGATAGCATCTTTCAAGAAAATATTGGGAAAACTTTATTGAAATCCTGGAAGCAGAGGATAAAATAGTAACTGAAAAAAATCCACCAGTAATCTCCTGAAACAGATCCCAAATGAAAACTCTAAGGAATACTGTAACCAAATTCCAGAATTAGCAAGTCAAGGAGAATATACTAAGAGCAGCCAAAAAGAAGCAATGCAAATATCAAGAAGCCACAATCAAGGTTACGTAGGACTTAGCAGCTTTTACATTACAGGATGAAAGAGCTTGGAATACGATATTTTGGAAGGCAAACGACCTGGAATTACAACCAACAATCAATTATCCAGCCAAAATAAGCATAATCTTTCAGGGAAAAAGAGACAGATTCAATGAAACAGGGGATTTTTAAACTTTCCTGATGAAAAGACCAGAGCTGAAAGAAAATTCAGTCTTCAAATACAAGGCTCAAGAGAAACATAAAAAGGTAAACAGGAAAGAAAACAAACCCCCACCATGTTATTCAACAAGGCTAAACTGTTTATATCCCTACATGGGAAGGGATACTTGTAACTCTTGAGAACAGTATCTTTATTATGGCAGTTAGAAGGCATATACATGGACAGAAGGTGTGAGTAAAAGTTGATTTTGATGTGATGACATAAAAAAAAATTTGAGGGATGGAAAAAAAGGATTGCATTGGGAGAAGAGGAAAGGGGGAAGTGGAATAGGGTAAATTACATCACATGAAGAGGTGCAAAATTCCTTTTACAGTAGAGGGAAATAAGGGAGGGGGCTGAACATTGTTTGAACCTTACCCTCATTGGATTTAGCTAGAGGAAGGAATAACATACACACTCAATTCAGTATAGAAATTTATCTTACCCTATAGGAAAGTAGGAGGGGAATGGGGAAAGGGAAAGGAGAAAAAGAAAAGGCAGGGGAACTGATAGAAGGGAGGGAAGTGATGGTCAGAAGCAAAACACTGTGAGGAAGGACAGGGTGAAAGGAGAGAGAAAAGTATAACTGAAGAAAAAAACAGCATGGAGGGAAATACACAGTTAATAATCATAACTGTGAATGTGAATGGGATGAACTCGCCCTTAAAATGGAAGCAGATAACAGAGTGGATTAAAAATCAGAACCCTATAATATACTCTTTACAAGAAATCCATTTGAAGCAGAAAGATACACATAGAATGAAGGTAAATGACTGGAGCAGAATATATTATGCTTCAGCTGAAGAAAAAAAAAAGAAGGTAGAAATCCTGATTTCAGACAAAGCAAAAGCAAAAATAGATCTAATTAAAAGAGATAAGGAAGGAAACTGCATTTTGCTAAAAGGTACCACAGGCAATGAAGTAATAACAATACTAAACATATATGTATCAAGTGATATAGCATCCAAATTATCAGAGAAGTTAAGTGAGATATAGGAAGAAAAAGATCTCAGAACTAGATATATTGAACCACAAAATAAACAAGAAAGAAATTAAAGAGATGAACAAAATTTTGAAAATTTAGCTATGATAGACCTGCTGAAGAAAATGAAATGAGGACAGAAAGGAATATACCTTTTTCTCAGTGGTACATGGCACTACACAAAAGCTGACCATGTTTTAGGGCAATAAAAACCTCACAAATGCAGAAAGGCAGAAATATTAAATGCATCCTTTTCAGATCACGATGCAATAAAAATTACATGTAATAAAGGACCATGGAAAGATAGATTAAAAATTAATTGGAAACTAAATAATTTATTCCTAAAGAATGAGTGGGTCAAACAACAAATCACAGAAATAATTTCATCAAATAGAATAATAATGAGACAATATACCAAAATTTATGGGATGCAGACAAAGTGGTATTCAGGGGAGTTTTTATATCTTTAAATGCTTACATGAATAAAATGGAGAAAGAACAGATCAGCAAATTGGAGATGCAACTAAAAAAGCTAGAAAAAGAAGAAATTAAAAATCCCCAAGGGCTGGCAGAACTGGAAGTCAGCTGGCTGTGGAGAGGAAACTCTGCTAAGATTCTGGGCACAAAAATCCCTTCCTGCTCCCAGACCAGTGTACACGCTTGATTGTGCCACCCTGGAGAAACTCAGATCTTACAGATTCCCAGAGTATACCCTACTCTTGACAAAGGAGTCAAGTAACTGGTTGGGAAAATGCCCAAAAAAGGGGAAAAAAATAAGACCATAGAAGGTTACTTTCTTGGTGAATCGATATCTCCTCCCATCCTCTCAGATGAGGAAGAACAATGCTTACCATCAGGGAAAGACATAAAAGTGCATGAAAAACGGGTTAACACCTTGCTAAAGAAGACCTAAAAAAATGCTGAAGAAAATAACACCTTGAAAAATAGGCTAACTCAATTGGCAAAAGAGGCTCAAAAAGCCAATGAGGAGAAGAATGCTTTAAAAAGCAGAATTAGCCAAATGGAAAAGGAATTTCAAAAGCTCACTGAAGAAAATAGTTCTTTAAAAATTAGAATGGAACAGATGGAGGCTAATGTCTTTATGAGAAACCAAGAAATCATAAAACAAAACCAAAAGAATGAAAAAATGGAAGATAATGTGAAATACCTCACTGGAAAAACTGACCTGGAAAATAGATC
>CM053769.1:5687372-5752333 GCA_028658325.1 Potorous gilbertii
AAAGCAATGGCCATCATCAACATCTTTTCCTTTACCTGGTTTTAATTTTTGAGTGTTTATAGCTTGCTGAAGAGAAGTGACATGGGATGATAGAAAGAGAGCTGGCCTTGGAGTTGGAAAGAAAAGGCTGTTTGTGACACTTTCCACCTGTGTGACCATGAACAAGCACTTAACTCTTTGATCCTGTTTCCTCATCTGTAAAATAGGGACAAGAACACCTAAAGCATCTTCCTCATGGGGTGAGGCACACACAAAATAATGTATAGAAAGTATAGAGTTTGGCCAAATTCTAAGGCACTAAATCAATGGTTATTTTTTTTAAATAGGCAAGAATAAAACTATAATAATTGCCAACAGTTTCTTCTGGTTTGGTGTGAACTCTAATCTTTGCTCTAACTAAATAACAAACTAATCGCACACAGTCAGCGGACTCAGAAATGCCTTTTATACCAGTAACTAGTCATTTCCTATCTGTTAAGATGACTCATTTTTTGTACTGTGGTTTAGTGCCTGTCATGCTCGACACCCTTCAACTTGCACCTGGAATAAAGTAACACTGACAATACTGATAATGACAGCAGCCAACACTTACGCAGCGCTTACTGTATGCACCTCAATGCTCATCTCACTTGGTCCTCACAATCACCCTGGGAGGGAGAGGCTATGATTATCTCCATTCTACAGAGAAATACGAACACCATATAGGCAGAAAGCTCTGAGTATCCTATAAGCCTTTGGCTTCCCTGTTTCTTAATCATATACTCATCTTGGAAGCGTATTCCCCCCTGTGCCCACCTTCATGATGAAATCTCTAAGTACTGGTGTACACAGCGACTTCTTCTTGGAAAATATTTGAGTCTCTCCTAGATTACCTCTCTTTGCTAATGTTCATCCAGGGTAGCGCTGGAAGGTAAGACACAAGTGTCCGACGATACGCCCCTGGGGGCACAATGAACTCAGCACGGCCCACTCCTTTGTCTCTCCCAGGAGAACCTGCAAGCCAGCCTCTCATTTAGCTGCAACCTTCTTGTGTCTTCTGGTTTCATTTACAGTAAGAAAGTCCAGTTCCTCCAGTAGTACACGGACTCACTGGCCACTGGAAAAGGATCTCATACTCAGAGCACCAAGAATTAAGACTTAATGTTTGTAGACTATCTGCAAACTGACCTTGAGAGCTCTGCGCCCCTTTCTTGGCCACTCTGCTACCATCACTGCAGAAGTGGAAGAGGGTTTCACAAAACTATGGAACATTTTGTATTTTTTTGTTGTTCTGTGGGCTGCCATGGCAGAAGAATTCATCACCCAATCCTCAACCTCCCGGCAAGGGCCCTCTAGCTAGGCTGGTACTCCTACAGCAGACAGAGTCTGCTACTATGACGACTCACTTTTTCCAGCTTAGTAGAATCTGCCAGACCTCCACTGACAAAGCCTTTAAGAATCTTTTGGAGTCAACTCCAAAATAAGATGAGGCATCAGAATAGCTAATATAGAGAAAGCCCAGGATATAATACATACATACATAAATAACTGTTCTTCAGTTATTGCAGTCATGTTCAACTCCTAGTGACCCTATTAATAGTTTTCTTGGCAGAGATAGTGAAGTAGCTTGCCATTTCCTTCTCTAGCTCATTTTATAGATGAGGAAACTGAGGCAAACAGGATTAAGTGACTTGTCCAGGGTCACACAGCTAGTAAGTATCTGAGGGGAGATTTGAACTCAGAAAGATTAGTCTTCCTGACTCCAAGCCAAGCTCTCTATCTACTGCATCACCTAGCTGCCTTATAAATGGCCATGATAAATATATATGATAAATATATGATATGATAAGTAAGAGTTGAACACGATGGCAATACCTGAAGAACTTAGAAGTTATTTATGTATGTATGTCCCATATCCTGGAAATTCCATGAGGAGAGGGACTAGGTTTTATTTCCAGTAAGCTTTCTATCTCCCATGGATACCAACACAGGATTTGCCCCCATTACATACTTAATAAATGCTTATTATATCGTATTATATTATCTGGGACTATATTCTCACAGACTGCTCCTGCAAGAGAAAGCAGAGTGAGGAAGGGTAAAGACAGACTTCATTCTATGAAAGTCTATTTCTGTAACTTCCACTTGACTTTTCTCAGGCCAAAGGGCCTTACTCCTGGGAGCAGCCCCAAATAAGAGAAGTTTCCTCAACTCTGGAATCTCTACACAGGCCTCTGTTCTCACCAACTCCAATAAGCTCTAGTGAGGTACTACAGGATAGGATGAAAGGTTGAATACAAGCACTCCAGGCTAATATACCTCCTGGTTGAATCGGCAATTGAGGGTGCACCAGCCGATCTGCATGAGCCCTTGGGAGGAGATAAGCACCTCATAGATCCATTTTCCTAGAAAGAAGTCAGACAGAAGTTGATTCATTAATGAAGAGCTACTACGCTTACAGTAAACACCACACTAAAAGGAAGGCTTGGTTCTTCTTGGCAAGCCTCACACCACCGAGGCTACAGGAGGCTTCCAGTTCTGTCTCCTTCCCACTGAGATATGCTTGGTCTACCACTCAACAACCCACACTAGCACATAGCATTTAAATCCTCAAAGGTCCCAGAAAAATTAGCAATGCAGGACAAGACAACCTTTACCTTTCTCTGTGAAAGGAGACTCCATGAAAGTCCCCTGCCCTATCACATTCTCCCCAACCAGCTGAAGGTACTTACCTTTATACACACAGGTGGTGGCCCGGATAGAGCCAAAATTACTGTGTCCAATAACCTGAACCAAGGAAAGAAAGGTATCTGAGTGCTCAGGATTTATCCCCAGCTAGCCTCCTTTCTTCAATAGACAATAATGGTTCCCTTTTGGAAATTTTAAATAAGAGAAGCAAAAAGTCTCTCATGGACAAGGGAATGGATGCTAAAGCATCATCTCAATAAGATCTGGTCAAAGCCCTCATGGAATCCCTTCCCCTGATCACAGAGAGACACAGCCACCCCCCTTAAAGGAGGTTTAGCATCACTGTCTAACTTGTCTGTTTGACCCACCACCTTCTTCAGAGAGGTCCAAACCCAAAAGAGCTAACTCAGCTCCCCCTGCACAAATCATCAAGTTATATGCACTTTGACCAGATGAATCAGAGACTCAAGCATCAAGTTATAGCATGGCACAAATTAGGAAAGTCATTACCTGAGGATTCCCATCACTGTGAGGCACCACCACCCTCCCTAATGTTGACAGGGATCACCCACTCTCCACTTCTTAATCGCCCCCAAACTCACACCAAGAAGGTCATCATCCACCAGGAGTAGCCCCTCAAAGCCACTCGTGTGATCCAGGACCACAGTGGATGGCCCAAGCCGCCCTTCTACATTCTGTTCTGAAATGAAGAAATGGGACAGTCAGCTGAAATCATCTGGAGCAAAACCAAAGGCCCAGACAAGCAGAAGGTGAGAAGGCTCTCTCTTGTGGTTAGTCACAAACCATCTCACCTGATGGGTTAAAATCAGACTGACATTCTTAGGACAAGTTTCAAAGCCTCAACTTTTTACAAGGAAGTCAGTATATAATGGGGTCACCTATTCAGATTACGGCAATGTTCCAAACTCCCCAAATTGAAGGGTATTCAAAGCTTCTATAAGAACTTCTATTCAGAGAGGCCCAAAGCAAGTCCTGAAGTCTGCCAAATAAGAAAAAACTAGAAGAGGAACACCCTGGATGAGAGAGATCTAGGTCTGTTTTGAAGAGCCTTGTGGGGAGGGGGAAGGTTTCAAGAGGCAAGCACTAGCCATTCCATAAATGCACCATCCTCCTGGGGTCCCATTTGAGGGACTACAAAGTGATTACACGAGCATTTTGCTCACAAAAGGTCCCAGGTCCTGCAGTGCCCCAGCTCTGCTCCATTCTACAATTCCTCATCTACCCCTCTGCTTATGAACCTATGAAAAATGGTCCTCAGTCATCACCACCAAGAGAATATGGGTTTCTGCAGTCTTAGGAATATCTACCTTCACTCTCTTCAGCTTCATCCTCCTCCTTCAGCAGCTGGTCCAGATGTTCCTGAAGGTTCTGAAAAGTCAGAGGTTTTCTGGGAAAAAAGGGTAAGAGAGAGACTTACTTCATCTATTCCAGGCAACAGGGGTTTATTGAGCTGCAAGAATTTAGGCATCAGAGCCATATTTCCCTAACTGAAGAAGTCACAAAATACCAGAGACAGTCAAGTAAACCATTGTTATCCTCTTCGAAGCCACATGTCCTGGTCCTGCAAGATGTGGCCCTGGGGAACTA
This sequence comes from Potorous gilbertii, assembly GCA_028658325.1. Lineage (NCBI taxonomy): Eukaryota > Metazoa > Chordata > Mammalia > Diprotodontia > Potoroidae > Potorous > Potorous gilbertii. The sequence goes on from CM053769.1 coordinate 5,691,648, forward strand.
GCACTGTAAGCGGATGGATTAAGAGTGATGGCACTAAGTCCCAGAGAGATACAAACAGAATCTCAAAATATCAGAGTTAGAAAGAGATCTTAAACATCATACAATCCAACTGATACATTTAGGTTTGATGGAAGAAAAAATTCCTAACAATTAGAAGTGTTCAACAGAGGAGTAAGATTCCTTGGAAGGTAGTGAGTTCCCCCTTTCAGGAGAGCTCTAAAACATAAATTAAAAAGTGAGAGAGTTGATGTCTACTTGTCAAGGATGTTGTAGAAGAGATTCTTGCTTAGATGTACACTGGACTAGATATAGCCTCTGTGGGCTCTTACTCACTTTGAGACGCTGGGATCTCTGAAGAGGAATCCCCAAGTGGTCAATTAGCCTTTGCTTGAAGACAGCTCATGAAGGACGATGAAGTCACCACTTCCTAAGGCTCACCGTTCCTCCACTGAACCACTTGGATCATCTAAGCCAATCTCTCTGTCTTAGTCTTATCCTCTTTGGCCAAGAAAGTACTAGGTGCTAAGAACATGGGTTCCATTGCTAGCTTGAGGAGCTCCAAGGCCAATGTCAACATAAAAACTGAGCTCAATTAGAGACAAACAAATGTCTGGACTTCTTGCAAAAGACCGATTAAGAAGAACAGCAGACTAGATGCTTACTAGGTAACTCAGTCCCATATCTAAAGTCAGAAAATCCTACTCACATACATAAGCTACATTTCTCCTGACGTAAGTGAAGCCCCATTCCTTTGTTTCTGAGAAACACTGATCTGATCTATAATACAAATGTAAATCTCATGCCAATCCTTATTTCTGGATAGATGTAAAGAAGACAGGGATTGGTTATTGTCCAAAGGACATCACCATGATGCAGTGAAATTGTCGTGCAATCTGGTATATTTCAGTCAGCTTTTGTGTGAGCGTGGCCCCCCTCCCTTGTAAATCTCAGCTGGAAGAGAATCAGCACCAGGGGCTTTGCCACGTGAAAGGAGCCTAATGGCCCTCAAAACCTCTAAAAAAGATGGCAGAGGAACTATAAACACCTCTCCCCACCACTTGCCCTACTCTTCCATGACTCAATTCCAGAAGAAATAAAAGACAGTAATAAAACTGGGTTGATTTTTAAAAATGTCCCCCTAACTCTCAGCTACCATGTACCAGCCTGACTACATGTAAATCCTCTAATATTAAAGGCAGACATGCATGATGCCACCAACAGGCCCTCCCTCAAGAACAAAGGTAACCTCTGCTTTCCCTCCTAGCCACTGTAACCTGAACTCATTGCTCAGTAGTAAAAAGGTCTCGGTGTTATTCTTAGCTTCCTTGGCTGCTCTGACATGAGCTCAGCATCTAAGAATAGAGGGGGAAATGCAGCCTTAGCAGAGCTCAGGCCATGTATTCCTGGGCATCCTTCCTCTAAACAACCCTCCACAGGGCCCCAGGGCCCTACCACCAGTAGCACTCAGACTGACTGCTTGCCCAGCAATGGCAGATACTTGCCTGCAGTTTTTATCTTCCTCCGACTATCTATCCTGACCTCCTCAAACAGGAAAACCTGTCTGCAGCACACTTTCCTCTCCTACAACATAGTTTTCATCCAATTAGCCTTTTATCGCTAAAGAAAAAGGAGGGTCGTGAGATGGAGAACAATTCTCTCCATCTCTTTTATCATTCTCACAACAAAGCAGCACAGAGAGAAGCCTCAGACTCGGCAGTTCAGAACTTCCTGCTATATCTTACTTCCATTATCCAGGAAGTTAGTAAGGTGCAGGAGGAAGCTGGGTATGATGTCTCCATAATAACTTCCTTGGTGCCATGGCTCTCAGGCTATGGAGCTATCGCATCCCATCCTATCGCTGGCAAGGGGGCATGACAATGACTATTAGCTGGGACTGCCACCCACCTACCCACTTGTGAGGTGTAAGAGGTAGCTCAATGTCTAGGCTCTTCATGTCTAAGAAATTCACTTTCCAAAATAATTCCTCCAGGTAAAAATAATCTCTCCTTCCTCAGACTTAATGGAGTACTCTGGCTGCATCCTTTGTCCCAATATGGTTCTTTCTTGCATCATGTGAATGTGTACCTTACCCACCCTAACCCCCAAGATGATCTCAGATCTCCAGCACTAAACACATAGCAGGCACTTTAAAATGGCTGCAGAACTGAAAAAGACTCTTCATTTCCCCAAAAAATTCACCACAGGACTCTTTTAAATAGCAGTGTACCATAGGAGAAATAGGACTGGACGTCAAGTCAGGAGAACTGGGGTGGAGGCCTGGCTCCAACAATAGCTCTGCCCCTTTGACCTCTCTCATCCTCAGCTTCCTCATCTGTAAAATGGGAATACCACTTCTAAAGTATCTCCCTCAATGAAGAAAAGGAAACTCATGAACATTAAGTATTTTATAAACCATAAGACATTTTACAAATGTAAGACAATTGGTGAATCAGTGAATACTGATCAAGATGGCTATCCCCTCACTTGGGAAAGAGCTGGAGAACGAGAGGCCCTCTGTGATGCTGGCTGGCATTCTGACCACACTGGAAGCCTCAGATGTTGTGTGATCTCCAGGGCTCAGCTTCTTGGGACAATCTGCCCTGATCTTCCCAGCCTACAAGGACCTTTCTTTCTGCAGAACTCCTAACACACTTGTAGGCTGTCCCATCCATTGAACACTCACTTAGATTGCTCTGTCCTGCATTATTTGTCTTTTTACAGTGAGAATGTCTGATTGTCCTATACAGCCTGGAAACTTAGAAGAAGGTAGAAAATGTGTTGTCTATCATATTAGCCTAAATAAAACAAGTCAATCTTTTTTTCCCCTCTCCATCTGGCTGTTAGAGAACATAAGTGCCAGCTTGAAATGGTATTCCTTTTCTGTATCTACCTATATATTGCTTTTCATTTCAGAAATATCTCGTTTTAGAGATCCAACCCATTAAAATCAATGAGAAACCATTTCTGCCTGCTATAAACCTCTGTACCTAGAAGGTGCTGAATATTTATTCATCATTTGTTAATGACAGAATACCTGCTAATCCTGCCTTCGAAAGGATGCGGCCCAAGAGTAGCAGCAGCTCCCACCCCAAAACAGCCCTGTGCTTGACAAAAAGAAGACATCCACTATACCTGGTAGCAGTGGTAGAGGGGATCTGGTCTGGGCTGGGAAAGATACGCTGTAAGTAGTCATTTAGTAACTTTTCATTGACAATACCTGTAAGCACATGAAGTCAAATGGGGAAAAAACAAAGGAAGGGAAGTCATTATGGTCAATAAGGTGCTAAGTCAACTATATATTATTTGGGCTGGTCACTCCTCAGCTGAGCTAAGCCCAATACTGAGGAAAGGAAGCCACATTTTGCAGGAAGAAGTAAAAATTTTGGCAAGTTATACAACCCACTGCTATTGCAGATAAAGGAAAACGCTGTCCATGGGGGTTATTCAGGGGTTGGTGGGCCTTTTGCTTCTACTCCTCAAAACACATTTTTGGCCTAAATGCCTGAATTAATAACTGCTGGTAATATGTTCTTTTCTCCATGCTCTCCCCCGCCTCTTCCTTGGCCAGGACTCCCACCTGGGACTTTGGGCTTCTCTGAATCAGAGGTCAGTCTAGAACTCTTTGTGGAGAAAGATGTGCCTGCCCCTTTTGACGTCATTCTTCATTTCTCAGTGAACAGTCGGTGATCCTGGGGGTGGGAACACAAAACACAGATTTTCACACACAATTAGTACAACCTAAATCTGTTTTGTTTGACTATACTTCTCTGTTACAAAGGAGAATTTTCAGATCAGGATGGGGGAATTGGAGAACTTTCCTTTGTATATGGAAATGCTCGTATTAATTGATCCCTGTCAGATTCATAATAAGTATTTTTTTAAAAAAATAGTAGAAGCTGCTTGCAAACGGCATCAAGGGCATGTGCTAACCACATGAAACGACTCTCATGGTCCCGACCTCTATTTCTGCTTTGTGTATTCTCTTGAGTACAATGGACTAAACAATGATGGAGAAAGACAGACTTCTCAAGCCTAGTGAAAACCTTGGGACTTCAGGAATCCCTGTGTTCCTCAGTCATTGCCAACTGTCCTGTTGGAGTCATTCCCCAATCTACAATTTCTTGCAGGACATGTCCACCAACTAGCTGGTCCCCACACCTGGAATGTACCCTCCCCCCCCACCTCACCTCTACCTCTTAAAATTCTTAGTTTTCCCCAAAGCTCAGCTTAAGCTTACCTTCTACCTGAGACCTTTTCTAATTGCACACTTTCTACTGCCACCCATGAAATACTACCTTGTATTTAGGGTTAGGGTATACACACACACACACACACACACACACACACACACACACACAAATATACATACATGTGTATATACATAAAGCACAACAGTATTACTATGAACATGCTGGCCATTCTGGGAGTCCTCTCTTCTATCTCTAACCTCCTTGTATATTGATGCCCAGCAGGAGAATCACTAGTCAAATAGCATAAATAGTTTAGAGATTGTATTGTCTAATTACAAATCAGTTTCCAGAATGGGCAGAACAATTTCTAGCTCCACCAACAGTGTACGAGTGTCTGTCATCCCACAGCCTCTCCAACGTGGATTCTTTTTGTCGTTTATCATCTCTAACAATTACTGGGTGAGGCAAACCTCAGGATAGTTTTAATCTGCATTTCTCTTACTATTAGTGATTTGAAACAATGGTAGTATATGGTAGTTGATCGTTTGTACTCTTCTTTTGAAAACTTAAGTGTTTTAACCACCTGAATGTGTTCTTGGTTTTTAAATGTTTATATAAATTCTCTATATGTCTTGAATATCAAAAATTACTTGATGCAAAGATTTTTTTCCACTTGGTAATTTTCTTCTTGTTCTAGCTGCAACGATTCTGTCTTATGCAAAAGTTTTACAATTTTATGTAGCTTTCTAGTTTCTTTTTTTATGATCCCATTGTTTAATTAAGAGTTCTCCAAATCATAAGATAACTTCTTTCATTTCATAATTTTTACCACCTTTTATTTTAGGTCATGTATTCATCTGTGGCAATTACTGGGGCGTATTTAATAAAATCTTAGTCTAAATATTGAGATACTATTATCAACACTGGCATAGTATGTTCCATTGTTTCTGGTTCCTGCTCACCAAGTTGGTCTCACTGATCTATTTTTTAACTAGCAACAAATAGCTTTGATAGCATATGCATCATGAAATACTTTGAAGACTGACAGTGCAATCCTTCATTCCTAATTTAATTATTTTCCTTGGGATTCTATATCTTTATCTTGCAAATGAATTTTGTTATCGTTTGCTCTATTAGTTCTATAAAGTAACACAACTGTTAATTTGATTAGCATAATATTAAATCTATAAATTGAGTATCATCATTTATATTTTATTAGTGCAAAACAAAAAGGGAAAATGTATATCCCTCTACTTATTTAACTTTTTTTTTCTGTATTTTTCTGTAAGTCTTCAGCGTATCTTGCTGGGTTGACACACTTAATGCTTTTTGTAATAATTCTGAACAGAATTGTTCTCATTCCCTACTAGTTTTTGTTATTGCTGTACAGAAATATTTGTGGATTTCCTTTGAATCCTCTTATTTTACCGAAGCTACTAATAATAAGTTTCTCCATTCACTGTAGTATTCTAAGTAAAGTATCATGTCTAAATATAGGAGTAACCTTTTCTCCACTTTGCTGACAGTTATGCTTCTAATTTCTAGTCTTATTTCACTAGTAATTCTAAAATTGTCGGTGTGGGATATGTTAAACTCTGCATATTCTTTGATCTAATAATCCCACTTCTAGGTCTATACCCCAAAGACATCAAAAAAATAAATGTATAAAAATATATATAGTTGGGTTTTTTTGTTTTACTTTTTTTTTTGTTTTTGTGGTGGAAAAGAATTAAATACTGAGTAGGTGCCCACCAACTGAGAAATGGCTGAACACGTTATGGTACATGTGTAATGTAATGCAATACTATTGTGCTGTAAGACACAATGAAGGGAACATTTCAGAGAAACCTGGGAAGGGCTGTGTGAAGTGACCAGAACCAAGAGAACAGTTTATACAATAACAACAATATTGAAAGACTCAGGACCCCTGATCCATGCAATGACTGACTGAAGATTCCGGAGGACTCATAGTGAAATATGCTGCCCACCTCCTGACACAGAGGTAACAAACTTGGAGTACAGACTGAGACTTTTCAAGGGAAACACGGCTAATGTGAAAATTTGTTTTGCTCAACCATGCAGGTTTGTAACAGGGATTTTATTCTCTTTGTTTCTCAGTGGAGAAAAGGGGAGAGAAAGAAGGCAGATTTTTGTGGATTAGAAAACATTAATTTAAAAATAATAACAGTGATTCCAGTAGAAATACGTGTCCTTACTTTACCCTCACACTTATTAGAAGAGCTTCTTGTATTTCTCCATTGTAAATAATACTAACTTGGTTTCAGAGACAGACTTTTTAAAGAACAGCATTCTTTAAAGGGCATTTCCACACCTTTGTTTTTTAGGGTTTAAGGTAGAAACGAATATTGAATTTTGCCAAAGCTTTTATCTACTTCATGTGGGTTGTTTTGTTTTTTGGTTAATATGATTAATTGTGCTAATTTTTCTCATTGTTAAACTATCCTATCTTGGCCAAAGTGAAAAATTTTTGGATAAACTGCTGTAGTCTTTTTATTAGAACTATTTTAAAATTTTATATCTATATTCATAATTGACATCAACTTATATTCTCTTTTTCTGCTTTATTTCTCCTTGGTTTGAGTATAAAATGCATATTTGTCTTATAAAAGGAGTTTTGTAGAGAACCTTATTTGTCAATTACAATAATTTTTATAGCATAATTACATGCTATAATAAGTTAATTGCTCTTTATATATTTGCTAGTCTTCACTTGTACACCTGTCTGGACCAAGGTTTTCTCTTCTCCTATTTAGTATTTCACCGAAGACTTCTCTTACATTTTTGCTCCATGTTTTCGACTAGTATCTGGATGGCACATCATGCAGTCTCCATACTTGTCTTCTTTTGATCAGCACATTCGAGAAAAGCCTGCTGACCGTTCTGGTCTGTCTCTCCTCCCTGGAGCCCGTTTCTTGACCACTCATTTTATCATCCAATGTTCTCCAACAAGGCACTTTCTTCTCTTTCCTTCATTTCCCATCAGCTGTACTTTCTGGATTCTTTTCTATCGTTATTATGCCTGAGTCAGGTACCTTCTCTCCCCTCCCAACTTTTTTGCTTCCTTTTGTGATGCTTTTCCCCATAAAATTCTAAGCTCCTTGGGGGCACAGACTGTTCTTTTTTTATTTGTATCTCCAGTATTTGACCCAGTCCTTAGCACAGAGTAGACATTTAATAAATGTTTATTTTATTGTATTATATTCTAGAGGAGACGTGATGGTCCAAAAAACCCCAAACTTGGAGATATGGAGTCAAAAGTGCCATTCCACTAGACCATGCTTTCCCAAAAATATCTAACCCTGACTTTTCTTCAAATTGTGAGATGAAAGAAATGACAGATATATGAATAATATTAATTTTCTTTTTACAAATGATCTAGGGATTTAAAGAAAAAAGATCATTGTTTTCATCTAAGGTATAATCATAGGATTTGGAACTGAAAGAGACCTCAGAGATCACATTATTCTAAATACTAAATATTCTAAATACAGGAAACTGGGTGGCCAGAGACATTAACTTGCTCAAGGCAATTTACCTTGGTCAAGCAGAACAGACATTTGAACTCAAATCTTCACACTCTTTCCATTTCCACACATTTCACAGCAATGCAAAAATACTAACTATGCAATGCAATTCCCTGTCTGGGTAAAAGAAAGGGGCTAAGACAAGAGTTCTTCACCTAGGGACCATGAACTTGTTTGGGTTTTTGAAGGCAGTTTGATAACTTTGTTTCAACATAACTGATTTCCTCAGCAATACTCTGTATTCTGTTTTATGCACTTTCAAAACATGATTCAGAGAAGAGGTCCAAAGGCTTCACCAACTGCCAAAGGCATCTATCACGCACACACACACGCATACGCACACGCACACGACACGCGCGCGCACACACACAGCTCAGAACCCCTAGGCTAAGAAATGCCATTCTTGGGACTCCAGTAGGAAATATCTATTTGTCAGCAAAAAAGTAAATGAAAGCCAAGAAATCAGGAAGGTCCTGAACTCCTGTTGGAAATTCATCCATTTAGCCAACTAGAAGAGAAGAGATCAAAGGGCATAAATAAGCAGAAAAGTCTTGGCAGATACAAGAGAGGATTCCAAATAGGAAAATTCCAGATACTGATGTGTTCTACATTCCAATGTAAGTGTCCTGAGCTCAGGAGAAATTACCAAGGAACTCATTTTCTGTTCCAAGTCACCTGAAAACCCTCTATCTTATCCCCAGATATACTAGTACAGTAGCTGCTTGGAGAAGCAGAGGAAAGTGCTAAGTGCCAGAGGCAGTGGAATTGAAGGTCCTTCTTTCTCGAAGGGGAAACACCAAGTAAGAACAAGTCACCACCTACACAAGGACAGTGCAGAGATCTGTCATAGTCTGTTCTAGATATGCTTGATCAGAAACAGGAATTCCCCTGTTTATACCCCTAAGTTGTTTCTCCTACACTTATCTTGTCTCCTCAAATAGAATATAAGACTACCTTCAATTTCCATCTCCCCCAAGTGCACACTGTAGGTATTTGATAAACACATGTTGACTCTGATCTGCTTGGGAAGTATGGGCAATAGCAGCAGTGCTCAGCCTGTTATAAGTTTCAAATTAACACAGCAGTGCCTGCTACCAACCAACAGCCATTGAGAATTCCCAAATGCGAGAGGCAGTGAGGAAAAGGAATGACTATCAAATTAATATAAGGTTCTTAACTTAGCATTCAAGGTCCTCCCAACTCTGGTCCTAATTTCCTTTCCAAGTTTTCACAACTTCCCTACACATCAATCCAAAGTTTCCATTTCCTAAGCCTGTCCTGTCCTATTCCTCTTCTAGACATCTGTACAGAGTACTCCCAAGTCCGGAGAGACTCCGCACACATTTCCTTCAAGGCCCAGTTCAGGGGCTATGTCTTCTATGGCATTTTCCCTTACTTCCTCAACCAAGAAATAATCTCTCCCACTCTCGAATCTGTTTGATCTCTCTCACCTATGTACTAAGTCATGATCTAGGAAAAGGACTACATCCATGACTTCACTGCTAAAGGGAACTCCCAGATGAGGAAACTCTCTTTCCCAATCAAGTCATTACCTTCTCTGCAACTAGAGAGTTGGCTGCTGAAAGTGAAGTGATTTGCCCAGTTTTATAACCAGTACATGTCAGAACAAAACGCAAACCTCGGTCACTGTGCCGCTTCTCATAATCTAACTTGTATCACAGGAGGACGCTGGGTGGCATAATGAACGGAATCCCAGACATGGAGTCTAAAAGGACCAAGTTCCAATCCTGCCTCAAACACCATATGACCCTGGGCAAATCACTTAATGTCTCAATCTCGGTTTCTTTTATTTGTAAAAAGGGCATGATAACAGAGCCTTCCTCATAAGGGCTGTAACGATCAGATCAAATGACGTAACATTTGTAATGTTCTTAGCAAACCCCAAAGTACTATAAACTGTTACCTACTGCTAAACTTGCTGAGAGAGCTTTCAGTACCACCCTCCCGTACAGCCTCTCTTCCAGGTTTTCATGACAGACAGCGCTCTCTCCCACTTTTATCTAACCTAGTTGCGTTTTTGGCTCCTTTTCTGGTTCTTCATCTAGGGCAGCAAGTGTCTGCCTTGGACCTTCTTCTTTTCTCCCTCTATACTATTTTACTGGGTGATCCCATCAACTCTACTGGGATCAATCATCAACTTTATACAGGTGATTCCCAGATCGGATATCTAGCTCTAATCTCTCTGCTGAGCTCACCAAATGCCCACTGGACTTCTCAAACTAGATGTATCATAGGTATCTCAAACTCAACATGTCCACCACAGTACTCATTATCTTTCTCCCTTCTTCCCAATTTTCCTACAATTGACAAAGGCGCTGACGTCCTCCCAGTCATGCAGGCCCATAACCTGCGTCATCCTCAACTCCTCACTCATCCCCATATCCAATCAAATCTTGTAGTTTCTACCTTCAGAACATCTCAGCCACCGCCCTGATGCAGGTCTCTGTCCACCTCACACCCGAACCACTACAATAAGCTTCTGGTTGGTCTTCGTACTTCAGATCTCTCTTCACCCCAATCAATTGTCTACTAAGCTCCCAAAGCTCAGATCTAACTATGTCGCCTTTTCCCCCTTGATATACTCCGGTGGCTCCTTTCCACCTGCAGGATCAATTACAAAGTCCTCTGTGTAGCATTTCAAGCCTGGCTCCTTCCTGACTTTCTAGTTTTCCTATAACATACTCCCCTCCACTTGTTATGTTTGTCCTTCATTCTTGAAGAGGACCATGACATCAAGATGATGATGTGACTTGCAGTTGACTTTGATATGAAGGAGGGAGAGCTGTGCACCATCACCAACCTCACTTTCTTCTCCTGCGCCAACTGGGCCCAGTGGCCTGATACTCATCAAGACGACTGGAGACGGCCCAGGATGCAATGTGAGACTCTGGCCCTGTCAGGTTAAGGTCTTATCACATTCTCACTTTGAGTGAGATACACTCATTGGATCAATAGGTTTCTTTAAGCAGTTACTCAAGGGATGGCCCCTTTAATAAAAAAAATTACAAAATCAAACTGGGAGCAGAGAACCCTCAGAGTTCCTGAGTAAAAGAGAAACAATTAATTATTTAATAAGTACATGAATGTAATGAATCATCTGATATGCAAGAGGGCTGAATGCATACACACAATTTGCTATAGAAACACATCAAACTCAACAATGGAAAAAGTGAGGATGGGAAGGGGAGACGATTAAAAGAGGGGAAAAAACAGAAGAACCAGTATCTAATTAGGTACTTTAGAACTGTCTTACATTGTCTTCCTACACAACTGGCTAAAAGCCAAATAAGCTGTAATATATAAAGTAGAATTTTGTTTTAGTTGTTTTCAGTGCTGAATTTATTATATACTTAAAATCCAGCCCTTTAGATATCTAGGTATACAAAAACATAGCATAAATGACTCAACATATTTATGATAAGCAATAACTATTAAGTGCTGTATGATACAACTATACTCACCTGTCTGTACATGGCAGTCCATCTTCCAGCTTGATGCTTTTTCACTGGCTAGCCACCTTCCATATCTGGAATTTCTGTCCCCTTCCCTTCCTGGCCTTCCTGGCCTCCCACCTTCTGTAACCTCTTCCAGCCCTTCCCCCTGCTACTTATATTTATATGGCATATACTTTGGGCATACAAAGTTATTTACATGTCTTCTCCTCCATTAGAACATGAACTCTTTGAGAGTACAGATTGTTTTTTTCTTTCCTTGTATACTTAGCACAGTGCCTGACATAGTAAGCACTTAATAAACTCTTACTGCCCATTACCATAGTTCTTTGTGTGCACATCTCTCACTGCCCACTCCCCACCCTCCGTCTTTTAATATGGTACACCAAAAAGGTCACTAACCTTGGAGTCAAAAGACTCGGGTTCACATCCCACCTCCAATACTTCCCGGTTATGGGACTGTGGACAAATAACTTCTGAGCCTGTTTCCCTGTATGTAAAATGGAGATAACACTACCTGCAGCTATCTGCCTCACAGGGCGGTTAGAGAAGAGTCCTTTGTAAACATTCCAATAGCAAAGAAGTGGAGGTCATTTTTTCATCTTTGCATCTCTAGCACCTGAGACATTGCATACAGTAGGAGCTCAACACATCCTTGTGGTTGTTAAATTGAGAGAGGGAAGGAGACAGATATCAGGTCCTTCACAACAGCAAGCTGTGGGTGGACATCACTGAAGAAGGTAGGTTAGAACCCCACCAGTAAGGCAGGACCTATGCATATACAAACTCACTAAACAAACCACTGTGCTTTGCATGCTTTCTACAGGATCCCAGAAGTGGAAGACCTCAAGAGCTCTTCTGGCCCCCTCCCTGCTCCAGGCTCACGTCAGTCAAGCATGGATAGCATATGGAGAATTACTACATACTTCCTTGGATGTACATTCACTGCCACAGTCCCACAATGATAAGAATTAAGAATTCTTTCTTATGCCTGTCTCAAATTTCTCCTGTTTTAATTTAAGAATATTTCCTCCTGTGTGCTCCCTTTAGGATAGGAAGTCATTCTAAGCTTCCTTCCCCCATTTAAAGACAGTGGAGTTGATTCTGAAGCTTCTCTCCTAAGACTCTAATCTCTTTAACCAGTCCTCTAAGGCCAGTTGTTCTCTGGACCTTCTCCAAAGATCAGTTACAGCACTAATGTCTCTGACTCCCTTTTCAGATATAATACTGAGAGACTGCTCAGTCCCTTGCAAGGGAAAGAACGCTTCAGAACTCAGTAGATTCCACACAATTCTTCAAGTAATTTATTATTATAAATTTAATAGCCACTAAAAACTAATACCCAATAATCAATGAAAAACCTAACCATATGAAACCTTAACTTAAAAGACTATCTAGAAACTATCTGATTATTTAAAGTATTTATGTTAATTTTAGCCCAACAGAAACAATAGAATACTGTCTCTTCAAAGTCTCTTCTTCTGTGCATACATAGATGTCTTGGCCCTGCCCATTCTATGTCGCAATGATTTCCTAAGAGTTTCACTGTGTCAGTTTTACAACCTCTCCACCTATCAATCCAACCACCACCCTGGGATTCCAGGCACAATAGAAAGGAAAAAAACACTTGTGTTAGCAAAGTCTAGCTTAATGAAACCCAAGCAGTGTTAAGTAAGTTCAGGCCCTAGACTCTCCCATCAACTCTTCAGCACCAGGTGTGTCTTAAACATTATATGGCAGCTTGTGGCAGAAGATGAACTACACCCTAAGAATGGTGACAAGCTCTAGAGATGTATGTGTTTATGTTGCCTCAACATGGCAGGCATTAGAAAGTCAGTGCAAAGTGCATTTAACCCCTCTGGAAGTAGCTTTTGGCTCAGGTACCTTTTCATGGAATCCCTATTACCGATCCTCATTCCCCAGAAGGCTCTGTTTGAGTCAGAGGAGAAGGAAGATGAATCACACAGGAGGGAAACACAGCCCTGGTAGAACCCAGTAGCTCAACTAAGGTCTCTACCTGATGCCATGGTTTTTATTTGGATCTATCACTGCCTATGCTTATTAACCAAACAAGTAAGGAAGTCCAGGGCACACCAGACACCCACTGTCCCAAAACCAGGTCTAACAGTGCCTTCCAAAGACTGAACCTGATAGAACAAAGTTCAGGACTCAGCACTGAGCAACAGGGGAACATAGATGGAATATCAGGATCAGGATGCGGGAGGTGGCTTCCAACGAAAAAGCAGAGAAAGAATCAAGAAGGAATGAAAGAGAAAGGAAGGACCCAAGATCTGAAGAAAATAGAGGCAGGAACCAGGGAAACAAGGTACAAATGTTTGGGGACTACAGATACAATGTAAGCCAGAGGTATCAAGCCCTTGGGCAAACACTCCTGAGAGTCAGCTGAACCAGATAAAAATGTAACTGCATAATATTTAACAAAATAAATGAAAATACAATAAAATGTAAATAATATTACATTTAAAAACTAAGTAAATATACAGCCTACAGGAATTCTTACGTATGGATTACTGACCCTAGTTTCTTTTCAGTTTGACATCACTGGTATAGGCAATGAGAAATCACTATGGGAAAGGGAGGTGACACCAAAGGAGGAGGGAACTGCAAGGGATGAGAGTCCTCTGGGCAGCTAATGGCCCGGTGGGTAGAGTGCCAGGCCTGGAGTCAGGAAGACTTGAGTTCAACACACACTAACTGGGTGACCCTGGGTAAGTCACTCAACCCTGCTGGCTTCAGTTTCCTCATCTGTAAAATGAGCTGGAGAAGAAAATGGCCAAGCACCCAGCATCTCTGCCAAGAAATCCCCCAAGGGGCCCAAGAATCCCACAACTGAACAACAGAGAGTATTTGGGAGAGGTCATGATGGTGCCGTGAAGGGTGCGTGAAGGGGCATAAAACTGCCCGGGGGGGGGGGGGGGCCAGCTGCCGCCCACTTCACCGCCTGTGTGAGAGCCCGGAGAGGGCGGTGGAGGGCACGGGGAGAGCCTCACCAGGTGTGTGCCCCGGTAAGGGCTGGGCGGGGTTACTGTGAAAGGTGAGAGGTCAGACCAGAAGCGGGCACTGCGAGCGGGCACTGCGGGAGGGCACAGCGGGAGGGCACAGCGTGGAGGGCCGAGTGAAACAAGGGGGCGCCCCGGCGGGGAGGGGCACGTGGCGGGGCACGCTGAGGGCGGCGGGGGGCACACAGCGGGGGGTCACCTAGGGCCCGGGCATCGCAGGGAGGGGCGGCTCCAAGCCGGAGGTGCCCGGGAAGAATGGAATCCGGGGGGATGGTAAGTTACTGGGGGTTACGGGGAGGGGCACGGGGGGGACGGCAGGGGGGGCTGGGGTGAGAGGTCCCGCCAAGGGGACGCCGGGAGCGGGGAGGGGAGGGACACGAGGAGGGGGACACCCCGAGGGAGGGGTCGACACCGCCCCTCGTCCCCCGCCTGCGGCCGCCCGGCCGGCCTCCCCGCCTCCCCGCCTCGCCGGCTCGCCGGCTCCGGGGCCTCCCCGGGTCCCCGCGCCCGTCCCGGCCGCCACACTCACCCTCCGCCTCGGCGCCTCACACAACATCCGCCCGGCCGCCTCGACTACGGCTCCCGGCTCAGGCCAAACCGCAGCCACAAGCGAAGCAAGCGTTGAGCCGCGCGCGCCCGGAGCCCCGCCTCCCATCCCTCCCCCGCCCCCCGCAGCGCCCTCCCCGGCCCGCCCCCACCTCTTTCCCCGCCCTCCGCTTCGTAAACCACGCCCCCAGTCAGCCTCCACTTCCGGTTTCCGACCCCGGTCAGAAGCCACGCCCCCTCCCTCGTTCTGGAGCTCAAGCCTCTATTCCGCCCCCTCTCCTTCCCCGCCCTCCCCTCCCTAAGCCCCGCCTTCTTCCCGCCCATCGGCTCCCTCCCCGCCTTTTTAGGCGCGCTCTCTCCGTGCCCCGCCCCTTTCGCTTCCCGAGCTGAGGCTGAGCTGGCCCACGCCCTAGTCCTGGAGGGCTGAGATAGAGGCGAGTCCCCTTCAGGCTTAGCTGGCCGGGGTGGTGCAGCGGAGGGAGCAGCAGTCCGGAGGACCCGAGTTCGAATCTCACCTCAGACACGACACTCACGAGCTGTGTGACCTTGGGCGAGTCACTTCACCCCAACTGTCTCCTCCTGGGTCGTCTCCAGTCATCCTGATGTCTGCGCTGGGATGGCTCTGGAGGAGAAGTGAGGCCCTCCCTCCCTCAAGACAAAGCCAAGTGCGAGTCATGTCCTCACTTCTCTGCTGGCAACGGAGGAGGAGCACTCACAGCAGGGAAGGTGCCAGGTGCGCTGTGTGTAAGACACGAAGACAGACAAAGGACAGCGCCTGCGCTGTCTATGCACAGCAAGATATGCACAGAACCAATAAATTGGAGATGGCCGTTCTCCCACCGATCTGACTGCTCCTTTGCTGGGTCCTCCTCCAGATCACACCCTCTAACCATCGGGGGACCTCAGGGTTCTGCCCTGGGCCATCTCATCAGCTAGCCCTCTGCGATTAATCTTTATACTGACTATTCTCAAATCTGCCTTTCCTGCCCCGGTCTCCCCGCTGACCTCCAATTTCACATCTCCAACACATTTCAGACATCTTAAACTGGATGTCCAAGAGACATCTGAAACTCAACATGTCCGAAACAACTCATTATCTTTCCCCTACACCTTGCCCGTCCTACCTTCCCGTTATTGAAGAGGGCGACGCCAACCTCTCAGTCCTTCAGGCTGACAGCCAAATTGTCATATGTGCACAACTCACTCTCTGACTGACTGCCACCATGCTCTCATCCTCTCACACCTGGAACGTTACAATAGCCTGCTCGTAAGGTCCACCTGCCTCGTCTCCACATTCTAATCCACCCTCACTTCAGCCACTAAAGTGACCTTCTAACTCCAGTTCAGATAGTGTTCTGGGATTTAGGCTCCTTAGTCAGCACCAGGAGAAAATAGGACAAAAGAATTTATTAGCCTGGGATATTCAACAAGCTTTTGCTGGTTTCCTGGATGGATATGATGACTCATATGGCTCATACCCTGTATGTCCCCCAGCTCTTGTCAAGAAACATTCTATTTGAGCAGGTGGTAACAGAGAGAAATAGCTGATCCAGAAGAGGTTGAATAGCCAAGATTAGATACCCGGATAATAGGATGGACTGCTTTCCAATCCCTTGTTCCTAATGTCCTGTTCCACTTCTCAGCCCTGGTTTACTCAAACCATTCCCTTCCTCTTCTCTTACTCAAAAATTAATGCAGCTGGTGGATGTTCCCCAATCATGTTGACTGGATATATTATAATTCATATTTTCCAACTTCAGCCTCACTAAACAAGGCAGACCTTTGTTCCACCTTCATTTATCCCCTATCTCACTCCCCACAGAAGCTATTACAGATTTTCCCTTCCTTCCTCAAGCCTCCCACACCTTATCATACATACTATCAGGCTACATAAGGATCTTGGCTCCTTTTTTGGAGAAAACTAAGACAATTAGATGTGAACTCCTTCCATTCTCTTCATCTCAATAACACTTGCTAGTCTTTATAGAGTGCTTTATGGTATGGCAAAACACTTTGTATCAATTATCACATTTGATCTTTACAACAAGATGAGGTAGGTGCTATTTTTAATCCCCCTTTTTTTATACTTGAGGAAAATGAGGCACAAAAAGATGAAGTGACTTGCCAAGGTCTCCCAACTTGCAAGTGGATGAAGTATATCTTGCACACAGCGCACCTGTTATCTTCACTGACTGCTGTGTGTGCTTCTCCATGGCCACCTCAGGTCTTTAAATTTCCAAGTCCAGAATTCTCTCTGATAGACCCACCCCTCTACCATTCTTTCCCATTCTCTTTCCTTTCCCTAAATCTCTGGCAAAGAGTTGGCCCTTTTCCTTGCCAAGGCTAATTCTTTTATATTATATTATATTATTTTTATATTATATTATATTCCTTATATTATATTATTATAATATTATATTATATTATACTATATTCCTTAATTCCATCCCCTTCCATCGTCTCCTGAAGATTTCATCCTCAATCATTCCTTCTTCTCTTGCATCTTCAGTTTCTTTTGTTTTCAGGGAAAACTTTTTATTGTAGGTGCAGTGAGATAGCCGAACACACTTTGTTGGCAACATCCCAAGCATCATAGCTGGAGCAAGCTGGACATAAGCTTTCTTCTCTCCACCAGGCCGGATCAGTGTATTGACCTTGGCCACGTCGATGTCATACAGCTTCTTCACTACCTGCTTGATCTGATGCTTGTTGGACTTGACGTCCACAATGAAGACTAGGGTGTTGTCGTCCTCAGTCTTCTTCACAGCAGTGGTCAAGGGAAACTTGATGACAGCATAGTGATCAAGCTTGTTTCTCCAAAGGGCACTTTTCCAAGGGGGCTGCCTTCTTAGTCTTAGTGTCTTGGGTCGCCAGAAGGTGGGGGATGTTTGGATCTTCTTTTTATGGCTATAGACACCCTTCAACACCCCCTTCTTGGCCTTCAAGGCCTTGAACTTGGCTTCTGTCTTGGGGGGATAATGGCTTCCTTCTTCACATTTGGTGCCATCTTGGGGGAAAGGCTGCATCTTCAATTTCTATCCACTGGTTTTTTCCCTACTTCCTTCAAATGTGCAGTTTCCCCTATGTTTCAGAAACACTAGTTTCTGTCATCCCCTCAAGCTGACATATCTCTCCTCACTTTTCAACACAACTCTTGAATGAAACTGTTTACGTTCACTATGACCATTCTTTGTCCCTCTTCAGCCTTTACAATCTGGTTTCCATCTTCATCACTCAGTTGAAACTCCTCTCTGAATGTATCACATCTGATTTTTTTTTTTTCTCAATTCTCATCCTTTTCAACCTGTTTCCTACATTAGACACTGTTGAACATCCTTCTCCCCTTGGATGATCTCCAATGTCTAGGTTTTTGTGCCATGGTTCTCTCCGGGCTTTCCTTTTACCTGTCTGACCTCAATCTCCTTCACTAGCTCATTATCATGCCTCTTGGGTGATCTCCAAGATACCTTCTTAGGTCTTTTCTCTCTATGTTTTCTCTTAATAACCTTATCAGTTCCCATGTATTTGGCTATCAGATGACTTAGAGATATGCACATATATGTATATATAAATATGTACATATATTGTACACACATAAGATACAAGATGTCCCAAAAGTTTTAGTGCACTCCACCTTTTTTTGTGCTAGCTGTCCTGTATTCCTGGAATGCCCTTTCTCCTTATCTCAGCTTGGTAGTCTCTCTCTATGAGATATCTCTTAAGCACAATTTTCTGTTTGCACTTTTCCTGGTACTCCTAATTGCTAGGACCCCTCTCCAAACTCCCTTATATGCAACTACTTTGTATTTGTTTATTTTATGTTTGTGCTGTATATATTTATGTATGTATTTGTTGTTTTCTACATTTGATTGTAAGCTCCTTGAGGGCAGGGACTGTCTTCTTAATAGTATACCCCTGCTTATCACAGTACCTAGAACACAGTAAGCACTTAATATGTATTGAATTAATTAAATTTCATTCTTTATCCTTTTATCCACTGCACCTACTACAGTATCTGATAAGAGTAGGGCCTTCTTAATGTTTGTTGATTGATTGGCTAGTCAATATTAAAAGCTTGTAGCTTTAGAAGTGTGAATTGTCACATTTGGGCTGCGGCCATGTATACTCCAAAGGGGGAGTCTCCTATGCATGCTCCTCCATCACAGGTGCTCTCTGTGTGTGTCCTTTCCCCTCCTGCTACATTCTCTGGGTGTCTGCTTCCCTTACCCATGTGCACAGAAAGAAGGATGTTTTCCCATCATTTTATTTACTAGGCTGTTTGATTAAATGTCTTTTGCGTTTGCTCATTCTCAGTGTGCCTTTAACCTGAGGAAACTTTTCAAGGACTTATTTGTAAAAGGGGTGCCACTTGCAATACTCAAATTTTCTTAGGACACTTTCTCTGGGGGCCAGAGGTCAGGTCTGGATCAGCAGCTCCATTTACAGAAGCATAGAATGTTAAATTCAGGAATCATTTTGTAATACAGAACAGATAATCATAGACTCTTGAGAGGTAGACCTAAAAGGGACCTCAGAAGTCATCTAGATCCACGTTCTCATTTTACAGATGTGGAGACAAGCCCAGAGGAGAGTGGGGAGCGGTGATTGACTCAAGGGCACACAGATCGAAAGTAGTAAATCCGAGTCTTCTGACTCCAAATTCAGGGAACTTCCAATTGCATCAATCTACATCTTCCAATTCCCCACTTCTCTCACCCTCTTTCCCTGCCCGCAAAGGTATCTTTCTCAACTCATTTCTCATCCCGTTTTGCTTGAAAATCTCTTCTGCTCAGCTCACTTTCCCTTATGCTAAAGCTATTTACATTCTAATATTTATTCCTCCCATTAGATTGTAAACTCCTTAAGAGCTGGGTCTGTATTTTATCTATCTTTGTATCCCACCTTATGCTAGGCTGCTGCCTATGATAGGAGCTTAATAAATATCTGTTAAATTGAATCACATTGAAAAGAATTAGTGAGGGCAGGGAGGAGACAGTCACTTGTCCCTCTTTGAGCTCAGATCTCTTGAGAGTCTGAGCATGTAGAGTGGGTATGAAGGAAGAGGGCCCTTTGTTCCTCTGTGGGACAAGCCCTACCCACCATCTGGCAGCTGATAATTCTGCAGAAATAGGGTGATGATAGGGCTGTTGAGCCCCAGGTTAGCTGACACAGCTGAGGCAGGAGAGATACCCAGTAGGCAAGACAAGACAAATCAACAAGCATGTATAAAATGCCTACTCTATGCCAGGTATTTTGCTAAATAGTAGGGGCATAATGAAGGGCAAAAATAGGATCCCTGAAGGCTGGTTAAATACAAGATCTACACAGAGTAGCTGGAAAAACAGTCTTCAAGGTTCTTCAAGCTCTTAATTCTGTTTCATTTTATGCTTCCACTTTTCCTATAAGAAGACTGCAATTTCCTAAAGAAGAGGAGGAAGCATCAATTGGGGAATGGCTGTACAAGCTGTGGCATATGAATATAATGGAATACTATTGTTTCATTAAAAACCTGGAAAGACTTACATGAACTGATGCTCAGTGAAGTGAGCAGAACCAGAAGAACATTGTACACAGTAATGGCAACATTGTACAATGACGAACTCTGATAGACTTAGCTCTTCGCAGCAATGCAGTGATCTAAGACAAGTCCAGAAGACTCACGATGGAAAATGCTATCCACATTCAGACAAAGAACTCTGGAGTCTGAACGCAGATCAAAGCAGACTCCTCTTTTTTTGTTGTTTTTTCTTTCTCATAGTTTTCCTTTTCGTTCTGATTCTTTTTTCACAATATGATTATTGTGGAAATAGGTTTAATATGATTGTATATATATGTGTATATGTATATATAGTGTATATATACATATATATGTGTATATATATATATATATATATATATATATATATATATATATATATATATATATATCTTTAGAGAGAGAGAGCCTATATCAGATTGCATACTGTCCTGATGAGAGGGGAAGGGAAGGAGGGGAAAAATTTCAGAACACAAAAGTGAATACTGAAAACTAAAAATAAATAAACAAAATTTTAAAAAAGAAATAGAAGGGTTAGAAAAAAGGAGAGAAATATACAAATAAATAAATGAATGCAGGGGGAGAAGAAGGAGGAAATTAAATCCAGAGACTTTCAGGAGTTTGCTTAAGGTCACTGGAACTCAGAACTCCAGACTCCTATTTCTATGATGCTCTCAGGCTGCATTTATCTCCAAGGGGAAA
Source organism: Potorous gilbertii (assembly GCA_028658325.1). Lineage (NCBI taxonomy): Eukaryota > Metazoa > Chordata > Mammalia > Diprotodontia > Potoroidae > Potorous > Potorous gilbertii. The sequence goes on from CM053769.1 coordinate 5,712,660, forward strand.
GAAGGGGGGAAGAGTTGAAAAAGCTGGGGATATTTACCATGGAGAAGAGAAGACTTGGGGGAGTTGGGGTTGGGGAGACATGATAGTTGTTTTCAAGTACTTATAGGGCTTTTAAGTGAAAGATGAGTCAGCATCATTGATTTAGGTCTTCAAGGACCAGTAGAGAATCTAGCTCAGTTCTCTTATTTTATAGATAAGAGAACAAGCCCAGAGAGGTTGACTGACTTACTCAAAGTCACACAGCTATTAAGTGGCAAAGCAGGAATTTGTAGCTAGAATTTCTGACTCCAAACGCAGAATACTTTCCACCCTCCACACTACCTCTCATTTGCTGTGCTAGAGGGAAGGAACAGGGTAGAAGCTGCAGGGAAACAGACTGGGTCAATGTAAGGAAAACAATCCTAACAAAATTGTCCTATTGTGGACTGTTTCAAAGACAGCTAGGCAGCACAGAGGATAAGAGTGCCGAGTGGAGTCAGGAAGACCTGAGTTCAAATACAGCCTCAGACTTTTACTACCTGTGTGACCCTGGACAAATCACAATCCTGTTTGCCTCACTTTCCTCCTCTGTAAAATGAGCTGGAGAAGGAAATGGCAAACCACCCCTGTATCTTTGTCAAAAAAAACCCGAATGGGGTCATGTAGAGGTGGACTCCCTTGAAAGGACTGAACAACAAGCAATGAAAATAAGGGGAAAAATCAACTAGGAATCATTCTTTACCCCCTTCCCATGCTAGTGCTAACTGATGGGCAAGCCACACTCCTAGTATCATGTCACAGAAAAACTTCCCTGTGATCTCACGATCCCATTTCTCAGCAAAGCTGATACTGGCCATCAGTTCAAGAGGGCATCTATTGCAGGATTGTCTTTTGAGAAGGAAGCTTTCTCCTTTTTGGTGGGACTGTCCCAATCAGCATGCCTGAGCGTGCCTAATTGAGGCATCCTCCCCACCCCCACCAGCCCATAGTTGACCCCCACACACACACACATATCTCCTAGGGCCCTTCAGACAAGTGTCAAAGCTTTCTCAACTTCAGTGCCTTGCTTCTCCCTCCCTTCAGCTGGCTCCCACGGATTAGGATAAATGAATTCCTATCATGCCCCTGGAGGCTATTTTTCCCAGGCCTTACAGATCAGTTGGAAATTTTCACAAGCCTCAGGGAGGTTTACCAACTTTAGCCCTCCAGATGTGGACCTTTCCCCTACATTCCTGCCCCACAAACAATAATTTCAATAACTGTTTTTAGGGATAACATTCTTTGAGCTCCCACTCCATTTGGAGGAGGAAAGGGAGAGAGGGAGGCGCTCTGCAGGGTAGTTCTGGGTCTAGGACCTTTCCTAAATCTTGTGGTTGGTATTCCCTGGAGAGAGATTCCCATACAGATTTCACAATTTCGCTTCCCGGACTAAAGGGTGGGATAAGCATGTTTGGGGAATTGTTTGTGCAGGGAGAGCAGAGGAAGCTCCTATAGGTGGATGGGTTGGGAAGGGATCCCGGGATCTCTTCCCACTGGCCCAGCCCCACTGGATCTTTTCCCTCAGAGGCTCCCCCTAGTCCCTCCTCTTCCCTTGGCCCAGGATCACAATCAGAGGCGAGTGTATTTTGACACTGAACTCTGTGGGCTCAGGAGGAAAGACTGCGTGGACTTGGAGGCAAGCTCTCCAGGATTGAGGAGAGGTGGGAGAGAGGCAGAAAGGTGTTCAGGGTCAACTTAATCTGAAAATCCTAGAACAGGGAGCATGTGGCCTTTCGTGGTTTTCCTGCCTTCGATCCTATGTGCCAGCACCCCAGGTGAGCCCTTAATTCCAGGCCTGGGGCAAAGGGAGGGAGGGAGGAAAGGAGGTCCGTGATTCAAATGCTACTGCCCTCTTCTCCTTCTGGTACTTTATTTTCTGCCCCTGTCTCTGTCCCTTTTCTGTTCCTGCCTGCAGTAAATCATATGCACAGACATGCGTGCATATGCACTATGCTGCCTCTCCTCTTTGGTGCCCATCTGCAATGCAATTGGCTCCCTTCTTATCCATCCCCATGGGACCAGTCCAATACCATCACCATTGGTCCCAGGATGGGCTGACTCTGATGAATCCACCTAAGCTAACGGGCACACACACATGCGCGCGCGCGCGCGCGCACACACACACACACACACACACACACACGGCTTAAGTAGGAAAACTTTAGGAAATTTTGAGACCTTTTATAAGCACCTCAAACATTACTTTGTTTAGGTTCTGACCACAAAAAGTACCCTCCAAGGAGGGAGGGCAGGAAGCAGGGAACCTATGACACCATCAGGCCTCAGTTGGTGAGGCTGCCCATTCCACTCTTCCTCACACTTGGTGGCTTCCTATTTTACCTAATTCCTGATAACTAGGAGCTAAGGTCAGTGGTTTCTTTTTCCCAGGTGTCCTGAGAGCCTAGGGTGGTGGCAAAACTTCATAGCAAGGGATATTTTTCTAACCCCTAACCCTTTATTACCCACCCCCCCACACACAAAACATCACAAATCAATAAAAACTCCAAGAATCATGTTAGCACTAGAAGGGACCTTAGAGAGTCTAACTCAATTTCTTCTCTTTGTAAAACGCCTTGTTTTCCTTCTTTGTAATATGATAGGTTTGGTCTAGATGACATCTATGTTTCCTTCCAGCTTCAAATCTATGATCCTGTGCTTTGCATGGGAGGAAACTGAGTTTCTAGAGAAGGGAAGTGATCTATTACTGAAACTGAGTCTGAGCTGAGGTGGAGCCCAACTCTCAGAGATTCATAGACTGTCAAAAACTACAGGGGACCTTAGAAACCACCTTGGTCAGCCTTCCCATTTTACAGAGGTGGAAAAGAGGAAACTAGAATTTGTGTCAGAACAGGAATGAGCAACCAGGTCGGCAACCATTACATCTGGTTTTGTTTTGGCCTCTCAAGAAAACAGAGGGACCTAGGGACCGCTGATTTTGCAGACCAGGAGGTTCTGTTCTCATGACTCAGGACAAGCCACTAAACAGGAAGCATAGCTCTGCCCCTCCCACGCAAATGTTGGCCCTAAGTTAATCCTCTACCAACCCCTTCTTCTCTAGGGAGTTTCAGTAGCTTGGGAAAGGCACACCTTTGAGGGAAAGAAAATCCTGGGGCTGGGGGAGGCAGAGGTATTTCCAGGAAAGTTCAGCCTTCCTCAGCCCTCAGCCCTAGTTCTTTCCCTGGCCTTACTGAGCTAGAAGCAGAGTCCCATAGTGTGCTCATGATGCAGACCAAGCTGAGAACTCCTAGGCTTCAAAAAGCATTTCCTCACTCTGGGCAGCCCTACAGGGGCTCCCACTCCATCATCACAGGGGAGCATGTCATACTTCCAGCCTGCTTCTCCTGTCCCCTTGGTTCCAGGACTTGGGATCATTTGATAAGACCCAGAGGGCAAACACAATGAGACAAGAAAGTTGCCCAGGATCGAAGGAGTGGGTCTTGTAGCAAAAAGGAAGGCACTGTTTCATTTCCCCTGCTTTGGCCCTCAGATTGAAGGGTCTCTCCCCTAAAGACTAGTCATAGAAGGGAGATGAGGGCCCTTCTCATCCTGATGCCGGTCCCAGAGGCTGCCCCCTTCTTCTGAGCATCATGATGATCTGCCAAGAGGCCTCTGAAGAGCTGATATATCTATCAATCAGCCAAATAGCATCTATTAAGCACCTACTATGTAACCAGGCACTATGTTTAGCCCTAGGAATTCAAAGAAAGTCAAGACACTTCCTCCTCTCAAGATGCTTATAGCCTAATGCAAGTCAGCCTTGATGATATGTTTGCTGGTTTCCTGGACTGGGGTCTTGGCAGAGCTGGAATTCTGACAGGTTCAAATTCTGTCCCATAAGACAGTTAGACTGCTCCCTCCCTCCTTCCCCTTCACTGTCCTGCCCAGGCCCCTTCACCTGTCCACAGTCATACTCCACAGTCAAGCCACAGGTCCTCTGCCCACTCTTTTAGAGGAGTTCCAAGTCAGTTAGCCTTTTAACTTCTTCTCCTTGGGGAAGTTGCCCTGCTCTTTGGCAATTCCCCAATCCTGAGATAAAGTTTTAGTCACCCTGCCTTGCATAACTTTTCATGCAGATTCAGTCCCACATTCAAACACACACATACAGACATTCTTGTGAACACAGGCATCCACTGTAGACTAACAACAGGAATGAGGGCCTGCCTGGCCTTGGTTGACTGGCATTCTCCACGACCTCCAGGAATAAGGTCCCCACTCAATGACTTCCAGTCCTTGAATGCCATGGAGCTGCGCCATCCATCCTACCAACCGAACAATCAGGAGAAATCAATGGATGTGGAAGAGTGTGCCCAGCTCTGTAACCAGCTCCTGGATTGCCGGTGAGAAGGGATGGAAAAAGGAAGGAGGGGGAAGAGGACTAGAAGGGCTCCTTCACCCCTCCCCAGGTCCTCCTGGGAAGACCTTCTGGTTCTTGTTTCCAGATGCCTTCCACTCTTCTGTCTAGGACCTACGGTCTTGCTGAGCATATCTAGCTTTCTGGGGTGCCCCCTTCTCTACTGACCTTTTGCCTTTGATCTCAGGGCTTTCTCCTTTGCTAATTTCTAAACTCCCCAGCTCACTTTACCCCAAACCAGGTATTCAACCCCAAGGGTCGTAAGATCATAAATTTAGAACTAGAAGGGACTTTACAAACTGTTGACTCATTTTACAGATAAGGAAACTGATGCCCACAGAGGCTAAATGATTGCCCAGGGTCATACTGCTGGGTCTGACTCAAAGTCCAGTGCTCTATTTACGACTCCAAGTTGCCTGTTGGTCCTTAAGTCTATGGGGTTCTCCACAGGCTACCCTTGCTTTTGAATTCTTTTTCCTTTTCTCCTGTCCCTGCCGCCATTCTTGGACATCTTAAGTCTGGCTTCTGTTCCCTGCTTCCCTTCTAGCTTATGTCCATCTCTTCCACAACACTAGGGTGGGGCTTTCTAGGATTTACTTACAAGGCCAGAGAGAATATATACATTCAGAAATCATACACCAGAGGAAATGACTATGAAAGAAAGTGACCCCCTTCCAGAGTGGGTGTTAATCACAGTTATAAGAACTCCCGTTTCCATGCCACTCTAAGGTATGCCCAGCACTCTACTCAGAGCAACGCTGAGGTTGGCAGTGCAGCTATCATTATTCCCATTTGACAGAGAAGTAAACTCAAATGGAAGAGGTTAGTGACTTACCCAGGGTCACATAGCCAGCAAGCATCTGATGCAGAATTTGGACTTAGGTCTTCTTATTTCTGGGCCCAGCATGCTATCCACTGCTCTACCTAACTACCTAGAGGTTAGATGACACTAAGATAGAGATACTGAGTGTGTGTGTCAGGATTCAAATTCATGTCTTCTTGACCCCCAGGCCAGCACTCTATTCACCGGGCCACCTAGTTGCTTTCTTATCCAAGTTTGTTAGCTAATAAAGTTTTACCACCCAAATGTCATTTAATACAATTAACCCTCAAAGCTCACAAGAGAGATCCCCTTTTAATGCTAGCTCTCATCCTATGGCTAAATGCATTTCAGACTGCTCTGAGTTCAGCTATTGAGTTCTCTAAAGGAATTCAGCCCCACATTTTAACAGCCCCCTTCTCAGAGCTTCCGCCTTCTTCCTCTTACCCAACCCATTACCATATTAGCCATACCCCTCCCCATAGCCATATCTCTGGATTTAGAGTGATAAATATCCGGTAACTGGATCCAAATAACTCTGGAGGAGAAGTGAGGCTGGTGACCTTGCACAGCCCTCCCTCACTCAAATCAAGACTGCAAGTCATGTCATCATTTCCCTGATGTCATGGTCCTCTTCAAGAATGAAGGACAGACATAACCTGTGAGCAGACTGAGATGCCTGAATGGGGACCCAGCCAGTTGGGTAACTCAGCTCATCCTCTTCCTTTCCTTCTCCTCCTCTCCAAAGGAAAGTAAATTTTGATGGCAAGAAACTCCCCAGTTAAGTTGGGATTTACTGGCTAGATTTTTTTTTCTTTCTTTCTCTCTTTTCTCTCCCTCTCTCTCTGTCTCTTTCTCTCTCTCTCTCTCTCTTTCTTTCAACCTTAAACTCAGTTCACTCTGAAGCTCATAGATTGCACCACAATAGGTCCCTGCCCAAGCTCCACTTAATGGTTGTATTTTGGGCCCTCCTGGCTTTCAGTGAATTTAGAGTGAATGTGAATGGTAACTATTTTTCTTTGGAACAACAACTCTGAGGTTCTTCCCCTTCCAGTCTGATTTTTTTCCTCCTAATTAAAGCATGTATGAGTTTGTCCTTCATTGCCAAGGAAGACCATGCCATCAAAGAAATGATGACATTACTTGCATTTGATTTTGTTTTGAGTGAGGGAGGCCAAGCCTCCTCCAGAGCCATCTGAATCCAGTGACCAGATATTCATCAGGATGACTGGAGATGACCCAGGATGAGGCAATTGGGGTTAAGTGACTTGCTCAAGGTCACACAGTTAGTGAGTGTCAAGTGTCTGAGGTGAGATTTGAACTCAGGTCCTCCTGCACTATCCACTGCACCACCTAGCTGCACCATCCATTGACTCACTTCTTAAAGAGGCAAGTCCTGTTTGCTCAATAGGTGTTACCTCACTTTAAGTGAATATCTAAAAAGGTCTTAGCCTAAAAGAGCAAGGGTCTCCCATTGCATCCTGAGCCATCTCCAGTCATCCTGATGAATATCTGGTCACTGGATTCAGATAGCTCTGGAGGAGAAGTGAGGCTGTTGACCTGCACAGCCCTCCCTCATTCAAATAAAAATCAACTGCAAGTCATGTCATCGTTTCCTGATGCCATGGTCCTCTTTGAAAATGAAGGACAAACACAATAAAGTGAGAACCAGAATAACCAAAGGAAATAACTTCCAAAATAGGGAAAATGAAAGAAGGAAAGCCCTAGATTCAGGTACTAGTCCAGTAAGTATGAGAAAAGCTTAAGGAGACACCCTCCCTTCCCAGGACCCAGTATTAGAACCTAGGAACTTAGTACAGGGTTATTGCTTTTTCTCTCCCATAGAGGGTCTTTTGCCCCCAGTCCACTGGCTGGACTGGAAGTAGAAGCTCCAGGAATCTGTTCCCGGGCTCCTAGATCCATATATCACAGGAGGGAGAGAAAGGTTCCCAGGTCCCCCTTTGCTGACTTGTGGCCATACCCCCAGTGCTTTCCACTACATCCCAAGGAACCAAGGATGCCAGTTGTTGTCTTGGACCCAAAACTCTTCCCAGGCCAAGCTCCAAAAGAATGTGCAGTATGACCTTTACCAGAAGAAAGGTAAGTACAACTTGGGGACAGGGCAGGAGGAAGACATTGGCAGTTTGGAAGTAGGAGAGATAAGACCAGAACCCTGGGCCCTCTCTTTCTGACCACCTAAATTCCTTGAAGTCAGGGAGGAATATTAAAGCCCAACCCCAGTTGCTGGGAATAGGGTTCAAATAGACAGAAGAAGATCAAATGCTCTTAGTGGACAATGATTCCTCCCATTTATTTCCCACCTCTGAGTGCCATTGGCTGCCCCACTCCATACTTCTTTCCCTAGAGAGCTGTGTTACATGTCTTTGTATCTCATTATGAACCACAGGGCTTTTAAGTGAATTTATAGTGTTTTAAGATGTCAGCTCTTCTTGAGGAGCTGTCCTTGGTTCTGGGGACACAAACATGTTTTTAAATGGCATTGTCCTTACACTTTAAGAGTTTACAGCCTGATGGGGTTGGTGGACAGAAGAAAACCTGATATAAGAGGTATTGTGCTACAGTGAAAAGATCACTGGATTTGGAGTAAGAGGACCTGGGTTCAGATCCCACCTTGGTCACTTACTACGTAGGTGACCTTGGACAAGTCAGTTAGACTCTCACGTCCTCATTTGTAAAATGAGAGAGTTAGACTAAATGGCTTTTGAGACTCCTCCTTGATCTACAGCCATGACCCTGTATAATACAAAGGAGATTGAAATAAAGGTAAAAGAGAGAAGAGAAATCACTTTGCGGGGGAGGGAATGGTTGAGGGGGCTGGATAGAGGAGCTAGCCGCTCACATAGACCTTAAAAGGATGGAACTTCAGCAGAAAGGTGCTTGGGGGAAGGGAGGCAGGAAGTTCATTCCAGGCAAGGAGGGCGGTGTGAGTACACCCACAGATATGGGATGGGAGAGTGTAAGATGAGTATAATGGGGGAGCACTGTGAGTAGTCCATTTTGACTTGAGGGAGTGGAAGGGAACAGTATAGCCAGGCTGAGCAGGTAGTTTGGATACTGACTGCCAAGGTCCTTGTCCTTGTCAAAATCTAGAATTTAGACTCTCATAGGCAATGGAAACCGTGCCCTGAAGGTCTTTCAGCTGTGATGTAGCCAGAGGGTTGCAAACCAAAGATGACTATACAGTGTGGGTTGTGTCAGACATAGAAGGAGGGCAGCGAAGGTGTTAGGGTTATTCCAGTTGAGGATGCTCAATTTTGCTGAATTGTAGGGTGGACCCAGCCTGTTGAGGCCAGACATCTGAGAGTGTTTGGTCCTGGGGTCATGGGGTATCTTCCACAGATTACGTGCGGGATTGCATCGTGAACGGCGGCATCAGTTACCGGGGCACTGTTGCAATCACTGTTGGAGGCATCCCCTGTCAACACTGGAACCACAAGTTCCCAGCAGACCACAAGTTCGAGCTATTCTGGGCTTTGGGCTGGGGGAAGGGAAGAGGGGTGAAGGCAAGAGGCTGCTATTTCTTCACTCCTCTAAAAGGCCAGACCCCATGGCACAAAAGGAGTAGAGTTGTGTATGCCCGTCCCTTGAGAAAGGGCATTCATATATATTCACTGATTAGACAGAAAGGGTAAAGCCAGGACTTTGAAGAACTTAGAAAATCTGGTAGGTACAAAAGAGTCCCCAGGAAGAGAATCCTAGGGGGATCCTAGGGGACAGCTATGTGTGATACCCCCACATGTGGGCTGTGTCCACCCTGCCCTAACCCCAGGGTCTCTACAAACCACTTCCCTTTTCAGAGGATCCTGGGAGACACATTCATATTCACTATAAAAGCCACTTTCCCTAGAGCCCTGCTCCTTAATCCCTCCTTACCACCTTTGGCATGAATGGCACAGAAGAGGGTGACTTGGTGTCCCCTAAACTGTCCTTCCCATGGAAAATTGACCATAGAAAGTCAGGGCTGGAAAGGACTTCAGAGAACACTTAGTCCTATACAGTAATTACCTTCCCAGCATCCTCAGCAAGAGATCAACCAGCCTCCAGTGATGGGGAGCTTACTACCCCAAGTAGTAAGGCAGGCATGCCAATCCAGTATTTCCTTATGCTGAAGCCAAATCTAACTCCTTGAGCATTTCACTTCCTGCTCCTAATCTTTGGGGCTGAGCAGAACATGTTCAATTTTTTTCCCCATGATAGCTCTTCAAACACTTGTAGGCAGTGATAGTGTTCCCCTTTATCCCTCCTCAGGTATATTCCAAATCCCCGAAATGGCCTGGAGAAGAACTATTGCCGTAACCCTGATAGTGACCGGCAGGGCCCCTGGTGCTACACTATCAACCCCGAAGTCCGCTTTCAGACATGTGGTATCAAGACTTGTCAGGAGGGTGAGTTCCAGGTACTTTCCTTCCCCTGCTCCTCCATGCCAGGTCAGGGTGGGGTTCTGGGGTGGGGCTTCTCCCACTGCTACTCCCTCCTCCCTTTCCTCCCTCCGAGATGTAATGGATTCCCTCAGAGCGTCCATCCTATTGCTTCGAGGACAGAATGGAGGAGGGTGGCATCATGAAGGTAAAAGCAATGACTTCTCCCCCAAAGCCCTGGAAAAACCTGGGGCATACCCTGAGCAGATGTCACTAGAGACTCATAATCCCTCATGGACAAACAGTATGGTACATGGCAAAGAACACTGGATTTGGAGTCAGAAGTCCTGGGTTCAAATCCTGTCTCATCATTTAATAGATGTGGGACCCTGAGTAGGACATTTAGGTCAGTGCCCTCCGGCAGTTCTTTAAGATTCTAAATTGCAGAGCAGAATGATTGATATGAAAACCCTATAGAAACATAGGGGTCATTCTAATTATGTGATCCTGTTCCCACAGCTACCTGTTTCACTTGTAATGGGGAAGACTACCAAGGTTCTTTAGATTACACTGAGTCAGGCACAGAGTGTCAGCGCTGGGACCTCCAGTATCCACACAGGCATCCCTACAAACCCAACAAGTATGATTCTGTGCTGGGATGGGGCAGGGGGTACCACCTGGAACTTCTTGGGCAGTACAGGGACGGGGGATCAGTTCCCCAGGGCTCCTCGGTGTGTATGTATGTGGGGGAGCTGCTTGAGACCAGGGGGGAAGCTCAAGGTAATTGACAACATCAGCAGGTTCCCCCTTTCTCTCTGCCCTTCCTCCTAATCTTCACTGGAAGATGATGCAGAACTCAAGGGACCCATTGACTCTCTGCTGTAACACCTCGGGGTTGGGGTGGAGGTCCTAAGATAACCACTTCTCCCACCCCAGGTATCCAGATAAAAACCTGGATGACAATTACTGTCGAAACCCAGACAGCTCAGAGCGCCCCTGGTGCTACACCATTAACCCACTGCAGGAGCGAGAGTTCTGCAACATCCCAAGATGCCGTGAGTGGGTGGTGTGTATGGGGGTGGGGGGATCCCATTGTGGGGAAGGCCAGGACTCTCTCCACCTCCCTTAAAGGAGCATACAGTGTGTCTAGACTCTACCAGCCTCCTTAGAGTTTGGGGTTAAAATGGCAGATAGGGCTTGGAACTTTAGCAGTATACAGTCACTGTAATTAGAGTTGGAGGGTGACTTAGAGTTCATCTAGGAGAAAACTGAAGCCCGTAGAGGGGAAAGAACTTGCCCAAGACCACCCAGGTAGTAAGTGGCAGGGAACAGGAACAGAGGTTTCCTAATCTAAATTTCACAGTCCTTTCAACAACATTCTGACTTGTCTGTTCTACAAGGTTTCCCACCAGGCAGAGTTGGGGAGAGGTGGAGGGCAGGTTGTCACTGAGGGAGGGCTGTGCCTTCTCCAGGATCTATCCTCAGGATCCTGGCTCTAGGTTAAGAGAAGAGAAAGATTGGAGGCTAAGAGAATAGTAGGAGGATATTGTGATTATGCATTGAGGGTCCACAGAGGCCTGTGACCTTGGGATGGGAATTGGATCCAGGTCTCACTCTAAATCCTTGTGTCTGTTCAGCATCAGCACGGCAGCAACCGCCCCCACCCAAACACATCACCCACAACTGCTTCCAGGGAAAGGGAGAAAATTACCGAGGAACAGCAAACACTACGGCTACGGGGATCCCATGCCAGCGCTGGGATGCCCAGACCCCTCACCAGCACCACTTCCTGCCTGAGAACTATGAATGCAAGTGAGTCCTGGAAAAGGAGAGAGAAACAGAAAGTGGAAGGACAGAGACAGAGAGAGATAGAGACAGAGAAAGACACAACAGAGATAGAGAGAGACAAAGAGAAAGAGATGGAGAGACAGAGGGAGAAGATAGAGACACACAGAAGTAGAGACAAAGAGAGAAAGATAAGATAGAAGAGAGACTCTGTGTGTTGACTCTTGCCCACATTCTTGGAATAGGAAATAGTGAGCAGCCCAGATACTGGGCTCTCCTTAACTTCAACAGGATGCTCAGTGCTGCGTAGGAATCCTTCTTTCATTGTTTCTTACTCCCCATTCACTATATTCCACACAGCAGTTGTCCTAAACCTTCTCCTCAAGCCTCCAAATCTACTCCAACATGGCACCTCTTTGTTGACAACCTTCCTCCATATTTACTGTGAAGGGTAAAGCTCTACAGGATTTAGAGCTGGTAAAGACCTTAGGGAGAGCAAGTCCATCCCCCTCATTTATGGGTGAGGAAATTGAAGACCTGAGAGAAGGAGCAGGGGACTTGTGCCAATGTCCTGGATAGTAAGTGGTCATAAGCTTGGATCCAGACCCAGTCCTCTTGCCATTCCATCATGCTTATGGGAGTGCCCTCATCCCCTCTCCTCCACTCCTCTCTATGTACCCCTCAACCTCAGAGGAATATGTAGTCCTCCTCCTTGCCTCTAGAGGTGTCCCTGATTCCATTCCTGCTCATTTCCTCTTGGGCTTTGCTTCATCTGTCATTGCCTCTTTCTCTCCTCTGTTGGTTCTTGCTCTGCTGCTTAAAAATGTGTTCATATTTCACCCTCATCTTAAGAATCCCTTCCTTGCATTTTTTTATGCTCTCAAACTATGTCCTCCCCTTCACTGACTTCAGCCAAGCATTTATTAAGCACCTGGGATGTAGAGAGAAGATGAAGAGGAAAACAAGTCTTTCTGGATAAGATCATTCTCTGATACCTGGGATGAACTTTGAGATGCCCCTCACTCTGCCCCATCCAAGTTATAACTGGGATGGGTAACTGGGACTTTGACACAGGGTTCAAAAATTTAAGGGATGCTGGTAGCCTTTGTACTTTCTTCAGCAGGTAGAAACAAATGAATTGCAGAGAGCCAGAATAATCAGGTAGGATGTGGCCAAATGTCCTACTTCCTTCCCTGGTCCAGCTCGCCCCGTCTTCTCCCTGGACAGTGGTCTCTCAGTGATGCCTCATAGTATCTCCTGATCTCTTTCCTCTCCCCCTTCCCCTGTATAAGGGGTCCTATATTCTGAGCTCTTAAAAAGGTGATCTGAAGATGCCTTTCATGCCTCTTGCCCTGGGTTCAAGAATTACTGATTATTTGTGGTTCCATCCTCAGGGATTTACGGGAAAATTTCTGTCGGAACCCAGATGGTTCAGAGGCTCCCTGGTGCTTCACTTCTCGGCCTGGCATGCGTATGGCCTTCTGTTTCCAAATCAAGCGCTGTTCTGATGACATCAGGGTGGAAGGTGAGGGTGGGGAGCGGGGGCGTAGGGAGCAGGACTCAGGCAGGGCGTGGGTATGGCTGAGGGCCTAAAATCCCTTGTTCCTACCTGCCCCTTAAATCCCTTCCACAGTGGTCACATGGAGGGCAGTGACTCTCTCTGCTTCACCTTGGTTTCACAGACTGTTACTATGAAAATGGAGAGCAGTACCGGGGCTCTGTTCGTAAAACCCGGAAGGGGATTGTCTGCCAGCACTGGTCCCAGAAGACTCCTCACAAACCTCAGTGAGTCTTGGGATCCTGGGCCAGAGGGAAGGAAGAGGATCATTCCTGGCTTGCTCCAAACTCCAGACCCTAGCTCTTCAAACCTACTTAACCTTGGTTCCTAGCTTAGAACCCACTGTCTTTTCTTTCCTGAGCCCTGCCCACAGCCCTATGGGAGACTGAAGGGCCACAGATGGTGGTAAAGTTCTCCCAAGTCAACAGAGCTTTGGAGGCAAATTAGGGGTGAAGGTGGATGATTGGGAACTTCCTGCATTCCAACATTTCCACCACCCCCATCTCAAGGTTCACTCCTACCACTGATCCACAGCTGGAAGAGAATTTCTGTCGGAACCCAGATGGAGATAGATATGGTCCTTGGTGCTACACCACAAACCCTGGAACTCCATTCGACTACTGTGCTCTCAAGCCTTGCAGTGAGTCCCTTGTACTCCATCCTGTCCTCAAACAGGTCATCCTGTTTATTGGTTTGCAAGGGTTAGGATTCTTATGCATGAATCAACCAGCCAGCATTTTACCAAGCAGAACTTTGTGCCCAAGAAACATGTCTAAAATCTGGTTCCTGTCCTCACAAAGTTTGTAATCCAGCAGGGAAAATGAGACTCCTTACTAGAAAAGTCATAATGGGACCACAGGGTTAAGATCTGGGAAGAGATCTTCGAGGGTAACATTTTTGTTTTATAGGCGAGAAAATTGAACTAGAATTCAAACCCAGATCCTCTGATTAAACCTGGCCCTCTCCACTATTCCAAACTTTCTTTCAAAGGCTGAGTTCTCTCCCAAGGATGGGAGATCACTTCAGAGGTGGAAGCACTTCCAGAGGAAGAGATGGTTGTTGGGGAATGGAGCAGGATGGGATGAGGAAGATTTTACTGCACCGACTATATCTTCCCCCTCAAACCAAAGGACTTGAGTTTCTCACTGCCTTTAGAGTAGAATTAGACCTAGTTACTGCCTTTGGGACCCGCCTTGGTAGAGTGACTTCTTATCTTACCTTTATTCTTTCAGAGAGTAACCCAAAGGCATCCATCCTGGCAACTTCAGGTGACTCCGGGCCTGCCCACCTGCCTGCCTACTGGGAGTTGTGAGGGAAGAGGGGACACCTTTGCTTTACCTCCTAGGAAGGGTCTTGGTCCCACTACCCTGCATATAGCCCCCATCCCTATCCCCTTCCAACTCCCCCTACATTTTATGGCACCAGAGTCTATCCTTTGTGTTCCCCATACCTGCCGCTTCTCTAGCCCCAATCCCTCTTTGCCTCCTTAACTCTGAGGGCACACAGGACTCCCCTCCTCCCCTATTCCCAGCTCCCTAGGTCTTTTCTCTTTCCCTCCTTGCCCCCAGATCCAGTGCTTTTTGAGGAGTGTGGCAAGAGGGAGGAACGGAAGTCAAGGCTGTTACGGGTTGTGGGGGGCCGGCCTGGCAACTCACCCTGGACAGTCAGCTTGAGGAACCGGTGAGTCCACCTGAACATGTTGGAGTCTATCTGCCATCCTCTACCACCAGTCATGTACTTTGGCACCTTCTCTATAACTTACAGGTTGAGATTCCTTAGGGCACCAAGAGGTTGCCCAGGGTCTTGTGTCAGAAGTGGGACCCTGGCCTTTCTGCTTTTGAGTCGAGTCAATAAGCATTTATTAAGTGCTTACTATGTGTTAGGCACTGTGTTTTCAGGCATGGTTTTTCATTATATCATTCTGCCTTTGTGAAAAAAGCAGAATGCAAAGTTTGACCTCCATTATGCCAATGCCTCTGACCCTTGTAGAAGGCTACAGACCCAAGTCCTTTGGGAGAGCTCTTGGGGAAATGATCTAAGACATTGTGTGTGGGAGGGGTGAGGGGAGATTTGCTCTGTCACTTCTATCATTGCCCAACCCCATCCTACTCCACCTTATTGTATCCTAGGCAAGGCCAGCATTTCTGTGGTGCTTCACTGGTGAAAGACCAATGGGTGGTCTCAGCTCTCCAGTGCTTCTCATCCTGGTAAGAGACCTTGTTAGCTTTGCAAGGAATCACAAGGTACTTGGTTTAGGGCCCTGCTCCAACTACCTTGTGCACCCTTAGCCCAACCCACTTAATTCATCTATCCTCTTTCATGTGACAAATATAAAACTGACTCCAGTTTTGACTTTCATGGGTCTACTTGACCCGTTTTTTAGGCTAATTGCCCAATTGTTTTCCCCTGCACACATTTTTACCCCTTTACAACGACTAATTTCCCTTGACTCCTTGCATATCAGGCTTGGAAGCTCCGTAGGACAAGGGTGGGGGAAGAGGGATATATCTGCTCTGACTCCTGAGAACTCAGCGAGGACTCCAATTCCTTTCCTCCAGTCACAGCCCCCTCACAGGCTACGAGGCATGGCTGGGCACACTCTTTAAGGATCCTCAGCCCAGTGACCCTGGACTACAAAAGATTCCTCTGATACAGATGGTGTGTGGTCCTCCGGGCTCCCAGCTTGTCATGATCAAACTAGAAAGGTACTTGAGTGGATGGGGATACGCTCGCAAAAAGATTGGCCTGCTTCGGGTGAGCACAGAGGATCTGCTAGCCGGAAGGATCTTAGATGGAAGGGAATGTGGCCACAGGGCCACAGCCACTTCTAGTCATTGGGCTGAAGGACTCAATCAGATTCTGGAGGAATGGGAACTCTGGGCTCATTTTGTTTTGCCTCGATAGGGTTAAGTCAGTTAGCTATGGAGGATGACCACATAGGCATGTGGGTAGGATGTCCCCAGCATGCTAGGGCTACAGGAAGGTTGAAGGGTGGGCTTCAGGCCTTAGGTTTCAGAATTCAACTCCCTAAAGCTGGGCTATGGGAGAGTGGCCTTTGGCCCTATCTTTTACTCCCCTTTTATCTCTCTCTTACATAGCAACTAGTCTTCCTCTTTTCCTTCCCTTTGTTGCTAAGGATTTGGGACTTAGAACTACAAGAATGTTTTCTCAGGTTTATTCACCAAGTTAATGAGGATATGCCCACTGAGCAGGGTAAAAGAATTTGAGAAATCTATAAGAGGGGGTGTGGGGAATGGCCCAGTCCTAAGGGACTCTATTTTTATCTGGCTTTTGTGCCTCAGGCCCAGTGTGGACGGGCTTGATTCTCTCTAGGCTGCAGTGTCTAAAATCCCCCTGACCCTGGTATCTCCCAGCTAGGACTCTCCAAAGTAAATCTTGGCATATGCTCAGCTAGATGGATTTTTATTGGTCTGCTTGATGACCCCAGGCTCACAAAAGGAATTCCATGGGGAAGTCCTCTGATAACATTGTGAGTTATGGGTCCTCTGCCCACATTTCTTTGAAATCACTTAGCTCGCTACCTTTCCCCTCCTGAGATAACCTAGAAAATGTGAAACAAGTATAGTGTTTCCATCCCCTTAAAAATAAGGATAATTTTGAGTAATACCTAGATCACCCCAAGGTTTATCAAAACCTGCCTACCAGGCACAGGGGCTCACCAGTGTAAAGTCAGGGAAACTGGAGCTGGAGTTGTATGTGAGGAATACTTTGCTTATGAAGGTGCTGGCCATCGTCATCATTATTTGGCGGGGGGGACAGTCCAGATCTGTGATTTCACTTGTTCCCAGTGTGGACAGTGTCCACCCACTGGACATGACTCTCCACCAATGAAGATCTGCCCACCTGTCTATAATTTATAATCTTAGCTGTTAGGAACACTTAGAAATTAAGGGATTTGTTCATGTTCAGTTAGTGTATGTTAGAGGAGAACTTGAACTTCCAGTCTCTGAGGTTAGTCTGATACCCCAATGTGTCGGGCTGCTTCTCATTCAGTCAACAAGCACTGATTAAGCATCTGCTATGACCTAGGCACTTTGCCAGGCACAGAGACAAGTTTAAAATAGTTTGTTTTCATTCTATACATCAAGAGACCATATGTGTACATTTATATTGAAGTGTGTGTATGTATATGTGTGTGTATATATATATATATATATATATATATATATATATATATATATATATATATACATACAGAATATGTGTGAAATAAATATAAAGTAATTGGGGGGTGGGAGAGGGAGGTGGCTAGAACTGTTACACGAAATCACAAAAGGCTTCGTGGAGATGCTGAGTTTTGAAAGTTTTTGAAACTCAAAGGGTTCTAAGACAGAGTAAAGAAGGAATGCATGCTGGGCATGGGAATGGCCATTGCAAAGGAAGGCAGACTGGAGACGGAGTGTGTACATGAAGAATAGGAAGGCCCCTGGGTTGGCTGACCATGCTGAGATGAAGATATGAGGCCTGGAAAAGTAGGTGGGGTCAGGGCTTTAAATGCCAAAGAGAGGATGTTTATATTTGATCTTAGAGGCAATGGGGAGTCATCAGAGTTTACTGTCTAGGACAGACTGGTCAGACCAGCACTTTGGGAAAATCACTTAGTAGCTTATGGAGAATAACTTGGAGCAGAGATTTGAGGCAGGGAAAGATCAAGTAAAAGGCTATTAAAAGTCCAGGTAAGAGATGATGAAGGCCTAAATGAGGGAAGTGACTATGTGAGTGGAGAGAAGGGGCCAGAGGTGAGAGAGGCAGAGATAGAAATAACAAGAATTGGTAATGGACTCTGAGGGGTGACGGAGAATGAGGAGAAAGTGTTGAACCTTGGTAAGTGGAAAGACAGTGGTGGCCCTGACAGAAAAAGGGAAGTTCAGAAGAGAGAAGGTTTTGGGGAAAAGATGAGTTCTATTTTGGGTACACTGATTTTGAGATACCTGTGGGATGTCTAGTTTGAAATAACAAGAAGTTGGAGATGTGTGACTGGACCTCTGGAGAGACTGGCTGTCTCTCCATCCTAAAGACTAGTATTTATAAAGTGTTATTTGAGCCTCATAACCACTTTGTAAGATGGGTACTCGTTGTTATCATTCCTGTTTCACAGAGAAGTGACTTGCCCAAAGCTGCACAGCTAGTGAATGTCAGAGATGGCATTTAGACCCAGGTCTTTCTGACTCCCAAGTCCTGACACCGTCCTCCGGTTCACCTTGTTTCTCATCCATTCTGCATGGGTTGACCTTTGATTCATGTGACATTTCCTCCCTGTAGACTCTGTGCAGAAGCTGAGATGCTACTGAATTTTTCTGAGCCAGGCCCCTGGACCAGGGGTATTTGTTGGCACAGAAACACAGGTTTTTGGTTGGTCCTGAGCTTTTCTCTTTTGTGCTGTCCCTACAGACCTGCAGTGCTTAACAACCGTGTGGCCCTTATTTGCCTGCCCCCTGAAAACTATATCGTGCCAGGTCAAACCCGGTGTGAGATCGCTGGATGGGGAGAAACCAATGGTAAGGATCATAACAGCCCCATGAACCTTTACGTCCCTCCATCTTTACTCCCCTTCTGAGGCCCCTCTTTGATTGGATCACCTTCCTCCTGCTGCTGTCTAAACATGAGCACTGCCCAAGACTCATTCCTTGGTCTCCTGCTTTCCTCTTCTTTCTGCATGTTGTCAAACTCATCTGCCCTAATGGCTCCATAACCCTCTGTGTGTAGACTCTTCCAAATCTCTTCTGAGCTCCAGCTTGTTATCCAGCTGCCTACAGATCACCTCCATGTCCCATTGGCACCTCAAACTCCACAAGTGCTGAGCCAGAAACTCATTTCTTCCCCAATCCAGCCTCTCCTCCCGCCTTCCTGATTCTGTCAGGAACACCCACTTTCCATCTCCCATTCTCAAAGACTTCAGTGCTTCCCTTTCCCAGACAGAGCTGGTCAGTTATCAAGGTTGGTCATTTTCCTCTTCATCTCTCTCACATCCCTGCCCCCATTCCATTTCCACCATCACCACGTTAGTCCAGGGCCTCATCCCCTTGTATCTGAACTACTGCAATATCCTCTTGATTTCGATCCAGTTCAACAAGCATTGATCAGGAGTCTACTGAGAAAGGACCTGCTTCAGTCCTCTCCTCCATCTCAGATTAAACCTTGAAATTCCACCTTGGGTACCATCATCCTCTGCTCAAAAATCTCAGCTGGCCCCCTCTCCCTCCTCTTTCATAATAGGTAAAATTTCCAATTCCTTGGCCTAGTTTAGCCTTCAGGGGCCTGCAGGATTTGGCCACTCTCCAAATGAGCCTTCCGTTACTCCCCTCCACACCTTTGCTTAACAGGGTTCTCTGGAGATTGAATCCCTCCCTTTCCCTGCTTATCTAAATCCTACCCATGCCTTGTTCCTCATCCTTCCCACATGTGGGAGGCAGGATGGTACAGTGGAAAGATCATCTGTGGATCTCTCCTAAAAGAAAACAGAATCGACAAATGGGTCATCTCAAGTCACCCAGTCAGGCCAAGTCAATGGCCTTGAATCCCTGAGCTGGTCATTTTCTTCTTAAACTTTGTTTTCGTTGAACAAAAAATTTTGCTCTCTTCTACTTCTCCTGCCTCACTGGGAAAATGTAACAAATGTACACTGAAGCAAAACCAATTCCCAACCTAGCCATGTCCAAAACATGTTTCTCACTCAGAAGTGAGTTATCACCTCTGTCAAGAAGTAGGTAGAATGAGTTGTCAGTCCTCTAGGATTGTGGTTGATCAGAGTTCTTAATTTTTTCAGAGTTGCTTGTCTTTGCAGTATTGTTACTGGAGAAACTGTTCTGGTTCTGCTCACTTCCATCTGCAACAGTTCATATGTCTTCCCAATTTTCCCTGAAACCATCCCTTTCATCATATACAAGGATATTCCATTACATTCACATGCCATAAATTATTCAGTCATTCCCTAATTGATAGGCATGTCTTTCATTTCCAGGGCTTTGCCACCACAAAGAGCTTCTGTAAATATTTTTGTATATATGGGTCCTTTTCCTCTTTCACTGACCTCCTTGGAGTATAGGCCTAATAGATGCTGCAGGCCCTTTTTACAGAATGCCTAACTGGTCCTTTCCTTGTCTATTTCTGCTCACTCTGAAGCTGGGAGGAGAGGGGCGGGGGTTTTCATTGACTCCATGGTGCTGAGAAGGCACCAGACCATCCTGGTACCATACAGTCTCCCCTAGGAACTGGCAATGACACAGTCTTGAATGTGGCCCAACTTTGGGTCATCGCCAATGAAGAGTGCAACATTAAGCATCGGGGCAAGGTTAAGAAGAACGAGTTATGCACCATGAGCCCGATGGTTCCAGTAGGGGCCTGCGAGGTACGCTGAGATACAGGATTGGCAGCTGGGGGAAGGGAGGAGGTGGCAAGCTAGGAGAGCTGCCCTGCAGAACTCCCTTACTTAGATATCATATGCCCTGGACTTTAGATTGACAGTTGAACGTCAAGCCCCACCAGCAGTGGAGTTTATACCCGGGAAAGATCCCAACACATAAGTCCTTTTCTGAGGCATAAAAAGAGGGAAGGACAGTTAGCCTGAGCCCTTAGTCACCTTGTATCCTAAGGATGAATCTGGAGGAGTCTCAGATGGTTAGTTCCAACCTACTCAAGCTCCCCACATCAGGATCCAAGGATCATAGATTTGGAGCTGTGGAATACCTTAAGTCACCTAGTCCAACTCCCTCATTTTATAGAGGAAGAAGGCATCAAGGAAGACACCATGATGTCTAAGAAAAGGTGTTGTGCTGGTCTGTTCACTGTGTAGTGAAGGCCTCAACTTTCCCCTTTCAAGGATTCTCCCAAACCTCAAGTCTTCACTTGTACCATTCCTTCTCCTTTCAGGGGGACCATGGAGGCCCACTGGCCTGCTACACGCATGACTGTTGGGTTTTAGAGGGAGTCATAATCCCAAATCGTGTCTGTGCTCGCCCTGGATGGCCAGCTATTTTTTTGCGAGTCTCTATGTATGTTGACTGGATAAACAAAGTCATAAAACTGAGCTGACAGAGGTGAAGAGGAAAGTTCCTTTCTTCAGTGTCCGTCCCACTCCCACCTTGGCCTTTCTTCCATTTCTACCCATTGCAGGCCTTTACTGATCCTTCCCCAAGCCAGGTTTTCTGGCTTCTTGTAAGAGGCAGCTCTGGCACCACCTTCTCTAGGTCTTTCCTGGGGATTAGAGCTGGTAAAGCCGCCCCTCTAAGGTGATCTTCCACCAACTCTGTATTTATGTTCTGATTTACATATGCTGTTTGCCTCACTCCAATGTAAGCTGTGAGGCAAGGGGCAGTTTTTGCTCTTACTTTGTATCTGGAGGAAACACTTAATAAATGTGTGCTGAGAGCCTGCTGTCATCATTGTTAAGGCCCAGGATGGAGATCAGAGAGTGTCACTGTCGTACAGGCACAAAGCCTTCCTGTGGGTGACGCTGGAGTGTTTTTTTAAGTCACTTTATTTCACAGGGCCTCAAGCCAACCCCCCTGCACCCACCCTCTCCCCGCTCTGTGGTGTTGGCAGTGGGGTGGGTGCCTATTTCCAAGTGGGACAAACTTCAGCTTTCCCCAAGTCCTCTGAAGGAAGAGGGCTCCTGCTGCTCTCCCAAAAAAAGAAGCCAAGAAACCCATCTTTTCACCAGGGTCATGTTTATTGGTGCAGACCTCTGCCGAGCACTATCAGAATCTATGGCCCACAAGGGGCCTAGTACCTAGATTTAGGGGGCAGCGTGAGTCAGTCACAGGGCACAGGAAATCAGCTAGATGGCATCCAGGAGATTTCTTTACCCCTTCATTTAGCAGATGAGGAAATGGGTCAAATGCTCTCTTTTCTCTTACTTCCCTCTTCTTAAAAAGCACCAAGACAAGGGCTTTGCACTGAGTCCAGCCCTGGGGACAGTAGGTTCTGGTAATACTGAAGGGACTTGCAGAAAATGTCTGAACTCAACCCCAAAGAGCAACTTTGCAGGTTAGCCACTGGACATCAAGCCGCGCCCCTCTGCACCCCCACTGCCCTCCAAGGGGAAATCAGACTGGACTGGCCCATGCTGCAGAATCCTGGGCGAGAGGCACAGATGGCTCCTTGCTATTCCCCTGAAGGACCTGGCCTACTCCTTGGCTCTCCTTCTAAGAAGGCTGGTTAGGGAATGTGGGAGTTCTTCTCTCATTTCCCTCTAGCCTGGGAAGGGGTGTAGACTCTGAAGGGCTACACTGTACAAAGCCTGGGGGCTACATTCAGGACCCTCCTCTTTAGATTATTATGAATTCCTTGTTAAGACAGCTTGGTAAACAGAAATGTCAGTATTGTGTTATCACAGCATGGGGTAAGAGAGAAGATCAGGGACAAATAGGCAGGTGCCCTGACTCCTCAGCATTTCATGTGTGTCTGCAGCCACAGGACAGTATTCATGAAGCTGTCAGACTCCACTTCCACCTCAGAGAGTGAGTGGTTGCTCTTGGGATACAGCAAGAACCTGGAGAACAAAGGGTATCTCACAGCTCCATCCTTCCTCCCTCCTTGGCCAGGCTCCCTATAACTTAACTTGGGGCTCTGAGGCTCCTGATACCCTCCAGGTTCCCGACCTGATTCTTAGCCTTCCCTAGCCCACCATATGCAAGCCCTGCTGAGCCAACTGCTTTTCTCTTGAGCAGTTAGTTCCCTGAGAGGAGGCAATCTAGGCGCTATGACTCACCGCACAGGGACCTTCCTGGCTACAAGAGCCCGATAAAACTCCATGCCCTGTTTGTAAGGAACCCGTTTGTCTTCTTGGCCAAGCATGAGGAGAAGGGGTGTCTTCACCTGGAGAGGAGAAGAGGGAGAGTGCTTTCACTTGTGCTTCAGCCCCAACCCTGGTGAAGGGGCTGTGGGAAGATGGGAGGTACTGCACCTGAGCAGCATACTTGATTGGCGATTTGTTCAGCATCTCTGCCCAGGTGGTGGGATCAGGGAGGCGTTCAGTGGTATAGAGAAAGCCTGCTTCTACCATGCACCTGTGGAGAGGCCAGAGTGAGGACTGCACTCACCCCACTCACAGAGCAGAGGGAGAGAAAGAGGGAGTGATGCCAACTGGTCTTTTCCTTTAACCTTATACTAACTTCATGGGGATGGTCCAGAGAAGTCACTCCCTGGTTAATTTTCCTCCTAGGGTAAGATGGGGCCAGGACTATCTGAAAATCCTCTAGCAGATGCCATTGGGATGGGTCTGAGGCCCAGGGGAGCTCCCTCTCAGGCATGTTTACCCTGGTCTGTCAGATGCACCGTGAGAAGGGGGTAAACAGCTGATAGCCCCAGAAACGGTCAGGGAGGGCATGGGGTTAGGGTTAGCTCCCTGCTCTCCCCTGCCCACCTCCAGTGCAGGACACACTCACCAGTCAGGAATGTCAGTGGAGCAGAACAAGGACGCCACATTGATGACAGGATTCCTAGCTATACAGGCACTGTAGGTATCTGGATACTGCCCAATCAGGTGGCAAGATAGGAAGCCCCCATGGGATCCACCCATGAGTGCCACTCGCCCCCTGTCAAACCCCTCCTCCTGCAGCACCTGTTCCACTGCAAACTGCAAGAGCAGAGAAGGAGGAGTTTTGGCAGGTCTTCTCTGGGCTTTCTCCCCCTTCCATGAGAAGGTGTTACAGCCCATAGGGAAAGGATCAAGGCAAGGACATTTCTACTAGGCCCTGGCAAGCATGTGACCAAAGGACACAACCTGCCATTCCCTGTGGATGGAGGAAAAGGGAACAAATCACTGCAGCAGGAATAGGCTGTTAGTCAACAGTCCAATGACTGCACTGGGGAACCTGGATGATGTAACAGATGGCTCTGAGAGACACCTAGCAGACTGCAGGCCTTGGACACTGTTGGGCAAGGGGGCAAGGAAGGCAGGGGGCCCTGTAAAACAGGGGTCCAAGGAGTAGGCCTCTGATTGTCTGGTCAGGGTGACTGGTACTATGTGGGGGAGTAACCCCAGGGCTCACAGGCGCTGAAATGTCAGGCACGTCCTTGTTTTCTGTCCATGAGTGGCATGGCCACAGCGGAAAGAAACAGTCTCTAGCTGGGTCTTGGAGCAGACCACAAGTCCCATTCTGTGATTATCTCAGGGTTAAGGAACCAGATTTTCATTCCCTACAGTGGGAACTGTACAAAGGGACCTCTCTGCTTATCCTGTACCTGAACATCTTTCACATCTTGGTCTCCCACATTTCCAGGAAGGGAATAGATGCTATCTTGCCCAAAGCCTGTGGAACCTCGATAGTTCACTGCAAATGGAAAGAGAGAGTAGAAAGTGAGCAGGGCAATAACCCTGTCTGCACGGCACAGAAGGGGTCTGCACATCGGGGGGGGCATTATTTTTCCCCTCAAGTTCCTTATGCTGCTTATGCAAATAAATCTGATTTTTTCATAAGTGTTAGCAGCTTAGAATTTACCATCAGACAAATGTATTGCCATGTAGTGTAAAAAGAGTACTGGGTTTGGAGCCAGAGGACATGGGTAAACTCTGCTGCTTCCAGGGCAGTTTGGAGAAGCTCCATTTCGGCTAGAAGCCAGTGATGTTCCAGCCAGAGATGCTGCACTCTCACCTTGCCAGCATCCCCCCCACCAAATCCTGGCAGGTGCCCTCAGGTAATGCTTCTCCCAGGTCCCCACTCACCAAGCAGGACAGCAAAGCCCATCTTACAGAGAACAGCGGGAAAGAGCATCCAGCTTGCTACAAAGGACGAATGGGGTCCCCCTACAAGGCAAGGTGAAATTAGGATGACAGGAGCTCCAAAGGGGAGGACAGGTTGGGGAGTGGCAGACTGGGAGAGTGGAAAGCCTACCGTGAGGCATGACCACAAGTGGGATCTTGGACTTCTCAGCTGTGCTGTGGGGCTGAAGCAGGATCACTTCAAAGTCAAGGCCAGCTACAAGGGAAAAAACCAGGACAGTCAGTTGGAGAGGTCTCAGTGTTTCAAAGGATTTTCTTAGAAATCATGAATTTGCCTGGCCAAGAGAAAGGCTTCCACTAAAGGGAACACCATGGATTCTTGGAGAAGGACTCGGAGAAGAGGGCCCACACAGCCCTGCCTGCTGCTGGGGAGAACCCCAGGGAGCAGGAGCCTGACAAGGGCTGCCAACATGCCCACGGGGTGGGCTGGAAGCCGGGCCTGCTCTCCCAGAGAGACAGGGAAGAAGGTAAATGTGGGGTAGGGGCCTTCCCCACCATCTTCTTTTCAGAGACCATGGCTCTAGTCCTGACTTGGAGCCATTATTTTCTGGAGCCTGAGTACGTGGGTGTGATTCTATCAAGGGCCAGGCCCTTCCTGTCCCTCCCCAGCCCAAGAGCTAGAGCTCGGGAGCAGCTGCAGTCACCACCGGCCTGCATGCAGAAGCTGACTGCCACAGGGGGCGTGATGAACGCTGTTTTCCCTGTCCTTCACTCCTTGACCTTTGCCATGCTGAGTGCCTCACCTATCTGGCCTGCAGTTTCCTGACACTTGGGCCTGTGATAGTTAGAACTGAGCAGCCCTTGTGAGACCTTGGATAGAAGAAAATCTGTGTTACTCCTCACTCTGGCCTTTAATTCTCCCACCTGGAAAAACGAGGGGGGTTGGTCTAAAAGATCTTTAACATTCTGTGTTCTACAAGGGCCCACGGGCTGTGAGTGGAAAGCATTCCTGATACCAGCTCACAGCAAGTCAAATGGTAACCTTATAAAGTTACAACTGACTGAAATTCCAACACTGTTACAATAATGGCCATACAAAAGTAACAAAATTATGAGGCAAAATCTGAAGATAGTTACTAATGTTACACTGCGCTGAAACTGAAAACTCCAAACATTCCCAGGGATTCTGTCTGTGGCATATGAGAACAGCACGGTAGAATCCACCCAAAGGAGGGTCACTGCATGTGTGGAAGGGCCTGTCGTTTCATGGCATTTGGAGGAATGAACTTTTCCCCTTCTCAGGGGATCGATCCCTCCACTGGAATGCTGCCCCATCCCTGGGGCCAGCCCCAGTACTAGGGTCCCCTGATTCCCATCTCTGGATGACTCCTGTTCACACTCACGGTACTTTGGGTTCTCTTGATCAGGAGGAGGTATCAGGACACGGATGGACCAAGTGATTTCTGGGATGGTCTCTGCCTCTTCCAGGGTTACCCAGAGGACCTCTTGCTCCTTCCCTGAGGGAGGCAGGAACCCCACTTTCTACCAAGGAGAGAAAACCTATTACAGAAGAACCTGCTGGTTTTAACTGGCTTCTTCACACCATTTTCTTTCTTTTAAAAAAATGCATTTTGAAGTCTCTTAAAATTGACCATTAGATCAGAGGAATACGAAGGAAAATGTGTTCTATTATAAGTCAATGTAAGGACACAATGCTGAGTAAAATGTAGAACTCCAACTTTACAATGCACCACTCAGTCAGATCACCAGAGTCAAACTGATGACTCATCTTTGACTTCTCAAGTTAGAAATGTATTGGTGGGGGATGGGCAGCGAGCACATGACAGACATTTCGTCAAAGGGCCTTGCTGAGGCATGCCTTTCTCTTCAGCTAAGCCTTGGCTGGAGTCGCAAGGTCAAAATACAGAGTGTGCCTAACAACTTCAACACATACTAGAGAACAGACCTGGGACCTGACAATCTAACTCAGGGGTCTCTATAGACCGGGCCCCAGTCTCCCTCCTGGACTTCAGTCCCACGTCCCCCGCCACCTTTGAGGCATCTCGGACCCAAGGCATCTGAAGTGAAACTGACCACATCTGCAACGGAAGGAGGCCCATGCCCTCATCTTCTGCCAGGCCCACACCTTCTGTCATTCCTGTCTCAGGGGTGGGGAGGGGACAAGGCTGACTTCTCTTCGATCAAGAAAAACTGTTCTATCTCTTTTTGCTCTGAAAATAGGCTTATATGGCTCTCTCTACTCACAGTCCTGGATGGGTATTATTAACACCTACTGGGCACTTCCTGCCACTTTTAATGGAGAAATCAAAAAGAGGTGAAAATTGAGGGAGAGATGTGACTCTGCTTTTTTCTGTTTCAAAGGCATTTAAAGTACTTACCAAGCTTGGTGGTTGGTTGGGAGTGGAAAACTGAACTAGCATGAGGTCTTGGTCAACTGTGAGCAGCCTCCAGCTTCCCAAAGGCAACCCTAGAATGGAGCAGATAGGGTGCTGAGGATCTCTTTTAGATACAAATGCCTCACCACTCCCCTATCCACTGAACAAAGTTAGGTCCTACTAAACAGACCCTTCAAATCTGCTGAGTTCTAGGCACACTGATACTCTCCCTGCCCTCAACACCATGCCAGTGTCTCTAATCCCAAGCACAGAGTCTGTATTAAATAATTTAGTACTTAATCATTTTGTCAGATACTGTTAGCTGTTTTTCTTGCGTTCACTGGTTTTTCCAAACAGACTGTGAATGCATTAAGTCAGAGACCAGATCTCACACTTGCATTCAACAATTCAATTTTCTACCAGGGGGTTGGGGATACACAGGTGTTCAATGACAGCTATTTTTGGACATGGCCATTTGGGAAATTTGTTTTGCTTGGCTATACTACTTCCTTTTCTTTCTTCAACAGGAGGTGGATGGAAAGGAGAGAAAAGAAATTTTGGTAAATTGAAAAATAAAAATATTAATTCTTGAAAATGCTAACTGACTGTTACACATGAAGGCTGATTTGCCCCAAAGAAAAATGGGCTTGCAAGGCTGCTACAGGGCATATGAAGACAGCCTGGCTCCTGCTGGAGCAGCTCTCACCCCTTGCCCCATGGGAAATCAGAATGTGCTGCCCAGGGGGATCATGGTGATGCTGAGCTCTCAAGTTTTTGAAGGGCACTGAGCTAACACATTCCTTTGTCACGACATACCAACTGTCAGGGAGGTCACACTGCCTGTTTGGGTATTCACTGCAAACAGATCCTGTAGGAGAAAGGGGAACAAAGGACAGTCCCAGGTTAGAGCATTAGCTCCACTCCAAGTGAGTACTTTTTCCAATGAGGTTTTGCATTTCTCTGGTTCCTAGTGGTCTAAAAGGATACAATCTCCATGATTTACATCAATAGCTTTCATTGTCTTCAAATGCGCAGTTGCCCTTTTGTACCTAGATGCTGAAATTTAAGAGACAAAGCTCAGTGCTTGTGAAGAGAATCCTGGATTTGGACTTGGGAGGCCTCGGTTTACATGTCAGCTCTGGTACCTCCTACCTGTGTAACATGGGCAAGCTATTTCACTTCTTTGGGCCTCTTACCATCTAAAAATGTGCATGTTAAGTAGCCCTAGATCCTCTGCCTCCTTCTGACTGTCTTGGGAGAACATAAGTTCTCTTCTTGAATCCTACCATTCTCAATACTGCCTAGGGGCAGAAAACCCAGAGAGGAATGAGATACTTGCTATGGGAAGTGTTGGCAGCTTTTTAGAAAAGACAGTTTGAGGGAGGTAGGAAGCTAACTGCTGTCTCACTGTTTACACCCTCCTTCTGTCTACCCAGAAGTCAGCTATGTGGGACATCCTAGGGAAACATCCTCCTAAGCCCTAACACTGGGAATTCAGGGACAGGAAGAAGGGGAGGGCTAAAGATGGACTCCTTTCTTTTTCCCTCTAAAAAATCCAAATCCCTCTGAGACAGATCACAACTTAAAAAGGGTTAGCTGAGAATGACTCAATTGTCACTCAAGGCCTGGGCAAGGATTAGTTGAGAGTCAACTAAAGGGAAAAAAGAAATTTTGCAAGGAGAGAAAAAAGACAGGAATAGTAGAGACAACTTTGTCCTAGCTATGGCACTCAAAATCACTAAATACGCCACCTTTGGCATGCATGCCATAAAATGCCCAACTCAGGGAGGGGCATCTCCTTCTCTAAGGAAGGTAAGAGGACATGTTTGGCCCGGCTTCATTTCCTGGGGAGGAGCCTCAAGTCTTGTGTAAACTATCCAGGGAGGTAAACCAGAATTTCAAGGGTCCCAGGAAGGACAAGGTATGCCATTTCCAAGTACAGAATGTTGCCCAGTACTAAATGTATTCTTGTGGCAAGAAGTGCCCATTCTCCTCACCTGTCGGCTCCGCATGCCAGAATCAAAGACGACTCTCTGACTATCAGCTGACCAACATCCCAAAGGCAACAGGTTACAATATATTCCAGAAAAGTGATCTAATGAAAAGAATCAGATCTGTAGTAGAATCTTAGAAAACACATGACTTACAACTTTTTCACCACCCAAAGAATAAAAATTTAGGCCTCTGAGAAGGAAGCTTGAGACTCAGAAATGGAGAACAAGGGTCACTTAGGGACAGAAAAGAATGAGAAAGACATGAGGATAAGAAGGTGAATTCTGTTTCTACTATGTATCTTTGGAATCAAGTCTGACTGAGGAGGTGAATGTGGAAAACAGGTGGTCCTGCAAGATGAAACAGAGAAATACTATTTGGGGCTAGAATTAATCCCTGGGTGAGGGGAAGGAAAAAAGTCTTCAAACATTTAGAAATCTGGCTGAAAACTATCAGGGCCCTAAAGGGGAGAAAAAAAATCTAAGTGGAATATATTCATTGCTATATATATATAATATATATATGTTGCTTGCATATTGTACATAGTTGTTTGCATGTTGTCTCCACCATGACATTACAAGCTCCTCAAGGGCAATTCCTATTCCTTCAGTTTCTTTGTATCCCCAATGCTCAGCACAATCCTTAGCAGTCAGTGGGCACTTAATAAATGCTTACCAACTGATTGACAGGTATTTACCACTGACATAGAATAGGTGTAGTGCAAGCCCCCAAGATTGCACTTAGCACATAGCACATTGCACATAGCACATAAAAGGAGTGTGTGCAGCTTTGGAATTTGCTTAGAGAAAGAAGCTTCCTGTTGGCCTGAATTCTGATAGGTTTACCCCTTTAAAATGTTGGGGCTTCAGTTTTCTCATCTGTAAAATTGGCACTAAGACATACCTGGATTCCAGGATAGTTAAGAAATAATCCTATTGAAATAACTGCATAGAAATCTGGGCATGAAATAGAGCCTAAAATATATATATAAATAGGTCTATGGGGCATCCTATAACTTAAAATTTAATCATAATTATTTGCCAATGTTTCTATATTTAGAATTTATATACTTCCTAATAGTGTCACTGAGGGCACATATTTCCTCATCTGTAAAATGGGGATATTAATATTTCTGCAGAAAGCCTTAGGAAAGTCTTAAAGCATCTGACGAGTGAGTACTATTGTTACTGACTGCTAGATCTGTGCTATTCAGCTAGGTTACAAAAGGCACCTGGTGCACAGGGACCACTTAATTCTCAATGCCTAACATGCATAGTAATACTAAAAGACTTCTTAAAGTGATTTAGGATATACTAACATATGGGCTATAAACAAGATAGGGCTTGATTCTATATGTAAGATCATATTTAGTGTACACACAATATGTGTGTGTAAGAGAAGCAGCTAGGTGGCGCAGTGGATAGAGAACGCTGGCCTCTGATACGGACTCGTCGTCTAACCTGGCAAATCACCTAACCATGCATGCTTCAGTTTCTTCAATTATCAAATGGGGATAAATAATAGCATTACTTCACAAGGTTGTTGTGAGGACCAAAGGAAATAATATTTATGAAGTACTTAACACGGTGCTTGGCACACAGTAGGTGCTTAATACATGCTAATTCCCTCCTCACCTGTGAAATCATAGGTACAGTATCTATCCCTCTGTGTGTGGGGTACATACATTTAGGTCTACTGTCAATGGCTTTATCTGCATACAGAAGACACTTAAGGTGTTGACCTAAGACACACCCCAAATCTCCTAAGTAATTCTAACATCATGCCAAGAAAGCTGAACGCTGCCCACTGACCAGAGGGGATCTTGGGCAAAGGAAACAAGTGGCTGATGAGGACTACCTGGTGCTAGTGTTGCAAGGAGGAAAAGGACACCAATCCAGCTGTGTGGCGGGGAGGAGGCTCCTTTTCTGTAGAAGAGGAGTTTCAGGCTGCTAGAGAAGCCTCATATTACAGACGCACAGTTGTTCTCAGTTTCAAAAGGGAGGATTTACCAACCCAAAAAGCCTGTCAAGGCAGGTCTTTCATCCAAAGGGTATCAAGGCCCCAAGCCCTGCCAAGCTTCATCCTAATGTACGCTTCTGCCCCTAGAGGCAGGGTTATTTCTAGTCACAACAGTAAAGTCTGCTCAGGCCCAGCGGGGTCTAGACCTGACTAACCCTACTGCTAACTCTAGGTATCGAGGTCATTACTTGGTTACAGACTTTCAAATCACTTTTCTAGGAGAGGACAACTCAATATAGGGTGAAATGATAAAGCCATAAAAGGGTACTCCAGCTGAAAAGGCAATCTTTCAGTTTAGATCTAAACTACACCCCCAAACCAGGTGAGAGCCTTAATAGGAAAGGCTAGTTAGTGTCCTCCATGTAGTCCTGTTATGAAGGGTGAGCATTCTCTAAACATTCCCCATCTTTGATCAGATGGTCATACAACAGCAGCTATTTGTGAGCTCCCTTGCAGTGAGGAGACAACAGCAATCTATGTTTCTACAGAGCTCTGATATTTGTTGGTTACTTTCCTCACAATCATCTTTCAAGGTAGGAGCAAATACCAATCTTTCACTTTACAAATGGGGAAACTGAGACTTAAAGGTCAAGCACAGAAGTAAGAAGTGTTCAGGATGCAACCCAGGTCCATCTGGGCTCTGAAAACTCGTCAAGTCCCCACAGAAATTTAATGCAGGTTGGCAGGTAAGTTCTAGCGCAAGGTCAGAGTCGACAGGTAGAAATAAGGCCCTACCCAACAAACTGGTGAAGGGATTTCCTGACAACGACAGTGACACACAACACTCCCCTGAGGTAGCTACAACAGTCCCTGGAATATCGAGGTAAAGACCATGCCAACCTCTCTTCCAAGGAAGATGGAGGGAGATGGAAGGTGAATAGACTTTATCACCCTGCACCATTCAAGGTCTGTAAAATGACTAGTTTCTAATTAGATATCCCAATTAGAACAGGTTTCTTAAAAAGCTAGTTGATGAGGCAACCAAAGCCAATGGTTGAAAGGCTAATCCCTCCTCAAGCAGTATGCAATGCTGCAGAAAAGAACAAGCCTCCAGGGTTCATACCTGGCAGGAGATGACCTGTAACACTGCTCTACCCAGCTCCCCCTTGGTAAGAACAAGCACCCTGGCAGTGTTCCCAAAACACAAAAGTTTCCAAGGACCCTCCTTAACAAGGGGGAGACTTTGGCATCCAGAACCTAGAGCTGCCTACTGGCTCTGCCTCAGTGGGTCTCCCTGCATCTCCAGGTGGGGGCTGCCATGCCAATACCATTCATTTCAGTGCAACCAAGTCTGCATGGGCCTCTCCAATCTGATTCCAACCCCCCTTTTTCCAGTCTGATGTCTCATTACTCCCCTGCAGGCATTCTCTGTTCCAACTAAAATGAACTGCTGCTATTCCACACACTGAATGTGCCATTTCCTGATTGGCCTTTCCCACGAGTTTTTTTTTCTTTCTGGAATGCAAAGTTTTTTTGAAACTTCTCTTTTGTCAGCAAGGGTCAGCCCTTAAAGAAGACTTCCTTGAACCCTTAAAGTTATTAGTGATCTTGACCTTTTCAAGTTACCTTGTTTGATATTTACCTTGGGCACTCTTTCCAGAGAATATAAGCTTGCTGGGGCAGGACCACTTAGTTTGTCTTTGGAGCTCCAGAACTTAGCATAGTGTTTGTGCTGAAAGGAACTCAGGTCCTGAAGCGCAGCACGGTATGATGGAAATGATATTGGCTTTAAAACCAAGAGATCTGAGGTCTGCATGTGGGCTGTACTCCTTACTACTTGTGTGACCTTGGGAAAATCCATTCCTGTCCCTAGGAATGTTCCTAATCTGTAAGAATCTAATTTTAAAGTCTTAGTGCACCAATCTGTGTTGCAGTAACAAGCTGGAAAATGGCATCTCTGTTAACTGTGCTTTTTCTGGGAACAGCTGTGATAAAACAACTGTTCGGGCCTTTGTTTCTTCTCCCTCAAGGGATCCTGGGAGGGGAGTAGGAAAGCTTTAATCCTGTCCAATTCCTGACAAAAGACAGGTCAGTGAGGTAAATGATTGACAGGGATTTGTCAAAGACTGACAGAGAAATTATGACTAGTAGCTAACCTGAGATCATCAAACATGCCCTGTCATCAAAACTACAGCAGAGGGGATGGCCAAGTAGTTGTACCCCATAAATAATTACAAGTCATCAGCATCTCACCTTCCAACTGTCGGGGCACAACATCCACCACGACTGAGGTGACTTTCGTGTACCAGTCATACTGAAAGAAAGTGTGAAAATGGTCATATCTCAGCTGATGAAATTTCACATATCGACACAAATGGGCTACCAGCCCAATTCTCCCTGGGCCTTAGAGTCTGTCCCATGAGAGACCAGAGTCCAACTCTTAACCTGACTCAGAAAGGCCTCACGGATTAATGTCAGTGACAGGGAAGGAATCCTGACTGTCTCTAACAGCAGTGGCCTGCCTATAATCTAGACAGATCTTTCCTACTGTACCCAGATGCATCCTGGGCCATCTCCAGTCCTCCTGCTGAATATCAGGCCACTGGTCCCAGATGGCTCAGGGGAAGAATGTGAGATTGGTGACCTTGCACAGCCCTTCCTCACTCAAATCAAAGTCAACTGAAAGTCATGTCATCCTCTTGAGGTCATGGTCCTCTTCGAGAATGACAAACACCACAACAACCCAGATAAGATGTTAACACAGGCTTATAGATGCTTCCCAGGGAAACAGACCCATGTTATGAGATCACTTTCTAAGCACCCAAATAAAAAGACAGAACCCCAAACTGCTGAGTGTGGTTTAGTGACAGCTCTCTAACCCAGCAGATAAGAATCTTTGCTCTGTACTGGTTTTCCTCCATTACTGAGGAGTGTGCCTTCAATTCAAAGAGAAGCACATGCCAAATCAATCCACGGACACTGATTAAGGACAGGCAATGTCCTAGGCACTACAGATACAAATATAATAGATGAAACAATTCCTAGTCACAAGGAGTTTACATTCTAAGAGGAAAAACAAGGACATATATTAATATAGGTAAAATAATACCAACTGTGCTCAGTTGCTAAGACTTAACCTGGATTTTGCAGACCTCAATGACTCACCTCTACCTCTAGCTGGTCATTCACCAGTAGGGATAACTAGACACAAGAGATGCTCACATAATCTCTAAAGAGGAGAGGCAAGTCTGCCAATTACATTAGCTGACTCCCTCATCTCAATCCTAGAAGACTTGATGGCAGGCTTGCTCAAGACTCACCAAGCACAACTGGCTGCACTGTTGATGGGGACTGAGGTTTGTATACCGCAAATAGATGATACGACACTGGTCTGGACTCAGCCGGGGAGAACACACAGCCATGGAGTCTTCCGAGAGGAGCTCTGTAACAGGAAATAAGGTGTGAGAAAGGGCACATCCTAGACAATGGAAAGAAGGCACAACATTGGACTCCAAACCTTCTACCACTAGAACAAAATTTAAAAGGTGGAGATAGTTTGGTAATTGTGACATGTTTGGTTTTTATATTGATCTGTTGCTACCAAAATGAGCAGCATGTTTTGTGTGTATGGTTTAGCTTTTGAATCATGTGACTAACAATGCTTGCGCTTTTAAGAACCGTGTGAAAGGTCTCTAATGGTAAAATCCTCATTTCCTATTCTGTTTAGGGGTTCAGATTTTAAAAGAGAAAGAAATCTGTGCTGGTAGGACCTAAGAAAGTTAGGGCACAAGTAGGACATAAGAAATAGGTCACTTACCACATCTGCCACCAGTGAGGTCTACATAGAATAGTGCCGACCTGGAACCACCAGAGAGATTCTCAGTGCCCCAGCTTAGAGCCTTCCTATCCCCCTTATTCCTTCACCCCCTTAAAAATACATTGGAAGAAAGCTGATGGGTAACCACAAGAGTACAGAAAGACCCAGGACTCTTCCAGTTCAGAGCAAGTAGCCAGGTCAAATATAGGAAGCACAAGGAGAAGTTAGACCAGTCTTGCCCAATCAATCTGCTCCCATTCTCACCTGCGGTTGGTACAAAAACGCACTCCTAGTCGGAAAGGCTCATGCCACCAGCCCACAAACACCACACCAGTGTCACCAGGAGACCAGAATGCCTATGTGACACATAAAACCAAACTCAGAGCACCCAGTAACCGGCCAGGGGAAGCGTGGTCAGAACTAGAAGAGTCCTCAAGGAGCCAGGAGTCATTGAGGTTTGTCACTCACATACACACACACATACATGTACACATGTACGCACACAAAGGACTTTACATCTCATCATCAGTTAGGGGTCAAGGTATGGGGTCGGTCCCTGCTTCAGGGGTCACATTAGAGATAATGTCCTATTCAGGATTCATTGAAAAACTCCAAGATTTTATCGCTGAATGGGTCTTGTTTCTAAACACTCAGATGACCATCCTCAGAAGAACTGTTCCTCCGTCTTGGTCAGAAATAAGAGAAAGCTGTGCTGACCTGTCCAGGGGAGACATTCTCTGGGACTTCTTCTAACACTGAGATGTTCCCACTTTCAATATCCAGAACACACAGGACAGGGATGCTTTTGGAAACCAAATTTTCTCCCCAGTCTTCATGAAATATATACTGATCCCCCTGGAAAAAAAAACCAAAACAAAACACCAAACACTCACAAAACCCAGAAACCACAAAAAAGATCTCTCAAACTAGTTTTGATCAGATATTCTATACCCTCAACCCTACTCAGGTTTTCCAAGTGATTCTGATGAGGTGCTTGGGGGCTTGTGCTTGGACCCCAATTTCAAGATCACATTTTTCGCTAGCCTCAAAACACTATCTCTGACAGTTTTCTTCCCAGCCCAAGGGCACTATACCTAGCAATTACTCATGAGTGGGCCCAAGTAAAACAAACTATCTTTCCCCGTCACAAGAACAAGCTGACCTCTGAAGAAACTGTCTTGTAAAAACAGGTCAACTCTATAAACACAGAATTATCATGTATTGATTCCCAGTGATCATATACAATCCAGAGGTCAAGCTACAGATATCAACTCTCAAAGCTACCTTGCTACAGACATAACAGACCAAAAATACACCCCTTAGGAACCCTACGCCTGGTTTGCAGTAGTGAATAAGACCTGTAACTAAGGTTGTATGTTAACATATATGCCAGACAATCTACTACTTTTCCTATATAAGTTCAGCATCATTCCTGTTAGCTTGCAAGTTCCCTAAAGAGGTCTGCCGGCCATATTGGTGTTAAAACAAACCTTTGCCAACTTGACTACAAGAATGCTTGAGTATGTGAATCCATTCCAAACAACCCCCTCCTATACTTCAGTCCTTGATAGGTCCCCGAACCTCATCAATCCCTTCCTAAACAGTCTCTTAAAGTTATCATACTAAACGCTGATTATGGCTACAGCAAAGATGAACTAAGAAGGCCTCCCTTTAGCCAAGGAAATGTAATTCCAAAAGTTTAGGGCAAAAACCAGTCTGTACCTTGACTGCTTGGTCCTGTTTCTTTGGCTTGGCTGTCTCTTCATCACTGAGCTCCAAGGCTTTGGTCTGGAAGAAAGATTCTGTCTTGGGACGTTTCTTCTCAGCCACATAGAGAAGGTGGCTCTCTGAGTGTGACCAGGACAGGCACCCGAAACAATCTAGGAAGGAGGAGAACAAAAGTGACTGAGTCTTGCCTGGTATTAGTTATTCCCCATCCCTCTCTCCCTACTGGGTGTCCACTTTCCAGCCCTTTCTCCAGGCTCTGAATAAGGCTGCCTTTCAATTTATAATAATAAAGCATTACATTAGTGTGCATCGTTGTTAGTATTATCACTCTTATGGAGTCTCACCATCCTCATACACAATGCCATGCTTCTCCAGCGCTGTTAAGTTGATGTTCTTCAGCTTACAGTTCTTTGCCCAAACCTGAGGTGAAGACAGTGTGAAAGTCTCAGCCAGCTGCTCTCCATCTACTACATCTGTCGGTCCATTTCTTCTCCAAAAGCAGGAGCATCAGTTTTTGGTTTTATGGTTTTTTTGGTTTGGTTTTGTTTTTTTGCCTGGCTTAGTCATTTTCTATGAAAAGATCCCCAGGACTACCTCGAGCACTTACATGTCTTATCTATTAGGTGTTCCCTCACTCTGGCCCTCATGGAGAACCCTCCACCTAGTCAAAGATAAAGCCAAGTCCTGCCAAGGCCCTAAAGTACCACACCCAGTGGTAATTAACCAAGCTCTAATGGCAAGACTTGCCTCCAGGAACTGTTTCTCTTCCCCAGCCTTTGAACTCCCAGTCTTTCGAAGCACAGCCTTCAGTGCCCCTGAGGGGGAATCTCTGCTCAACAGCCTGTGGGAACATCATGACCAGATGATTCCTGAACCTGCCCAAAGCTAGCTCTGTCTGTTGGGCGGTTGCCAGTTCACAGGATTAATTCTTATAAAAATAATTCTTCCTGAATTTTGCTTGACTATACTTACTTGCTGCAAGGAATGTTTTTTTCTTTTTCAGTGGGGTGAAGGGTAAGAGGGAGATAAAATAGATTTCTGTTCATTAAAATAATAAGATTTGATTTTTAAAAAGTAACTTATTGTTGGGCTGGGACTTCTCACAGATAAAACACGATGAGCCATAAACTCAAACAAAAATTGAAATCCAACCCAACCTTCAAGACTTGGTTCAAATCCCAGCTCCTTCAATTACTTGGATATCAAAGGTATCCTTCCCTTCTCTGAATTGTTAGTAAATTTATAATTTATATACCACTTAACTGATTAGTAAGAAGACAAGAGAATCATGAAGTTTTGGGTGCTAATATAAAAGGCAATGATATTTTTGATCCTAGGATTCAAGATGGGAGGTCAGGGAGGAGTTGAGGCCTAGAGGTCCCAATGAAGGCAAAAACCAGTTCAGTCAGTGTGAAGGAGTTTTAGCAGGGGAAGGCAAGGATGGAAGGGAAGCGCCTTGGAGACAGAAAAGTTTGTGAATGGCAGTTTTGAATGACTTCGAGACACTTGGAGATGAGAAGGAGAGGTCTGGAAAAATGTTAAGAACAGGAAAAAGTCAGTGCTGAACAGTTTAGCATAAATTTTTCTTTAATTCTTTTATCTTTTGAAATTGTCTCTCTTTAGAGAGACACACAGAGTCTCTCTAGACTTGGTGGCAGTTTATACACTGTAAACTCTGGGAGGGGAGCCTTACCTGCCATAGAAAGACATGCAAGTAGTTGGACATATTTAGTCTGAATAAAGCTGTGAGAAGCATCAGGTCCCCCCATAGGAAAATACTGAAAGTAGAATCAGCCAGCTTATCCCGGTGGCTACCGAGACATGGCCCACGGATGCAGCCCAGAACTGCCGCCTCGGGAGAAGCAGGATCCCTGCCCCGGAGGTACCGGGGCGATGCCCTTAACACTTACTCCCCCTTGGTCTCAATGCTGTTGCCCGCAGGTCCAGAGAACACCACCGAGCCACCGTCGTGGAACACGAGATACTGGCGGCAGAAGCGGATGCTCTCCATCCGGTCCAGGTCTCGCTGGGTCCATTCTGAAAGGGGAAGCCCGGAATCTGCAGCCCCAGCTCGGCCTGGCTTTCCTCCCCGCCACTGCCCCCAGCACCCCTCTTCCCACGAGGCCACCAGGCCATTAGCAGAGTCCGAACTCGAGCCAAGGCTGCGGGAGAACTTGGAGGTTCACCCCGCACCGCTCCGCACTTTAGGGACACGGGCAAACCCGGGAGACCTGGCGGGAAGTCCTCGCGGGCCCTCGCCCCGCCCCCTCGCCCCTGGATCCCCGGATCGCGCGCCGTCCGGGGCCCGCGTGCCCCCGGGCCCCCCGCCCCCTCCCCGTGCGGCACCTGTATGCACCGTGCGGTACTTGCCACCGTACTGGGTGGTGACCTCCGCACCCAGGCCGGCGGAGACCAGCGCGGGGTGGCGGCTCAGCGCTCGGTACAGCGCCGCGGCCTCGTCCGGCTCGCTCGTCAGCACCTGCGCGGGGGGAACACACGGGTCAGGCCGCGGCAGCGCAGCGGGGGGCAGCCGAACCGGAGCGGAGGCGCGCCGACCCCGTACCTGTCGCTCCATGGAGGCGGCTCCCGAGCGTCTGGGGGCGGGGACGCGGCGCGGCCCGGAAAGCCCGGGGAGCCGCGGGGCGGGGCCCGGAGCGCATTTCCGCAGCGCCCGAGGGCAAAGGGCTCGGCTCGGACCCGCCCCCTCCGCGGGGCGCCCCAATAGGAGGGGGAGGTGGGCCCGGAGCGAGGGAGTCGGACTGCTTTCTCACCAATCCCCGCCGCTCTCCACAGGCCCAGGCCCCGCCCCACCCAAAGACACGCCCCCTCCCGGGGGCCCTCTCCTGAGGGGCGGGGCTTCAGGGCCAGGCTCTTCTGGTTGGTGGGCCTTTCCTCCAGCCAGACCCGCCCCTTCCATTTGCCCGGGCCCTGGACGTTCAGGGTCTGGCGTGGCCTGCCGGGGTGTAAAGATCCAGTCGTCCGGTTCTGCGTCTTGCCACTGGACCCAGGTGGCTCCGAAGGAAGCTCACTCCCATCCAGACATCGCCTCCCTGACGTCACGTCCTCTCCCCGAACGAAGGCGCACACGCCTTCTCAGCAGCCCTAGGGCGTTCGGCCCAGCCGGCGTTTGTTCGAGCGAGCGCACGCCACCAGCCCCGAGCTAGGCGCAGGAGACGCTAATAAAGGCA
>CM053769.1:5752833-5813770 GCA_028658325.1 Potorous gilbertii
GAGATGTAGACAGGCCAAAATGGCACCGGCAGCCATGTACAGATGAGATGTAGACAGGCTAAAATGGCACCAGCAGCCATGTACAGATGAGATGTAGACAGGCCAAAATGGCACCGGCAGCCATGTACAGATGAGATGTAGACAGACAGGCTAAAATGGGCCAGCATCTCAAGGGAAAGCACCGTCACCGAACAGAACTAGGAAAGGACGCCTGCAAAAGGTGCAAGTTTGGCTGGGACGAGAAGGAAGCCAGGGCAGCTAGGAGGCAGAGATAAGGAATTAATCTCCTTATTTTCATGTCATTCTATTCAGAAATAATCATCTCAGAGTGAGGTTGCAAACTCCTTCCATACTTGGAAAGTTCCCTGATTTTATCTTTGGGGGAGCTCCTTTCACCAGGCTGGTGGCAGGCCCTTCCCAGGATCGTAAGATCTTAACCTAGGAACGGATTCTGTCCTCATCCTACAGAGGAGTCAGGCAAATGCCTTAGAGAACTGTTCTTAGAGATGATTTAGGGTTTTGTGGCTTTTCAGATGAGGTGGGTATTAACAAATGTGGTTTTGGGGGGGATATTATATAATGAAATGTGTCAACGTTTGGAAGCTCTGCATGATTTAAGGGACCGATAATTTCCAAATTTCCATGCTATAAAATCACACATGAGTAAAAGATCCATTTAAAGTGCAAGATACATTGAGTTTTAATGTAACAGAGCATGAAAAGTTCACTGATACAGTTTCCATTGCAACTAACCTTTAAGAAACTAGCACCTGTTGAGTTTTCGCGTAGCATCGGAGAAGATATCCACAATTATGTGGAAAGGCTATTAAAATACTCCTCTCTTATACAACTCCATATTTTTGTAAAGCTGGATTTTCTTCATATACTTCAACCAAAACAATATATCATAACAGATGGAATGCAAAAGGAGATTTGAAAATCCATTTGTCTTCTATTAAGCTAGACGTTAAGAGATTTACAAAGGAGTAAAATAATACCACTCCTCTCTAAATTTGTTTTTGTTTTGGAAATTATGGTTATTTTTCATAAAAATGTTATTTTTGTTAACATATAGTGGGTTCATTATTGTTATTTTGAATGAATTAATAAGGAAATGTTTTAAATGATTAGTTTTAATTCCTAATACAGTAAATATTGGTAGATATAACCCACATAAACAAAAGCTCTTTGTGGTTCCCAATCAGGGAATATAAAGATTTCCTGAGACCCAAAATGAGCCATTGTGCCAAGCACTAGGGTCCTGTGCTAAATGCTGTCATAGGCCCTCTTCTTCTTTTTTCTCTTTCTACTATCTCATTAGCTCTCAAAAGTTCAATTATCATCTGTATGCAGATGATTCCTGGATCTATATATCAGCCCTCATTTATCTCCTGAGCTCCAAAACACATCACCAACTGTCTGTTGGACATTTCAAATTGGATATCCAATACACAGCTCAAACAGAACTCATTATAATTGCCCCTAAATATGCCCTATTATTGTCAAGGGTATCACCTTCCTAGTCACCCATGTTTGCAGTCTTGACATCAACCTTGCCTCCTTGCTCATTGCCATCTCCCCTATCCATTCAGTGGGCAAATCTTGTCATTTCTACCTTTACAACACACTTGTCTCTGCATTCCTACAGCTACTATCCTACTTCTGACCCTCATCACCTCTTTTCTGGATTATTGAAATAGGCTTTTAATGGATTTTCCTTCCTCAAGTCTTTCCCCAGACTGATCCATCCTCCACTCAGCTGCTAAAGTGATTTTCCAAAATGGAGTTCTACCTGTGTCACTTCCTTATTAAATAAATTTCTCTAGCTCCTTATTAACCTCAGGATCAGATGTCTTTTGTTGGACCCCTGAAATTCTTCGTAACTTTGCCCCCTTCTAGCTTTCCAATCTTGACTTACTTCCATGAGGTCTACAATCTAGCCACGCTGGCCCATTTTGGAACTAGACACCCTGCCTCCTTCCTTTGTATGGCCTGAAGGAACTGGTTTTGCCGTTCTTTGTATTCCCAGCATCTGACATTGCACTAGTGTGACCTTGGGTGAGTAGGTGAACCTCCCTAGGGTCTTGGTTTCATCATCTGTAATTGATGGGGTTGGCCTCCAAAGTCCCTTCCATTTCCGGATTTATGGCTCTATAATCTATGAAATACGTAACTATTAATTCTTTTTCTAGCTATTGATTCATATGGTCCTTAGAGTTCTTGAAAAATTCTAGGGTCTTTTCATTTGTAACAGCCTAGACATTTCTCCCCCATTCTGGACCTGCACAGTTGATTTTTTTGAACCTAAATATAGAACTTTACATTAATTCCTATGAAATGTTCTCTTTTGGATTTGCCCACTGCTCCAGCCTACTGAGATTTTTTCATTTACTAAAGTAGTCTAGACCTCTGCTCCCAGGGGATATCCGAGGAATGGATAGGTGTAACTGCTGAGCACCAAAAGAATTCCCCTGGTCCCTTACTCCTGACGGGCATTCCCAAATGTTCCTGAGCCTGTTTACCCTGTGCTGCTGCAGCGTAAAGGAGACCAGATCCTTTTGTTTGCTCCTGAGCATAAAACAGCATATGCCCCAATATTCAAGAGCCACTCGGGTCAGTTCGGCGATTCAAGTCAATGAATTCAAGGAACGTTTGTTAAGTACCTTCTATGGGCAAGGCACTCTGCTAGGCCTAGGAAAGCTTATCCTTGCTCTGATATGTTAGGGATTATGAAGAAAGGTGACTACATCTCAAACTGTTAAGAGATCTTCTTTTAATAACTTAAAATAGGTAAATTCCCTGGGACTATGAGCTGTGTTTCTCTTCCTTAAATTCAGAAACAGGTAACAGATTTTGAAACTGTTGTCTAATATAGAGCTAGTCTACTCAGTTTCATTTCTTCCATGATTTCATAAGAATGCCAGATATTCCATTATCTAAGTAGTTGATAAAAATGTTGAAGGGTAGGGCCAAGGACAAAGCTCTTCCCACCCTTCCAGGGGGGTTAATGAATTAATCAGTTCATTAATCAAAGATCAGGTGGGGGTGGGAGGGGAGAATTCATGGAGCTACATCTTGGGCATATACAGATCAGACCTCCTGGGTCTTCTAGATAAGTCATCACAAGTTTACCAAGGCAAATTACTGAACCCATTCAGTCAGTTTTCTAAGGTATCTGTTGAGGTCTCAGTGACCCAGAGCTTTCCAGTGCCTAAGGGAGCAATAAACAGACCAAGCCATACATGATTGCTTATGTTTGCAACCTTGGTTGCACTATGAGCACTATGGTAGGTTCTGGGAATATAAAGGTAAGAGTGAATCGGAGCTTACAATCTAGTGAATGGATACAAACATACATATAGATAGGAATATGCAAAACAGAATCATGATAGATACAAGCAAATATTGGGAGGAAGGCATTAGTAACCAGGGGATCAGGAAAGACTTCATTTGGAGCCTTCAGGAGAAGGTGGCTCTTGAGCGGAGCCCTGAAGAAACAAGGGATTCAGGAGCAAAGGTAAAAATAAATAGCTAACATTTAAACAGCATCTACTGTGGACCAGGCACTCTCTCATCTGATCCTCACAACAACCCTGGGAGGTGGTTGCTACTAAACTCATTTTACATTGGAGGAAACTAAGGCAGAGAGCTGTAAGTAACTTGCTCAAGTTCCCACAGCTGTGAAGTGTCTGAGGCTATATTTGGACTCTGGACTTCCTGATTCCACCACGTCCAGTACGCTATCCACTGCCTCACCTAGCTGTGCGGGGATTACATTTCAGATATGGGCAACAGCCAGTTCAAAGACATGGAGTTAGCTGGCAGATGATGTGCCATATGTGAGTAACTGTAAGATGGACAGTTTAGCCAGAGGGTAGTAAGTGTGAAGGGGAGTGATAAAACTAA
Source organism: Potorous gilbertii (assembly GCA_028658325.1). Classification (NCBI taxonomy): domain Eukaryota; kingdom Metazoa; phylum Chordata; class Mammalia; order Diprotodontia; family Potoroidae; genus Potorous; species Potorous gilbertii. The sequence goes on from CM053769.1 coordinate 5,756,740, forward strand.
AGAGGGCGGATGAATCCAGGTGGTGAAAGGGTTTAAATGCCAAATAAAAGAGTTTTGATCCTATAGGTAACAGGGAGACATTAGAGTTTATTGAGTAGGAGAATGACATGATCACACCTGAGCTTTAAGAAAATCATGTTGGCGGCTGTGTGGATGATGGACTGAAGTAGGAAGACACTTGGGACAGAGAGGTCACTTGGGAGGCTATTTTAATAGTCCAGGTGAGAGGTGATGAGGACCTGAAGTAGGTGAGTGGCTGTGTGATTGGAGAGAAGGGAATGGATACAAGGAGGTTGGAAATGATACGATTTGGCAACTTGATTGACTCTGTGGGGTGAGGGAAAGGAAGGAGTGGGGAGAATGGGTTACTGGAAGGATGGTGGCATCCTCAAGAGAAATAGGCAAGTTTGGAAGAGGGGCAGGGTAGGAAAGGGGCTGAGCTCTGTTTTGGCCATGGCCTTTGGGACATCTAGCATGAATGATCCCATGGGTGCTTTAAGCCAAAGCAGCCTCCACGGATTGGCAGAACCATATCTCTGGTGAACACTTGTGTTTGATGCTTTTAATTACTATTGCAAATGATCCCCCAGTAAAACAGAAACAATGCAGGAGGCGGTACATGCTTTATATCAAGTCCTTTTATTCTGTTATCACAGAAATACCTTGTAGGGGCAATATCTCATACTGAGTCACAATACAGAAGGTGGTACATTGAAATACTACAGAGTTCTCACAGGGCGCAGCAGGACAGACACACAATTTACAATGTTCAGATAGAGGACTTAGGTCATTGCACTTACAACTGTAAACTTGTTGGTTTGACTTTGTACAACCCCCCACCCCCACCCCTGCCCCATCCACAACAAAAGACACCACCCCCAAAATGGAATAGCCCGAGAAAGGCATGGAAGCCACCAGGTGGAAGGGGCTGGCAAAACTGTAAGATCTCTACAGATGACTCCTCTACCTTGGGAAAGGAGAGGGTAAGAAAGAGGAGGGAGAAGAGAAGGAAAGTTAGGGAAAGGCAGAAGAGTTGTGGGCTTCAATCCCAAGGACTAAATGAGGCAGTCTCTCTCCCCCAAACACACTCTCCTTACTATCTCTCTCTTATGCGCGTGCACACACACACACACACACACACACGCACGCACACGCACACACACACACACATCCATTAAACTACTGGCTTTCTCTTCTTGTACATCAAAGCAAAAGGTGTGCTGGTGTTGGGAAGTGAACCCCCCCAACACGAGTTGCGGTTTGAGTTTTGTTCTCCTTGCCACATGAGATTTATACACTGTACAATGTATTTACATGCAGGAATGGAGAGTGCAGGTCATAGTGACCCCAAGAGAGATGACCCATGGGAGAACAGGGCCCTGGAGGATGTCGGACTGTATGCACTTGTCATGCTGGTGGCTCTCTGGGAAATCTTGACCATTCTGGGGGTACCTGAAGGGGAGGTCACTGCTTTTGGAGAACCAACAACATGGATGTATCTAATGATACTTAGGGAATGAAGATCTTCTCTTGACATCCTCAAATCCTCAGCTTTTGCTTGGTTCTAAGTGTTATTAAAAGATCACATCCCAGGGCAGGAACTGATTGAGAAACTCACATTGTCTCCCCTCTTTGAGGCAGCATGGTATATATACTAATAGACTGGAGGTCAGGGATCCTGGGTTCTTGGGTACTCAAGTCTATCACCAACTGATTTTATGTTCTAGGGTCACTCATGTCAGCCCTCTCAGCCTCAGTTTCCCAATATGCAAAACAAGGGAGATATATTGGAGGATCTTTCTTTAGAGCCCCTTCCAGATCTAAAGTTCTATGATTGTCTCTGGAATTGGGGAGGTGTCAAAGGGGTCAAGAACTATTGATAACAGGGCTGTAGTGAGTTCATGTGCTTTACAAAGAGGAAGCTGCCTGGTAGAGGTAGCCTCCAGGACTGTCAAAGGTGAAGTATGGAGCTTTCCATTGGTGGACTGAGTCCTCAGTACAAATAAAGTATGTGTGAAAGCACCCAACACCTACCCCCAGGCAGCAGAAGAGATTCAGAACCCTGCCTGCTCTATTTTCTCCCCAAGTCCTACTCCAGTGACATCCCTAGTACTCTTGGCTCCATGTGGTAGGTAATACTCTCATGTCACTTGAGCCTGATGCCTTAGCAGGACTTAGTGCCAAGCACCCACATCTGAACTGCCCAAAGTGTTATCTTGACCTCCAGGTGGATGTCCCTTAGTTATAGCCACAGGATGTGTTCTAAATCAGGTACCAGATGGTTCTCCTGCCAAGAGTCTTCTCTTAGGTGCCATCTAGGAGCTCAGAGGAGAGATGGATTGGGAATAGAGACTCACTTCACTCACAGTCCAGGCTAAATGAAGAAGGGTAAGATAGAGGGCAAAGGCTTATCACAGAAAGGAACCCTCCTGCTTATACCTTGTAGTTTGATCTTGGTCAAGTACTTGAAATTCTCTGCCATAGTTTCCTCATCAGGAAAACAGGGAGAGCAATATTTCCCCTTCCCTACTTTACACACATCTAGTAGATAATTAGAAAAGATCCTACATGCAAGGTGAGCTGAGCTCCTTGAAGAGGCCATGTCAGTGAGAGGTACTGTTACAAATGTGATATTTGTAAAGCGCTTAGAACAGTGCCTGGGCACATGGTAGGCGCTTAATAAATGCTTATTCCATTCCATTCCATTCCATCCAAACTTCCATGAGGAGAATCAAACAAAAGGTAGATGCCATTCAGAATACTAGTCCCCAACAGCAGTGCAGAAGGAAGTTCAGGTCATCCCTAATACAAATGCTGGTCAATACCCAGCCTAGGAACTGCTCCCCATGAGTCACCTAACACCCTTAAAGCTACGGGCTTCAGAGCCCTTCTTGTCTATCTCTGGGCAGAAGGATGACCTCGTGAAATCACATCCCTTCTCCACTGTCTTCTTACACAGTCTCCGGTCTAATGTCTCATTCATTCCCATTAAGTAGTCTTTTCTCAGCCGTTGATCCCAGCTGACTTAGGGGCAAGGAAGCTCCCCTCCACACAAACGGTAGATAAGAAGCACAGCTCTTGAGATGAGTGAAACCCTTTGGAGGTTCTTGGGATAGCCTACCAAGACTCTTCTGGACTCAGCTAGAGGGACCAGGATATATCCTTGGGGAAAACCAGACCAAAATGGGGCTCTAGACAAGGAGGCTTCAAGGTCTAGAGTCTCTGATGGAAACAAGCAACAGAGAGAGGTCTCCTCTCCTGAATCCAAGAGCTGCCAAGAAAAAAGTGTAAGAAAAAGGAACTCCCAAGAAATGCATTATACAACCCCAATACTCTAGAAAAAGGCTAGGCTGTGGGCTCAATGCCTTTGATGTGCCTGGGCCCCTTGGGAACCTCCCAAGGCATGATGGAAGTCAGTGCTGCCTTAGAAATGGGGGTCTAGGGAAAGGAAAGCTTGGCACTTCGTCAGTTCAGAAACCCTCAAGGGTCCCAGACAAAGTCCTTTGCCGATTTGTCTTTGTTTCATTTCCAAAAGTCAGCAGCTCCAACACCGGTCTTCATCAATGCCAAGAATTATTCCTTCTTTCCATAGCCTTTGAAAGGGGTGTGTGTTTGTGTGTGTGTGTGTGTGTGTGTGTGTGTGTGTGTGTGTGTGTGTGTTTAAAGCTTTACATATGGACTGAGGTTCATAGAAAGTCTCTATTTGATCAAAGCTAAGAAAGGAAGCCTCCAAACCCTGAGTGCTAGCCCTTCCTCCAAGGGGAAGTAGAGCAATCTGTTAGATTTTGCACTCACTTTACTTCCTGAGCAGCTCCATCCCCTTTCAGGATTTAGCAGCACTGATAAAACCAAGGTATAACAAATCTCTCCACAACAGGACAAACAACGAACAACCTTTCAAGTCCTAACTCAGAACCTATTGGGACCAAATCTATTTTTTGGGATTTCCAGGCACCCTCCACAAAGCCCTGGGCCCAAAACCTTGAGTTTTGAATTTCACAGAGGTTGAAGGCTCCAGTTTACTACTGAACAGACAGTTTTCTAAGCCCTGAGCACAGACCCTGGGGAATCCTCACAACTGAGGCCAACAGGGGTAAGATAAGCTCATTTAAAGATAGAAATTCTATAGTAGATATCTGGGACTGCTCAAGCTCTCCTCTGAACTGCTTTTTAATCTTCTCCATTTCAAGGCTCGTGGTACTGTCTCTGCTACAGGCATTGGGGTGTATGGTCTGTGTGTGCAGGTAGTGATAGCAGCGGTTCTTTGAGAAGACTGGTGTAACGAGAAGGGCACTGAATATGGAGCCAGATGACAGACTCATAACCCACCTTTACTATTTACTTCATGTGTGACCTTAGCCACAAGTTACTGCCTCTTCTTTCTCTGGCCCTCAGTGGACGCATCTATAAAATGGGGGAGTTGGATTGGATTTTCTCAAAGACTTTTTCCCATTCTAACTCCTATGATCTACTGAAGAGGAGCATATTGGGTTATGGGGGCTCAAGACTGGATGGACTTATTTCCATGTTGGGACTTGTTAACAGGGTTCAAGATCAGTGGAAAGGAGACAGTGAAGGGGAAAGTCATCAGTAGGTCAGCACGGGTGGGAGGGCTCAGGACCCATCTCCGGACTAGAGGCACCTCTCCCATGAGCACAAACAATGCTTTAATAACAAGTGCATATGTCGACAAGAAGCATTTGAGTATAGGCGAGGGACTGAGGCAAAAAGAACCCCGAGCAAAGTACGGCAAGCATTTTAAAGTAGATGAATTCGTGCAAAGAGGTAGCAAGCCATGCTCTACTCTAGGACAGGAGACGGTCACAGCAGCATGGTCACCCTTTGGCAACAACACGTTCTTCGAATGGGTCAAACATGCCACAAATTTAAAACTTCACACGCACACAGGTGTTAGCTAGAAACATATCCATTCAGTATCTCCATAGCACATTTGCAATTAAATTCTTATTATGCAACATTTAGTTTATTAAATATTAACAGGTGTAAGTGTGTTGGTTTTTTTTCAATTTTTTTTTGTGTTTTTTTTTGTTTTTTGTATTTCATTGCATAGAATGTTAGAAATGAGATTTGTTGCTGTTGCTCAGGTCAGAGGGAAGCTCCAATGTATGGGACCATCAGGTTGGTTGTCTGGAACACTGTTGAGGCGAGAGTGGCTGGTGTAACGCAGTCATTGTGGCGCCAACCAGGACACCCCTACCCTGGCTTCACCAGCTGCTGACCGTGGCTCCCTCTCGCTTCCCATGCCAGAGGTTCTAGGAACTTCAGAGTGGCAACTCAAACCACATGGGCTTCGTTGGTTTTCGGTTTTAAATTTCTGAGCACGCCCACCAGTAATGGCTTAAGAAGGACTTGAATTGCACAGTAAGAGAAGGAGAATGGCAGAGGCGACCTCTCCTGATGTCATCCCACCTCCTCGTGGGGCTCTTGTAGCCTACTGCACTCTATTGCTTCTACAGAGGACACCCCGTGATAACCAGGTAGAGAGTAAAGGAAGAAGGAGTTAAAAAAAAAGTGTGGTGGTGGGGGGTGGGAAAGGGAGAGGGAGGAGGAGAGGAAAGAAAAATACATATGAGGTATACAAGTAAATAAAATTGGAATGGTTAAGGCTGCTTTTGAAATAAAAAGAAATCTTCAGGCATAGGTAAAAATAAGGAGATGGTTGTTATGAAAGCATTGCCACTCAGATGTTTTACAATGCTCAGCGATGGCTTCAAGGTGGCTGGCAGACACGCTTGGCCTGCCACCCTCTGTCTGGGGAAGAGTCAGCCAGCGCACATGCTGCCTCGCAGAGTCCTATGGCCTCGTATTTCAATAATGAAACAGTGTTAGGTCCTAGCGTTTTGTTTTTTTTTAAGTTCTCTAAATCCCACAAGTCCCTCGCTGCACACATTCCATCACCAAGGACGGGGTGCCTGCAGAGGGAACTGTGGGGCCAACTGGAATGTGAAGGAAATGGAGCCCTCAGCTCCCAGCCCTCAACTCAAAGTCTATCTCCAGGCTGTGGAAAAACCTTTGAAGGCCCCGGAGTGAAGAAGTCCCAGTTGGCATGAGCTGGAACTCTGTGTATAACCCTGAAGGAAAGGCCCCTGGGCCCTGCTCCAGTCTCCGCTTGGCAAGGGGGAGTGCTGGGCAAGGGTGCTGCCTTTGGAGGTTCAAGAGTCTTCTCCAAGGGCAAAATGGGAACCCCAAGCTTCAGGACAGTCCCAAGCAGGACCTTTGGCAAGTTTTCCTCAAGAAACGTCTCCCCAAGAATAACTGTGACTCGTTCTAGCCTCTGCTCACCAGAGAGGAGGATGAGTCACTACGGACACTGTCTTTGGAGAGCAGTTCTGAGGGAGACACTCCTTGGGGGGGCTTCCAGGCAGATGCCTCACTCTGGTGACTCCAGCTGGAAAAGCATCCGCTGTCCTGTTTGTGTCACTGAGCCTAGGGTTTGCCATGAGTTCAGATGCTTGAAAGAGAAAAAGGGAAATGAAGGAAGGAAGGATGGAAAGAGGGAAGGAAGGAAGGAAGGAGAGAGGGAAGGAAGGAAGAAAAGTTGATTATTTTGGCAAGATCCGTGGATGGCTACTTCTCACTCATGCCCATTCTCTCTGCTCCCTTCTGTAACTAGTACTCCTCCTGCATGACTCTGTTGCCACTAAGAATGGCAATGCCTAAACACCCCCAAATTCACAACAGAAATGGAAAGGAAAAGAGAAGAATTATTTCACTTCTAGAAGGAGCAGAAATTGCAGAGGAACTATGTGGTTAGTGTAAGCCCTTGTGGGCTAGAAACCCTTCCATGGAGCTTTTTCCCTACAAACCCTCCCTGGTAACAAGCATCACTTTGCACAGTGTCTGAGAAGGAAGGGACCCAAAGAGGTCATTTAGTCTATCTATTTCTTCTGAGTAGGACTGGACCTCCTTTGGCCTAGCACTGATTAGGTTCCCATCTACTACTTACAGATATAACTAGATTTCTCTCCTGGTTCAGAAAAGACAGTGCTTAGAGTTGACAGAATTTGCTGTTGGAGGCTGCCGAGTTGCTCCAGGGCCCTGGTATTCCCCAGGTGACAGCAGGGTTGGAGAAATGAGCCAGTCTAGGCTCCATGGCTCTTAGTCTCCCTGAATGGCTACGTTTGGAGATGTTTGAGAGCAGAAAGGCAGTGTTTCCTGTCTTATCCAGTTAGATGTTCAAAGTCAGCCTCCTTACCTCCAAGCACATTAAAGAGGGGGGTAGTGCGACACCCTCCCCCATCCCTACCCTCCATCCTGTTTCTAACATTGCTACCTCTACTTTCATCCTCTGTGTCATAAACGGGAAATCCACAAAGGGGAGAGAGGAAAGAAAGAGATCAGGACGTTAAGAGCCTCTTCATGCTGTGGATGTAGCAAAATGTCATTAGACCCAAAAGAGGAGCCAGGAACTTCGAAGCATGGCCCCCCTGGGACCCTTCTGAGGAAGCTGGCACAGAGGCTAACTCTGTGCTGGGCAAAGTGCCCTCTGAAAAATATCCAGTGAGTTTTAGACTTGTGCCATACACCCAGGGGTGTGCTAGGAAAAGAAAATGATTAAATGTTTAGTGTGAGCATTTACACTTTGGAAACTGGCAAATGTTACAAATTAGGGTTCAATTTATTGTATCATTGATTATCTAGACAAGAAAGTGATAGACAAAATCCAAATTAAACTTGAAAGTCTGCAGTGGGCATATTTAAGAAAAATTCAGAGAACTGGTTATGAAATATTTTACCAGCATACCCCTGCAGATAGGGTTCTCTGGCCATTGCTAGGTGGTGCAGTATATAGAGTAGCAGTGCAGGAGTAAGGAGGACCTGAGTTCAAATCTCACCTCAGACACTTGACACTCACTAGCTATGTGACCTTGGGCAAGTCACTTAACCCCAATTGCCTCATCCTGGGTCATCTCCAGTCATCCTGGTAAATATCTGGTCACTGAATTCAGATGGCTCTGGAGAAGTGAGGCTGGTGACCTGCACAGACCTCCCTCCCTCAAAACAAAGTCAAGTGCAAGTCATGTCATTATTTCTCTGATGGCAAGGTCTTTTTTGGCAACAAAGGACACGTCAGGCAGCTCACAGACACAGGTCTGAGCCCCTTCTCACTGGAGACTAGGAATTCTGGAAGGTGGAAAGGCCAGTGAGGCAGATCTTGTCTCAGGCCAGTTTGTCCTCTCTGTTCCCTTTCAGCCCCATAGGTTCATAGTCTAGTGCTCTCTCCAGCTGCCTTCATTGTCAGAAAACCTACCAGAATTCTTAGACTCTACTAAGATACCATGGACTTGAACAATTTTGGGGAATGGGCTGATGAAAAAGTGCCTTTGATATGGCTCAGGACTGTATCTAAGAGCTATCTGACATAGCACTGGCCATACAACTATATATATGCAGGAGTATGCTAGTAAAATGTTTAACAACCAATTCTTGGAAGGTAGGTGGGAGGAGGGGAGCTTTTGCTTTTAGCAGTGGGGATGCTTTTCTTAGGGAATTGAGTCAATTTCCCCCCACACACACACACTCTAACCCCACCACAATGGCTCTCTGGGAGAGATGGACAGGTCCAAACTAGAATGGAGAGGGACAGGTGCCACTGTGCCAAGGTTTGGCATGCCAGGGGCATCCAACCCATGGACTTCCCTGCCCTTTCTAACTGATTTGTCTCTGCTTATTGCTAGTCCATGTTTCATTTGTTACTCCCCTCCTCCACCACATTTCCTTTGAGGTCCCATCACATACAACAACAAATTCAACATGTGAAACATGGCTGTTTTTTTCTTTTAAACTTGGCTAATTCTATGGCGGCTCAGGCATTTCCGGTGTGCCAGGCAGGCCTGCCAATTCTGGGTGCCAGACATTCCTGTGATGGAGTGGAGAGAGCACTGGATTTGGAGTCAGGGTAACCGGGTTCAAATCGCAGCACTGCTTCTGACTGCCTGGGTGACCTTGGGCAAGTCCAGAATTTCGGCCTGAATTTTCCCTACTGTAAATGTTGGACAAGATGATCTCTCAGATTCTTTCCAACTCTAAATGCTATGAACCTAAGAACCCCATCTTTGGGAACTTCATTAAAACCTTTCCTTTCCTTGGGAAGAAGACCCATTCTCTAGGTCTCTTCCCAGACTCAAACTGCCCAGTGAACTCACCATCATGGCTCTCTGGCCAAAGTTGCATCTTTATATGGACAGGTCCTGATTAAAGTGAGGATTATCCAGAATATCTACCTATCTTCTAGGAGCATTCCTGATCCAATGTCTGCTGACATTCATGCTGCTGGCTGAATTATGGCCCCATGTGCCAGAGACGAATTGGAAAGGTGGCATCAGCCAGAATGGGAGAGGTGATCTCCTTTGGGAGATCTGAGTAATGAAGGCCTTTGGATGCCACCACACCGCTCCTGCTCCTCAACCCTGGTGAAATGGTGTGGCCCAAGTCTAACAAGGCCCTCTGTGAGGACAGAGATGCCCTAGTAGGGGGAGCCCAGGAATGGAGTGGAATTTTCATCACTGTGCTGAAGCCAGAGACCAGTGGCCCATATTGTGTGCTTAACAAAGCAGGTGCAACTTTGAGGGGCACTATCCTTCCTGCTGGGTCATACAAAGGCTCCACTGTGTTTCAAGGGGGAGTGGTCCATGACAGCTGCCAAATGCCAGACTCCAATGGCTACTCTCTTCTCTGTGTACTCTGTGCTGGAGAAACGCCTGAGCTGACATGGGAGGCTCTGCCACAAAGGCTGAAGATCCCATCCTCCCCAGAGTTCCACCAACCTTCACTGCAAGAGGAAGATAATGTATCCAAGTTCAGCTCAGCACAAGAAAGAGAAGGAAGAAAGAAAGAGAAAAAAGAAGGGAGGAAAAGAGAGCAGGGGGAGAAGGAGGAAGAGAGGAAGAGGGAGTCAGGGAGAATAGAAAAGATTAATTCATAAAGGAACAAACTCTCATTTATAAGGTGAAGAAACTTCACACTGCCCAGGCAAGATGCTGGTGTCCACCATCCAGAAAAAAGGATATTGGCCTCAGTTTCCCCAACTGCCAAATGAAGAGGTTCGACTAGATGATCCCCTAAGATTCCATCCAGCCCATGACTAAGACTGTTGCATCATCTGCTCTGGGGGGCTGTCAGTAATGGGTCAGGCACTGTGGGTATTGAGGCCTGCAACTTAGGAACAATATGATTGTGCCCATGCTGACATTCTGGAGGACTGGCCAACGAGTGCTTGGTATTGGGCACATGTTCAGAGGGCATTATGGATGGCAGTGAAAGCCCTGTTCTGAAGCAGGCTCACCAAGCATTCACACACTCCTAGGAGTGGGCCTTCATGGGCCAGTTGCCCATTACACTGGAAGATATCGCATTTTACTTCTCCCTAGCAAACCTAGATCCTACAGAACAAGCAGATGCCAAGATGTAAAGGCATATTCTTCTAGTGCTTGGGAGCCAGTGAACATCTACAAAGGCTAGCACACAGGGGTCATTCCTCATAAAAGCCCTCAAAGTCACCATGTTCCTTCCTCTGCTCCAGGTCTCAGGTTCTAACCAGCCAGGTAGGACAAAGGTACCGTGTTCAATGGAGTGATAAGTGATTCAGAGGGAGTAGGGAAAAAGTTGGTGCTGATAGGTTAGCAAGTCAACTTCTCACTCTAAGGAAATATCAGAAAACAATGGGCATGAGTCAGAAGCCTAGGGTTGTGGCTATAGCCCTAACTAGCCATATGTCCAGCATCAAGAGAAGAGCACGAGTCATAACCTGTCTGTGCCTTAGTTTCCTTCTCTTATTAAATGAGGGGGTTGGACAAGATGACCCCTGAGGTTCCCTCTAGTTTGGCCATCCTATGTTTCTAAAACATGGGTTGTCTGAAGGAATGAAATAGTTACCTAAAAGTTAGCCCCCATCCCTCCCTCTACCCTACAGATTGGGTGAAGCAAGGAATACTTTCTTCTCCATTGTCCTGCCTTACCCCATCCATGGATTCAGAGTAACTGACTGACATAGACAATTTTCATTCCAATGTCTGACTTCCTATGATCCAAGGCCTCCCAGCCCAGCATTATTTTTGCCCTCTCCTGTGAATTCCCTACGAATACTTCTTCAGGTATAGGGCGGGGAGGACAACATGAGGAGAAAGAGATAGCAGGCTAGAAGAATGAAGGGAGGAGACAGGTAGAAGGTGCATAAAACCCTCTGTCCAAAAAATAAGGGCTAGTAGATGGGAGACATCCCACTCAGCCTTATCAGGGAAGATTGAGCCCTGAGACATGGGGCTTTATTCTCAGCAGCTGTTTCCCTATGCCATCGTTTCTGTCACTTAGCAAACTTGCTAGTAAAGCTTCTCCCCCTGCCTGCTTGATACCCTAGGTTAGGTGAGAAATTCTCCAGGAAGAACCATTGTTCCCTTGAGCTGTGGGTGTGTGTTCCCCAGCCTCTCACTCCACAGAACCCCTGCATGGGCCAGGCCTCAAGCCTGAGCAGTGGGGCTCTCAGACTGGAGAAACTTGAAGGCTTCTCTACACTCAACCTCCACAGGAACTCATCCCTGAGTCTCAGCTGTTTCTATTTTATTTGATTCAAAGCACATTTATTAAGCACCTACTATGGTCAAGGCACCATTAAAAGCCCCTCTTACTCATCCTAACTGAGCAGTGCCAGCTTGGTAGCTCCACCTCAACTTTCCTTTGTCCTTGTCAAAGGACCAAAATGGATGGCTTCCTGTCTTCCTCTCTTGCCTGGCTTTCATCCGTCATCGTGCCTTTGTTCACATTGACCCCCGAAGTCTACAATGGTCTCCCCATCCATCTCCAGCTGTAGGAGTCCCTTTCTAATATCTGAAGGCCCAACTCAGCTGCGATCTCTTCCTGATCCCCTCTTTACTGTTCTCTTGATGAAGGTGACCTCTCTCTCCTCAGATGTTTCATAGTGGTCTTTCTGGACCTCTTTTGCTTTTACATCATTTGCCTTCCCACCGTAGTTATTTACTTTCCTCCTATCAGATCATAAGTTTCCTGAGAGCACTTGGCACAGATGAGACCCATATTTGTTGACAACCTAGTTCAATGTCTTCATAGTCCTGGCTCATCAGAAATAGCATGATATAATGAAAAAAGAACTAGATATCATACATGGCTCCAACAGTAGCCATGTAGCCCTGGGCAAATCATTTTGCCCTATCTGAAGCTCAGTTTCCTCATCTGTAAAATGGGGTTAAAAAATACCTGCACTTTTTATGTCACAGGTTTGCAGTAAGGAAAATGTGTTAGAAGCCCCGTGAGCTGTTGTTACTTCCTTCACAAGCATACTGTTCGAGGGCAGGATCGTACCATTGTCTACTTTTATATCCCGAGTGCAGAATTCTGGGCTTTGCTCCTAGAAGGTGCTTAATATATGTTTATTGATGAAGGAATTCCATGACTGCAGACACCCATGGGAATGAGAACATGCTCAGGGAGAAAAACAGCTCCAATTCAAAAACCAACCAAACCAAAAACCTAACCCAGCTCCATCCATGGTCATTATTCAGGGAAAGAACAGAAAAGACGCTGGATCTGCAGGCAGAGGAACTTGGTCTGAACATGGTTCAAAGCATGTGGCTTCAGAGTTTCCTCATTTGTAAAAGGAAAGGGTTGGACTAGATGATATCTAACGTCCCTCCCAGTACTAAATAAATCTAGGCCATGGATTCCCCATCCCCCAACACAGGCCATGCACTTACTGTTATACGCAGAGTCCTAGGCTGTGGTGAAATCCATTAGTTTCTTCATAGGTTTTTCCACAGGAATGACTTTATTTCCATTCATCTTCCAAAACATCTACGGGGGACCAAGAAGGACCCAGAATCAGAGGAGCAACCAGTTTGGAGATTACCCAATGGGGAGGAAGCAAGCATGGGCAGGCCAGGGAGATTGGAAAGAAGAGACACAGGGAGGTCAGAGGTAGAGAAGAGGAAGGCAAAGGAGGAGAGAAAAAGCAATTCAAATCATTGGAGCTTCTAGGTACCATGTTGGCTACAGAGTCTGAGGGAAGGGGATGGATGTCTGCCAGTTCAACAACCAAAGGCTTACAGTTGGTCTCACAAACTTTCAGAATGGAGGTCTTTCATTTCTGGCTAGATCCTTTTTCTTAGGGCTAGAGCGGGGGCCTGGAAAGTCCAGTTCAGCTGGGACGACCATGATGTCGTGGTGTGGCTGCATTTCTCACATATCGACATTAGTCCCTACCATAGAGGCTTGAGATGGTCTGATGTGTAAGTCATGCCTATATGGGGCCAGTGCAGGGACCTGAATGGCTTCCTCTAGCCTCTTCCCCTCTCCTCTAGACAGGAGAATGGGGGCCTTCTCTGCTGTTCAGGCAGACAGGCATGTCCTACTGGAGAAGAGAGGGTGGCTGTATAGGAACCCAGAGCAGAAGAGGGCTGTTCTGGCCTAGGAACTCAAATCTCCCCCGAGCATTGAGACCTAGTTTAGGCAAAAGCCTAGTGGAAAGTGGAGGGTGGGAGAAGCTTAAATCAGGCTCTTCCTGCTTGGAGGAGGATTCCAGTGATTCTCAAGTGGTCTCCACTCACCCGACAGCACAGGATCACCAGAATGAAGAAAATTTCTTTCCAAAAGCAGACACAGCTGTAAAATACAAAGAAACAAGGAGCTTTGGGATGTGAGTCTGACACCCTGGGGAGCTTCTGGGGACACTGAACAGTCACGGAAGCTGTCTTAGACTGTCTTAGAAAGGAGGAGAATCCCTGGCCTTCCTGCCTGTCTAAGTCAACCCTCCCTCTCCCTGCACAATGCTCGGCCTGAACTCCTCTTTCAGACATCACCAGTCTCTCCCTGTTACCTCCTTCTCAGCCTGGGCTCACATAATCCACTAACATTTATTCAATATTGTCCTGTTCTTACAGGCTCAGTCTTTTACACACACACACACACACACACACACACACACACACACACACACTCTCTGTCTCTCTCTTGCTGTCTCTCTCTGTGTCTCTTTCTGTTTCTCTGTGTCTCTGTCTCTCTCCCTAATTCCTCGCCCAAGATGTGGGTTGCATCTAGAAAGGGAGCATTGTTCTAACTTTCTTAGAAAACAGGCCCTCATCTCCTGCTGTTTTTACTGCTTGAGGCTAGAGCCAGGTAGGAGGCAGTGGGAGGAGGATGAGAGAACCTAGACTCCAGCTCTAGCAGATTTAAGCTAGCTTTTCTGGGCCCTGACATCCTGAGTCCAATGGAACATGGTACAGCTGGAGAATCCCAAGCCACTGTCAGAGTCCCTAGGCAATCCTGCTGGTGACAGAAGCATTCCTAAGTCCCAGAGCCAGCTCTGGAAAAACTGAACCAGAGTGACTGGGGAGACTGGAGGCAGCTTTTCATAATCTCTTCTGCCAATGGCCTCTGGCTACCCCACTGGCATAGCTGCCCCTCTGGCATAGCTGCCCCACTGGCATCTCTGTTAGAGAGAAGGAAAGTTAGAGGTGGGATGGTAAGGAGGAAAGAACAGCTGGATGTCCTATCAGAGGACCTGGGCCTCAGTTTCCTCATCTGTAAAATAATGCGGTTGAATTGAAAGATTTTGGAGGATTTTTCCTAGCTCTCTATTTATGATTCTGGGTTCAAACTGTGGCTGTGCTATTGACCAACTGTGTCATTTTGGGTAAGTCACTTCCTCTCTAAGGGCTTCACTGAAATGAAGGGTCGGGTTTGGGTCCTGGGATGTTGGGGTTAGACTTTTAGGAAATGTTTTGAGAGTCTAGCTATACCTTCAGTCAGTTTGCCTGCTTGTTCTGCCGCCCCTCCAGGAAGGATTTTGGAGAACACGCTATCTCCATCGGCCCCAGGCTGGCCCGTAGGGGCTCCCGATGCTGGTGGGACTCCCCCAGGCTTTGCTCCCACTTTTGTACCTGAGGAAGAAATTCAAAACCCGGGGTGATTCCAGACCATACATTGGTCCCAACTGGAGGGCTACACCACCCATATACCACTAGATACCCCAAACAGCTCATGTGGTCTTAGCTTTCCCTTTTCCTTCTCTGGGATGGAGAATCCTCAAAGATTGCGGACAGTCACAAAGTTGTGTGTTTCTGGGATATGAAATGTGATGCCAGAAGAGGAAGAGGAAGAAGAGGATGGAGGAGGAGGAAGGGGAAAGGAGGAGATAAGGGAGAGAACCATGAAAAAATTCCCCAAATGTGAGGAGAAACCCAGGAGGTGAGAATAGGAAGAAGGAGATTGGGGAGGAACATGCTCCAGAATCCCACAAGGGCAAAGCTAAAGTTAGAAGATAACACTTCTATTTAGGGCTCCTGCACTGTGTATCAGGGCTACCTTGATAACACTGGTCTCCTTGTGGTCCCCCCTGACCCTGAGTTCCCCTTTTCTGATCCATTTGTTTGTAGCAAGTCCTTCTCCATTGGCAGCAAATGTACCCCCAGGACAGGAGAATTTGGCCCTTGGCCAAGAGTCTCTCAGCCATGAATCAACAGAAGTTGGGGCTGTTACTGGTCAGAGTGGAGGCAGGTGGCATCCCGTGCTGCAGCTAGGGCTGAAGTCTCACCTGCAGGGGTGGCCCCCTGTGGCTGGGCATGCAGGACCCTTCCCTGCTGCTGCTGCTGCTGCTGCTGCTGAACTTTGGCTGGGGGTTTGGAGCTGTCCAGCTGATCAGCTTTCATCTGCAATATTAAAGTCTCCTTAGTTAGGACCAGGACTTCTGGGCACATCCACTTCCTACCTACCCCTTTTCTCACTCCTTAACCATTTGGGCCTGGAATAAGCCCAGAGTCCAGGAACAGACCTTCACCACAAGAGTGTGGTGCCTGGGCCATAGGTGGTCAGGATATCTGTAAAGAGAAATGCAGCAAGTGGGCACCAGCCACTGAATCCCAGTTCAGCAGTTCCCAAGGTTCTTAAGGGAAGGATGGAGGCTGAGGGCAGGACAAAAGACTAGAGAGAGGCTGACCAGACAAAGAGGTAACTACATCTGGGTCTGGACTTAGGAGGACAATGTGGGACGATTCCTGGGGTGAGAACAAGCCGTGAGCCCCGCAAAGCGGAGGGCCTAGGATGGCTGAGGTTGGCATGGAGTCCAGGGGAAGGCTCTTCAAGGCCTAAGCAGTAGCTAAGTGAGTCCATTCCCCGCAGGACAGGGAGTTAAGGAAGCCTGGCTTTATCTTTATAGAAGATTCTGCTGAGGAAATCTGTCAGAACCACATAAGCTGGACCATACACCTGATGAGGCCTTAGCTTTCAATATAGAGGTTCATAAGGCAAAAGGTAGCTCTGGTGTGAATCTACAGAGGGGACTGGTTAAAAAGCTGGTTTCTCTCTGGGTCTCAGTTTCCCCATTTATGAAATAATGGGGGTTGGACTACATAACTTTTAAGGGCCTTTCCAGCTACAAATCTTATGAACTTGAAAGCCATGTCATAATCTTTCTGAGACTATTTCTTTAACTGTAAAAGGAGAGAAAGAGGCTGTGACCTCTGAGTTCTCTTCCAGCTCTACTGGTCGATGGGCATCTCTGTTTTGATCTAGAAAACACATGGAAGGGAACTGAAGACAAGGGCCAGACTGGGGCCTCTGAACATATCTCACAGCACATGACTTCCACGGCAAGCAGAAGTTTTGTGTCCAGTTCACACTGGGCTTCCTCCAGTTAATTTTGCTCTTGCCCACCCCCAAGATCACTTTCTTTTAGTCAGATGATTTGTCTTTGTAGCCCATCTCTAAGATGCAGGCTTCCTTGGGACTTCTGAAGCTGCCCCCTGGGGAAGGGGTCTTACACAGGACCCAAGTAATCTCGGCTGTCAGGTTAGTAAAAGCACTGATTATGCTGAACAGTCTCTTTCATCCAATCTTCCACCAGATGCTACCTACTATCAGCCTCAACTTCCTGGGACTCCCAGAGGCTCTGCCACATGGCAGTCAGGTTGGTAGAAGGGGAGGGAATGGGAAGGCAAGGCCCCGGCAGAGGACCCCCAAACACTGAGTCATACTCACCGGGCCTGCAGGCTGGGCACCTGCTGATGGGGTATGGCCTGGCACTGACTTGCCAGCCTGCTGACCAGCCGGGGGCTGTTGGCCCCGGGAAGGCTGCCCTGGGATCCCCTGCTGCTGCTGTTGCTGCAGCCGAGCTTGCGATGGCATCTGCTGTGTTTGAGACTGAGTTGGTTGTGTCCCGTGGCTCATCTGCTGCTGCTGTGCTGGGGGTTGGCGTGACTGCTGCTGCCTGGAGGATTGTGGTGGCAGCGGCTGCTGGGAAGGTCCTGACGGAGGCTGCCTGGTCTGCTGTGGCTCAGACTTAGGTGGCTGAGCCGAGGGGCCAGACTGCATTGGCCGCTGAGCTTTTTTGGGCTCTGGGGGATGGTGGTAGGCCGCTGACTGGCGGGATGGCTGTGAGTATTCCGACTGAGAGCTGGGGTAGGATGGCTGGCTCCTTGGGTCAGCCTGCTGAACCTTCTTTTGAGAAGGCTGTGAGTGAAGTCTGCCTTCATGGCGGCCAGAGTCTCGGGGGTGTGGCTTCGAGACCCTCCGAGAAGGCTCCTCACCCTGGTGGCGGGAAGAAGACCCCGAGGAGTGCCGGCCATAGTCCCCATGGTGCCGATGCTCTTTGGAAGAATGGCGGCCCTGTGGCCCATCATCGTGTGGCCACAGGTCCTCCTCAGGGGGCTCATCATAGTCATGATAAGTATGTTTGACAGGGGGTCTTTTCTGGGAGGAGGAGGAGGATGAGGAGTGGCCACCATGATGTCTGAGCCTTTCTGAACGGGATTCTCGGGGCTTATCAAACCAGTCCGTCTCCTCCTGACCCAAGTGATAAGCTTCAGAAACCAAAAACAGATCACAGTCAATCTCTTGCTTGGGCATTGGGAATGGAGGCCAGGCTGAAGCCATGCAATGAAATGAGAGAATGCAAGCACCTCACCACATGCAAAAAAGACAGACCCCCTCCAAGCCTCAGACCCACCCTCCGGAGACCCAGAGAGAACAACACCACATGGGACACACACAGGCAGGGCATGGGCAGGGTAGACACGGAACTGGGCCATGCCCACACTGGGCCAATGGAAGCCAGCAGTGGGATGAGAGCATGGCACTGGCAGGCAAACAGCGGGGACCCTGTACTGGTTTTGCACAAGCTCAGCTTTGAACATGCTCTGTCAGAAATCACCAAAGAGATCTGTTACCTTCGCTGTCTGAAACTACACAGTGGGAATCATCCAAGTTGTAACCTTCCTCATGCTTGTATGAGTGGGTCCTCGGCACATCTTTGATGTGTTCCTGGACATCAGGCAAGGAGTGACTGGAACAGAATGGAGAGCAGCTATCTCCAGCCCCAGGAGGGAGAGGCCCTCCCGAAGAGCGGGGCCCTCCCACAGACCTTCCTAAAGGACTGATGGGGCTTTCTTCTTCAGAAGCCTGGCTACGCATGGGGGGCCGGCCTCGGCTCTGGGACATGCTCAGGGACGATGGCTTCGAGCTGGCTTTCTGTAATCTCTCCATGCTCTCTCGCTCACGCTCGTAGGACTTGCCTCGGCTGCTCATGTCGTGGCTGGACCTCTCGCTGCTGTAACTCACGGATGATCTGGACCTGCTGCTGTATGCTCTATCGTCTTCCTCAATCAGGTCCCTGCTCGACACTCCATAGTACTTCTGCTGTTCGTACACATTCTTCTTAAGGCCGTAGGTGATCTCATCTTGAAACGTCTTCCCTCTGGAGGACATGCTGCCGCTGACCGAAGGTGTCGTGGGGCAGGAGGCCAGATCAGACTCGACGTCTCTGGCCTCTTCTATAGGTGAGAATTTGGAGATCTTTTGTTCTATGCCTTGTTTCCGATGCTTGCTGCGCTTTGACGAGATGACAGCCGGGGCCAGGTTCTTAGAGGAATGCTTTGGCCCTCCCGTACTGGAGCTGTGCTTCTCTGGCCGAGATGAGTGTCTGTAGTCACTGTCCCCGTAATAGTAGGAGGAGCCCCCTCCGCTGCCTGGCATCCTCCCATTACTCTCTGAGCTCCGGTGATAACTGCTCTTCCCTCGGTGGTCAGCACCATGGGGATCATACATGTCCTCCTCAGATTCTTCCCCTTTTGAGTAGCAGCAGGGAACGCTGGGGCCTCCAGGCTCAGTCAGGTCACTTTTGTCCTTCGTGTGACGCCCTTCAGTAATTTGGGGCCGGGGCTCTGGCTTCTGGCTTTCCACTGCCGAGGGTGTGCTCTCCTTGGTCAGCTCGCTGATGTCGTCAATCATCACGTAGTTCCTTGGAATGTTCTGCTCCAGGTTAGTGTACAATGATTCAGAAGAGTAAGCGGGTGCAGGGCTTGGGCTCACGCTGCTCCGGTCACTGGGCCTGGGGGTCTCTGGAGCCTTGTACTGGTCATAGCTGCTGGTCACCACTGGTGCGCTGTATGTGGGCTCTGAAGGGGCCGAAGACATTACAGTTGGGGCAGCTGTGATCACTTCGTAGTTTGTAGGGACCTTTTGTTCCAGGTCAGCTAGTGAAGTCTGCCTTGGCTTCTGATGGGAGGCATGACTCTCAGATGGGTCTGGGAAGAGGGCATTTTGAGGGGGTGGGTGGGGCATTTGGCCTGGGTAAGTTGTCTGGGGCTGGTAGTGGGGAGTGGGACGGAAATTCTGTTGGCCCTGGAGACCATGTTCAGTGGGGTAGCCTGCACTTGGAGGGAAAGCAGGTGCTGGGTATGTGCTCTGAGCTGGGTAGGCAGGTACCTGGTTGGCCTGGAAGCCATTTTGAGTGGGGCCAGCACTGCCCACTGGGTACTGAGGAGGCTGGAAGCGGGTGTGCTGGAAGGCTGTGGGGGCTGGGGGAGGACCCTGCCCTGGAGGGTACTGATAGGGAGGGTAAGAGGAGGCCGATGTGTACTGAGTGGCTGCAAAGTCAGTGTACTGGTTGGCGGGAGCTGTGCTAGGCCTCATGTGGACGGCCCCGCTCTCGTAGCCAGCAAGGCGTAAGTTGTTGAGCTCGCTATCCGACATGTAGTCACGATTTTCCCCAAGGCACCGAAGATAGGGATAATCTCTGCCAGTGCGGTCCTTCATCAGTGACCCCTTCCTCTGAGTGATTCCTAACTCCAGGTACTTCAGCTTGGCATCAATCTCCTTCTCTTCCTCATCCAGCTCGGCTTGCTTCTTTCTCAGTTTTGTGGACTCGTGCTCCACCAGCTTGAGGTCTCGGTCCAGCTCCTTGAGGAGGCTGGCTTTGGTCACCTGGACGGGTGGCCCTGCCAGGCCCTTCTGAAGGAGGCTGGCCATGTACATCTGGGAATGTGCTTGGCTGGGGAGGGGCATATGGGCCTCCTCTGGAGGGGGGCTGGGCAGTGTCCGCTTCACCTTTCGAATGAGGGTGTTAGCCTGAAATGCTGACATCTACGGAGCAAAGGAAAGAGACCCGGCTATAACAACTGAGGATTATGCACCAGATAAAAATACTTGAAGGATCTTGAGTCATCGTCATGCTAATAATAAACACCTCAGGACTAAAAAGTGCCTTCCCCATCCATGAGAAGGAGGAAGGGGCCACGGCAACTCCGCGGGTTTGACTGACAGGCCTGTTCTTGGCTTGGCCACTGACCTCAGGCAAGTCATGTCCCTGTTTCTGGGTGTTAGTTTTCCCATTTATAAAATGAAGTTGTACTAAAGATGTATCCAACTTGTATCCCTTAAGACTGGAAAAATATCATTTTCATGTCCTACCTACAGGATGCAAGCTTTACTCCCACTTTATTGACAGGCAAACTGAGGTCTAGAGAAGGGTGAAGTACTTGTCATTTTACTAATAAGTGGCAGCAATGCTATGTAGAATCTGGTCTTCTGACTCTAAGACCGTTAAACTACACTGCCTCTCTACAAGTCTATAACAGCTGAGCTATGTTAGTCACTAAATGCCAGGGAACTGTCCTTTCTGAGCTGGTCACAAAAGAAGGCTCCAGGATTCCCAGGCCACATGTGGCACCTGGGCTAGAGGGAGGAGACCTAGGGCAAAGTGGGCCAGAAAAAGGAGTGAGAGGCATGAGGTCGGAAGGCTGGACAGCTCACAGTGCTCCTGGGAGAACTTCCAGTAGCCATCAGTAGGGGTGACCGGGGAAGGGGTGACCTGAGGAATGAAATCACGGACAAGTGAACACTGGGTGCTTCCTGGTGCCTCCTGCACAGGGTGAACAGTGATGTGACAGGCCCAGGCTGAGTCACTCGGAGTCAGCTGCTGTGTGAGAAAGCTCTAACTGCAGGATTTCACAGCTCCTGACTCAAGGCTCCTGACTACAAGAACGAGAAACAGAGAATTAGGCCACAGCATGTGATGCCTATATGATGGTGGCAGTGGCAGCAGAAGTGGTGACAGTGGTGGGGAGACCTAAATCAAGATGTCTCTGCTGAGTCCAGAAGCTCGCCTCCCTCCCCTATGCCATAGTGAGGTCCATGGGGGACCACTCCATTCCACACTTTCCCTGAACCAAACCTTCAATAGTGGCTAGCTCAGACCAGTGGCCCTGGTCATTAGGGTGAGATTGCCCCCAAGGCTAGTATTCAGGTGACTTCAGATTACAATGGACAGCCAATGAATATTCCCTGGACAGGGAAGCAGACAGGAGAGGGTAGGAAGGGGGCAAACTGAGCAAGGGGGATGGGAGGGTGCTGCCAGTTAGGTGGCCTTAAGCTCTGTTCCCCCTTGTTGCCTTGGTGATAGGAGGGGGTTGGGGGAGGTAAGAGAAGGAAGGGGCTACATGAATGCCAGGTCTTTTTTTCACACCAGCTGGTAATGCCATCTACTCCTCCCACCTGCTCCCTGAGTCACTGTAGAGCGAGGTACCACCCTCCCCCAACCCTGAGTATAGTCCTGAGGGTGAGCACCCTGATTTGCCACATCCTATCGATGGCTCTTGTCCCAGAGAGGGTCCTTTTCCCAATCTGTAACCTCAAATATCAAGTCCCGTTGGGGCTGTGGTCAGGCTAAGTAAGGCAGAGAATGGGGGCCCTAGATAGGCTGCCACTTTCTCAAAAGGAGGTATGAGTGGGAAGGAGCTGGAGGAGACATCTGCTGAAGCTTTTTTACCGTATGGAACTGGGAAAAAATGCACCATGATTACAGAGCTAAAATGTGTACCATTTTCAAAGTGAGAAGGTGAAAAGTAGGATTTGCTTCTTTCAGTCGCTGGCAGGGGCTCCTGGCTAGATTTCTCTTGGACTCCCTTGCTTGGAAATGTTGTCTGAGCTCCCAGCCTCTTTGAGGTAGGCCAGCTGAGAGGCTCTGTGGAACATGCCATATGCCAGAGTCTTGCTCTGGGTTACCTGTATTGGGGTATTCCTTTGGGGAGAAGAGTCTCTACCTTTAACTGTTTTTCCATCCATTATGTAATGTCTTTCTTCCTGGCCACCTCAGCCGAAGAGCTAACTAACCCTTTTCTTTTCCAAAGCTATATGCCTTTGATCCCATCCCATTGCCTCTGGGACTTTGCTTTGTCAATGACATCCTCTATCTTTTCCCTCTCTACTGCCTGCAGACAAACTCAAGTCTCCCCTATCCTAAATAAAAACTTGGATTAGAACTTGTTAGGAAAGGTTAACATCAATCTATAAGATAAGGGAAAGAGCAGTGCTGGTGTAGAAGAAGCCCTGAACTGTGAAAATCAAGAGACCTGTGTTTAAATCTTGGTTCTGATACACACTAGCTAGGACTCTGGACAAGTGACTTAACTTCAATGCCTCAGTTTAATCATCTGTAAAATGAGGATATCATGGAGTTGTGAGAGAAGAGCTTTGTCAACTGTAAAGCTCCACAGAAATATGATCTGTTCTTATTATGAGCTGTGGGGATGAACTGGGTGTAAGGCTGAATTAATTTTTCCTAGGTTCTGGATGCAACCGTAACTATCTTTGATGAGGTCTTCTTCTTCCCTCTTGGGAAAGCAGCTATTTAGACATGTAGGAATGTCCAGGTGGGATGCCAAAAGCATTTTGACAATAAGAAAGGCTTCCTGATTGAGAGTGACCTTGGAATTGGAGGAGGTGAGTGAGTTTGGTTCAGAGTGCCTAGGTGGGTCAATCTCCAGATTAGAGATGGTAGGAGCAGGGGTTTTCTGGACTGTCTCTTCTGGGGCCAGAGTAGAGGCATGTGTTCTAGGCTTAGGGAACCATGAGACTGAGCTAAGCTTGGAAAATATGAACTACAGAATAGCTTAGCAAGCTTGGGTCCTCTCCAATCTTGGATGAGTAGAATATTTTATACACACTTCTAATTTTCTTATCTTGGCATTTCTGAATTTATATATTCTTTTCCCCTTGTAAATAAAACCCCTAGAAAATGCACATTTGTGGGTCGAAAGTGTGTGGCATACAGGGGGAGGAAGAAAGGAGGGAGGGAATGTCAGAACTAGGCACTGAGATACCTTGGCAGCAGCCAAGGGAAAGATTGATAGGAATAAAGCATAATAGAGAAAAGTTCAGGAACTTAGTATCCCAAGCCAGGGTTCACATTTACTTATCAAGGTTCACAAATGAGTAAAAGAGGACGGACTAGCTAAGCTAAAGATAAGGGTTCCCTCAAATGGGAAGCTCCAGAAAGTGAGATGCTGAACATGGAAAGAAAAATAATTCCAATGACAAAGTAAAGAAGTTGCCTCAAGATAAGGATGTGGATGCACAAGGAGCTCCCCTAATCAACTCCTATTTTAAGGCATATTTAGCAAGGGTAGAGGTTGAAGGATAAATCTAAAAGCATGGCACAGTCCAGTAGGAACAGTGTCACTACTAGGGCACCAAAGCTCAGGATGAGTTGAGGCTAGTAAAGAATACTAAGCATAAGAAAAAAAAAAGAATTCCTCCCTCCCTTCCTTCTCTCCTCCTTCCTTCCTTCCTTTTCTTCCTTCCAGAACAGGAGGAGTGTTAAAGAGGATAGGGTCACTGCTAGGAGAGGTGGGAGGATGACAATAGGTGATGGTGAAAAGGCAGAACTCTTACTGTTTCTGTTTTTCTCCCAAGGGGAATGATCTTTGGATTGGCAAGGATAAAACAAAAATGGTTAATGGGAAATTGAAACCCAAGAAAAATGAGGAGACAGTAATAGGGCACCTAGGTAATCATAAATTCAAGTTCCCTAGGCTCAGGGTACTGAAAGAAGTGGCAGACATGATGGCTGAGCGGAGGCCAATGGTCTTTGGAAGATCATGGAGAATGAGACAAACACCCTAGCATTGGAGACGAAAGGGAATAAGCATTTATATAACACCTACTATGTGCCAAGCATGGTGCCAAGCCCTTTTAACAATATTATCTCATTTGATTTGGAGAAGGGGAAATATCCCAATTTTGCAAAAAGGGAAAAGGGTAGCATCTGCCGATGAGCTTAACTTTAACTCCTGGCTTAGTTTTAAAATCTGTTTTTAAAGGGAATATATTATTAGAGGCAGAAGGCATAGGGGTTCTTAGCCTATTTTGTGCCATAGACCCCTTTTCATTTTTATTTTTTAAATAACTCAAGGAAATGCTAAGTTCCAGATAGAGATTAGTGAAAATAAGTATGTGATTTTTTTTTATCCAAACTTATAGACTCTGAAATAAATCCAGGGATCTGTGGACCTTCAGCGTAGTGGATACGGTGCTAGGCTGGAACTAAGAAGACCTGGGTTTGTACTGTGTCTCTGATGCTTACTGGCCATGTGCCCCGGGTAACTCCTTAGGATTTCTCCATTAAGTCTGAGAAGAATATGATTGGGTCAGTAGAGAGTTGTTTTCACACCAGGAATTGCCCATGCTGACAAAAATCAGAGATCCTTCTTACTAAAGGAATGGTTAAAGAAAAGGAATTTCTGTACCAGGAGTTCTTTGCAGAAATTAAATCACAGGTGCAAGTCAAAAATCATAATATTAACTAATAGTATTAGCATTTTTAGACCAGGGGGCAAGTCCTAGTTCTAAAGTTTTCTGTCTCTTCTGGGACTTTGCTTGCTAGGACATTCCCTCTCTCATTCCTTTCCACTAAATTCTTCCTTCCTGCCTAAAAATCTGCTTAGGTCGTCTGGATTTTAAACAACGGTGACAATGACCAAAAACCCTTCAGACGATCATCCTCTAAGGTAACAAAAGACTTCTGAATTTCCGAAGCTAATCAATCAGAAGGTAACTGAGATAGGGACAAAATGCTGTGGAATTATAATGCTATAATGGGCAGGAGAGAGGGGAGGACATGGATCTTCCGCACTTCACTGCAGAGCCTAGGAGTCTGTGACTATGAAATGCTGGTGCAGTGGACACAGCACTGGGCCTAGAGTAAGGACTAGACCTGAGTTCAAATCCCACCTAAGGTATTTCCTAGTGGTGGGTTAGTCACTTTACTTCTCCCCGTAAAATAGGAACAAAAATAGCTTTCTGGAGTTGGTGGTGGTCGTATTTGAGACAACGTTTGGAAAATGCTTTGTAAACCTTAAAGCCTGTGTAAACGCCAGCCTAGATTGTCTACGTACTATTGACATGGTGCCTGGTTTTGCTTGTTTTCTCCTCTTTCTTTTTTAATCTTTGTTATTGGGGATGGTTTACTGCATAGGAGAGGAGGAAAAGAAATACTGAGAAATGAAAAGGAGATAAATCAAAAAAATAACCCCCAATGCAATGAACTTTTGTCCCAGGCCCTGTTCACTTTGACCTTTCTGTAGCATTTGATTCACCAGCCCAATCTCTTCTTGCTGTCCTGTCCTCCCTGGGCTTTCGTGATACTGTTCTCTCTTGATTCTCTCCTCTCCTTAGCTTCTTTCCTTGGCTTGGTTTGTCTTCTTCCATCTCTCCCCTTGATGTGACTTATCTTTGGCACATCCTTCTCTACCATCTCCCTTGACGAATTAATCAACACTCACAGACAGAGATTATCACCTCTACACACATGACATCCAATTCTTTATTTACAGGTCAGACTTCTTGGCACCTCAGCTACACTTACTTTAAACGGAAAATTGTATTGGGATCTTTGGGTTTTACATCGCCTGTATTTGCTTCTCTTGTCATCCCAGAGAACCATCTCTCATGAAGGAAGGAAGAAGAAGAAAAGTTCCACAAGATTAAACTATGTGGAAGAAAAGTCTGATATGATATGCAGTATACCCCACACCCACAGCCCCTCACTTCTGCAAAGGCCTGGCGGTGGGGGAGATGGCTTCTCCTCTCTCTTCTTTAGGACTAAAATTAGTCATTCTAATCCTGAAGCCATTTTCAGCTGCCTGCTGGACATCTCCACCTCCTGTTCCAACAACTACTCCAACTCAACATGTCCCAAGCAGAACTAGAAATCTTTACCTGGCTTTCCTCCAGACTTCCCTCTCCGTGTTGATGGCGAAATTAATTAACCTTCTACCTCCTCAGGCTTGAACCCTTGGTGTTATCTTGGACCCTTCCCTTTTCTGTATCTTCCTGCATTCAAACACTTGCTAAGCCCTGTGAATTCTGCCTTTGCTATCCCTTGCATCTAAGTTATTCCCAAGATAAAAGCCTACAGTTGCTTTTGATGTGGTAAGATACCAACTTCTTGGCATTTTGGGCCCTTTACTCTCAAGCTCTGGCCTACCTTTCCAGCCACTTCACATGCTCAATATTTTAGATAGACAGGGGCACTACCTGAATCTTGATATCCTTCTACTGTCTGCCTCTATACATTTGTGTAGGTCATTTATCTTCCATGCTTGGAAAATGCTTCTTCTCCATCTCCACTGAGACCTTCCTTTTCCTCAGAGAAGAGGTCATCAACTCTTCCGTGGAGCCCTTCCTAATCCCTTCGGCTGCACTGATCCCATCCTCTGTCTTCAAGCATGCTGGTCTCTTATCTCATTTGCCCATTCCATATAACATTCTGCCTAATGTTTACACACATCTCAGTTTTCCTTCCTCCCCCTTTATACTGTATGTATCTTGAGGATGAAGACTACTGTTTTTTAATCTCTGTACCCTCAGTGTCAACCACAGGATCATGCAGATGGCAGCCATTCCAAGATATATTTAATGAACTGAATTAGGAGAATCAAGATGGAAGTGGCATTTGGTCTTGGTCTTGAAGGATGGGTAGGATTTCAACTGACTGAGTAAAGGTAGAGAGGCAAGAAAGCATAGGGTAGAGTTTGGGAGACAATGATTAAGTGAGGTCAGCAGGAGAGGTAATAAGGTGTCCTTAAACAAGGGCGGATTTGGCATTAGAGGACTGAGATCTGAATTCTGGCTTTACAACATACTACTTAGGTGAGCTTGGATGAGTCACTTAATTCATCCTGCCTTCAGTTTCCTCATCTGGTAGAGATTACCTCTAAGGTCCCTTCTAGTTCTAAATATGGGATCCTTTCATCCTATGAGTATACAGTCTACAGTCCAGAGTTCACGGGGGAACAGTAAGCGATCAGGTTGGCACCAGACAAGAGGTGACCTTGAGTGTTAATATTTAAGGAACTGGACTTTATTCAGGGGGCAATAGAGAACAATTGAAGAATTTTAAGCAAGGCAGTGACAATGTCTTACAAATATCAATAATTATAATCACTTTTAATAACAATAACTGATATATACATACATACATATGTGTATATATATGTGCATATGTATTTACACATATATAGTATATATCTTTACGGTTTCTAACGTACTTTCCTCATAACATCCTAGGAGGCGGGTGGTACATACATCATCATCCTCATTGTAGAGATGAGAAAACTAAGACTCGAAGAAGGAAAATGACCCTAGAGTCATTTGGTTGGGGAGTGTCAGAGATGGAAACTGAAGCCAAGTCTGTTAACTTTAAGTCTGGTTTTTTCCACTAAACCATACAGAGCAGTCTCATTTTTAGCTGCCAAAATGGCACCAGATTTATTTATTCATCTGCAGGTATGTGTGGATTTGCATTCCCATGTAGGCTACCATTCTCTAAGAGCACAGATTAGGAACCATTTTGGACCTCTCTGTTTGGAAGTTTACTCCTATAAACAAGCCCGTCTTTCATGTGAGACCTCACATCTTTCAGGTGAGGCAGAGTAAGGGTGGTGGGTTGTGACAGCCAGGACCCCACACTTTCTTGAGCTCCTCCTTCTATGCCACCTTTTCCCTTACCTAAGGAAATATCACTGGCTCCTCCTATTTTCTTTCAAGGGCCAGAATAAGGTGCTGTTCTCCAGAGTGTTAGCAGATCTTCCCCTCAACTCCACCCCACCCCTGCCCATTTCTTTTGGCCCCAAAGCATTCTTTGGGTGAATAGGATTTCTTCTCTCCTTCCCTCCCCAATGTGTCTTCCTTACCTGACTGCCCTGGAGGAGCTGTTGTTGATAGAGGGAGAACCTCTCTTTGGCTGACTCTTCGGCAGTGGGGCTGATGGGCTTGGGGTCCGACAGGGACCTCTGCATGGTTTTCATGGGGCGAGGCACAGTCTGTTGACGCTGGATGCTGTCGGCAGTGAAATGCTTCTGTGGGGTTACGTGGGCCTTGTTCAGTCTCTCACTGGAAGCAAAGGAGGATTCCAGGAGCCGGTGTGGGGACAAGGGAGAGACAGGTGAGTAGAGAACCTGAGGAGATTTGGGGGGCTGACGGGTTACTAGCTGGGAAAGGGACTCAGTAGGCAAATGAGACTGGTAACCAATCTCTAAGGGGTCGGGTTTCTTCTTCTCAAACTTTCCAAGTCCTTGCTGCCTGGGTTCCAAGGGCCCAGTAGTGACAATCTGAATGCTGGGGGTGTAGGGAGAGATGGCTGCTGGCCCTGGAAGTTGAGGCACCACAATGCCCTGGGCTTGTGTTTCCGGCTCTGTCTGGCATGCTAGGCTCTCTCCCTTCTGAGTCTTCTCTGGAGCTGAAATGTATTTGATAATCTCCACTTTGGGGTCTGGGCTGGTGATGTGAATGGAAGGCGAGACCCTCAGCAGCTGATCGGGCTCTGTCTGCACTGAGCAGTCACTGATGGTTTGGATGCCAACACTCGACTTGCTCCTGGGTGAGGAGGAAGAGGAGTCATGCTTGCTATCGGAAACTGAGTCTGAGTGGCGTGAAAAGCGGGTGCGGCGCCGACGGACAGGCTGCTCCCAGTCAGCATTGTCCTCATCATCGGTCTGGACACTGCAGTCCGTGCTCCGCCGAGTCCGGCGTCTCCGGGACATAAAGTACCGCTCCTCCCCATCCTCCTCGTCAGTTTGCACGCTGCTGTCAGTGATCTTCCTGACCACGTAAGGCTCGTGGGCCTCTTCCATCTCATAGGCATCCCGGAGGCGGGGCATCGAGTGTCTCTTCTGGAGGCCCCTGCCAGCCTCCCAGCGCTCATCTGTCTGCAGAGACATGTCTGAGGCCGAGTTGGGGAGAGGCCTTGGGGGCCCTGGCTCTCTTGGCTGCCCTGTCCCCTCCATCCCCATGGCTGCAGTGGCCATGAAGGCCTGGTTGATTGGAGGCCAGTACTGACCATTTGGGGCCATGGTGCGCTGCATTTCTAGGGCGATCTCCGTGACGGCCTGGGGAGGCAGTCTCCCGGAGGGGTCACACGCTGGGGGGAAGGGAGCCTTCTGCCTCTTCTGCTCCTCCAGCTGATGCTGCAGCTGTTGCTGCAGCTGCTGGATCTGCTCCAGCTGCAGGCGCTGCTGGGCCAGCTGCTCCCTCTGCAAGGCGAATTGGGCCTGGCGCTCCTCCTGCTGCTGCTGCAGCACCTGGTGCTTAATGGTCTGCAGCTCCTGGATCTCCCTCTGCACTAGCATCTGCTCCTTCTCCCGGTGCCTCTGCAGCTCCACACGCTCCCGCTCTAGCTCCTCATGGAGCCGCAGCTGCCGCAGTTTCTCAAGCTCCACTCGCTCACGCTCCATCTGCAGCAGGTGCTCCTGCTGCTTCCTCTGCCTCTCTTCTTCCTTCTCTTCTTTCTCAGCGCCCCCCACCTTGCTCAGGATGGTCACTTCTCCGGGCTGCTTCTGGCCTGGCAGCTGGGACGGGGCTGGGATGGCCTCTTTGGACCCCACAGAGGCTGCTGCTGGGGGCTCTTCCCGAGTGCTTCCCAGGGGCTGTTCCGTTCTCTGCAGACCTCCAGCTGCTGCCGCCACCACTGGCTTCCCAGCAGGTCCCGGGGCCATGCTGCTCCCAGCCACACTAGTGGCTGGGCCCGCCTTCCCCAGATACAAGGGGCCGTCAATCCCAGGTGCCGTTGTGATGGCTGGGAATCTACTTGGGGCTGGATATCGATACAGCCCCTGGGGCATGAGTGGAACCCGAGGAGCAACCACTGGGACTCGAGTCAGGCTGGCAAGAGGCACAGGGGTAATACTACCTGGGCCATAGGGTCTGTAGATCCCTCGAATCATAGGCCGAAGCACTGATGCTGGCTGGGTGGTGATGGGAAGAGTGGAGGCTATTGGTGTGTTGATGGTAGAATAAATCATTCCGTCAGCTGCACGCACGGTCGCCGTTGAAGGGAAAAGTTGCCGGATGGCCGCAGCTCCCTGCCCGATGGCAGGGCTGTATTGGGCCAGCTTCCCAAAGCTCTGCCGGCCTTCAGGGAAGTTTGGGTTCATCATCATGTTGGGTTTGATGGCTGCCAGGCCCTGCTGTGCACTGGCACTGGGTCCAGGTCCAGGTCCAGGCCTAGGGCCATACTGCAAGAGCTCTGGGCTGCTGCTGTGCCGTCCCCCATACTGGTCCATGGAGTTGAGAGCTGCACACATGCGGCTGATCTCCCGGGCTGTGGTTGCACTATACTGAGCCAGGCTGGATTCTTGGAAGCCCGACAGGTCCCCTCGTGGTGAGTATCGATAATCAGAGTAGATGTTGGATGCTGAGCTATACCTTCTCATGGGGAGCGGGTGGCCCATCAGGTCTGGGGCTTGTCTCAGGTCTGTAAAGGAGCCATACTGCATTCCCTGGGGCAGATAGCGGCCATCAAAGCCGATGCTGTAGGAGTGTTTCATGGTTGTAAGGTCCATAGCAGAGTCTCCCCCAGGGGGTTGGAAGAATTGGTCACTCTTGTGTGGATAATAACTCAGTCCAGCCTCAGCCAGGTTGGTGTCAGACATTGAGGAGTAAAGCCTTCCCATAAGGCCATGAGAATACAGTTTCTGCTCCTCATAGAGCCTGGGACCTGCGGCAGCCTGTTCCCTGTATGGGGATGGCTCAGGAAGCTCCTGCTCCCGGGACCCATAAAATGGAAGGCTACTCTGGCTTGGCTGGGCTGTGTCCACCACATTTTTCTCAGGCATCTTAGAGGAGGGATGGAAAGTCCCAGTACAGCTGCTGCTGAAGGGAAATTTGTAGACCACATCACAGCAAGCCACTTGACTCTCAGGTTTGATCCCAGTGAGGTCTAAAGCACTGGTGGGTTCTTCTTTGACCAACTTGGTCACTGCCCCAGCTGTCATGTCATCCATCTGCACCATCATTATGTGAGGTTTCTTCCCACTGACATGTGTGGGCACACTGTGTGCTTTGAGCTCTGCAGGTGCGCCCCGGTACGCATCAGAGCTTGGCTCCATGGGGTATGGCTTGATGCTGACGTTCTGCGTGGTGCTCATCTGAGTGACAAGAATGTCTTTTTTAACCAGAGGTGCCATCTGGTTGGGCAAGTTATACCGGGCGAATTTGGTTTGCTGGGGACTGCTGGCTTCTTTGGGCTTTCCACGGGGCCCTCCTTGGTAAGGACCAGTCTGCACAGCCTGCTCCACATGTTTGACCTGGGCTAGACACACAGGACTTCCTGCCCCTTGTCCAAAGTCCAGCCGGTTCTGGAAAGGGTCCCCGTAGACCACAGGTTGCTTTGGCTGAGACACAAGCATAGAAGAAGCCACAGTGATGCTGACAGCGGTAGAGGTGCCGATGAAGGTGTGGGTATGCTCCTGGGCATTGAGATTGATGATGAGAGGCTGTACCGTGGTGGACTGCCGTCCTGGAGACTGGTCCAAAGTGAGACAGTACTTCCTGGCCTCAGCAGCCAGGGAAGTCAGGTCCATGCCTCGGTCAGTGATGATGATTGGGGTGGATTTCATAGCGGTCCGTAGATCTACTGCAGAACTGGTTGGTGGTTTGGGCCCTGGTTCCACCCGGGACGTTCCAGGGACTGATGAGATCCTGCACAGGGAGATATTCTCGGCAGGCAGGGAGCCCCAGCCATACAGAGCAGCTGTGTCATCCATGGCTGGGGCCATGTGCCCCTTGGCAGCATGCATGGGGACAATGGCACTTGAAGTGGGGGTTCTCTCCCCCTTGGGGAAGCTGTGCAGTGGCTGTTCCTGTTGGAACTGTGCTCCGTTGACCTGTACTGACTGACTGTAGCTGTGAATGGTAGGTTGGTGTCTGGTCGGAGATGACGCTGGTGAGGTGGAAGAGCTTGCGTTGACCAGCTTGGTTTGGCTGGCTGCGTCTGAGGCTAACGTGATGACCATACAGGGAGAGTCTTGAGAAGACTGCTGCCTGGTAAGGCGAGGCGAGCTGGAACGGTGTGGCGTCTGTGTGCCCTGAGCAACCATGGAGGACGGGGTGGAGGAAAGGGGACTCCGGGGGATGTCAGAGGGGAGAAGTGGGCTGTGGGTCTGGGTTGAGAACTCTGCAGTAGACTTGGGCCCCATTCTGCCAATCGCAGAGGGCAGGCCCTCCATCAGAGAGGTTGGGGAGAGGGGTGGGCTTGCACTCTTGAAGCCAGGATAGCCTTTTGATGACAAAGGAACACCAGTCTTGCTGTCGCTCATGCTTTTAAGTCTCTCTCTTCCAGGTAACGCCCCAGTGTCAGGGGGGACCTGAGCCTGGGGCATCTCTTCAGTCTGGGAGCCATAGCTTGCTGTGGTGGGGAGCAGGGCCTCTGGGCCACTGGGGGACGTTGCAGCTGTGTAAACACGTGGTCTGCCGGCTGTACTCGAAGCCACAGTTGTGACCGAAGGGGCCCCTTTGCTGTAAGTGAAAGGAGCCGTCACTCCCTTGAGAGCAGAGCTGGGAGAAGCAGGGGAGCTGAGAGGCTTGAGGGCATCCTGAGTCTCTTTTGCAAAATGTTGGGTGACTCGCACATCGGGAATAGCTCGACCTCCGCCACTGTCTGAGGAGAAGGACATAGGGGCTGCCAGCTGGGTGGGGCTGGTGCCAGGGGTGAGGGGACCACCATTCTGCCTCATCAGCTCACTGTATGCACTCTCTGCATTAAGAAACTGCTTCTCCTGGTAAGCATCTTCTCTGTCCTTCTTCTCCTCCTGGAAAGCAAGGTCTCGTGAAGAGGCCTGGTGCATCCTGGCTATGCTCTGGGATGTCTGGAGGATCTCCTCATACACAGCTCCTGCATCAGCAGTCTCAGGCTCATAGTGGGGCTGAGAGGAGCCCAACTGACTGGACACGTAGTCTTCAATGTACTGGTATTCAAAGCTGCCCTGGCCTCGGTCTGGGCCCTGGGAGCCACCGTAGGTGCTGCTGGACTGGGCCTGCTGCCCTTGCTGCTTCTGTAGCAGCTCAGCCTTTCTCATCATCTCTTCATAGGCTTCCTCGGCACTTTTCAAGGGCTTGCTGGAAGAGTAGCTGGAGGTCTTCTCAGTTGGAGAGTAGAGGGACATGAAGGTGGGCAGGTTGTATTCGCTCCCAGATTTGTAGAGCTTAGAGGGGCCGATCTCAAAGCCCTCAGCCTCAGAGTCGAGAGACGGTGATGGGGAGTACTCAGAGCAGGACGATCGGTGGAGTTCTTCCATCTCGGCTGCCTGGCGCAGTTCCTCAGTGGGTGAGGCATCCTCGATGGGGGACAGGTTGCTTGGGGGGGTCTTGGACCGTTCCCGCCTCCGTTGAGCCCGGAGTTCCTCTTTATCCCGCTTAGTTTTCCGGGCTGTGCTGCGGATGCGCTGCTGCTCTACCTCCCGCATCTTTTCCTGCTCCCGGAGAAGCTCCTCTTCCTCTCGGAGCTCCTCTTCCTCTGAGGAGTCCTCGATGGTAGGGAGTAAGGGGCCATGGGAGCGGTGCCGGGCCTTCCTTTGCTGCTTGACCTCCTCCAGTCTCTGTCGGCGACTGGGACTGCTGTCGCTGTCTTCTTCGAGGGAGGACAGGGACGTGGGGGACGTGCCTGAGGTGTAGCTGGGGGTGGTAGCGGGCAGTGTGGAAGAGTACTCTCCTCTGGAGCGGTCTTCGGGGGATCCAGTCAAGCTCTCCATCTCTAGCTCGGGCTCCCTGTCTAGGTTGATGTCTGCCTCTTGGCCAATCTCCATCTCTCGGCTGTAGTTGTTGGTGCTGTTTAGCTCGATGGTCTTGAAGCGGCGCAGGCCACCCTGCAGGGCTGCCACATCTTCAGGCTCAGGCGCGCCCACGTCCTTCAGCTGTTCCTCATAGGTGCTGGCGTTGTGAGGTAGCCTCCTCTTCGGTGGAGCAGGCTCCTGGCCCTGTTCGGGTCCTGGCTTGGAAGCGGCTTTCCTCAAGCTGTACTTAGCATGGTCATACTCAGCGTCATCGTCCTCCAAGTTATCCTCCTCGGCACTCATCTCCAGAATCTGCCTCCTCATAAAGTCTTCATCTGGACCCTCAGCATCTCTGCCTGCTGGCCGTGTCGGGAGGGGAGAGAGCCCCCCCTCGCTGCTATCTTCCACATAGTCATGGCGTAGCTTGCTGCCAAAGTCATCAGACGACTCAGCGGTATCCCGTGCATCTCTCTGGTTCTCCCACTCGAGAGAATCTTCATCTTCCTCCAAGATGTCTTCCAGTTCCTCATCAGAGTCAAAAGCCTCAGGTGTGATGGAAAGAGACCGTGGCCTCTGTCTCTGCTTTGGTTCCTCCCGTGGCTGGGGGCGGGCCTTGGCTGGCTCCACAGGGGCAGCACCCTGGGCCTCCAAGAGGGGCCGCACGGTGCTTTCAAGTTTGTTGAGTTCTGAAGGACTTGGCGGGCTGGGCTTCACCACCCCGGCAGCGTTTAGCTGCTCCTCTTCCTGCTGAACGAGCCCTGTGATCTCGCTTTGGGAGCTGGAGATCCCATCAGAGGAGTAGCCAGTGTCACTGAGACTCTGGGGACTCCGGGACAGGTCCTGGGAATAAGGCTTGCTTGGGTCCTGCAACGGAGACAGAAGTCATCAGAAGGGAAAAGCAAGGACGCTGCTGCTCCTCAGTGGGAGCACTTTGTGGGGGAAAGAACCGAATTCTAATCTAGGTTCTGCAACTAAACTTTGGTGTGATTTTAGCCAAGTCCTTTCCCTCCCTAGGCCTCAGTTTCCCCATACAAAATGAGGGGGATGGAAGGCATGTTCCAGCTCGAAATCCTGCAATTTCTCCAGCTCTAACCCTGTGTTGTCTATGCACCAGCTTAGAAGAGAGGGGACAGGGAGAAAGGTTGGTGTAGAGACGCTCTGGGACCCCACCCCATCTTGGGCCTGGAGAAAGGAAACTGACCTCATGCTCACTCCCTCTTGGCACCTCAGCAGTGGAGACGCCCTTGCTGTCCGCTGGAGGTGGTTCAGCCCTTTTCGGCCCATCCTTTGTCTTTGGCGCCTCTGTGAGTGTGGTTGGCAGAGGGGATGGCTTCGGCATTTGTTTGGCTTCAGCTGGGCCACTGAGTTTCTTCTCCTGGGGGCCAGTGGGGGGCTTGCTGGGTTCGGATGCCCTGAGGTGCTTGGTCTGTAGGCTGGGAGAGGTGTGGGGGGGTCCTGCGGGTTGTCCTGGCCCCGGTGCAGGTGGCCCCTTCTGTTTCTGAGGGGACGGGCCAGGGTGGTGTCGTGGAGAGCTTGTTGGTGTCTGCTTTGGGGTAGGCAAGGGTCCGGGGGCTGGGTCACCAAGGCTTCCTTCCAGCAGCCTCTGTGTTTGGCAGTTCAGACACAGCCATTCATTTTTCTGCAAAAGAAGGACCAAATAGAAGGTAGAATTAATTAATTTCTCTCTGCCTTAGTTTCTTCTTCTTTAAAATGAGGGAAAAAAAAAGCACTGGCTTCCCAGAGTTGCTGTAAGGATCACATGAGATAATACTCCTGGCACACAGTAGGTGCTACATAAATGCTAGCCATTATTATTTCTTTAGCATAATCAATGGCTATTTTCTTTCCACCACCTGGGGGGACTTCATCACCTCCTGGAGTGGCCCATCCTCCTTTGGAACTGCTCTGATGGCTGCGAGTTTTCCCTTCCAGCAAACCAAGAGCTGCTTCTGCTCCAGTTCTGCCCTCTGAGGCTGTGCACCACAAGCCTAACTTCTCTTCCAAATGGCAGCCCTTCAATACTCAGACACAGCCATGGTCCCACCAGAGCTCCCCCTGAGCACTGCCCACTCACTCCCAATCTTCTTTCCTGCAGAATAAACAGTCCCTATTCCTTCAGCCAATCTCTCTATGGCCTGGTTCTAATTCCTCGACTGCAGTTTGCAATGAGGCTTAGGCAGAGCCCAGCAGGGCCTTAGCCAGGCGGTAGGATCAGGCCCGGCTTGTTTCAAGCAGGGAGCCCCTGTTTGCCCATCTCTCTCTCTTCAGGGAAGGAACTGCTTCCAAATAGGGTTTGTCCCTAACAAAGAACACCCGTTCCTTACTCTCCTGTTATCTACGAGGTCTTAGACTTTCTCCAGCTCTGTTTCTGACACTCCAGCCCTCAAATTTAATAGGAAACTTTAGGATATTTGAACCTGAGTAGGGGGGCTGACCCAGGTCAGGTAGGATGTGGCATAAAATGAGGCCTTATATCCCTAGGGGAAACTTAAACACAACCATGGGGCTAGCCCTGGGGAGTGCAACAGGTCCAAGAGCCCAAAGCTCAGAGTCTAGCCATGAGCAGAGAGAGAGAACATGTCCAGTCCTGGGCCCTGAGTCCAAGGAGAGAGAAAGCCCAGAGTTCAGACCCAGGCAAGATCCTAGCCTTAGAGAATCCAGGGCTCAGCCCAGAGCCCAGCCCTGAGTCCAGAGAGACAGAGAGAGGGAGAGAAAGAGAGAGAGACAGATAGATAGAGAGAAAGACAGAGACAGAGACACAAAGAGAGAGGGACAGAGACAGACACAGAGAGAGAGACAGAAGAGAGAGAGAGAGAGAGAGAGAGAGAGAGAGAGCAAGAGAGAGCACCCAGGGCCCAAACCCAAGCAAAAGAACTCAGAGCCTTGTCCAGGGCCCAGGGTCCAGCCTCAGGGCAAGAGAGTCCAGAGCCCAACCTCAGGGAGAAAGCAAGAGCAAACAGATCAGGGGCTCTGCCAGGCAAGAAGAGCTATTTTTATCTCCCCTGAGTGGCCAGAAATAGAAGAATCTCTGGGGCTGCTATTTCCTCCTGTCTCTCAGCTTCCAGGCTTTAAATCTCGTAGCTTCCTTTCAGATTGCAGAGTGAAGGTGCTTCCTTCCTGCGTGGCCCAGAGGACTCTCAGGTTCATTATTTTATTTGGGTGCTTCTCTCCTTCCCATGCCCTCAGGTCTAATTCCCTAATTTACAGATGAGGAAACTAAGGCCAAGAAAGATCAAGTAACTTATTCAAGTCACCAAGGTAGTAAGTGATGAGACAGGATTTGATCTCAGGACCACTGACTCATAGTGCTCTTCAAGGCTCTTTTTGACACCTAAAGTCAATCAGAAGGGAAGATTTGCTGCCTGGGTCACCTTGGCAACTCTTGTCCTTGGTTTTGGTTCAGGAAGACCGAGGCTGTGGGGCTAGCTAAGGCCACAGATCTGTGAAGTTTCCAGGTAAAGCACAACCTCTACCATCCGAGAACTAACCAGGGACACGGGCTCAAGCCCAGCAGAAACCAGGTCCTACTAGGCCAGGCCCTCCCCTGCCAGGTCAGGGACGGGGCCAGAAAAGGAGACTGTGGTTCAGCATCTGGCCATCTGGACCAGAGAAATGATCAGGACAGAGATGGACACTTCTAGCCTCACAGCACAGCAGAACAAGGATGAACCTTAAGGATTCTGTCTTTAGATATGGACAGGGCTTTAGAGAGCACTGAATACTCAGGCTTTGAAGCAGGGTCCTCTGACTCCAAACTCCCAGCCCCTCATCCTATACCACACCGCTTCTTGAGGCCAGGAGAATAAAGAACTGAAGGGAACCCTAGAGATCATCTGGTCTGACCTCCTTACTTTACAGATGAGGAAGCTAAGGCCAAGAGAGGTGAAAGTACCTGCTTGCTCATAAAGACAGTCGGTTCCTCTACTAACTGCCATCAGGACTTCTGACCATCTGGGT
Organism: Potorous gilbertii; assembly: GCA_028658325.1. Taxonomy (NCBI): domain Eukaryota; kingdom Metazoa; phylum Chordata; class Mammalia; order Diprotodontia; family Potoroidae; genus Potorous; species Potorous gilbertii. Next base: position 5,794,824 of record CM053769.1, read on the forward strand.
ATTGAAGAGCCCCTTAGGAAGCTGGCATGTCTTCCCTCTTTCAACCTTTGAGGACTGTTCTAATCCTGTCAATGACTGCCAGGCAGGATACATAGAAGCTCGACACTGCTGTGGTGCCCATCAGGGATTCCTCACTAATGGAACCACCTCTAGCGCCTTCAGTGAGATTCTCTAAATAAAGGTCTGGCTTGGGCAACAGGAGGCCATCAATTATGCAGACTCATGTTACAAATTCAGGATGAGGAAGATTGAGGCATGGAGCAGGAGCCAGAGGGGGCTCCGAAGTGGCAGTAGGGTAAGGGACAGGGTAGAGCAAGCAGATCCCTCCTGGAGCTCACCACCAGCCAGGCTCCAGTTTGTCTAGTTTCTCCCCCTTGCCCTACAATCCCTTAAGTGCTTGTGAAGGTTTTCTCTAAGGTGGTTCTGTTTGCTTGTTTTACTGCTTGGGAGTCAAAAGTCACTTTGCTGGGGATGTCCTCTCTAGATCAGCATTTTAGGAACAACCCTGGCCATACTTAACCTCACTCCTACCTGACTTTCTCTGGCCTCCTTCTCCTTGACTGTCAAATACATATATCCAGCCCCACTCTCTCCTAATAGGAGAGTGCAGTCCCCTATTTCCAGCTGCCTGGGGTAGCTAGCTCCACCTGGCCTTCTTCCAACTCTAGTCATTCAAAACTGAACTCATCTCCCCCACCAAACTGGCCTTTCCTCCCAACTACTCAACTCACCTTTCGATGGTCCCACCACCCTCCCAGCTACCCACACTTTAAAATTGCACAGAATACAATACAAACTCCTCAGTCTAGTATTCACATCCCTTTATAATCTGACTCCTTCACAGTATTTCTCTGATGCAGCCAAACCACCTAATCAGGAGTGATCCTATGACCACTTGAGAGGCATGGCGGAGTGAAGAAAGGACTCCCAAGTCAAGAGGGGGATCATGAAAGTTTTACTTGGCAAGAGAGCACAGATCTAGGGGATGTGGGACCTTGGGCAAGTCACTTAGCCTCCATGTCCTCATCTGGGCAATGGAGGGCACAGGATTAGATGAATGATAGGTTAGGGTTGGGGTTTGGTTTTAGTTTAGGGTTAGTCTCTTCCAAAGTCATGATCCTCCTAACTCTAAATCTATGATTCTACATCCTTCCTTGACCTGTCTCCCTTCATTCTCGTAGAGTGCCAAGGACGGGAAACCTGTGGCTTTGAGGCCACGTGTCCTTCTAGGTCCTTGGGTGCAGTCTTTTGACAGCCCAAGTTTTACAGAACAAATTCTTTTATTACTACGCACACACGCACACACATATACATTATTATTATTAAGGGAATTTGTTCTGAGAAGTTTGGATTTGGCCAAAGGGCCACACTTGAGGACCTAGAGGGCCACATGTGGCCTTGAGGTCACAGGTTCCCTGCCCCTGAGTAGACCACTCCTCCATACCTACAACTAATTCTCTAACTATTGGGATCCTTCTATTTTTTCAAGGTCCAGCTCCTCCATGAAGACTTCCCTGAATTCCTTCCCTCCCCCACAATCGAGGTAAAATGATTTCTTCCTCCTCAAATTCCTCATAGTCCTTTGACTGAACCTCTCCTTTGCTCCTATCTATGCTGTTCCTCATATTGTACTAACCCCCTCTTGTATCACCAGAACTTTGAAGGCAGGGATTGTGTAGTTTTTCACCTTTGCATGTTCAACTCTGACCACAGCACCCTGAACACAGAAAATGACAAATACGTCTTTGTGGAGAAGAATGGAAATTCCAAGAAAATGGAATCTCAGACTGCAGGCCTACAAGGAGACTGTCTCTGGACCCTGAAAAGACTGAGGAATCCCAGCCATGCTGGACATTACCTTCTTCCTGTCTTCAGTCTGTTTCTGGATACTGAAAGGAGACTGAGTTCTGGAAGGGGGTGACCAGGATGCTAAGAGGAGTTAAAACCAGGTCATGCAAAGATCATTTGGAGAACATGGAGGTGTTTAGCCCAGAGAAGAGATTTCTCCATGGAACATGACTGATGCTTTCAAGGGTATGGAGGGATCATAAATGTTTTGTTTGGTGAGAGAGCGCAGATCTAGGAGCAATGGGTGGTCGTTGCAAACAGGCAGATTTCAGGTAGATATGAAGAAACACTTCCTCTTGGACAGAACTTCCCAAAGTACAAAGGACTGCATGAGGAAGAAGATAGCTCCTCATGACCAGAGGTCATAGGATCATGATTTAGGGCAGGACAGGAACTCAGTGGCCTGCAACCAGAACCTCCTCATTGTATAGAGGAGGAAACTGAGGCACTAAGAGGTTAAGGGACTTGCCCAGCATCACATAGCTGGTAAGTGTCTGAGGTGAGAAATGAACCCAGGTCTTCTTGATGTCAAATCCAATATTCTCTCCACCGCTTCCTGCTGCCTCCAAGCAGAGGTTGGATGGACCACTGTTAGGGATGTTACAGAAAGGATCCCCGATTGGGTATTTGTTAGACTAGATTCAATTCAATGGCCACTTATTAAGTGCCTAACAATGTGCAAGATGCTGTTCTAAGCACTAAGAATGTGAAGAAAAAATGAAAAAAGGGACCAGCCCTTAAGAAGCTTATGCTAACTGAACACTACAATACATAAACAGGTAAGTACAAAAACAAGATGAGATGGTGCAGTGGGTAGAGCAATGAGCTTGGAATCAGGAAGATTTATCTTCATGAGTTCAAATCCAGTCTTAGATATTTACTAGCTGTGTGACCCTGGGCAAGTCACTTACCTGTGCTCACTTCAGTTTCCTCATCTGTAAAATGAGCTGGAGAAGGAAATGACAAATTACTGCAGTGTCTCTGCCAAGAAAACCCCCAAAATGGGGTCCCAGTGAGTCGGATACAACTGAATGACAACAACGAAAGAAGATAATTTTAGGAAAGTGAAAGCAATGAGAAGAAAAGGCATTAGAGAAAGCTTTCCAGAGGTGGTGGCACCTAAGGATTCTAAGAGGTAGTGGTAAGGGGAAGGCGGCAGAAACAGAGGAATCAATCAATGAAAGGAAATAATGTGAAGGAAGTCTGGAAAGGTTAGCTGCCATCCCATGTGAGGGGTCTCAAATGTCATCAGAATAGGAGTTTGTGTCTATCTCAGAGGTGGGATTGTGACATGGTCAGAACTGCACTTTAGAAAGAGTCATTCAGAAAACTGGGCATGGAATGGAGTGCAGAGAGGTGAGTGTGGTACAGGGGAGACTAATTAAAACAAGGATTCTTAACCTGGAGTCTAGATGTTTTGAAAATCATTTTAATATCTGTATTTCAATGTAATTGGTTTCCTTGGTAATCCGAGTCACTTTATTTTATGCATTTTAAAATGTTATGCTGAGAAGGGATCCATAGCCTTCACCAGACTGACAGTGGGGTCCTTCTCACACACACACACACACACACACACACACACACACACACACACCCTTCAGACGTCCTGAATTAGGTTACTGTGAAAATCCAGATGAAACATTATGAGCACAGTAGTGTGAGTGGAGAGAAGAGATGTATGTAAGAGATATTTGCTGGACAGAGGAATGATAAGAAGCCAGTAAGGAACTAGATATAGGAGATGAGGGCGAGTGACAATGTGGGCATGACTCTCAGATTGTAAATCCAACACTGGCTCACAATGTGACTTTGGGAAACTAATTTCTCTCCTCTTTGCTTGTTTCTTCCTCTGTCAGACAGGGACAATAACACTCACACCACCTGCCTCTCAGGGCGGGGGAGGAAAGTCCTTTAAATTTTAAACTGTTAGAGAAATTTTATCTGTATTACCCTGTTTCCTCTGAGTTTCGCAGAGGCTTTCTCTCCTCAACTAAGTAAGGTCAACTCCGTTCACTGATACTGCTCATTTCCCAGGCAGTCCCTCTTCCCTTCAGGACTCTTGGGATCTAACCCGCCTCTCCTGATAGATTCATAGGAGTGAATATAGTCACAGGAGACTGTGATCTCACCAGAGGTTCCTTAGGAAGTGGTAGAACCAGAATCCAAACTGGATATCATCTTGGAACATTCTGGGGAAAGCCCCAAGTCACAGGATTATAGGATTTGGAGCAGAAGAATTTTGCAGATAATTTAGCCCAGGGTCTCTCAAACCTTTTATGGACCCCTTGGGCACTCTGGGAAAGGATATGGATGGATAACCTTTCTCAGGATGTTATTTTTAAATGCATAAAATAAAATGCATAGGATTACAAAGAAAACAAATTATATTGGAATATAGTTATCAAAACATATTTTTAAAATAAGTTGACAGTCACCAAGTTAAGAAATTGTGACCTTGTCCAACTCCCTATTTTTTTTTTAACTAATGGAATCACAGAAGATGAAATGATTTGCCCAAAGTCACAGGGATGGGATTCAAATCCAGGTCCTTGCCTTCAATTCTTCTGCTCTTTCAGTAAACAGTTTCTAATTGTATTTATCTACTTTTGAGAAAGCCAAGATACAGTATCTAGTATTTCTTCATAATGGATTCAATTTATGGGAGTCAGGAAACTGACACAAATTATATAGCTGCCCTACCTTAGTCCTCAGCCATTTTCAGGGAGTGAGTGGATCCAGTTCTGGTCTGGAGACTCTGGCTGCTGAATCTAGGCTTCCCCCAGTCCCATGGCTCTAATAACAGCCCCCAGAAGTGGCAGAATTAGATTTCAAACCTGAGAAGTGAGTTGTAGGGGAGCCTTAGAGTCAGCAAATGTGGGTTTGAGCCCCAGTTCTTTCACCAATACTCTCTGAGACTTTGGCCAAATCCCTCCCCTTTTCTCTAGGTCTCATTTTTCTAGTCTGTAACAATGAGGCAGGCAGTTGGACCAGATAACCTCTAAGGCTCCTTCCAGCTCCAACCTGCTACAAAGATTCCATCTTCCGACTCCAAATTCATTCTTTTCTCTACTTCATCATGCTGTCAGCTCCAGGGAAGGCAGAAGAAATATTTGTTGAATGAATGAATGAAAATAACCTGGGAGGAAATGAATTTGGATAGGTTCCCAGTGTAATCAACAAACGAGAATTCAGGAAAAGTTGGTTTCATTTGTTACAATTCCTCTAGCCTTTGGCAGAGCAAGGAATGAAGGAGATGCTCCGTATCTGAAGCTGATTCTATGAAACGAAGGGAAGAAACCCATGAAAGGGACATTGGAACTGGGCCTTGAAAGCCAAGTAAGATGTTCACAACAATTCCAAGATCAAATTCTCTATTCACTGACTAGCACTCTGACTCCCAAGCCTGACCCCTCCCTACCTCCAAGATGCCCACTACAGTTAAGGTTAGACAAGGATTTTTAAAATGCCTAAGGCATACTAACAACTGGGTTGTATTGTGGGAATACAAAGACAAAAGGGACAACTGTTCCTACCCTCAAAGAGTTTATATTCTACTGGCTACAGGGGTGAGGATATACCACTGTTCAAAGAAAAGTAAATAGAGGAATATATGCAAAATAAACACTCTGAGATGGGGGTGGGGGTGGGGAGGGCACTAAGAACTAGGGAAATCAGGTAAGGCCTTTAGAAGGAGGTATCACTTGAAGGGAGGTAGGTGGAGGTAAGGAGGAAGAGTATTCCAGGTACGAGGGACAGTTAATACAACTATATGGAGGCAGGAGATGGAAAGGATTGTACATGGAACAGCACAGAGAATAATATGTGATCAGCCTGACAAGACAGCAAGAGCCATATGGTGGGGAATGTATATTTTATCCTGGAGGCAATGGGGAGTTATGGAAACTTCTTGAGCAGGGGAAGGTCACGGTTAGACTTGTGTCTTAGGGATATCGATCTGAACTTTGGAGTCTGAATGCAGATGAAAGCAGATTATTTGCTCTCCTTTTCTTTTGATGTTTCGTTTTGTTTCTTCTTTCTTGTGGTTCCTCCCATTAACTTTATTTCTTCTTTACATCATGACTAAAGTGAAAATATGTTTAATATGAATGTATGAGTAGAGTCTATATCAGATCGCATGCTGTCTTGGGGAGGGGGGAGGAGGTGGAGGCAGAGAAAATTTAAAACTCAAAATCTTATGGAAGTGAATGTTAAAAATTAAAAATAAATAATACTTTTTAAAAAGGGCCAAAAGTAGCTGCAAAAAAAAAGAATGTCAATCCTGAAGTTCTGTGGATGATAGATCAGAGGCACTCGAGACTTGAGGTAGGAAGCCCAATGAGGAGACTCTAGCAAGAGTTTATTTGAGAGGTGATATAGCTCTAGACCAGGACAGCTATGGTATGAGTAGAGAGAAGTGGATGGGCATGAGAAACCTGGAGATGGAATCTATAACATGTGGAAACTGACGGGGCATAGGGATGATTGAAATTGAAGGTGACCCCTAAGTTACAAAGCTGGGTATCTTAAAGGGTGGGGGTGCCCTCAACAGAAATAGGAAAGCAAAGAGGAAGAAAAAAGATAATGAGGTCTCTTGTGGACATACTGAGTTTGAGTTATCGCTGGGACATTGCAATGGGGATGTAAGGAGAGATGAGGGAAAGACATAGATAGGTTTGAGAGTAATCTGCATGGAGATGACAACTGGAACTTTGGGAACTGACATCACCTAGAGAGGAGAGAGAGAAGAGAAAAGATCCCAGGCATGAGGTCCTCGGCATAAGAGGGGGGACATGACTAATGAGTCTGCAAAAGCAGACTGAGGACTAGCCCAACAGATTAAGGTGAGAACCACAGTGAGATTGTCAGGAAAACCCAGTGGGAGAGAACATCCAGCAGAAGGGGGCTGTCAATGATATCATCCATTGCAGAAGGATTAAAAGGGATGAGAACTGAGAAAACACCAAGAATAGGCCTTCTTCCACTCCTGGAGTTTTTCCTTTAGGATTAGGAGAGTTAGCAGGAGGGAGCTATTCATTTGCTGGTAGTAGTTGGGGGATAAGGGACACACGCCAGAGGCTCAGGCTTCCTGAACTAAATTCACATCAATGTAACTAAACAAATGTTTGTTAAGTACCTACTACATTCAAAGGCTTGTGCTAGTGCTAGAGGTAAAGAGGAAAAAGGAAGGAGGGAAGGAAGGAGAAAAGAAGGGAAGCAAGGAGGAAGGAAAGGAAAGAAAGAATACTCGCTCTCAAGGAGGTTACAATCTAAAGAGAAAAGACTGATTTGGGCATTTAAGGTGGCCCCTTCTGGACTACATGGAGGAATATGGCCTATGAATAATGAACATTTGGGTTGTCTAGGGCCTTAGAGACAATAATCCTTAACTATGTCTTATTGCAGAACTCCACATAGATGTGTCCTTAGAATTAGTGATGAGGAGGAGGAGGAAGATCATTGAGTTTTGAACTAGAAGAGATATTAGAGTTTGATCCAGTCTTCTCATTTTGAAGATGAAGAAACTGAGCCTTCAGTCATGATGAATGACAAAGTGTTCCACTCATGACCTTGATCCTACCCCCTCTCATCTCTAGCAGTGGAGGACACAACCCTCCCCTCCTGCTCTCACATTTTTAGTCTTTCCCTACTTACTGGCTCCTTCAATACTGCCCACAAATATGCTTCCCACTTCACCCAGTCATGTCCTCAAACTTTCCTGAGATCCTTCCCCCTTCTCACAGAAAAACTAGAAAAAGCTCTCACTGCCCTCATGGCCTCCACATGCTCTTGTCACATTGATTTTTTTCAGTTCCTTGTGATCTGGCTTCCAAATTCATCACTCAACTGAAACTTTTCCCTCTAAGGTTACCAATGATCTTTTAATTGCCAAGTCATCTTGACTTCTCTGCAGCATCTGGTACCATTGACCACCATCCTCTTCTCTCCTTCCTGGGTTTTTGTGACACAGTTATCTCTTGGGTCTTCTACCTGTAGGATACTGAGGTTAGTTCTTCTTTACTGCATCATCATCCACATCCCATCCCCTAACCATCATTGTTCCCCAAGTTTACCTAGTACTTAGTACATAGGCAAAAACAGGTAAACAACTATGTACATACAAGACATATATACTGTAAATAGGTGGTGATCTCGGAGGCACTAATAGTGGAGGTGGTGGTTAGTACCACAGATAGGCTTCTTGAACAAAGTAGGAATTGGGGCTGAGTCTAGAAGGAGGCCAGGGAAGCCAACAGACAGAGATGGGGAGAGAAAGCATCCCAGACAGAAGGACTTCCATTAAAAGAGACAGAGAAGGGAGTGTTGTGTGTGAGAACTGGTCAAGTAGTCTATACTGATAACTGGATTTTAGCGTATGCGAGGTGGGGTAAAGTATAAAAAGACAGGAAAGAAGAGAAGGAGTCATGTTATGAAGCACTTCAAATGACAGAGCATTTTATATTTGATGTTAGAGGTAATAGGAAATTGCTGGAGTTTATTAAGGTATGCGTGTGTGTGTGTGTGGGGGGGTTGCAGGGTGTCAGATCTGTACTTTAGGAAGATCACCCTGGCAGCTGAGTGGAAGATGGAGCAGGGTAGGGAGAGACTTGGGGCCAGGACAGTGATCAGAAGGTTATAGCAAAAAGTCCAGGCATGAGATGACAAGGTGATGAGTGGAGAGAAGTGGATGCATATGAAGATGCTGTGAAGGCAGAATTGACAAAACTTGTCAACAGACTGGATAAGTTGGGTTCGTGCAAGTGAGTTGGAAGTAAGAGCTTCCTTTCACTGATGGACCTTAAAATGGACTCTTGCCATGGTAGGATCACATGCTTAACAAACTCTAGGGGGACCTTCTCCATGTAATTTCCTACCCTACCCCCAGACACACAAAGAAGCAGATAGGGTCAGTTTATGGCCTCCTTCCTAGAGAGAGGGAATTTTAAGCAGAGGTGGTTAGACAGTATTTATTAAGCACCTGATTATATGGGTCAAGAGAGAAGGGAGATGCATGGTTTGGTAGGGAGAAGGACCAGATTGACAAGAGTATCTGAAGATGTGGCATGTGGAAAAGAAATTAGGATTAGTTTTGTTCTGCTTGGCTCCAGAGCTGGAAGCAATGGAAGCAAAGAAGCCAGGTTTAGGTCTGGTGTCAGGAGAACCTTCCCCAAGCACAATAGGCCAGGCTGGGAGGTCACGAGCCCACCAGAGATACCCAAACAAATGCTGGACAGCCACTCATCTGGGACAATGTAGAAGGAGGATTCCCATGCAGATGTTAAGGATGCTACCATCTCCCCCAACCCAGGACAGCAACTTTGCTGTTACTGCTCACTTGTGCTAACCCAACATATCCAATCTGTTGGCAAGCCTTGTTGGTTCCACCTTCACAGTGTCTCTCATATCCATCCCTTTCTCTCCACAATTTGTTCCGTGAAGTTCAGATTCAGTTGAAGGGCCACAACTGAGGACCTAGAGGACCACATGTGGCCTCAGAGCCACAGGTTCCCTCCCCCTGACCGGTGGTGGTACTGCTTCCTCTGTTCCCTGGGGTCAGACAAAAGGGGGAGGGCACCAGGGATATGAACTTGGGGATGGGCAGCATCTTGGGGAGCCTTCCTTTAATACCTCCCTCTTCTCCTTTCTCCTGAAGGGAAACGGTTGACAGCTGAGCTGTTTTAAGCTACAGCACAGCAATGGCTTAACCCTTCCCAAGGCGCTCACCCCCCAAGTTGCTCCCATTTCTATCAGGTTATTTTTTTTCAGGCTTATAAAATCATAGGAATTAGAAGTGTTAGAAACATTAGAGATGCACTTTCCTCACAGTAACCCTAGGAAGTAAGTTATTCCTATTTTACAGAGAGGGAAACTGAAATTCAGAGTGGCCACACAGTGAGCAAGGCTCCTGGTTCCTGCGCTAGTTCTGCCTCATCATGGTGACCCAGGCTAAGAAGCTGTGGGTGGTCACTGTCTACTCCCTCCATTAGCTGCCAGGTGAGCAGCCCATCCTTTCACCCTTGTTTCCTCCATGGGGACTTCCCTAATCATGAGCTTTTCTGATTGCCTAGGACCCTTACAAGTGAGGGCTCCTGGATATCCTCTGTCTTATACTGATCTCCTTGTCTCATGCGTGTAAGTACTATCTCCCCCTTTTCTATCCACCCCAACAGTGCTTAGGAGAAGTCTGAGCACACAGGACTAAAACTGCAGTGACAGTCAGGACCACCAGAGGGAGCAATGCCACCAGCCACAGGCGCATCCCTACCCCAGACATTCAGAAGAGATCCAAAGTTGGAGAAGTACTCGGTTCAACTAACTATACACTTACGAAGTGCCAACTTCCATGTGCGAGGCTGTGCTCAGTGCACATAACCCAAGGCTTGCTGGCTCTTGTGGGGTTTGGAGGATCTGTCTATGCAGTCAATCTCTGCCCCAGACCTCATGGGAAGAACACTTGGTTTAGAATCTGACAACCTGGGTTTGAAACATGGTCCTGTTATTTATTACCGGTGTGACTGTGGGGAAGAAAGTTCCTGGTCCGCTCTGAACCACAGTTTCCTCATCTATACAATGCTGGAGTTCAACTAGAGCTCTCTTCTAGCTAGCTGGCACTGCTGATATGGACCCAAGACAAGTCCCTAATGAAGGGTAGATATCCTGGACTGTGGGGGAGGGGAGCGGGGAGCAGCAAGAAGGAATGGCCTGGGCTCTTGGGTCTCCAGAGCGCTCCTCCTTCTCCACCTTTGGGGTTCACTGATTGAATCTTAGGTTAGCATAGTAGAAAGGAATCAGATGAGCTCAGATCCTGATTCCGACATGTAACCATGAACAAATCAACTTTTCTCCCTGGGCCTTAATTTCCTTATCTGCAAAATAGGGATAAATCATATTTATACTTCTTATCTCATAGAGGAATGTGCCAAAGAAATGGGAGTTACTACCGTTTTTGCTCTGGTGGCTCTGTTATTTATTCATTGGTCCAATGAGTGAGTACTCAATGCCACATGCTCCAGGAAGCCTTCCCCAATGCCCCCCAAAAGTAACAAGTCTTTTTACCCAGACCTCAAAGAGAATCTCGCCTTCGCCTTTCAAAGGCGCTTATGATGCGATATTGTGTATTATAGTTATCTGTATACATGACTCATCTCCCACCATTTTATCCAAACTTAGTTTCCCCCTAAAATGAGCACAGGATTCTGAATGCAGACGCCTTATTAAGTGTTTGCTAAGTGAATGCGAGAGGGAGAACAAACATTTATTCAGAGCGTGTGCTGTAGCAGGCGCCATGCCAAGCACTTTACAAAGATGATCTCACTTGATCCCCACAACTACGCTGTGAGATAGGTGCTATCATCATCCTTATTTTACAGTTGAAAAAGGCAGACAGAGATTAAGTGACTTGCCCAGGGTCACACACTTAATACGTCTGAAGTCATATTTGAACTCAGGTCTTCCCGACTCCAGAGCCACAGCTCTTTCCATTGCACCAATTTAGCTGCCTCAAAGGGATGAATTATAATCTGGAGTCAAAACTTGTCCTTAAGAGCTTCCTGACTTAAATATAAAAAAGGAAAGGAAAGGCCAGGTCACGGAGAGCACACATCTGTTTACCCTAGTGTTAGGTTTCCCATCAAATGAAAATTTTGGTGTGAAACCCCACAGAGTCACATCATTTCAAGAGCCCTCGTAGACTAAATTATTAGGAGGCCCACAAATAGAAAGAAGGTGGGACAATTTTTTTCTGTTTCTATAACGATCGTTTCATCAAGGACAACAGAACTACCATCATTGGGTCCCAAGGAATTATACATGGAAGTAGAAATGAAATTCAAGATGAAGAGGGAAGAGTGGCTGTCCTCGGCCATGTATGTACAAAGGAAACCCATGCAGGAGACGATCTGCTCTTGAGATCATTGAGGGATAGCTTTCCAATGAATGAAAGGGAGGGGAAGATGCCAAAATAATGGGGGGAAATTCAAAGATGAGATTATTACCCATACAAGAAAACCCAGAAGACATCAATAACCACTGCCTCATACACCTACTTTCTTGTTTTTATATAATCTTTATAAGAATGAACTACATGCATATTTCATTGATGAAAATATGAGGAGCAAAGAGGCAGGCTTAAAAAATGATTTTCTCCAGTAGACCACATCTTTACAGTCATTCAACTGACTGACAGGATACAGAGTACAAGACCTTGTTGTGTTTATTGTTAAGTGATTTAAAAAAAATTGATTTGGTGGAGCAAAACATCTCTTTAAAGATTCCTCCAACAAGGAGTCTCATGCATAGGTTAAGCTCATGTAGGAGTCCTTGATAAATGCAAACCATAGAAATAGTTGTTCAACAAACCCTGAGATTATGAATATCAAGTAACTCAGTCTAAGCCAACCCAGCACCACTACCTACCCAGCTGCTGAGGGAAGGGATGGGGGATCACTGACTCATAGAATTATGGGTTTTAGAGCTGGCAGGGACCTTAGAGGGCACCTTGTCCAACCTCAGTTTTACAGATGAGAAGGTGGAGATCTTAAAACTTTAAGTGACTTGCCAGAAGATCCAGACAATATGAGAAGTATCAATCAACCCTCCAAGGAAGATAGCAGAATGTCCACTTGGGACAAACACTTTTCCAATGCTTCTGGCCATCCTCACTCCAAAATTGGGAATTCCAGATCATAGGCTGCAACCCATCTCCAGGGATTTGTTCAGCAGCTGCTTGCATTTCCCTTTGACTATTTCACAGTCTGTGCCTTTCCCAGACCATGTACTTGTATGGATGGTGAAAGGAAGCAGCTGTGAAGACCTCTGCCTTGGGATCATCAATCATCCTCACTAAGTGCCTTCTTAATCCCCAGTGTGAGAGGGGATCAGTACCTGATGAGGTTTTTGTCAGAAGAGATCCCAGTTGGAATGGCATCTTTGGAGGCCTCAAGGTTCTAGAAGGAGTCAGATCCCCTGTTTTTTCTCTCCTTTACCGCATCACACACAAGTCACTCTGCCGTGGTCCTCTCAGAGCCAGAGACCCTGGCCTGGAATTAGTCATTACCTTACCTGCTCACTCACTTGCCCTGGGGACAAGGTGAGTCTGACTTCTCCTAGGCAAGGCCCTCTGGGATGAAGTAGAAAACCAACAATGGACTTGGAACCAGGAGGTCCAAACACCACTAGAAGCTGTGTAACCTTGGACACAAGTTACATCACCTTTTGGGGGCTCAGTGACCTCATCTATAAGATGGGGATATTAAAACACATTTTACCTACCTCACAAGGCTGTTGTGAGTAAAACATTTTATTAGAGCAATATTAATAGCTATGATTAATATACCAGTCAGTAAACAGGGCTCTCCTTGGACCCTGAGCTTCCAGGGAATGTCACTTGAACTTTTGCAAGGTTAAAAAAGAAGAAATTGGAAACCTAACTCGGCTAATCCCAGGCCCACCACTCTTCTGGCAAATTCTTATTTTGGACAGAAAGCAAATTAAAAATGAAGCTTGAATGTTTTACTATCCTTCAAAAATAAACAAGGGAGTGAATTTGGAAGCAACAACTCAATTAGGAAATGACTCATTGAAGAGCTCTACGTTTATATTTTTCAAAAAGAGGAGGTTTTGACAGGGGAAAGGAAATTCAATTTAACCATCTCTTCTGATGTTGAGACTGCTTCCTGCATTGTAGGGTTAGAGAACAAGCTGAGAGAAAGCATGGAAGTACAGAGTATGTGCGGTCATCCAGTCTGCTTGGTGTATAAAGTATGTGGATGGCACTGATGTGAAATGAGATGAAAAGAAAGTGACAAGTGACTGAATGCCAGGTGAAGGACCAAAACATTGCGAGCCCCTTTAGGGCAGCAAATATCTTTTGCTTCTTTTTGTGTCCCCAGTGTTTAGCAAGGTGCCAGGGACGTAGCAGGAACTTAATAAATGTTTCTTGATTGCTTTTTTGGTATTGATTGGTTGATTGAAGGAGTTTATATGTTACTCAGTTGGTAATTGGAAGGTAGCCACTGAAGATTTTCAAGAAGAATTATGACATAATCAGATCTTTGCAGAAGAAAGATTCTCTAATAATGTTATTAAGGTCAGAATGGATGGGGCAGAGGGTGAAGATTAGAAAACTTATGAGGAAACCCTTGCTACCTAGTGTAGGTGAATGCCTGTCCTGGGATACTGACAGTGGGAAGAAAGAACAGAGGACAACTTCAAAAATATAATTTAGGTAGAATCAATAAAATTTGGTAACTGGATATGAGAGAAGCAGGGAGAGATGAATCCCTGAGAAAAAGCAAGAATTAGAACACTGGGTATTGGGTAAATGGTGGTATCCCAGACAGAAATATAACTATAATGAAATCAGAAGCAGTAGGTGTCAGAGAGAGATTAGAAAAAACACACAAGTTACGGTCTTAGAAAAATAATTTCATGAAATATTTGGTCATTTCACATTGAGGGTTCATCATCAGTATTTGCAAAAAGACCATCATGAAAGCAGTTGTAGCTTATAGGCCAACATCTGTTGCAGAGGATAAAGAGGTTAAGGAAATAATATAAAATATTGGATAACACCCTCCTTATTAAATCAACCGATGATACTTGGTGACTTCAATGCAAAAGTAGGCATAAGTGAGGTCAATAAAAAAAACTGTTGGAAAATGTGGCTTAGAGTAAGTAATAAGAGTGGTCAAAGTCTTCAAGACTCTATACATCACAAATATTTTCTCTGAGAAAAGAATGTGAAGGTGAAAGATGTAAGTGCTAAATAACATAACAAAAAAAATAAAACTGATTATATTTTAATGGACAGGAAATGACTCACTGCTGATGTAGAAGATGTTCATGAATCAGCTGTCTTCAGTCAGACCACCAACTCATTAGAGCAAAATTAAAACAAAGTTAGAAGAATAAAATCAAGATAAAGCCAGGACATGCAATTAAAATTACTCGAGCTTAACCAATTTTTAAAAACTGACACTGAAAAATGGGAAACGGATAGAGGAAAAGTCAACACCAATTATAACAATTTCACATTGAAGTTTAATTTATATGAAATTATATCCCTAACAATGAGGGGAAAAAAGAGGCTGAAATTCAGCTCAGTCAGCAAATACTTGACCTACTAAATTGAAATTGAAAAGACATGGTGGACAAAGATCACACTGGTTTAGAATACAAACTTGTCTGTAAGATTTTACAGACAAGGAGAGTAGAAAATTATGAGCAGTATCAACTTAAAATAGTGAAGAGCACTGGTGGGGGAAATAAATTTAAAGAAAGCTTGGTAAGAAATGGCCAAGTATTCATTTGAAGAGTTGTAAGAATTGAAGTGAGAATTTGGTTTAAGGAGGGAATGACATGCACACTCAATTTGGCATGAAAGTCTATCTTACTCTATAGGAAATTAGGGGTGAAGGGGACAAGTGGGGTGGGGGGCTTGATAGCAGGGAGGGCAAATGGGAGGAGGGTTAATTAGAAGCAAACACTTTTGGGGAGGGACAAGGTCAAAAGAGAAAATAGAATAAATGGGGAGCAGGATAGGATGGAAGGAAATATAATTAGTCTTACACAACGTGGCTATTATGGAAGACTTCTGCATAACTACACATATATAACCTATATTGAATTTGGAACTCAAAGTTTTAAAAACGAATATTAAAAATTGTTTTTACATGCTACTGGGAAATAAGAAATACAGGCAATGGGGTATAGAAATCTATCTTGCCCTCCAAGAAAACAGGAGATGGGGATAAGAGGGGGGAGGGGTGTGATGGAAGGGAGGGCAGATTGGGGGAAGGGGTAATCAGAATGCATGGTGTCTTGAAGTGGGGGAGGGGAGAGATGGGGAGAAAATTTGGAATTCAAAATCCTGTGGAAATGAATGTTGAAAACTAAAAATAAATGAATAAATTTTTTAAAAAAAGAACGAAAGTGAGAGAAAGACAAGAAATGGTAGAAATGTGGAAAAGATCTGCAAAGATTTTATAACAAACTTCACTCCAAAGCGCAGAGCAGCCGAGCTTAGATTCTAGATGTGTTTCTAAAGGAAGCAGAAATGACACTAACAGAAACAGATGGGGAAAAGCAGACAGACCTGACTAGGTACACATGGAGGGCTTTGATGGTGGAAGTAACACACTCTCGAGGACACTGAAGGTTAGATTGTCATTCTGAAGGAGGGGAAGAGGATGTGGAAACACTGTTAGACTTTATTACAAATGAAAGGTGGCTAAGGGACCATCAGTTACTATAACCTGTTTGCCTCCCTTCCTATTGATATAGAATTTTTAATAAGTATATTTGGCACGCAGGAAGGACATCCTTGATTGAGGTATCAGAAGGAAGCAGGCAGACTTTCAGACTCAATATTCCACAGGAGACCATATCTTTACTATCACAAAATGGACTGAAAGGTATAGAGGATACACAATTCCATTGCACTCATTGCTTATTGGCTATTTTAAAAAGCACTTTATTTGGTAAGGCAAAATACTGCCTCAAAGGCAAGGTGTTTCCTGAGAACATGTTGAAGTTTTACAAATTTCTTTGAAAGACACAATAGAAATAACCTTGTTTTACAATATCATGTTCACTGACATCAACAGAGGCATAGCGTTGGAGTCATACTCACCAGTGGAGAAGGTAATGACAAACCACTCCAGTGTCTTTGCTAAGAAAACTCCAAATAGGGTCACAAAGTCAGATATGATTGAAATGCCTGAACAAAGGTAGCATGCTCCTCAGAACCATTGGTTGCCGCTGTCACGGAAAAGGACCAAGTTACAGAGCATTTAGAAAAGGGATTCTCTACAGACAGCTAGAGTCTCCAAATACTTCTGTTTGATGTTTCTCCTAACGGTATCAAGCCCCCAGACACTGTAAAGCCTTCTTAATGAGGCTCCTAAACAATCACTCCAAAGTGTTTGGGCTCACTATCCAGAGGAAAAACCACAGAGAAGAATACCTTTTGTTAGATCACGATATAAGGCTGGATGAGTAACCTATTGGGATTATTCGATGGCCTATACATCTCAGGCACAAACTCCAAACGGACAGTGAGCTGGGCCAGAATCGAACAGACGTAGGAGCACAGATTGGACTGCCACTAGAGAACTACAAGGGACTTTCAATGATCTCAAATTTCTTGAAGTAAGGCCTACTTTAAAATACCAGGATTCACCTGGTGATGCTACATGACTGCAAACTGTGGGTACTGTGGTCCCTGAAGAATTGAAGATTAACATCCCCAAAGGGCGATGCCAAGCTCCTGGTGGCGATGAGCCACTGTAACACATAAATGCAAGAAAAACGGCTTCAAGGGTGTCATTCAAGAAATATATGATCCGATTCTCCCTGGAGTATAGGGAATTTTGGGACTGTTTGGGTCCCAGGAAACCCCTAGGAGAGCTGGAGAGGTGAGAAGTGTGGACAACTTATTCCAAGTTGTGGTGGGGAGGGAAAAAAACCAAGAGAAGGACTGAGCGAGGTGGAAGTATTTCCCCAAAGGAGGCAGGGCGTATTTCCATGATGTCAGTGCCAGGAGCTTGTCCTTCGGATAGAGATTGAGCTAAACGGCTCCTGAGGTGTGCTCTGGCTCTGAAATTTTGTGAAAAAGATGGGTTGGTCACTTGGTTGAAGGGGAGGATGGGACAGTGTGTGTGTTTCATTTGTAAGGTCAAGAGAATTCAAAGAAGACCTCTAGGTCATTGGGTGGACTCCCGAGTGACTTTATAGGAGGATACGCACAAGAGGCATACAACAGGATGGATGTGATAGGCTGCTATCTGCATCAGTATGTGACCTCATCCCATCGATGAGGTCACAAAGACAACAGAGTAAGCTATTATCCAAAGCAGCTAGGAATCACAGACCCAGGTAACAAAAAAAGAGACGTGCACTGATTTGGGGGACCTAATAAATCACTGGGCTGCATGATTCTCACTCATTGCCAAGTAGACTGCTCCTCGTCAATGTGGACAAAGCAGGAGAACAAGATGGAACTTTCTGCCCCTGTAGCTTCTCTATTAGGTCCTGTGGCGCAATAAAGAAGACATAATTCAGACTCTGACGTGGTTTACAAGGTCTAGGGGCTGAAAGCCAGCAAGAGAAGGGCCCAACAGAGTCTGAGGGCCTTGGTCGGGGTTGGTGGGAAGGAGAAAGGAGCAGGGTATTCACTTCTAATCTTGAGTGAGGAAGGCTGGAAAAGTACTGAGACCAAGAGTTCCCTCCTTGATGAATCACCCCCTCATCCCTACCTCCAATCACTCCAACTCTATGGTTCTCAGCAAACAGAAACTAGTACTGGGGACATTTATATCATTGACATTTACTGATTTGTAAGCATTTGTAGGTTTCCTCCAACATGCCAGTGCTGTTCCTGAGGGTGGGGTTCGAACTTTTATTTCTTTTGTTTACTTCCCCCCACCTACACTACCCCAGGAATTTAGGTTGGCATGCCAATGAGACAGAGACTTATAGGCTACATAGGGGGGGAGGAAAGGGGAGGAAAGAAAGAGGATGGGAGGGAGAGAAAAGGAGATAGAGAAAGAGGGAGGAGGGAGGCAAGAAAGAGAAGAGAGGGAAAGACAGTGATAGAAAGGAGGATGAGAGAGAGAATGAGAGGGGAAGAGAAAGGGAGAGAGAGAGAGAGAGAAAGCTATTTAAAGTCAAACTTAAAACTTCAGGCAGAACTAAAAAAACCAGCACCTCTTTCCTAAGCCTGGGACAATGTCTTGGATGCTTGCCAGGGCAATGAGGACCGACTAAGAAGATATAAAGTAGGTCACAAGGAAGGAAGTGAGACTGTACAGAATACAAACTGGCATGCTTTACTGGGGAGCTCCTAGGACTGGTTTAAGTGTAAAGATTTCATTTAAAAAACAAGGTTTGGAGCCTGAGGTGGGTGTAAAGTAACCAGAGCCACCATCCTTTAAGCTCTCCACACCTCCATCCTCCTCCTCCCCTTCCTTAGTCATCCTCCTCCTCCCCTTCCTTAGTCATCCCCTTCATCACTATCACCATCCCCTTCATCACTATCACCATCCCCATCATCACTTATCACCATCCCCTTCATCACTATCACCATCCCCTTCATCACT
>CM053769.1:5814270-5835010 GCA_028658325.1 Potorous gilbertii
GCTGCAGCTTTGGGCCTAAGGCTGTCATCCCAGCGGAACAAACTAGAGTTGGTCAATGGCCAAACAAAGTATCAGTATTAGTTAACATTTTCCTACTGCTCTCTATATTCTAGGGCAGTAGCGTGGACTGCCAGACTCTGATGAGAGAATCATCTCTTGCATCTTCCCCTTTTTCTCCACTCTGGTTTAAGTCCTCATCACTTCTGGCTTGGACTACTGCAATGGCCTCCTATGGATCTCCCTTCCGCAAACCTCTCCTCGCTCTAGTCCATTTTGCTCCCAAAATGATTTTCCTTAAGCACCTGTCTAACCATCTAACCACATTTTGGTTCAGTAAACTTCAGTGACTTCCTATTACTTCTAGGATCAAAAATAACCTTTTGTTTAGCTTTTCAAACCCCACCATATCTCTCTAGCCTTGTATATATTCTTTCTCTTTCGGCAATCCAGTTACACTAGCCTCTCTGTTGCTCACAGAGGATGATTTAACTCTTGACTTGGTGACTTTGCACTGGTTGTCCTTGGAGCCTGGAATACACTCCCTCCTTGTTTCTGCCTCCAGCTGCTAGTGTCTTTCCTCCTGAGATGACCTCCTGGATACTCTGCCTGTATCTTGTAGTTACCTAATAATTTACAGGCTTCCTCCACCATTAGAATATGAGCTCCCTGAGGACAGGGATTATTTTTGCCAGAGCTCTGTACAGTGCTCAACACACAGCAAGTGCTTAATAAATGCTTTTGGATTGATGGATGAACTGATCGATAGAATCTTTCTCCTTTCAAGGAGTATCTCAGGCACCATCCTCTGTGTGAGAAGCCCAGCTGCAAATCCTGTCCTTCCCAAACCATTCTGCTTTTGTCTTTCTTTTCTTTGTTCTGCATATACTTATATATGTACTTGTTGTCTCTTCCATTTGAGTGCAAGCTCCCTGAGAGCAGGGATTGCTTTATTCTCTGTCCTTGCATCCTCCATGCCTAGCATAGTGCCTGGCACACAGTAGGTGCTTAATAGATGTTTGATGACTGTTATCTGACTAATGCACACTGTGTGATATCAGGCACTATGAAGAACATATGGAAACACAACAGCATCAGAGGCCTTGGAAAGAATAAAAGGGTTTTAACTGGAAGGAACCTTAAAGGTTATCTAGTCCAGGGTTATCTATCTGTCTATCTGTCTGGTCTGTTCGTTCATTCATTTGTATGTTTATTTATTTATAAAGTCTAGAGAATCTCAGCCTCTAGTCCAGGAGCCCCTTGGATAGATTTCAGAGGATATGTGAACTTGAATGGGAAAACATCACACTTTTCTTTTCCCTAACCTCCAAATGAAATGTAGCATTCCCTCCAATTAGGAATGTAAGCACCAAACATAATCCTGAGAAAGGGCACACAGGCATTAACCAGACTGCCAGTGGGTCCATTACACAGAAATGATTAGTGCTCTTCAAGGAATAGTGTATTGATCAGATTTATGGAGAAGGGAAGAATTTTTGACTAAACAAGAGATAGAAAGCATTATGAAGTGCAAGATGGATAATTTTAACTACATTAAGCTGAAAAGTTTTTGCACAAACAAACCCAGTGCAACCAAGATTAGGAAGGAAGCAGAAAACTGGGAAAGAATTTTTGCAAACTAGTGTCTGTGATAAAGGCCTCATTTCTAAAATATATAGAGAACTGAGTCAAATTTATAAGAATACAAGTCATTCCCCAATTGATAAAGGGTCAAAGGATATAATAGGCAGTTTTCAGAGGAAGAAATTAAAGCTATCTATAGTCATATGAAAAAATGCTCTAAATCACTATTGATTAGAGAGATGCAAATCAAAACAACTCTGAGATACCACATCATGCCTATCAGATTGGCTAACATGACAAAACAGGAAGATGATAAATGTTGGAAAAGATATGGGAGAGTTGGAACACTAATTCATTGTTGGTGGAGCTATGAGCTGATCCAACCATTCTGGAGAGCAATTTGGAACTATGCCTAAAGGGCTACAAAAATGTGCATACCCTTTGACCCAGCAATATCGCTTCTAGGAGTGTAACCCCAAGTGATCATAAAAATGAGAAAAGGTCCTACATGTACAAAAATATTTATAGTGGCTCTCTTTGTGGTGGCCAAAAACTAGAAATCAAGGGGATGCCCATCCATTGGGGAATGGCTGAATAAATTGTGGTATATGAATGTAATGGAATACTGTTGTGCTATAAGAAATGATGAACAGGAAGACTTCAGAGAGGCCTGGAAAGACTTATATGAACTGATGCTGAGTGAAAGGAGCAGATCCAGGAGAACTTTGTACACAGCAACAACCACAGCGTGTGAGGAATTTTTCTGGTAGACTTAGTACTTCATTGCAATGCAAAGACTTAAATAATTCCCAATGGTCTCTTAAGGCAAAATGCCTTCCACATCCAGGGAAAGAACTATAGAATTTGATCATAGAATGAAGCAGATCCTTTTCTTTTGTATTAGGTTTTGGTTTGTTTTATGATTTCTCCCATTCATTCTAATTTTTCTATGCAACATGACTAAGGTGAAAATGTATTTAATAGGAATATATGTGTAGAGCCTATATAAAACTGTATGCTGTCTCAGAGGGAGGGGGAAGATGGGGAGGAAGCGGGGGAGGGAGGGGAAAAATTTAAGATATATGGAAGTGATTGTAGAACACTGAAAACAAATAAAATAATAGTAATAAAAAAGAAACCTTGCTCCTGCCCAGCCCTCTCATTTTACAGATGAGGAAACTGAGCTGGGGCATCACCTGGATTGGCTCAGTGGAACCACATTCAGAATGGCCTCTCTCTCCACTCTCCTAGCCCCATCCACCTTCACTGAGGGCAGTGTCTCATCATCTGGGAGAGCTTCATTTGCCAAATTAGTCATTAGAGGCGGGGGAGGGGGGGTGTTAGGAATTTTGCAGGATTAGGTCCAGGTGGACAGGTACTAGGACAGTTCTTGAGTCCAAACAACCAAACTAAGGCCAGCTGAGGTCCCTGAAGAATATAGGCATTGTTTCTCCTTAAAGAATAGTTTGGATTCTGGGTTTGGATCCTCGCTACATCTTGCCTAGGCTCTGCCAGTAACAAACTGCAGTTTCCAAAGGAAGTATTAGACCACGAAGGGAAGAAGAACTTAGGCAAGCTACCATTTCATCAGGAGAGGGATGGGGCCTAGTGGGGCAGAGGGACATCTCTAGGGGGTGAAGGGAAGCCCCTGGATAGCACTAACCTCTGGTGGAGCAGGATGGAGCAGGATGGGGCAGGCAGCCAAGACACTGGGTGCCAGAGCCAAGCAGTTAATAAGAGACCGAAAATAACAACCCAGGACAGGCATAGTTTGCAAGTGTTTGAACTGAATCAGCAGTTCCTCAGGCCTTGTCCAGGGGTCACCAGGGAGAAGTTGTCAGGAATATTCACTCACCTGGAGTAAATGAGGCTTTCTAAACCCTGCCTGTTCCCCAGGGGCTGACTGGCCATCTGGCTAACTAGGGTGCAGATGAGGTCTCGGCCTAGACTGGGAGCTGGGGCCCGTTCTGAGCAAGCTGAAGGGATCTCCAGGCTCTGCCTGATCAGCCACTGCTGCTCTAACCTGCAGTCATCTCAGCTGCTGGCTAGGCCCCAGGGCTCTGTCTCAAGTCACCAGTTTCACTGAGTTCATCACTGAGCCAGGCAGGCTGGGCCACCATAGTCCTACCCTGTCTGTCCCTGGAAGTAAGGGCTCTAACCATTGAGGAGGCTGGGATTTGGATCTTAGCAATTTAGTAGGCGCTAATTGTTGCTGAAGTAAGTTGGAATGAATTAGGCCTCAGTTTCCTGTAAAATGAAAGGATCCAGGTTTTAATCCAGTATTAAAACTTTTTTTTGTTTAGGTGAATGGTTAAAAAATCATATCTTTCTTCCCTAGTGCGGGGGAGGACCAAGGGTGTGAAATGGTGCATGCATCATTGTATCCATTTTACTTAACTGTTTCTTTGGAGAGTTCTAAAGGGGATATGGGATGACAGCACTAAAAACAAATGGCCTAAAGAAAGCTTAAAAAGGAGGAAAACATATATCATTAGTATCCCATGTCCTATAATTCTCTAAATTGTATGATTTTGTGACACGAAGTGAAGCGAATTAAGAAGCAGCAGTGGAAAGAACCCTGGATCTGGAGCTGTCCCTGGTCTGAATCCTCACTCCACTACTAGCTTAGCCATGTGTCCCTGGGGAAGTTGCGTAGCCACTCTGGGCCTCAGCATTTCCTCTGTAAAATGAGCATCTTGGATGGGATAGTCTCTAAAGCTCCCTCCAAGTTCAAACCCTATGACTCAGTCAGTCAGTCAACAAGTATTTCTTAAGCTCTTAATGTTCCAGGCACTGTGCTGAGTGCAGAAATAACCTGAAAGTACAATAGAAATGAAAGCTCTTATAATAATGAGAGCAAAAGTATCACTGAATTTTTGATGACAGAAGAAACGGTGGAGTAAGATCGGAGAGCTCTGATGTATGGGGGACCAAAGGGGCCTGAGGAGTGAGGGGCAGCACATCCAGCTGGAGCCTGCTCCTGGACCCTCTTCCGGTTCCTCCTACTTTCCACACCTGTCAGATAACAATTAACAATAATAGCTAACATTAATCAAAGTACTTCACAATTGAGTCTCTCATTGGATCATCACAACAACCCTAGGAGGTAGGTGCTACTATCACCTCCATTTTGAAGATGAAGAAACTGAGGCAAACAGAAGTTGCCTAGGATCACACAGCTCATATGTCTCTGAGGCCAGATTTGAACTCAAGTCTTTTGGACTCTAGGACAAGGGCTCTCTCCACTGTACCACCTGGTTATTCCTAGGTCAGAGAAGCCAAGGCCAATACAACTGGGCTGGTGTATTCAGGTAGATTCAGAGAGGGAAGAGCTATGATTTTTTCCAGTAGAATATAAGCCTGAGGGCAGGGGCTGGTAGCTTTGGTGAGGTTCGTGTCCCCAGAGTCTAGCAAAAAGCAATGTACTTTTTAACTGGCTCTTAGTAACTGCTGAATTGAACTGGCAGAGAAAGGTGTAATCTGAGATGAGCCCTTCTAACCCCAGATTCCCAGGGATGACTTTTCCTTGCCGGGATTTTGCTCTCTGGCCACGCCATGTCTTCAGTAATTCTTTCCAGGAAGCCTTTTCTGGTACTAGGGTAGGCAATGGTCTAATGGAAAGAACATAGAATTTGGGGATGAATCTTGACTCTGTCAGTTACTAGCTAAGTGACCTTGTAACTTCTCTTCACTTTCTGAGCCTCAGTTTCCCTGTATGTAAACTGAAGAGGCTGGACTTGACTTTTAAAGTCCCTACCAGCTCTAAGTCTTACACTGATCCTTCCATGAACAGAGTATGTTGTGCAGCTGCAGAGAAAGGGGAAGGGGCAGTAGGACTCTTTACATGGGGCTGAGCCCTACCAGGAGAAATACCAAGTGCCTGCCAGGGATATGAAGTCGATAAGAAAGGCCCTATTAGGAACCTGTCCCCTTCCTATAAAACCCATCACCTCTGGTGTCTTAATGAGCTACCCTGGTGAGAAGATGATTGTGAACTGGGAATCCCACAGAGACTAGCAGTGATTGAGACGTTGAGGGCAGCCATCACTGACCCCCTTCCTCTCCTGCTCCCTCATGCTCCTGCTTGGTGGGGCGGGGCAAGAGAAGGGCAGGGGGAGAAGGGAGTTATTTTGGGCCCTGAGCTTTTCCTTAGGGGGAATTAGTGTGCATCACAATGCAAGTCCTATTGTTTTATGCCCAGCTGGCCCGTCTGATGCTACTTGGAAACCTCCTCTGAGTCCCAGAACTGCTGCCAAAGGGCTGGGACACTAAGAGAAGGACTTCACAAACTTCTGACCATCAGAGAAATGTGATCTAGTTTTAGATTGGGGGTGCTGAGAAGGACCCAGAGGTCCATTCTGGGAGCTCCACTCATCCATAGCTGCAATTGTGAGGCTCCAAAATGGTTCTACGACCTCAATGGCTCTGGGGTCCACGTTCCCCACTCCTACCCTACCCCATCAGTCATCAGGATGACCTATCAGAAGGAATGGAGGAGAGAGCACTTGATGAAGCAACTGGGGAGTCTGCCCTGGGGCAGAGCGAATCGAGGGGATACAGTTCACTGAAATGGACAGTGGGGATGAAGATCTCCCTTTTTAAAAATGTATTTTCCTCAATAATGTTCCAAAGAGATGCCCTACAACTAAGGAAGATATCCCTGAATGAGTATAAAGACTAGGAAAATAATGAAACTTGGCCCACAAAGGGCCCTAGACTTACAGCCCCTGTTCCTATAGCCTAGCCAGTTTTATAAAGCACATTTGTTGCAATCACTGTATAAGGCAGGTAGCAAAAGAATTATCATCCCCATTTCACAGGCAAGAAAACTGAGGTTCAGAGACGTGCTGTGATCCCAAAGCCCCAAAAGCGATTATGCTGGGGCTGGACTACAAACTCAGCTTCCCTAAACTCTAAGTCGAGGGTTCTTTCTACATATACACAGCTGCATAACTGCTAACATGGGCACAGCATTTAGAGGCGAAAGGGACAAAGAAGTTAAACCCTGCTCTCTGGGATGACGTAGCCAAGGTTCAGAGAAGGTAGGAGATGCATCCGCGCTGATAGAATTGATGAAACAGAGTCTACTGGTATCGGCTTTAGCACTCATTTCCACTACAACATGCCGGAAATGTTGGGCATCAGGAAGCCTGCCTCCAACATCAGACTTGGCCTTCCAGAGCTCCTCAGGACCCCACTGACCTTCTCCCATCAGCCCCTGGTCTCATTTCCCTCCTGAGCTCTTGGAAGGCAGGCACTTTCAGAGGTGGGCTCTGCTTGGCCATCTGTCCCTCACCCCACAGGGTTCAACTAGAGGAGAGAAGCAGAACCTCAGGGCCTGCCATCCAAGTGCCACTTGCCCCAACCTCTTAGTAGGAAGCCTAGGAATAGGTAGACCAAGCACCAGGACCCCTCCAGTATCTGTCCAGGCCAAAAGTACCTCCTGTGGCCAGCTACCCAGATTCCCCCAGGTGTCCAAGGGCTGTGAACCTCTGCAGTCAGGGCTTGTCTTCTGCTGCTAAGTTGAGTTGGTGAACCTGCCAGCAGCAGGGAGTTAGCCCAGTGCCAGGTTAAGGCTGGAAATGTACTGTGCCTAAGTACTGCATTTACTGCCCTGAGCTGACATATGAAGGTTCCTTCTCTTTGATAACACGATTTTCCAAAGGCCGTACTAGTTTTCATTTCACAGCTATATTCAGAAGAAAGGCAAGAGGGAAAAATCCAGCTGAGCTAGGCCAAATCAGAGAAGCAGGACAGAGAACTAAGGACACAGTCCCAAGGTGAGCTCAGTCTTGCCCAGCTTAAGCCTTGGGCCCAGACCTGTCTGCAAGTTGTGCCCAGAGCTTAAACCACTCTCTATGCCCTAGTAGCTTATCCCCAGTACCTGTAGAAAAGGATACCATGCTGCTAATGCCCCAGCTGCTTCATGAAGCAATGCAGTGCTCCTCCTCCTTCCTGGGGTAGAAACCTGCCCCCTGCCCTACCCCATCTCCCACACTAGATCCTGCCATGGCTACAGACAGGCAGACCAGAAGCCACCCAGCCACCAAGCCAAGTGTCTCTTTGACAACTACCCCATCACCTCAGCAGAGATTTACAGCACTTAGAAAACCAGTGGGGTGGGAGGCTGAGTTACAAGCCCAATTCCTAAATTCTCCTTCCCTTGAAGATCTAGTAGGACAAAGAATCTAACAGGGAAAAGCACAGGGACTCTGCTCTTCCTGTTTCCTACTGGCTTGGCCCAAGCCCTGAACAGGATGCCAGTTCCCCTTAGGGCACCTGATTTATTCCTTACCTCAACCAAGTGAGGAGTTGGGTTGAAGCCACACAGGTTGCACACTTGTAGCCTGCAGGTGGTACACGTATTATAGTTGGATGGCTCCCGGGAGCCCACGTTGAGTTCAGCCTGGCACAGTGGGCATTGGATCTTTTCCTTCGGCACTTCCTTTGGCTTGGGGACAGCCTTGGGAGCCGTCTGATGTTCTGCCTTACTTTGTTTTGGACTAGGTGCCCCCGTTGGCCGACTAAGAGCCCCAGGTCCTGACCCAAGCTCAGATTTAGGCCCTGAAGCAGGGCCAGGCCCAGGCCCAGCTTTAGGGCCAGTTCCAACCCCAGGCCGAGGTCCAGTTCCAGACCCTGGCCCAGTTGTAGGGCCAGCCCCAGGTCCATCTCCAGCCCCGGGTCCAGGCCCAGCTCTAGGACCAGTCCCAGGTCCAGGTCCAGCCCCAGTTCGAGGGCCAGCCTTGGGTCCTGGCCCAACCCCAGATCCTGGCCCAGTTCTAGGGCCAGGCCCAGGTCCAACTCCAGCCCCGGGTCCTGGCCCAGCTCCAGCCCCAGGTCCAGGCCCACCTCCAGCCGCGGGTGCTGGCCCAGGTCCAGGTCCGGTCCCTGATGCCTTGGGCCCTGCTTCCTTACTGGCATCACTGAACACAATCTTGGGGGATCCTTTGCTAGGAGATGGCTGGCCTTGTGGACTGGCCTCTGGCTGGACAGACATAAGTGTGCTGGCCTGGGTCAGCAGGGAAGCCCCGAAGCCGAAAAGCTTCCCCGTGAGTCCCTCCTGAGTTTGTTCTTGAGCCCCAGCTCCAGGGGTTGAAGGGACTCCCTTGGCTGGAGAAGGATGGGGATGAGGGGAAACCCTTCCTGCTTCCTGAGGCATAGTGGGTCTGGCTTGGCCCTGGCTCTGGGCTTCCCGCTGCCCTGGCACCACAGGAGTTCTGGGTACTTCAGCTTGCCGGACGCCAGGTCCCTGTGGGAGCCCGGGCTGTGTTGTTCCAGAAATTTTCTCTGGCTCAGCCTTCCCCAGTGCCTGTGTTGGGGGCTGGGACTGGGGCTGAGGCTGGGGCTGTTTGGCTGGGGAGTGGGCAGGAGAAAGGGACGGTGAGTACAGCTGCTGCTGGCTTTTGGAACGAGGTGCAGTGGTCATGTCCATCCCCAAAGCTCTCTGCATCTGGCAATTCAGACACAACCATTCTTTCACCTGGAAGAGAGAGAACACAGCACAGTCAACCCTAAGAAATGACTTTCCAAGCCTCACCAACCTGACAAGTTAGTTCCAACCTGATTGCTATACATCACAAGAGGGTCAGTGGGATGTAGTGAGGCTACAGGATGTGTGTGTGTGTGTGTGTGAATGTGCACATATGCACACATGTGCTCCCACTCAACAATACAAATAGAGTCTTTACACCTTGATGTGAATTCAGTGCCCACTGGGAAAGTGAACTCAAGTGTCCTTCCTGTCCACCTAACCTCAGAGGAACAGATTTCTGGAGGCACAATGGAATGTTTCATTCACTTACTTTCCATTTTGATGGGAAGTAATAAATACGATCAAAGAGGTTCTGAGCTCTTCTAAGTTATGATAGAGAAAGAAAGACAGGTTTTGGCTGGTTGCTATAAGCTAAGGAGGCTTTGAGAAGGAGCTCTGCAACCTGTCATCTGAGGACCAGCCTTATGGTGCAGAAAAGTTCATTCCCAGATGCTTTCATCTCATAGCTTAGTAAAAGTTTGTTGAATTCAATCAAATGAAGAACAGTCCAGTAAAAGTAGAAATCTGTGTTTGTGAAAGGAGTATCCATGGTGAGATGATCATCCATTCTACTTCCATCTACCCTACTTGGAGATCTTAATGCATTGTTAAGCTCAGGGGTGGGAACCTGTGGCCTCAAGGTCACAGGTGACCCTCTAAATCCTCAACTGGGGCCCTTTGACTGAAACTGTGAAGTCTGGATTCAGTCAAAGGGCCCCACTTGAGGACCTAGAGGGTCACATCCAGTGTGGTCTCAAGGCCACAGGTTCCCCACCCTTGGTAAAGCTAATCCAGCAGGCCCTAGAGACTTCTAGTACTTCATAGATCTGGAATGGAAGAGAACTTAGAAAGTGTCTTGATTTAACCCCCTTATTTTATAATTGAGGAAAATGAAGCCCAGAGAGGGGAAGGGACTTGACCAAGATCACAAAGGTACTAAGGAGAAGAGTCAGGACTGAAACCTGGGCCGACTGACTGTGCCCCCTCTTCACTACACTAACTTCCTGGGGACACAGCCACCCTTGGGCCCAGTCAAAATTCCATTCTGAGTGTGGGAGTGCCTCCTACCATTCATTCCTTCTACAGACAAAAAAGGAAGGAAGCCTTTTCTGGCTTCTTATGCTCTTTTAAATTGCTAAAATTAAAACCAGTATCCACCTCCTGGAACAGAGAGCTTATCTGCAGTAACCCACCTTCCCTTCCTTTTAACTGTCAATGGCTGCTTCCATCCCTGCCCCACACCGTTAAAGGAACATTTTCAATAAGAGCACGACACAAGTGCCGGCTGGCGGAAAGAAGCAGAGGAGAAAAAAATAGCTCTAAGAGACAAGCTGGTCCGGGGAAGGGCTGATTAGCCGCCTTTCCCCAACTAGGGCATTTTCCAAATTTGCCAGAGTGGACTCTTTTCCCACATCTATTTTTACCTCTCCATTCAACTGCACATCATCAGGTTCCTAAGCACACTCGAAATTCATTGCCTCATCCCTTCCTGCCTGCCTCTGCCAACCAGGTATCTGTCAGTGTCCCTATCCCCACAAACCCTTCTTCCGTTCTCTCGTCACCTCCCTGCCCCTACTCAATCCTTACTGGGCATCAATTCAATTTAGACAGTGCTTTTCTGTGTGCAAGGCAAAGATGGCCCAGCAGCATTGTCTGCATCAGGAAGAGGATACTTCCAGTCCCCAAACACAATTCTCTGGCCCCTGAAGCATCCCTAAAGGACCAGGGTGAGCACTGTTGTTCAGTTGCTTTAGTCATGTCTGACTTCTCATGACCCCATTTGGGGTCTTCTTGACAAAGATACTGTAGGGGTTTGCCATTTCCTTCTCCAGCTCCTTTTACAGATGAGGAAACTGAGGCAAACAGGGTTAAGTGACTTGCCCAGGTCTAGTCAGAATCTGAGGTTGGATTTGAACTGGTCTTCTTGATTCCAAACTGAGTGCTCTATCCACTGAACTACCTAGCTGCCCTAGGAGGGGTATGGTGTGTGAAAAGGAGAGGTCCAGGTCATAGAAATGTAGATTTGGAGTTGGAAGAGGTCTTAGGGGTCACTGAGTCTACTAATGCTCTCATTTGAGGGGCTAGGAAAAATGTGTGGGATGGCAGATGTGATGTCATTCCTTTGGAACTAGTTGCCTGGTTCTGTTAGGCTCAGGTCTCGGTCTCTCTCTCTCTCTCTTTCTCTCTCTCTCTGTCTCCCCCCTCCCCCCATATGTGTGTGTGTGTGTGTGTGTGTGTGTGTGTGTGTGTGTGTGTGTGTGTGTATAGGCATTAGGTTAGTTGCCTAGGGGACTTGACCTTCCTGGACCCTTCCCTCTGTCTTCATCAACATTTGTTCATCTATCCAGCTGTTCATTCATTCATTCCACAGACACACTGTATTATAACCACAAGGACTTCTGATGGTGGGCTTCTTCTGGACTTCTCCCCCACAAGTAAATCATTTGCCTGGTCTTCTGGTTTGCTCTCAGACACAAATACCTTCCCATTCTCTCCATCAAGCCAGGCACATCTCTACTTTCAGACCTTAGTGCAACCTCGTCTCCTTTCTGGAGCCATCCATGACCTCTTTTTGGGTCAGTGGCCCCAAACCTGGTCACATTGTCTTCATGATGATCTCTACAGAGCTGTCACTAAGTGCACATGTGTTTCTGTCACCTTCATCTACATTCTCATAGTAAAGTTTAAAGGTCCAAAGGGATACATCTGCAAATTGCCAAATGGGATCTGGCCCAAGGCACAGAACTTGATTTAGGGCCTTAAAAATAATGTAAACAATAAAAATGATTGCCAAGCTCAGTGCCAATTATGATACTAAATATATGCATAGGGATATTTTAAGAATCAATGACATTTTTCCCATCAAATTCCTTGTTTTTTTCCCTCATTATTAAATAGTTCAACATTTTTTTAAACCCTCATTTTTTTAAAAGTCCTTCATCAACTTTTTCTAAGCACTTGGACAGATCCCTCCAACAACTTGTAGAATAACTAGTGTTTCTCCCCCCACTCTCAAGGATATATAAGTATCCGTTCACCCTTTGTTGCACGGCATAGGTGCTCCCCAGGAGAAACACTATATTTATTCCCATCAGATGAGGAGCTCCCTAAGGATAGGGATCATGACTCCGTGAAGGGATGAAGGAGTGAGGGAACCTTATCACCTCATTGAGAGCTGAGCAACATCTCCAGAGGAGAGGGTCCAGGGCCATCAGTAAGTTGGCACTGACATCCGCCAAAGACCCAAAGGTAACTTTTCTAATCTAGAGCTTTCCATACCTCTACCCCTCTAACACCACAGCTCATCCTGGGTTTTCTGAAGCTATTCCAGGGGGTCAGTGGGCCAGTCTCGGATTATTATAATAACTGGCTTAAGGAACTCTCCACCCAAGTCCCCTCTGTGGCACGCCAATGGCTATGAGTTCATGGTAACCCTGACAAAGGTTAAGTTTGAATAGCTTCACGATGGGCTGTGTGTCTCTTCTCCAAGGACAATACCAACAGACATTTATTAAAAACTTGACAGATTCTAAGTTCCATGAGGGCAGAGAATCCTTCACTTTTGTCTTTGTATCCTCCATATCTAGCACAGTGCTTGGCAAAGAGCAGGCACTTAATAAATGCTTGTTGAGAAATTGATTTCCCCCTAGCCTTGGCCCTGAGGGGAAGCGCAAAGTTTAGATGAGATAGAGCCCCTGCCCTCACAGAGCTCATAGGAGGGCAAGGCAGAAACAGAACTCCAATACGCAACTTCTTCTTACACTACAGGGATGTGAACAAAATGTTATATGATGGCCAACTGGAGGGATAAGGGAGGACTTCACTGAGACTCAGCCTAGCTAAGTTCAGAAGGACTCATCACCAGAGGTTGGTCACTACTTGAGATAAATATTTATATATACGCATATATCAATATATAGATATAGACACATATATATGTGTGTGTATATATATATAAATAAATTAAATGGGTAGCTAGGTGGCACAGTGGATACAGCACTGGACTTGGAATCAGGAAGGCTCATCTTCATGATGTGTGACCCTGCACAAGTCACTTAACCCACTTCAGTTTTCTCATCTGTAAAATGATCTGGAGAAGGAAATAGCAAACCAGTATCTCTGTCAAGAAAACCTCAAATGGAGTCACAAAGAATAAGACATGATCGAAATGAATGAACAAGAATAATAAATTTTATATTCATACATATATACATATGATACATAAATACATTTAGATTTTAATACACGGCAGAGTCAGTCACTATGATCCTACCCTAAGGCATAGTAGGGGTTTGGATTTGTGTCAATGAAGGGAAGCCGTCATCATGATGAAATAAAAGATCCTTAAATTATAACAATATTCCTCCTTAAATTATAACAATATTCCTCCATCTACTCCTTATGGCTTTTACTTTGGATCAACCATTTCAGGAGCCTAGCAAACACTGGTGACTCACGGGAAAGAGTGCCATATTGTTCCTCATTTTGG
This sequence comes from Potorous gilbertii, assembly GCA_028658325.1. NCBI lineage: Eukaryota > Metazoa > Chordata > Mammalia > Diprotodontia > Potoroidae > Potorous > Potorous gilbertii. The sequence continues at coordinate 5,827,872 of CM053769.1, forward strand.
GAAAAGATTAAGTTAGTGACCACAAGAGCTTAAAGGGCCCTGGCCAGCACCCCCTCTTCTCTGGAATGTGTCACAGACATCTTACCCAAAATAGAAACTCCCAAAGAAATGACTGAAATATACCTAAGTGACTCAGAACCCAGATGGATCCAGCTATTTCCTGCCTCTCTCCAAATTAAGATAGAGAGTCTTAAACAACTCCCCCAGTTTGCCTTCCCACCCCCACCTACAGGCATCCAAAGAATACTTTTTGAGGGGGCAGAGGGAGGAACGTTAGAAGTCAAATCCCTTTTCCTGGGACAGATAGCATCCTGTAGGGCTCAACTCAGTCCATATTCCTGATAGAGCTCTCCCTCCCTTGTCCCAGGATGGATGTCGATTGAAAGCAGGGACAGCTTGCTACACAGGTGCCTCCTTGTTTCCAGTTTTAAAAGAAAAAACATGAAGTCAGTCTGCATTCATTTCATTCATTCAATATTTATCAAGGACTACTATGAAATGTCATCTCCTCAGATAGGAAAGACCAAGGACTGGACATTCGGCCTGCTTCTCTTCCACTCAACAATGGTCACCAGTCAGGGGAAAAAAAAATCTCTCCTTCCCATTCTTCCTACCCTGTTCTCAGGGAGATAGATGGTCTAGACCAGTGAAATTCAAATAGAAATGGTGCCACTAAATCGTATATAAGGACCCCTGGGGGCCAGAAAGTGACTTAGACAATTACATATTAGCATTGCCTACATTCTATTGCATTTTTCATTATTTTGTTAAATATTTCCCAATTATATTTAATCTGGTTCTTGCTGCTGGTTTTCTGGGAAGTGTGTTTGATATCCCTGATCTAGATGATACTGGAATGAGTCTTGGTGCAGATCTGAGCTGACTAGGCTGAGTGTAGAATGCTATAAATGTTTCTCTGGACTTAAAACTCCACTGACCTTTCCTTGGCCATCAGGCGGGACCATCAATTGTTTGCTGCCTCTCTCTCCTGATCCAATCCTTTCTCTGAAATTTATTTTCACATTGTGACAACCAACTTCCCTGGGGTTCCATTCCCGTGGTCCTGAAAGGACAACTCTCCCTTCCCTGACTACCACTCTCCTGATCAGCCACATGTCTTTGGTATCTCTGTCCCATTCTTCCCTACCTTTCTATTGTACCCCCTGAAACTCTTGTTCTCTTAATAAAATACTGCCCTCTTTATATCAGACCTGCTCCCTACTCCCAGAAATTAATTTACATCTATTTTATATGTATGTCTATGTGTTCGTGTTGTTTCTTCTCAATAGAATGTAATATCCTGGAGAGCAGGGACCATTTAGTTTTGTCTTCACATAGTGTCTGGTACATTGCAGGAACTTAATATAAAACCTGCATTCAACTGAATTCAATCACAGTCTTTTTAGTCACATTTCTTTCTTTCCATTGCTCAGATCAGTCTCTCTCGTCTCTAAGGCAAAGTTTGGATACCATCTATCCTATGTGTGTTCACATCCAAAATCAGGTCAAATTGATAAAATCACAGGATCTCTGAGATAACGTGAACAAGAATCCCCTATACAACACTCCGATATGTACCCTAGAGCAGGGGTCCTTCACGTGGCATCTGTAAACATAAAATTATTTTCATAACTATATTTTAATATAGTTGATTCCCTTTGTAATCTTCGTGTTTTTATGGTATGCATTTAAAAATACTGTTCTGAGGAGACCATTGTCTTTACCGGACTGTCAAAGGGGTCCATGGCACCTGAAGAATTAAGGAGTCTGCACTTGGAGGGTTCTCACCGCCGTCCCTGCTGTATCCTAGCTCAGCTACTTTTTTTCAATCACTCTTCCTCTCTGGATGAGAATGTGTATTAGAGGAAAAAGAATGCTAGATTTGAGCCAAAAGACATGGCTTTGAGTCCAACCCTGAGCAAGTCACCTCCCCTTTGTGGGGTTCAACTTCCTCTTGTATGAAACGAAGGGCTGCACTAGGTCAAAGGTTCTTAACTTTTTTGAGATCCGGCAGTCATAATAATGTCTTTATATGCATTCAATAAAACACATAGGATCAGAAAGGAAATCAAAGGTTAGTGAAAATAAAGATATACTTTTTTTGCTATCCAGGTTCACAAATCCCCTAAAATCTGTCCACATACGCTAAGAATCCCTGGACTAGATGACCTCTATAGTCTCTCTTTTTTTTTTCATTTTAAATTGTAATTTATTTATGTACTTTTTAGTTTTCAATCTTCATTTTCACAAGATTTTGATTTCCAGATTTTCTTCCCATCTCTCCCTTCCACCCACCCCAAGACAGCATGTATTTGATTACCCCTTACCCAATCTGCCCTCCTTTCTATCATACCCCTCCCTGCTTTTATCCCTATTCCCTTTATTTTCTTGGAGGACAAGACAGATTTCTATACCCCACTGCCTCTATATTTTATTTCCCAGTTTCATGTAAAAACTTTTAACATTTGTTTTTTTTAAAACTTTCAGTTCCAACTTCTCTCCCTTCCCCACTCCTCACCTATCCCTACCGAGAAGGCAAGTAATTCAATATAAGTTATACGTGTGCAGTTATGTAACTCTAAAGTCTCATATGCTTATGGTCCCAACTGCCTCCACCATGAAGGGGGCACAGTGCTCTCTTGTGCATTCCATCTAATACCAGTTGCCTGGCATCCAGCCACTGGCCCACCAAGGGGAGTATGACTCCTACATAAGAGGAAGAAAACTGTCTCTTCTTGAGCGTCCTACTAGGCTGGACATAACATACATTTGGGGCATGTTTCTTTATGGATCTTTACAATCTTCTAAATCCTTTGCTGATTTCTCATTGTCCAGGGAATGAAGGATAGAAAAAAAAAAGGCCTAGAGTCATCCTCAGATGAGGTCAGTATATCCTTATATTAAAGCCTTCACATAAAAACAGAATTTCAGAATTGGAAGGTATCTCAGATACCACTCAATTCAACCTCTGCCTAAAGTAGGAATCCCCTCTACTATATAATCCAGTTTCTGCTTGAAGAACTCCAAAGGGAGACGAGCAAGAGGAAGGGAGTGAGGAAGAGGAGGGAGAGGAGGGAAGAGGGAGGGGAAGGGAGGAAGAGCTTAAGTGAGTCTAATTTCCCTTCAGCAGCAAAAATATGCTAAGTACAAGAAAACAACAACAAAATCCTCACAAAGATGCTAACACAATGATGAAGTAAGATGGGGCAAAGCCAAAACCAAAAGGGGAAAAGAGGATGCCAGAAGGGAAAAAATGAAATAACGACAAGGTTAATTGGGTAAGAGGAACGTTAAAGAAATAATAGCTTTTAACTGATCAATGAAGAATGAAGTAGAGGAAGAGAGGGGTGAAGAGTACCCTGTATCTCTCCCCTTAAAAAAGTGGAGGGAGGGGAATAGACAAAGGGTTTTTAGGGGGTGATCATCTCTATCTTGGACTGGGGAAAGAACTCTGAAAATCTTTTATTAGTAATAAAAGAAACTTGGGAATTGTAGCTCATGTTGGTAGGGGAGGCTGTAGGCACATGTCTATGTAAAAACTAAGATTAGATTCATACCAGTGAAATTAGGTGGCTTGTACCCCCATTTACTATTGCAGGATACAATTTACCCAAACAAAATTAATCAAATAAAAATCAAAACCCTCAAATTAACAAGTATAACCATGGATTTTAATTAGAATAAACTCCTCTGCAAAAAAGAATATGTAACTGGTGGAACTTTGAATTAGGTCAGTCTTCTTGGGAAGCAATATGTATTTCTGCAATAAGAGTTACAAAAAGTTAACATCCTTTGAGCGAGCCACTCTGCTATTAGGTTTTTACCCAAAAGACTTTATTAACAGTTGCTTACAAAACAACTTCCTTATTTGTAATTGCAAAATGACAAACAAAACAGAAAACTAGAAGTCATCTATGTGCCCAAGGACTGAGGAATGGTCGAATAAGTTATAACATATAAATGGAATGGTATATTACTGGGCCATAAGAACTGACACAAATGACACATTCGAAGAAATACAGGAAGGTGTTCATAGATTGGTATACTGTTGGGAGACAATCTCCAAAGGACGTGCATCATGAAGAAAGCAGAAGGGGAAACTTATGGTGGGTATGAACAGGCTGTACCACATAATGATATGGAACTTCAGAGAAGAACAGGAGTAAAAAATTTCATCAAAGAAATGCAGGATCAAAAAAGAAGATTCATCCCCCTTGGGAAACTTATGTGAGAACATGGATAAGAATCACATGGGACAGGTCTGCATGAATGAGCTGCCATATGCATCAGCAGAGGGAGATCCAATCAGATGAGGATATAGAACTCTTTGAATATAGGAAGGCTTATATTAAGTTGGTACAAAGTGAAAAAGATAGAACCAAAAGAGCAGTATCTACACTGACTACAATAACGCAATTTAAAGATTACATCAAATGTAACAAAATCCAGATTAAATTTGCTAGATGACTTTGCTACTACTTAGTTAAATAAAGCATTTTTGCTTTTTTGGACATTTTGTAAATAAGTGAAGTATACTGTAAAAAAGACAGTCATTTACAATCCTTTCTCATGTTGAATTCTGTTTGTATTTTCCTCTCTTATTATTGTTTTGTTACTGTTAAGTGTCTGGATTTGAACTCAGGAAGATGAGCCTTCCTGAACGTGAGCCCAGCCGTCTATTCACTGTGCTACCTAGGTGCCCATCTTTTGTTACTGTTTGCATATTTAAACATAAACTGGTATGTACATGGAGATTAAAAGTTACTCATTTCTTTTTAAGACAGAAGGGTCATAATGATGACGATGATAGCTAGCCTTTATATTACCCCTACTATGTTCCAAGCAGCAGGTATGTGGCACATGTTGCACTGTGGTCAGGCCTATGCTCAGGAAGACTCATTTTCCTCAGTTCAAATCCAGCCTCAGACACTTCTATCTATGTGACCCTGGGCAAGTCACTTTACCCTGTTTGCCTCAGTTTCCTCATCTGTAAAATGAGCTGGAGAAAGAAATGGAAAATCACCCCAGTACCTGCCAAGAAAACCCCAAATGGGGTCACAGAGAGTTGGGCACCACTGAAAAACATGACTTAACAACAAATATGCCAGGCACTATCCTAAGTGCTTTACAAGTATTATCTCACAACAGTCCTTTGAGGGTTATCTTATTTTACACATGAGAAAACTGAGGCAAACATGCCTTGCCCACAGTCAGCTGACAAGTGTCTGAGGTTTCATTTGCACTTGGGTCTTCCTGACTCCAGGCCCAGTGGCTCTATCCACCATGCTGCATAGCTGCCTAAATGAGGCAGCCCATTCCATTTTTGGATAGCCCTCAACCCCGATGGTTGAGAAATGTTTCCTTCTATGTACCTGAAATTTGCTTCTTGGCAACTGCCACCCTATTGTTCCTCATTTTGCTTTCCAGGGCCAAGATGAGCACATCTAGTTCTTCCTGTACACGAAAGCCTTTCAAATACTTAAAGATAGTTATCATGTCCCATCCCCCAGCCTAGCTTCACCCTGAAATTAGAAAGCAGACAACAAGGAACACCAAGCAGATATTGCAGGGATGAATGTCACCCAGTGATTACAAAGAATAAGACGAGAAGTCTGCCTCCTCAATGACTCCAAAGCCCTACTTACCTTTTCAAATCATGGCATCCTACCCATCAGCTGGGGAGGAGTCCTTCCCTTTGGTCCCTGGTCTCCCAGAAGGCAGAATTATTCCTTCCTTAAACACCCATTTTCTAACCTTTAAGCAGAGGCCACAAGGACAAGCTTTCGGTACAGGGATGTGCTGGAGACAGGACTGGCTCCCCAGAGCCAACTGTTAAATTTTCAATATGAATATTTACTCCTTGGAAATCAAGGGAATAATGAAGATCAGGGCTTGATGGATTGTCTTCTTGTTTGTCTGGTTGTAAGAAAATGGTCTAGGAAATGTTAATAATGCTGATTAAACTTAAAAATGTGCAAAACCTGTTGTCAAACATTTAACTAGCACATCCTTGGATAGGGACACCAAAAGTCAACTACAGATCTAGACCTTATCGTCAGAGGGCTTTCTTCCTTCATGAGTGGAGAGCTATGTCAAATCTATCCTGCACATCCCTGCTACTAATCCAATTAGCTTCAACAAGCATTTGCAAAGCATCTCCTCTGGGCCAGGCCCAGTGCTAGTTTCTGGGAAGAGAAAGACAAAAATGAAAATAGCCCCCATCCTCATGGACCTCACCCCTAATGGGGAAAAAAACCATGCGCACAAATAACTGAATACACAGGATTTTGGCATTGGGAGAGAGAGCATGAATAGAAAACTGGCTCTGATAATGGCCTCATTTCTCAAATATATAGGAAACAGAGCCAAATTTATAAAAATAAGTCATTCTCTAGTTGATAAATGGTCAAGGGATATGAACAGGCAGTTTTCAGAAGAAGAAATTAAAGCTATCAATAAATGTGAAAAAATGGTCTAAATCACTATGGATTAGAGAAATGCAAATTAAAACAACTCTGACATATCACCTCACACCTATCAGATTGGTTAATATGACAAAAAATGAAAATGACAAATGTTGGAGGGGAGGTGGAAAAATAGTGCCGATGCACTGTTGGTGGAGTTGTGAACTGATCCAGCTGTTCCGGAGAACAATTCAGAACTATGCCCAAAGGGCTAAAAAAAAAAAAAACCCATGTATACCCTTTGACTCACAATAGCACTACTAGGTCTGTATCCCAAAGAGATTTAAAAAAGAAGGAAAATGACTTATATGTACAAGGGTAGTTATAGAAGCTCTTTTTTGTGGTGGCAAAATGTGAGGATGCCTATTAATTGCGGAATGGTTGAACAAGTTGTGGTATATGAATGTAATGGAATATTGTTGTGCTATAAGAAGTATGTGTGGGGGGATGGAGTGGGAAGTGTTTTCAGAAAAACCTGGGAAGACTTACATGAACCGATACAAAGGGAAGTGAACAGAACCAGGAGAACATTGTAGACCTAGTTCCTTTGACTTCTGGAATATCTTATTCCATGCCCTTCGATCCTTTAATGTAGAAGCTGCTAGATCTTGTGTTATCCTGATTGTATTTCCACAGTACTGGAATTGTTTCTTTCTAGCTGCTTGCAATATTTTC
>CM053769.1:5835510-5856258 GCA_028658325.1 Potorous gilbertii
CATTTTTTCAAGAAAATAACCTTCTATGGTCTTAGTTTTTTTCCCTTTTCTGGGCATTTTCCCAGCCAGTTACTTGACTTCTGAGAGTCCTCTCCACCCCTGGCCTAGGTCTGCCCAGCTAGTGCTTGGGGTCTGAGATTCAAATGCTGCTCCCCAGCCTCAGGGCTTTTGGTGGCAGGCCTGGCTGCTATTCAATGGGAGGTTAAGTTCTGGTGCTCAGGTGGGGGCAGGGCTGCCTCCCAGGCTCAGTGCCCTCAGGGGGTTTATGCAGAGACCTTTTGTAATGGAGCTGCTGCCGAGCTCCTGCCTGCTGCGGGAGCCTCTGGCCGCCTACTGCCTCTGCTTGCTGCCTCTGCCACTGCCTTCCAAGGCGGCCTGAGTCCCGGAGACTCCCCCGCTCCCCTCTCACCCCATCTCTCTCACTGACCTGTGAGTCTGTGGGTGGAGGGACCTTTGTGGCTGGTGGAGATTCCGTCCCTGAAGCCTGCTCTGATCTGCTCGCTCCTCTCAGTGCTGCGTGGCCAGGGCAGGAGAGGGCTCCGCTCCCATCCAGTGCGTGATGGACCTTTGGGGTCGGTTTTTCAGGGCTCTCTGGAACAGAAATCTCCTTCACTGTGTTGTTGCGCGGTTTCCACTGTTCCAGAATTTGTTGGGAGTTCTTTTTAGAGGAAATCCATGGGCTGTGGGTTTGGAGCTAGCATAGGTGAGTCTTTCTACTCCGCCATCTTGGCTCCGCCCCCAGCAGCAATTTCTTGTACCAAGAACAGACTGTGGCCAAGAAGCAGCACAGGAGAGAGCTAAACTTTGGAGAAACAAACCCACATTTTTCCTTTCACTGGTCCTAGAGGCATGTGCATTAAGAAATCAATCTCAGATTGAAAGATAAACAAGTTGAAGAATTCCTGGACCAAGTGAAGGAGGTCCCTGCCAAGCAGGACCTAGAGCTTAGGTGCATGAAAGATACAGAGCCACTGTAAGAAAGAACAAATCTGACTCTTACCCTTCATTGGGTCTGTGAGATAGAGTTGGATTCAGGATCCGATTGTGCAGGTTCCGAAGAGGGAAGTTTACTCCCTTTCAACTCTGAGTGCCTTCTGCTTGTGGAGAACTTCATCTTGGGTATCTCAAGAAGGGTAATATTATAAATTGGGAAGACTGTGTAGATTTCTGAGAGATGGAGGCCTGTCAGCCAGGGAAGAAGAGTTGACTTGGCTATTTATGGTTGGGTCTGGTGTTTGTAGTTTTTGTTGGCTTAGATGAAACTTTCCATATATTTGATATCTTCTTAGCCTTCATGCTTTCATGGACTCTAAGTACTTTTTTTTTAAGTGATATAGACATGAACTGAATTCTGCAAGAGCCAATGAGTTAATATTGAGAAGCCTTCCAAAATTAACCCCAATTCATGGAAACAAAGAAGGAGTTTTTTACTGCAGTTCTGGGTTATAATTCAATCTGACCAGTAAGAGATCCCTCCCTATCTACTTTCCTTCCTGTATGCCCCAACCCCTTCCCCACATAAATTGGCCAGGACTGATCCCTGCAAGTTTACTCAACTAATTAGCATTAGCCCAAAAAGGGAATCCCTCAAGAACAGAATGTCCTGTGTCAGCAAATGGGCAACATTTGAAAGAATCAATCAGGTATTTCTAGGAGTACTCTAACAGCTTCCAATGGACCATGAAGTTTTTCACTCAGTGGACAAAGTTTATGCAGTACCTGGCCTTTGAGACCTGAGCAATATCCCTGTACCTCCAGAGATAGGTAAATTGGATCCAAGTATAGTAGGATAGAATTGACCTATAGGGAAGATTCCTTGGAGTGTGCTCAGGGTTACTATTTCTGGTTCTAAGTCCACCACAGTGGAGATCTGGGATTTGTCCTGGCCATGTATGATTTGGGGCTAAAGGTAATGGCGCTGGAGGTAGAATTACTGATGACTCAGTAGATGCGCAAAAGGAGACAATCAACCCTTCTGCTTCTGTCTCGCTGGCTGAGAATCATGTCAGGACTGTTTCAATTTGCTCCCCAGTAGAAGGGTCTAAAGGAGAGCAACTGACTGTCTTTCACCCTGACTTAATGGCAGCTATGTACATGTGGCATCTAAGGTACACTTGGCAAGTCTGAATCTGGGTTCGAGTTGACTTTTTCTGTTTGTTTTTTCCCAGTCTTAGATTAATACAGACCTGTCCCATGATAAACATAGCCATATTTGGAGACTTCCTTATGAATTAGAGAGGCCCTAGATCCCATAAGAAGAGTGAGTTTTGGAAGCAGCAGTGGCTCTAAAATGGTAGGAGGGGGCAGGAAGGGGGGATGAAGAAGTACTTCACTACGTTGGTACATTCTCTATCTAATAGTTTTCAAAGAGCTGTCTCTTTCCAGCTTTGCCTGGAACTCTTTCCAGGTGGTTTGAGCAGCTTAGGGGACTCATGGATCTCATACAGAAAGTAAGGAATGGTCTGGCCTTCAAATCTCTCAAAAGAATTTACTAAGGATTCAAACAGATCAATTAAAATTAGATAAATAATAGATAAGATAGATAATAATAGATAAATGAAAATAAACAATATTCTAAACATAAATAAATAATAAATAAAACAGATAAAATCGATTAAATAACACTCACAGGTTAATATTGAAAGCTATCAATACAAGAAGAACAACACTTATGGGACACTGATTGTATGACCTTTCAGAGAGGCCGCAATACAGTGAATTCTATCTTCATCCTCTCCTTCCTTCTCCTAACCATTTCTTTGTGATACCCTGTATACTAACTTAAAAAAATAACAACCAACCAATTAAGGTACTCTGCTGATTGTAAAGTGTCAGCACTGAGAGGCCAGGGACCATGCAGAGACTGACTATGGTACAGTGAGGACATGTCCAAAAATGAATTAATGATGCAGCCCAGCTCTTATTTCTGAATGCTTGAAAGCAGGACCCTCTGCTATGACCTGACATTTCACTAAAGGAGTTGGTTGTCTATCACTTGACAAACTTATTGACCTACATGCACATGCCTCTCTTTCCTGTCCTATAACCCTCTATTCATTTCTGCTTTGTTTATCCCTGACTCATAGTTTTTTTTAAGCAATTGTAGTAGATGAACTGTTCTGGCAGATATTTTCCTATACAAACGACCTCCTTAAGTGAGTCCCTCTGACACAAGCATCAAACAAGCAAACATGAGAAGGAAAAGAACATGAAAAATTGTATAGTTTTGGGTCTCTGATTTGTTTATCTTCTTTCAAAATGACTCCTGTACACCAGGCCTAACCAGAAAGAAAATGTCACCATCCAATGAACAAGTAGGGCAGATCAGGTTGAAAAAGAATGATAGAATCCCTTCTCCCCCTTGCCCCCCAGCTCTGCCTTGGCTGAGCTGTCAAGCTATAGTTAGAAGACTGCATCTGTGATGTCTGTGACACTTCACAACTAACCCATTTGTAATCAAAGAAGAGTCAGCACTGGGCACGTCTTGCCCTGTGCAAGCTCAAGCAGCTCATTAATAACCTGGCCTACAAAGAAAAAAATCTGTCCTCTGCGTCAACACCTTGTTATCTATTTACTATTTTAACAGAGTAATTGGCCCAACCTGAATGTGGTAACAGATGCTGATGCCTCAAACTCCCTATTAGATGATTTAAAAATGAATTGAGCATCACTCTAACATGAGTAATGCCCATCAAGTCCTGTTTCAGTACTTCGAGGATCCACGGTTTCATTGGTATGGCTTATGGACACTTCTTCCAACCACACAGGGCACATCCTCTTTACTACTTGTTAGCCTTCAAGACAGAGAGAGAGCGTTCTGGCTCTGTTACAAATTTACCGCCACATCTCATTTTATTTACTGCGCTTGCAGATTCTGAATTTTTTTTTTTATTTTTTACAAATTGAAAATCTGTGAAAACCCTGCACTGAGAAAGTCTATTGGCACTATTTTCCCAACGGCATGTATGCATAGTGTGTCTCTGTCACAATTTGGCAATTCTCATGTTAGTCCAAATGTTTTCATCGTTATTGTATCCACTGTGGTGATCAGTGATCTTTGATGTTTCTATTGTAATTGTTTTAGGGCTCCACAAACCACGCCCGTAGGAGAGGAAATTCAGCGGATAAATGTTGAGTATGTTCTGACTGCTTCACTGACCAGATGTTTTCCCATCTCTCTCCCTCTCCTTGGACCTCCTGAGACACAACAATATTGAAGAATATTACATAAACTTAGCTGATAAAGAAATAGCGGGGTTTGAGAAGAGTGACTCCGATTTTGAAAGTTCTCTTGTGGGTAAAATGCTATCAAACAACATGGCGTGCTACAGAGAAATCGTGAAAGGATGAGTCAATTGATGGAGTAAGCTTCATTGTTGTCTTATTTTAAGAAATCGCCATAGCCATCCCAGCCTTTAGCAACCACCACACCGATCAGTCAGCAGCCATCAACATTGAGTCAAGACCCTCCACTAGCAGGAAGATTAGTACTTGCTGAAGGCTCAGATGATGGTTACCATTTTTTTAAGCAGTAAAGTATTTTTTAATTAATTTTTTAATTAAGGTATATACATTTTTTGTACTATTGCACACTTACTAGACTACAGTGAAATGTAAATGTTAATTTGATAGACACTGGGAAACCAAACCATTAGCATGACTTACTTTATTGTGATAATTACTTTATTGTGGTGGCCTGAAACCCAACCTGCAACAACTCTGAGGTGAGCCTGTTATGTTATCTCATCGAGACCAGTCCCCTTCTGCAGCAAGACAATCCTTTTCTCATCCACAATTGATTCCCAACCCATTCTCCACAATGGCTGTTCCAAATCTTCTCTTCTCTCATGCCTCCTTTAGTGCCCCTTCCCACCTTCACAGCTGAGGTGCTCACTTCACACTTTCTTGAAAAAATTGAGGACATTGCCACAGAGCAGTCTTTTCCCTTCTTTCCCAACTAACAACCCCTTAACATCATTGTCTACTACTTCTTCCTTTATTCCAGACTCTGATCAAGAGGTGGTTTTTTTCCTCTTCCAAACCTACCACACTATTACACATACACTTGATCATATCCCTTCCCATTACCTCTAGCAGATTGCCCCCACTCTCATCCCTTCTTTCTCACTAGTCTTCAATTTCTCATTATCTACTGGTTCCTTTCCAGTTGCTTATAAAGGCATGTGGCTCTTAGAAATGACCACCACACTCTAGATGTGGAGTGACCAGGGAAGAGGATAGAGGGAGTATCACCTCTCCCTTGTTCTGGGCACTGTTCATTCAGCCTCACTCTGTCAGAGCCTCCCCTACACATTCCAGGGGTTCTCACTTTGGAGATGATTGAATTCATCACTCGGTGGCACAGTGGACGGAGAACTAGGCCTGGAGTCAGAAAAACTCCTCTTTCTGAGTTCAAATCTGGCCTGAGACACTCACTAGCTGTGTGACCCTGGGCAAATCACTTAAACCTGTTTGCCTCAGGTTCCTTATCTGTAAAATGAAATGGAGAAGGAAATGGCAAACCACTCCAATATCTCTGTCAAGAAAACTCCAAATGTGGCCGCGAAGAGTCAGACAGGACTGAAAATGACTGAACAGTATACCAGGCACTATACTTGGTACTGAAGTTACAAATGCTATTCATGAAGAAATCCCTACTAGCAAGGAACTTGCATTCTGTTGGGAAGACAAGAAGAGTGTATATACAGAATAAATATAAATAGAAAAAATATAAATAAATACAAAGTAGCCAAAGACAAGGTAGTTAAAGAGGGGAGATATTAGCAGTTGCAGAGATCAGGAAATGCTTCAGATAGAAGGTGGTGCTCAAGCTGTGCCTTAAATAGAGGGATTCTGTGATGTGAAGATGAAGAGGGAATTCTTCCCAGGAGGCAGCCAGAGCAAAGTTAGAAATACAGGAGATGGAGTATTGTACGTGAGGAATAGATAGAAGGTTGAATAGCAGGGTGTGGGAGGGGAAGTAATGTTCAATGAGGCTAGAAATATAGTTTGGGTCAGGTTAGCTAAATAGAGGATTTTAGATTTTATCCTAGGGGTGATAGGGAATTGCTGGAGTTGATTGAGTCAGGTAGTGACAAGATTTGTGTTTAAGGAAAATCACTTTGACAGTAGTGTGCTGGATGGATTGGAGTAACGTGAGACTTCAGTCAGAAGACCAATCAGAAGTTACTGCAACAAACCAGCAAGAGGTAGTAATATGGGCCTGAACTGAAGTGGTCGTTCGTTGTGTGAAAAGAAAGAAATAAGGGGTCAGATGGGAGAGATTTTGTAGAGGGAGAAATAGTAAAGATTTGACAACAGGGTGGATAGGCGGGGTGATGGAGAGTGAGAATTAGAAAATGATGCCCAAATTATGAACCGAGGAGCCTGGGAGGATGGTAATCGTGAAATTGAGAAAGGATGGTTTGGTTGAAAAGATAAGGAATTCAATATTAGACATACTGAGTTTTAGGTGTATCTGGGGCATCCAGTTTGAAATGTCCAATAGACAACTGATGATGTGGGACTGAAACTCAGGGGAGAGGCTGGGGCTGTGTATACATATCTGTGAGTCATATGCCCAACCCATGGGAGCTGATGAAGTTACTAAGAGGGAGACTCTTGTGGCAAAAGAGAATAGGACCTGCAACAGAGCTTGGGGTACACCCAGAGATAGGGGGTATGATATGGATGAGGAGTCATCTGAGCACTGTGGAGTACTCAGACATGTAGGAAGAGAACTAGGAGAGACTAGTGTTATGGAAACCTAGAGAGGAGAGAGTATTCCAGAGAGGGTGGTCAATGGTGTCAAATACAGCAGATTGATAAGGATAAGGACTGAGAAAAGACCAATGTATTTGAAAATTAAGAGGTTGTTGGTAACTTTGGAGAGAGTCATTTCAATTGAGTGATGAAGATGAGAAGTCAGACAGCAAAGGGTTGAAAAGTGAGTCAGAGGAGAGTCAGTGGGAGGCAACAAGTTTAGATAGCTTTCCCAGGGAGTATAACTGGAAAAGGGAGGAGAGATTAAGGACAATAGCTTGAATATATGGTAGTATCTTGTAAAGGTTTCTAAAGGATGGGGAAGACTTGGGCATATTAGAAGGGAGTGGGGAAAATAAAAAACCCAAGAGAAGGAGAGAAAGGGAGCAGGAGGGAGAGAGAGAGGGAGAGAGAAGGACAGGGAAAAGGAGAGGGAGAGAGAGAGAGAGATCTTCGAGGTTGTAATCTTACAGAGAAGATGGGAGGGGATGGGATCAAGTACATATGTATAAAGGTTGGCAAGGAAAAAGTCCATGCTTTTGATAGAAAGTGAGGAAAAGGAGGAAAAAATTGGGGATAGCGTCAAAGGGATTTTGAGATGAAGGGAAAGAAAGAAAAGAGAGCTCAGATTGAAGGTCCTCAGTCTTTATAGCAAAGTAATGGGCAAGACCAGGCGGGGGTGGGGGGAGGGAGGCAGGAAGAAAGAGAGACAGACAGACACAAATAGAGACAGAGAGATGTGGGGAGGATGACTTGTGTGAGACTAGTAGGAGAAGAGAAGTTTTGGAATAGCTTTTGTGGGGAGTGAGATAGGAAATCAATTAGAGAGAAATAAAAGGTTTTCCTTGCTACAATACGGTCCAGTTGAAAACCTTTAAAATAAATCCCTCTGATCAACCCATCAAGTCATATCAAACATAAAAACGTTACTGAGTACCAAAGATTGGCAAAGCCCTATGTTTACTGAAGGTATGGAGGAGATAGAGATGCTACCACCTTCTTGGAACTTAGTCTCATTGAGGATACAGGATTAATACAAGAAAAGTTAAACAAGAAACACTTTAAAAGAACAGTTCAAGGTAAGAGTAGAAATGATGTCACACTAGAAAATCTTGCTTTATGAATGCTTGAGCACAGTAATACCTGTGACATAACGAATTGTCGGGCTGGAGAAAAGGCTATTCCCCTGGGAAGGCTACTTGAAGGAGATGGGATTAGAGGAGATTCGGGGAGGAGACAAAAGTGACTAAGAATGAACTATGTTGGGAACCCAAATTGGAAGCTTTTCTGAACAGCTCTCTGCCCCTTGGCTCTTCCAGAACTTGTCACCATGGCACCTATACCTAACTGCATATGTGTGTGTGTATGCGTGTGTGTATGTGTGCATGAGTGTGTATATGGCACATGCGTATGCGTGTGTGTGTGTGTGTGTGTGTGTGTGTGTGTGTGTGTGTGTGTACTACCTAAGGGGCATGGCATTCCTTCCCTCTGAGGGACAGCTCCCCAGTCTACTTCGGTGCTTCAGAATTAATTGTCCCCACAGGAGTTACAGATTTATTTCTCTTATCCCAGGGAAAGTCACATTTTCTGATGTGCCAGAGGAAAACACAACCTCCCCACCCCTAACTAACAGTGACACTTACTGTCACATAAATGCTGAGCCAAAAGCAGAAGTGAACTGGGCCTTGGTACGTAGGACCTTACAGTCAATAGACATTTATTAAATATTGACTTGAACTCAAGTTACTTAACTGGAATGTGCATACCAGCATATTCGGTTTGGTACAGAAGTCACCTGATTATTTCTCATCAATTCCCCCTTTCTTATAAAGGGGAAGTCCTCACAGGAATTTTCCCAAATGAATCATTAAGTATGCAAATTAGGTATTGAATATGCAAATTAGATATTGATTTCTAGTCTTTATGGAAACTTCCATTCAAAATGCTAACTGACTGTAAACAATTGCAAATATAGTAACCAAATATTGGTGTAACTGATTTCAAACAGTATATGGCAAAGGAGAAAACACTGCAATTACTTTTTCCAAAGAAACAGACAAAAGGGACTTTCCTTATTGCTAAGTAGTCCCAGAGTGTCCAAACTGGTTAGTGAAGCAACTTGACTGATGCAAGACCCATGGATAAAATAATCACTTGAGTTTCCTTTTCTTGTTCTTCTTCCCTACCCAACAAAAAGCACTAAGAGCTAAGGGATACATACTTATAGAGGCAGCTAGGTGGCTCAGTGGCTAGGGCATTGGGCATGGAGTCAGACACTTACTGGGCAAGTCACTTAAAATCTGCCTTAATCCACTGGAGAAGGAAATGGCAAAGCACTTCGTTATCTTTGCCAGGAAAACCCCATGGACAGTACTGGAATACTGTAGTTCACAGGGCCATGAAGCGTTGGACACAACTGAACAACAGTGTATAATATTAGAATATTTTTCTTTATGCAGCTGGATGGTGCGGTAGGTAGAATAGATAGAGTGCCAAGCCTGAAGTCAGAAAGGTCTGAGTTCAAATGTGACTTTAGACACTTACTAGCTGTGTGATCTTGGGCAAGGCCTGTTTTGCCTTAGTTCCCTTATCTGTAAAATGAGTTGCAGAAGAAAATGACATACCACTTCAGTTTCTTTGCCAAGAAAAGTCAAACAGGACTGAAACAAATGAACAACAAAATCACTTAAAATTTGCAAAATGCTTTGCATATATTATCCTGTTTCCTCCTCACAACAACCCTCTTGAGATAGGTACTATCATTATCCCCATTTTAAGAGGAGGAAATTGAGGCTGAGAGAACTTATGTAACCTTCTCAGAGTGACACAGCTTGTAGGTGCGTTGAGGTAGGATTCTAACCAGGGTCTTCCTGACTCCAAATCTAGCACTCTATCCACCAGGCTTCCTAATTTTCTCCAGTGGAAAAGACAGTAGACCAAAGCGGAAAGAAGAGTCATGGAGGGGCTTGACCCATTCCTATTATGCCTAATTTAGCTCTGACAAGTCATACCTCTAATGTCACTATAGTCTATGGAGACATTTGGGAACATTCTGAAAGGTGGATTGTCACTTCTGATCAAGGTAACACTAATGATGTCTCATCGAATCCATTTCTAAGCACTGGAAAAAGTGCACAGACATAAAATGGATCTAAATTGACTTTGTTCTACAAAACTACTACTTAAAATGCCATCGAGGATCTGCGATTAGGCAAAGGGGTCTTAATCTGTGAACTTTTAAAAAAATAACTATACATATAATATATAAATATATATAATTGTTTTCCTTTGTAATACTATGCAATTTATCTTTCTGTATTTAAAACCATCTTCTTTTCTCTGAAAAGGGTTCCATAAACTTCACCTGGCTAGCAAAGAGCACAACACAAACACACACACACACACACACACATGCATGCATGCTAAGATCTCCTGCTCTAGAGAACAATTGCATCTTTGAAGGTGATAAACCCTGCACCAGAAGACAAAGAACAGATGAATCTGAAAAAGGTACAAATGGAAGTTTCTGCAAATTATGATGTCACTGAAAGGTAACCCTGGCACTAAACCTCCTGGGAAGCCTTGGGAAGAGGGGGAATTTAACAGCGAGGACAATATCCTCCCCGCAGCATCTGCAGTCCAGGCAACTCAGGCTATAAAAGGAACTCTCCTAATGGCTCCCAACTCCCCTGTGATTCAGAGCTGGATTCTGGGAGACTTCAGGGCTTTCCATATGTAATTACAATACTTAACAGTTGTTGACCACTGACATGTCTAAATGAGTTTTAGCTTGCTTCTCTGGCTTTCCACTTCATAATATCCTTGATTTTATCTTTCTAAAGAGAGACCACTACCCCTTTATGTCTTACTAAGTGGCCTTCATGAGTTACTGTGGTCAAAAAGAAATTCATCATCTGGTGGCCAACCTTCTGGTGAGAAGCCTACACACACTTAGCCACCATGGTCCTCAAATGACAGACATAGAATCCATCACTGGGCATGTACCTGAAACCTTCCTGGCTTGGTAAGCTCTTCCAAAGCTTATGTTCCACTGCTACAACTTTCAACAACCCAGTGCTACTTTGATGCCATGCACTGGAGGACTTTACTGTGAAGAGGTGTGAGTGCTTGGTATGATTAGTTGGCTGTAGTCTTCTCAGGCAAGGATCACATCCCCTGACTGGCCAACATTCTGCTTTCCCCTGAAAAATGTAATGGATTCACAACCTTTGCTACCACTTTTCAAAGATATACTCTTCCACCCTCCTGCCACTCCCCATGTTTCTAGCACAATGTTCCCAAGCTTCTTCGTCTATGAATTACATCCTGTGACTCAGCCTTTGGTTAGCCTGCTGGTCTTCCAAAAGGAAACACTGGCAGTGCCTTTGACAATAATTGTCACGATGAAATAGGCTATTTGGAGCTTTGAACTCTAAACCCCCTCCATTTCAGAGGCAGTTTGTCCCAGACAGGGACAAATGCTTAGTTCCTTATCCTAAACTATTCCAAAAATTCCCCCTCAAAAAAGATGAGTCAGAAGTCAATATGGGTTTCTTTTTGGTCTCAGTGTTTCATGTTCTTTATGTGCTGCTTGATTTTTTTCTAGTTATTTCCTTGATAATTGAGTAGGGGATGCCAGAACAACTGAGAAGTAAATCTTTGGAGCAGGCTGAGCTCCTGAATCCCATCACAGTCAGGATGTGAACTGGGGCTGGGTCAAAGGTTGGCTATGAAAGCAGAGCCTGGATAGAAATCTAATTATTGCTGAACTTGGGGCAGAATTATTGCCCCTTTGCCATTGAAAGTCCAGTTCTATCACTAACTTCACCGTGTGACTTAAAGCAAGTCTCTCCCCACTTCAATTTCTCCAAAAAGGAAGGAGTGGATGTTTTCTAAAGCTCCTCCCAAGTCTGACAGTCCTTTTTTATTTTTGTAAATATTATTTTTTATTAGTTTTAGATGTAGTTTTTAATATTCACTTTTTATAAGATTTTGAGTTCCAAATTTTTTTCTCCCTCCCTCCTTTCTACACTTCCCTCCCCCAAACCAAAAGCAATCTGATGTAGGTTATACATGTGCAATTCTACTTCCATATTAGTCATGCTATGAAAGAAGAAAGGGAACGAAAGGGATAAACCACAAAAAATTTAAAGAAGGTGAAAAACAGGGTTGTGATCTACATTCGGACTCCATAGGTCTTCGCTGGGACGTGGATGGCATTTTCCACCATGGGTCCTCTCGGATCACCTTACTGCCCAGAAGAGCTAGGTGGGTCATGGTTGATGATCACCCAATGTCATCGTTGCTGGGTGCCACGCTGGGCACGCTTCTCTCGGCGTCAGTCCATGGAGGACTCCCCAGGCCTCTCGGAAGTCTGCCTCGTCCTCATTTCTTAGGCACAACAGCGTTCCATGACACTCACACACCTCCACTTGTTCGGCCGTTCCCCAATGGATGGGCATCCCCTCAGTTGCCGCCATGAGCGTTTAGTGGCTGGACCTCTGCCCTTTTGGATGCTGCCTTAGGGACACAGCCAAGTCCGACTCTCCATCTAGGCTGGCCTCCCGGGCCGGGGTGCTCCAGGGTGCCGGGCCAGCCTGGCCGCCCATCCCCCACGCCTCGCTCCAGACTCGGGGAGGGCGGGGCATGGGCACAGGCTCAAGCTCCTTCCTCCCGAGGGTCCGGCGGCGCCTCAGGTGTTGGGGGGCTATCCACCGTCCCCGCCCTCACGCTCCTCGTGAGCCGCGCTTCGCCCGGGAGAGGCAGGCGCGGGCGGGGGCGCGGGCGCGGGCGGGGGCGCGCCAGGCCGCGGAGCAACCCCCAGCAGCAGGAGCGGCGGCATCACGCGCGGCCCCCAGGCGCCCGAGGGGTGTGTGCAGAGCGGGGGGCGGGGCCTGGCCCAGGAGGGGCGGGCCGCGCATGCGCCGTGCCTGGCGCCGCTGGTGGAGCTGGGAGATGGCGACGGCGGCGCAGCGCTGAGCGTGTGAGCAGCGAGTCCGGGAGCCGCCGGCCCGGCCCCCCCTCCCTGCCCTTCCCTCCCCTTCCCCTCCCCTCCGAGCCCCGCTCCACCGCCCCGACCCCGCCGTCCGAGCCCCGCCATGGGCAATGAGGCCAGCCTGGAGGGGGGAGCCGGGGACGGGCTGCCGGCGGCGGGCGGCCCCAGCCCCGGCCCCGGCCCCGGCCCCGGCCCCAGCCCCGGCCCCGCGGCGGGGAAGGCGCCTTCAGCACCAGGAAGCGGACAGCTCCCCTCAGCCGGAGCTGCGCGAGCGACCGCCGCCCAGCAGCCTCCGGGCCCCGGCCCGGGCTCCGGCCCCGGCCCCGGTCCCGGCCCCGCCGCCGACCCGGCCAGGTAAGGCAGCCCGGGCCAGGGGGGTCCGAACCCCCCCTCGCAAGCGTCCCCGCTGGCCCCGGACTGCAGCGGGCGCGGGCAGAGGCCCGGCCCCGGCTCCCTCTCCTGGGGGGAATGTCGTGGGCTTGGCCAGCGGGGATGCTTCGGGTTAATAGGTCTGAAGGGATGGGAAGGTTGGGGCAGGGGCAGGACCTCTGTGGGCCGGGGGGTCGTAAGGGAACCACAGTAGGAAAGAGCTCCCGTTTCTCTAGGGTCTTAGGTTCACAAAACTGCTTCCTCACAGCCAGTCCTGGGTGGTAGATCCCGGGAGCTGTACTCTACCCGTTTAAGAGAAGAGGAACCTGAGGCTCCAAAAGCTGGAGTGACTTGCAGGGGAAGGAGAAAAGTCGGGGTTCCTGGCTAGGTGAATTCTCAGCCCCTAGTGGGGGAAGAGGTGCAGTTATCAGGGATTAGGGGCGTGAGTAGGTGCAATCATCTTCATCCAGGGAAGATGGAACTCTGGATTCATTTGGGATGTGTGGGAGGAGATGGGACAGAGGGAGGGGGTGCTTGGTGTCCGTGTTGGAAAACTGAAAGAATAGGTCTTAGCCGAGAGAAGAGCGCTTGGATCCATTCTTTTGATAGGGACGGAACAAGTAGTAGGGCAGCCAGAGCATAAATAAGGACCGTAGAGGAGGAGAAGGAAGCTTAGGACTGAGAGGAAAAGGAGGAAGGGGGAAAAAGACTGAGTATACTTTGCTAGGGATAGGGATATGGAAATGAAGCCCACCTGAAGGCAGGATGCACTGTAGCTCAGTGAGTGAGCTAGAGGGGTTAAGAGTTCAGGCAAAAGGGGTTCAGATCGGGGCTGCATGTATGTGTGTAGAACAATATAGCTTACTGGATACTAACATCCTTTTTTCAAGCTGTACTTTGAATCTTGTCTCATCTAGTGTGAGCAAAGCAGTCATCTGGAAAGTGTTCTCTTTCGGCACCCAGCTAGATCTCGAGCCTTTTTTCATCAGTGCATTAGCCTAGTGCAGTCTCCGTTTTTTATTTCACAGTCTGGAACTCCACACCAGCACATTGTACCCCAAATCTGATTACTCTAAATGCAGCTGGTTTGGAGTATTAAATAGGTGATTATGTAACCTCCGCTCTGTAGATCTAGCTACATGGGGGAAATTGCTAAATGAAAAGATATTATAGCTATTTGTAAACCTTTTCTCCTCATTCCATGGTCTGAGAAAAGCACTAGTCAGGGTGGTTCATTGGAAGAAATATGTTGTGTGAAGTAGCTTCCTATTTGTGGTTGATAGAATCATACAGATACAATAAATAGTATTATGTAGGGCCAGAATGTATACATTCAGGATGCTAAAAGCCACTTAATTAACACAAAACACATCTAGCAGGGTCACGAGCTCTACCTGTAGCATTTAGTGACAGTATTTTGATGCTAAATTAAAATAGTGTTGAAATCTGCTAGCACCAATTTTGTTCTCTGTCACCTTAGGTTTTAGTCTGTAAGACAGGTAACTCTTGGGGGAAGATATGAAAAACACTCTAAAAACCATGACATATTTGATAAGAATGTTGGGAAAATGGCTTGGAAATAGATGTTAATTGAAATCCTGCAAAACCAATCAAATGGTTATGAATGCAGCATAAGGAAGGTGCCAGTCAATAATAAAACAACACCCTGAAAACTCACATAGGCTACCAGGAGATGACAGGTTGAAATGGAAGGCATTATCTCTGTACCATTTTCTTTAAATCAAGCAGGCTGGAGTCAGAGGGAAGCTCAAGATAGCTTTGGGATTCACTCTGAATCTGGTCATTTATGCTCCCGTGCTTTTCTGTGTGGGAGTTAATTGCCTGTGATGGAACATTATTTTTGATTGTTCAGCTGTCCAAGTATGTATCTATTTCCTAACAACTCAAATCTCTTAGACAACTGGAAGTAATGAATGGTCGTTATTGAAATTGTAAGTCTGTCGCTGCTGGGCTGCTTTGCAAATCAGTGCTATGAACATTATTTTTATGAAGAACAAAGCTGGGGACATGTGTTCATTTCCCATGAATTATTTTAATCCACTTAATAATGTACCACTCCTAATATTGTGAGCATTCTTCATTTTGCTGCGTATTGTAGTGGTATTTGGATTTTGGCTGGAGGCAAACTCCCTTCTCATAAGCTGTACTGCTGTCACTCCCAGTGAAAGTCGAAATTACTGAACATAAAAAACACCTTGTCATTTGGAAGTTCTTGATATAAGGGAACTCAGTATTTGACTTCTCATTACCAGACTGGTTCTTTTGATTATGGTGGATCACACTTTGTAATGCTACCATCTACAATTTTTATGAAAATACAAATTTTAGTTTCATTTCCACTAATAAGTACCACTATTCTAATGTGTAAACAGAGCATAAGAAAATAAGAAAACTGAGCATGTAAGATGAAACTCAAAAAAACCCAACCCCAACAAAAAACAACCTAAGAACATGAATGATTGCATTAGTATCTATACAGTTGTTGTTTACTTATCATTAACCTTGCCTTAAAATACTAGTTGATTCATCTTAATGTGGCAGTATCCATAAGATCCTGGCTTTTATGATACTTTTTTCATCTTCTTTTCAGTCTATAACACGGATTTGTAGCTATTCTTACTATTTTTATGTAATTGTAGGTAATGTATATTGTTCTACTGGTTCTGCTTTCTTTACTCTGTATCATCACCATTTGAAACTGGGTAGTGTCAAAGGTCAACTCAGAATAGTGGAGGCAAAGACCAGTGCCTATAAGCTATTGTCCAGGTTTACAACAAGATCACATTTCATTTACATTTCACCATCTATCAATACTCAGAAGCAAACAGACAGACGGGGAAAGACTGTGGAACATTTTCCACTAAAGGTTGGGAACTGGGGGTGGGTGGTACCATTGACAACAGACCTCTGGGATCTACAAGCAGTTTTCCCCTCAATTCCTTGGGTTGTCGGAAAATGGAACACAGGTAGGCAGTGACAGAGTGACCCCGAGTTGTTGGAGTAGCACAGGACAGGGCTTCCTTCTTATTGTCAGGTTGGAGGCTCTGGAAAAGCAAGGATCCTTTTCTCTAGCTGTAATTCAGCTTGTCACATTGGCTCAGCCCGAGCAGTACCTAAACTGTCTATCCTCTTTTTCCTTTAGCATCAAAATGGCTTCCCATTTCCTCCTGTCAGAGTGTCCTGGGTCCCTGCTGCCCAATTTAGCCGTTCAGCTCTGTGCCACTGGTGAACAGATTGGACCATTGAGGGAAAAAGACCTGAGAGATGCATTTCTGAGCATTCAAAAAAAGAGAAGAGCTAAAGGGAAAGGGAGGCATATCTACTTAAAGCAAATCCACAAATTTAGTGGCAATCTTTCCAGTCCAATTAATTAAATTCAGTTCAATTTATTTGGTGCTTACTGTGCCTAACACATTATGCTATATGGTAAGGGAGATTGAAAGGTGATGAAAACATGGCCTTCATCCTCATGGAACCTACTGTCTGGTAGGGGAGATTAAAAAAGAATTACACGTACAAATAAGGGTAATGTCAGGCAGAATGTATGAAGATAATGGTCAGGAAATAGTATGATAATTAAAAGCCTTCTATAAGATGAATGAAAAACAGGAAGGGGGGAATAATTATCTCACCCAGTCACAAGAGAATTAAACTGTTTATTACTATAATGCCATAATAATAGCCCTTGTTACCAGGAGCAACTTCTCTATTTTCTTACACTGTGCTGACTTAGCATTATACCTGTGTTGACACTACTCTCAGAAGCCAAGTGGGGCAAGAGAGCTTGATCCAAATCCCTGTGAATGGCAACACTCTCAGTCCCGCAGCCTGCTACTTAGTGATGCAGAAAGCCAGGATACCAGGAAGGGTGATGGAGAGCTTTTCAACAGGTTTTCAGATACTTTTTCAAGGGTACACTACCCCCACTTGACCCAGATTGCTTGTGATCTGTTTCCCCATCAGTCTGGTAACAAGCATTTCTTGAGCACCTACTATGTGTAAAGTCCTAGGTTACACCTTGAGGGAGATCCTGAGCTGAATAAAATACAGTACCTGCTGTCAAGAATCTTAGAGTCACATTGGAGAGTGGCATGTCAGGTGCTGATGCAGAAGACTCCGAGATGCCTGAGGATGGTAAATGATTGCCAGGTGAAGGCTAAAGCTAATAAGCACCTCAAGGAAATGTGGTCTAGGAGAAACAGCATTCATTTTGGAATTAAAAGATTTTGGCTTTGAATTCCAGCTTTGCTGCTTCCTATTTGGGTGATTTGGGGTAAGTTACCTTTTCTCTTTCTGTCTCTGACTTTTTGTCAAGTTGTTGCATGCTGGAGGGTCAGAGAAGGCTCCACCAGAGATGTCGAATTTCAGGAGTGGAAAAAGGAAGGATTTATTTAAAAACTTAGTAAGCGCCTGTTGTGTGCTAGGCTAAATTATGCTAAATGCTTTATAAATATTCTCAGTTGAACCTCAAAGTATCCTGGGAGGTGGCAGCTATTATTGTCCCTGTTTTACAGGTGAGGAAACTGAGAAAAACAGAGTTAAGTGACTTGCCCAGGGTCATATAGCCAGTAGGTGTCTGAGGTTAGATTTCAGCTCAGGCCTTCCTGACTTCAGGTCGAGTGCTCTACCCACTGTGCTACCTAGCTGCAGGAGTTGAAAAGGACCTTACTGGTCCTCATCTAGTTCAACCCATACCCGAACAAGAACCCTCTCTACAGCATATCCATGCTCAATTTACCCTTTGCTTGGAGTCTTCTAGTGAAGGGGAAGGCCATCCTGCTTTTGGGCAGCCCTAGTTTTACCTTATATTTGGGTCTCTTTACAACTTCCTTCAATTGCTCTTGGTTTTGACCTCTGGGACTAAATACAACAGGTATAATTCCTGTTTCATGTGACAGCTCCTCCCAGGTGTGGGGAACCTGCAGCCTCAAGGCCACATGTGGACTTCTAGGTCCTTGAGTGTGACCTTTTGACCAAGTTTTACAGAACAAATCCTTTAAATCTTTAAGAGGATTTATTCTGTAAAGTTTGAATTTGATCAGAGGGCCACAC
The DNA here is from genome assembly GCA_028658325.1 of Potorous gilbertii. Taxonomy (NCBI): domain Eukaryota; kingdom Metazoa; phylum Chordata; class Mammalia; order Diprotodontia; family Potoroidae; genus Potorous; species Potorous gilbertii. Next base: position 5,853,710 of record CM053769.1, read on the forward strand.
TTGAGGATCTAGAAGAAGGTTCAGATGTAGCCTTGAGGCCTCAGGTTCTCCACTCCTGCCTCAGGCCCTTCTTTTTTCTAAGCTAGACATTCTTGGTTCCTTCAACTGAATCTCATGGGACATTAATTTGAAGCCCTTCACCGTTGAGGTTGTTCTTCTCTCTAGCTTCTTAATGATCTAGAGCTGAATGGCACCTAGAACTGAACACAGTATTCCAGTTGTGGCCTGACCAGGGCAGAGTAGACTGGGACTGTGACCTCTCTACTTCTGAATGCCACAGTTGTCTTAACGCCACCTAAGTTTGCATTCACTTTCTTTGACCCCATGTCGTGCTGGTGACTTCTGTTGAACTTTGGGGCTACTAAAACACTCAGTTCTTTTTCAGGTGAACCATCTTGAAGTCAGGAAGACTTGTGGTCAGGTCTTATTTTTGACACATACTAGCTGTATGACCTTGGGCAATCTACTTAACTTCTCAGTGTCCTGATCTCTAAAAAGATGCTTATAGTTTGCCAAGGTCCTAAAGGAGAGTTTCCATACCAGTAGCTGACAATACCTATGGAGTAACAGGTTCAGATTACTCTCCCCCTGCACTAAAGTGTGAAGCTTTGCATTTATTACTATTACATTTCATCTGACTAGATTTGAATCATTGTACCAGATAGTTTTGAGTACCAGTTCTGTCAACCAACATGCTAGCTAGCCTTCTGAACTTTGTATCATCTGCAAATTCGGTAAGTGTGCATCTGTGCTTTTATCTAAATCATTGATGTGTTAATGTTAAGTAGCACAGGGCTAAAAACAGTCTTGGGTCACTCCCCAGGAGACTTCCTGCCAGGTTGATTTGAACCATTAACCTTTGGGTCAGGGTATTCAAACAATTCCAAATACACCTAATTGTACTATCCTGTAGCCCAAATCTCTCCATATTTTTTACAAGAATATCATGAAAGACTTTATCAAATGCTTTGATAAAATCTAGGTGAACTATATCTGTAGTATTCCTGATCTACCAGCTCAGTAACTGTCAAAAAGAGGAAATGTTAGTCTAGCATGCTGACTATGATAACTGCTTCCTTCTCTATGTTTACTAACCATCCCTTTAATAGTAGGTTAGGAATGGAATAAGTATTTACATAGCACCTACTGTGTGCCTAGCATTGTGCTGGCCACTTTCTTTTAAACAAATATCTCATTTGATCCTCACAGCAACCCTACTATGTAGGTTACTGTTCTTATCCCTATTTTACACTTGAGGAAACTGAAGCAAATGGAGGTTAAGCAACTTGCCCAGGGTCATTTAGTCACTATCTCCAACTGGATTTGAGCACAGGTCTTCCTGTCTCCAGGCCCAGCTGTTCTTGGAGGAAGTGGAATGGGAGTTGGGGTTTGCAGGGTGAGTCAGATTTATCTAGACAGAGAAAAGGAAGAGGGGTTCCCTATCCCCAGTTGGTTGTTTCCTTGCTCCTATCCAACTCAACCCTATTCTGTGCCCTCTCCCTCCCCATGCCCCTTGTACTTTCTCACTTCTTCCATCTTCTTGCCTTTACTGAGATCTTACTTACTCCTGATGACCCTACTTCATTTGATGCCCTTTCTAATGTTAGCTCCACTTTCTCTCACCCCTCCTCACCTTGATGGTCACAGTACTCCCATGACACTTCCACACTTTGCCTGTACTAACTCCACTGAGCAACCTTTCCTCCTTTAAAGTTCATGCTACCCAAATTTATTATCTAGTCCAGGTCATGGTAGTTTTTAGAGGCAGTTCAACAGCACAGTAGATGGAGTGTTGGACCAGAGCTCAGGAACACCTGAATTCAAATCCTGCATCAGACAGAGTTGTGAGACCCTGGGCAAGTCACCTAACCTTTTATCGTCAGTTTCCTCATCTATAAAACAGGTATAATCAAAAGCACTTACCTCCCAGGGTTGTTGTGAGGATCAAGTGAGATGACATAAAACATGAAAGTGTTAGCCACATAAATGTTAACCACTATTATTTTGGGGCAGCTAAGTAGTTCACTAGTTAGAGTGCGAAGACTGGAGTCAGAAAGACTCATCTTCCTGAGGTCAGATCTGGCCTGACACTTACAAGCTGTGTGACCCTGGGCAAGGCACTTAACCCTATTTGCCTCAACCAGGAAAGGGAAATGGCCAATCATTCCAGTATATTTGCCAAGAAAAACCCCAATAGGGTCAGATGGGACTGAAAAATGACTGAACAAAATTATTATATTTATGTTATATATGGACCATGTAGATATCTCCTTCCTCAATGATTTCAGTGCCTGGCTCTTAGTCTTTCTCTCATCTTTTCCCCTCATATAAGAGGACTTCAGCATACATATTTCCAATGAGATATTTCACATTCTCTTCCATTTTTTCATTCTTTTGGTTTTGTTTTGTGATTTCTTGGTTTCTCAGAAAGTCATTAGCCTCCATCTGTTCCATTCTAATTTTGAGAGAACTATTTTCTTCAGTGAGCTTTTGCACCTCTTTTTCCACTTGGCTAATTCTGCTTTTGAAAGCATTCTTCTCCTCATTGG
>CM053769.1:5856758-5874223 GCA_028658325.1 Potorous gilbertii
GGCAGATTGGTGATATGGGTAATTAGAATGTCCAGTGTACTGGGGAGGGGGGAGGGGACAAATGGGGAGAAAATCTTGGAACCCAAAATCTTGTGAAAATGAATGTAAAAAGCTAAATAAATAAATTTATTAAAAAAAAATAAAAAGAAATTGCTCCCTTCTGCCCTCTTCATTGGGCACCAGTTCCTTATTGCACAAAGTCACAAGATGAGGACCATGGAAGGATAGTTCTCCTGCCAAAGAACTGAGTTAAAATCTGTACAGGGCTGCTCTCCTCTCCTATGTATCCATAACCCTTTTCAAAAATCAGGCCCCAGAATCTGGCTCAGGTATATCATCAAGTCACCATCAGTTGAGGCCATAAGTATCCAGGACAAAGGGTCCTCAGAGTTAACTTTAAGTTCTTCAGAATTAACATCATCAATGGAATTTTACACCTAAGTAGACAGCTGATAGTGATGCTCATGTCTAGCTTCTCCTAGGTACCTACTACAGAGTATTGGAATATTACCACTACAAATAGTACTAGCTAACATATATATATATAACATATATATTATATATATATATATATATAATACTTACTATGCACTAAGAACAGTGCAAGTGCTTTACAATTATCTCATGTGATCCTCAGAACAACTCTGAGAGGTAGGAGCTATTATTGTCCCCATTTTACAGATGGGGAAACTGAGGCAAGCAGAGTGACTTACCCAGGGTCACACTGCTAGTAAGATTTTAACTCAGGGCTTCTTGACTCTAGGCCAGGCACTCTATTCACAACACCACTTAACTGCCCTGTTGCTATTGTGTTTGTCCTTCGTTCTTGAAGAGGTCTGTGACCTCAAGATGATGACATGACTTGCAGTTGACTTTGATTTGAGTGAGGGAGGGCTGTGCAAGGTCACCAACCTCACTCTCTTCTCCTGAGCCATCTGGGTCCAGTGGACTGATACTAGCATAGTAATAGCAAAATGTATGTTATAAGTTAGTTACATCACAAATGCTTAATTTACTTAATATATTTCACCCTCACTTATCACACACATAAAATGTTAAGCACAGTCAGGAATATTAAAAAGATCACTCATAACTTTCTATGTCAGAAACTCATGAACCACTGAACTAAATAAATAATATTATATTGGAAAAACATCCATGATTATCAATTTTATATATCATACAATGCAATATAAATCTGGCATTCTAACAATATTGAATTAAGGACTGCAGCCTGGACATCCCTCATCTTTTCTGTCTACAACTACCATCTTATATGTCTACTCCTACTTATACAAAATCTTTTTTAAAATTTTCATATGAAATCTTTATGAGAGCATCTATACAGGAATTGAGGGGCATCCTCAATAAAGGTATAAGCAGGCTTTCACAAGCAAAATTCAACATTGAACCACATATTTATCATTCTGCAATTGATTGAAAGATGTCAGAAATATAAGCTACAATTGTATTTACTGTTTGTTGATTTTTTAAAAGCATTTGATTCAATAGAGCAAAACAACACTTTAAAAACTCTTTTCCCACAAGGTATCATCAATTCATACATCAAAAGCACTCAAGTTTCCATGAAGGCTAACAAGACAAATAATTCTGTTCAATGATCTTTTGATAAAAAAACATCAAGTGAGGTACAAAACAGGAAGATATATGCTCACCTAAGGTGTTCTTCACTGTGATGGGGGAGATCTAGCTAAGAGCGAATGTTGAAGAGGATTTGTCCATGGATGGTAAGGTCCTGTATTTGTTTGAGGATGGCATTGTGCTAGTTCCATCAAACTCTGGACCATTGCGGAACTTCCTAAAAGAGATCTATAACCATGCATAAAGGTTTGGTCTCATCATCCAACCAGAAAAAACAAGCATATCATGGATGATGAATGAAGCCCAGATTATGATTTGTAATTGGATGGACAACCTACAAAATTTATCTGTCAGTATATATATATATATATATATATATATATATATATATATATATATATATATATATCTAGGACAGACAATGTAGGTGAATGAAGAGCTGAGTTCAGAGCTCAACAAGAAGAAAAGAAGAGGGATTGACTTTAGGAAAGTGCAAAACTCTTTGCTTAGATCTTCACTTATCCTCAGAACAAGGGTCCATCTTTTTCATACCAATACTCTACAGGTGCTTCTGTATGGCAGAGAAAAATGGAAAAAGGCAAGGTAAGGCAATAAGCATTTATGAAGTGTTTCTTATGTCCCAGTCTATGAAGAATTAAAAACAGAGTTCACATGGAAGTCAGCAGAAAGGTACATGGTGCACATGAACAGCCTGCAACAAATAACCAACAAAGAATTTTGAAAAAGAGGAGTAAGAGATTTCATTAGGGAAACGTTGTTTGTCTTTCATTCTCAAAGAGGATCAATGACGTCATGATAGTTGTCTTGATTTGCATGTCACTTGGAGATGACTAGGGCAGAGCTGTGCAAAGTCATCGTCCTCACTCTGCCCTCCAGAGTCATTGAAGTCCAAAAGCAAGACAAAGGTGAAGACCACTGGCGACGACCCAGAATGTTGTGAGTGACCATCCAGTGAGCTAACCATGTGGCAACAGTGGGAGGACAAGTAGACATCTGAAGGGACCTTCAGGAGGCCAAGAAAAATTGAGAAAGGCCTTGAGTACATTGGACAGTCCCCTTGTGGTGAATTTATGGACAAATATGGATGGATTATAATCATTGGAGCTTTTCAATATAGTACCTAGAGAAAGTTAATCACATGGGTTTGATGCCTAAGGCTGAGGAGCTGTCATATTAAATCCCAGTAGAATTTTTAAAGTATGTCATGATTTACAATCCAGGATGTAAGCTATCATCTCAATTATTGCTTCTTCCCCCTCAAAAAGAGCACTTTTATGCACTTCGTTATTCACTTCATCCTCACTACAACTCGACAGTTATGATTATTAACATTTTGCAGATGAGGGAACTGAGACTCAGAGAGGATGAATGGCCACATTTCTAGATATTTCAGGACCTAGAACTAGCAATGAACATGGTCAATTCTGCTCCCTAGAGGTTACAAGCTATAGTAGAAAATAGAATCCTACCTGTATCCTAGTATGCATGTCCAAAGGGAGGAAGCCAAATGGCATGATGGCCACTGGTAATAGTGCCCATACCAACCACCTAGACAACTTTACAGGCCACCCTTACATAGTGCTCCCCCTTATCTAAACAAATATCCATCAAATAGATTATTTGCTCCATTTTAACATACAAAAATTGAATTAACATAAAATATCATGGCACTGTGCTATAATAATTGTGCAATAATTAGAATTAACTCATAAGTATACAAGATTCCACCCTGGAGCTTAGAGTCAAGAGTCAGAGTCAGAATCAGTAAACATTTATTAAATACCTACTATGTGCCAAGCATTGTGTAAAGCACTGGGAATGCAAAGCGAGGCATGAGAGAGTCCCTGCCCTCAAGGAACTTACAATCCAATAGCAAAAAGCTGAAAATGGAGGAATGGAAGTTACCCTCTCATGCCACATGATGACATGGAGAGAAATGATTGGAGGTGAGACTATCAGAGTTGATTTTGTCTTGCAGAATAAAGAGTTTCTGGGGATCATGAAGTCTAAGAAAGTAGCCAGGTGGGAAATGATGAGGCAAATTCCCAGAGCTCCCTCCTTTTATGATATAGGATCTGAGAGGAGGTCTCTAACATACACCCTCTACCTTCTCCAGTCAGAGGGAGGTGCCCTAAAGCAGGAGGCATTAACGAGTTTTAGAGCCTAGCACTATGTCTGGGTGACAGTACTCACTTAATTAATGTTTATTTACTATCTGACAGCTAATGCCGCTGGCCACCACTCTACTAAAGTCAATTTTGGATAATGGCATGCCTGTAGTCCCTATATATCTTCAATGCCTTTTTCCATGCCTGATCTGCTTATGGTCTATCACACAAAAGCTAGGAATTCCAAGCAGTCAATTACAGAAGCTTCCGTTATAGGTTGTGTGAATACGCAGATCTCATTATTGTGATATATTCATTTTTAGTTGGTGTTACAATGGGACACTTTAATGGATAAATGGCAGCCCCCTTCAGCAAGGTCTTCCCATAATCCTATCCCTTATTTCTTTATCTTTGAGATGCCATGGGGCATAGTGCAAAAGGCACTGGACTTGAAGAGAAGACCTGGGTTCAAATCCCACATGAGCGTACTGATCCAGGTAGGTAGATGGCAAGATGGTCTGGGTACACAGTTGGATAAACAATTGAAGTATGGCATCAGGGCTGGGTCCAGCCGCACAGAATTGAGGTTATGCCAATTACTCCATATTTCTATTCTCATAATACATTCAGAGAGAGATGAGACCAGTGGAGGGTGCAACCTGCAATCCACTGGACCGATGGAGAAGGGGACTCACCTGGATCCCAAAGTTTCTATGAGGTTGTTTCCATCCATCTCATTGTCAAGGTCCTTCCCAACTTGAGTGGATCTGGAGCATAAAGAAATAGCATGACATGCAATGTAGCGATCCATCAGATTCAGGGTCCAAGTCTGTGTTTCTGCCACCTTAATCCACTTTTGGCACTCCTCCAAGAATCCTTTAAAAATTAATTGATCTTCCCATGGAACATAGCTCTACTTCTGCGCCCTCTGCAGTATGCTGAGAATGGTGACAAATAGCTAGCTTATCCCATAGGCCCTGGACTCCTACTTTCCTATAGCATTTGTGTCATTCCTACTATGTACTCTTATTCTTGCCCATTCATGTAAATATATCCTTATGCCCACAGGACTTCAGAGAAAGAGCAGAGCAAGATGCCATGTACCACTGGAAAACCTAAATCTGTGTCCCTCTACCCCAGGACTACAATACTAAAAGATCCTCCTGATATGGTCTTACGAAATAATGGTATGACCTTATCTGGCACAACACATCCCTGGCTAGTTTCATTTTTAGAAATCCCACTTATGGAACCAATTTATCTTAGTTAAGATATCAAGTATTATGAATGGACCCACCATCAAAACCTAAAGTATTTACTATAGTCAAAAAAGTCATGTGTTAATATTGCTCATGTGGAAAGCTATCAGTACAGCAAGGGTGCCATGGATGTGTCATTGGAAGGTAGCACTCTTGCATTCAAGTTTCTTGAATAATCTTCACTTAGTATTCCTGTACAGCAGGGACTACTGGCTAACTGGCCTCACTGAGTCATTGATGAGCTGAGTCCTTAGAGTCCTCCTTTTATAAATATTGGAGACATCCAACTGGTTCTTTCAAACATTGAGCAGCTTTATTCTTTAGTTGACATGCTTCACTCTATGCTTAAAGAATACCTTTATTAAGAAGAGGGAATTTCCAGAGATGAGCACTGGCCAATCATAGCAGAGAAAAACACATATAAAATTCCCCAGTAAGCCATAAGATTAATAATCTTAAAAGCAGAACAGCCACAAGTATAAGTAGATTACAAAACTATTCGGTTTTTCACTTCAAAACAACTCCCCATCCCCTACAAAATGGTATTTGTTCCCCATGTGGAAATTACAGATGCCCCAATCAGCATTTCTCTTTGACTCCTTCAAACGCCCAAGTTTGGGGTCATTAGTCATCTCTCCATAGGAAACAGGAAAAGATTTTCCTTTCCTTTAAGACAAAACTTTTCTGCTTTAAAGCCCTTCTCTCTGTAAACAACTGTAGGGTACCTTAGGATGATCAGTACTTTTCATCTCCCATACTCCTTTGGGAATCCTATTTAGATGAATGACTAGGGACTACTGTGTGATGCAGCCTATGCGGGGAGAGGGGGAACATAGGTTGGTCTCTTCATATGCAATTAAGGTATTCAAATTTTCCACCCTTTCTCTGGTGGGAAATGCTTATTTTGCATTTGAAAACTTTCCTCCTTACCTTTCAATGCCTCTGTTTTTAGCCTCTGTTTTTAGCCTCTGTAAGACTTCGGTGCCTCACCTGGCCACTCCCCTTACAATTACCATAAGCAAATTTCCCATATTAGGGTTCTTCCAGTAGAATCTAGAGGACTCCTTGTTGGAAATCGTACAGGGCTGAAAGAGACCTTAGTGGCCAGATAGTCCAGTCTTCTCATTTTACGGTTGAGGAAACCAAGGCTGAGAGAGTTATGAGTTGCCCAAGTTTACACAGATAGAAAGTGGCCAAGGCAAAAGTCAATGAACTCAAGTCCTCAGACTCTACATCCAGTTCTCTTGCCCTGACCCCTACCACCCACCAATGAAAAAGGTACAGGTTTGGTGATATGTCCATAGAAATTCTTTCCAGAAAATAAAATACGATTTAATTTTTCAAAATTCTTTCCAGTTCTTTAGCTATGATACTACAGAGCTTGTGATTACACTTTCACAGCCAAAAGTAGCTAATGGAATCTTCCTGTTGAGACACCACCTTTTCTAAAGGAATTGTTGTGTTTGTCCTTCATTCTCAAACGGGACCATGACATCCAGATGATGACATGACTTGCAGTTGACTTTGATGTGAGTGAGGGAGGGCTGTGCAAGGTCACCAACCTCACTTTCTCCTCCTGAGCCATCTAGGTCCAGTGGCCTAATACTAGGCTTGAATGGGGAATTAAAGGGGAACAAAGCCCCAGGGGAATGGTAAAGGCTGGCTTATGTGCTCCAAAAGAGAGACTAGTCAGGGGTGAAAACCAAGTGAAACCTACCACAAGACTGTATGTATCACCAGGGAGTTTGTCATCGGACTAGTGTGAAACTACAGCCAAACCCAGAGAGGTCAAAGGGAATCACTGGGAAGATGTCAAAAGTGGATTTGTAATTTTCCCTCCAGGTGAAGAATTATGGATACAGATAGCTGCATACACTGTCAAAGTGGCTTCATTAGTCAGTTTGGATGGACTTTCTCTTTCTTAGAGAGGGGTCAATGGGGGAATAGGCTGTGGTTTTTAAAAAAGGTACCAATAAAATAAAAATTAAAATGGGTGCTTTCTCTCTAATTCAATCCCGTTAACATCAAAGGAAGTAGAGTGGCTAGGAACAGAGTGAGAAGGCCAGGAAGTAGTACGAGACACTTCAGATACAATCTGCCAAGCTAGACTTTTTTTCCAACCATTCTTTCCTCACCCTTCCAACCAGTCCTCATTTTTTATCATCTATGACCTTGTTAATGGAAAAGCCAGGAACCTAGGTTGGGATAATTACTGTTAGAGGGAGATCAGAAGCCGAGGGTGGGGTACGTTTGTCAGACGTCAGCATGCAGGTATAGGGCACCTCACCTCTGCTTGTCCCATTAACCATGAATCCTTGGAGTCTTCAGGGCTTGCCCACCTCCAGGAGTAGAGGTTCTATTAAATCACAGCGACTCCCTGAAAGGTGTAGTCCTTAAAACTTCTGTAGTCCTTAAAATTCTCCTGAAGGATTCACTGGTGGCCAACTGGGAACAAAGAATGGGAAAGGGAACAGGCGCTCGCTGGGTCTGGAGGCCTTGTTTGTGCTCTATATGACTTGACTGGCATCATTCATCAACTAAATCACCTGGCCTAGAGAGAGGAAGAAGGACCATCCTCTTGTGTTGTGTAAAATATACAAGAGGAAGAAAAACCGATATTATACCAAACTGTCAAGAATGTCTGCAGCCCAGCCTCACCCCAGTTCCTATGTAATTCTTCCCAGAAGGCTAATTAAAGCCCTATTGCCACTAGAGTTAAGAATTTCCAGAGGCTTGTTATGACAAGAATAAATAATCAAGAAATATTCTTTCCAAGTTGTCATACTTGGAGCACTATGTTGTAATGTTAGCATTTAGATAAGCTTCGAAGTCAAAATATGCCACATCTACCACGTCTACGGAGGTTACCCTGAATCCTACATCTGGGAGGGCTTTCAGAGTATGCAAGAAGAGCTACTCTAGGCTTCAACTCAGCTACATCCTGGGCATCACTAGCTCCTCTTGAACTGCTCCAGACCAAAAGAAGCCTGCTGCTGCCTGCCTCACTCTGCTCCTACTGCTACCCTCACTCACTGCAAGGAATGAGAACACATAACTCCAAGAGGCATGCAGCAGGATCTGTCCTGAGGGCTGTTGCCTTGCTTTTCTGGGACCAAGGGTTAGGGTTAAAGCTTTTCTTTGTTCATTGGCAGTTGACTCTGACCATCTCTGTGTGTGGTTGCTTAGCAAGACACACAGTACAGCCACAGGAAATGTTTAACGTACCTCCTACAAGCAAATAGATACCCAAAGGCTTTCCAGACAGTCCTGTTCTTTGGGCCTTGGGCATCCAAAAGTCATCAGGGAAGGTCTGAGGATGGGAGTTCGTTCTTCCTCAAAGGTTTTTCTGCATGACTCACAAAGCTAGACTCTGCAGAACTAGAGAGGATAAGACTCCAGACCACCCAGTACCACCACTGGGATTCCTTCACAAGTGCCAACCCATGAGCCTCATCAGAATCACATTTCAGCATCAAATTTCTTGGTCCGTATAATTTGTCCTTACTTTCTCTGCTTCAAAAAAGAGGCATTATTTACTCATGGACTGATCAATTAATATAATTGCTCAATACTATTATATGACATATTAATATAATATATAATGGCATGTTACATACTATATAATTATATAGTACATATTTATTTCTTTATAGATAATATTTATATATGACCTATATTTATGTAATATAGTAATCAATTCATATAAGTATATAACACTCATTTCTTCCTATATATATGTATGTGTATGTATATATACATACATACACACATACAGACACCTATTATGTGTGTCTCCACTTACCTAATGAACATGACAAAGCAGCAGAAGAATGGGATAGTCAATGCCACTTCACCATGTGTTCATGAAGCACCAGCTGTGTGCCCATCTTGGTGTCAGGCACTGGAGGGAATGTGGAAAATGTATAAGACACAGTCTTTATCCTCACTTTGTTGCTATTTTGCTCAGTCATTTTTCAGTCATGTCCAACTCTTCATGACCCCATTGGGGATTTTCTTTGCAAAGATTCTAGATTTCCTTCTTCATCTCACTTCACAGATGAGGAAACTAAAGCAAACAGGCTTCAGTGACTTGCCCGGGGTCACTCAGCTGGTAAGTGTTTGAGGCCAGATTTGAATTTAAGAAGATAAGTCTTCCTGATTCCAGGCCCAGCACGCTATTCATTGAACCCTTAGCTGCCCCTTACCCCCACTACCCCAGACGTGAAAATCTACTTGGAGAAATGGGACAAAAATTCCCCCAACAATGGAATCATAACACACAAGGCATTAAATATGTGACTGATGAGTAAAACAGAACATGTGTTCATAGAATGCTAGAAGGGTCCCTACAGATTATCTAGGTCAATCCCTCATTTAACAGGAGAGAAAACTGAAGCCTAGAGAGAAGACGTGACTGGTCACACAATGAATCCTGGCAAAGTCAGGATTAGAACCCGGATCTCCTGGTTCCTAGTCTGGTGATCATTCTTTCCCTAGATAATGATGCCTCTTCCAATAGGAATGACAACCCACATGTCTGTAGTATTCTTAGGCTTACAAAGCACTTTACTCACAACAGCCCTGTGAGTGAAGTAGTGGAAAAATCATTTTTTTCTTCTCTTTTACAGAGGAGGAGATTCAGGTTCAGAGTGCAAAGTGCCAAAGACTTGCCCAGCATCACCGAGTTCATACATAGCAGAGCCATAACTCAAACCTAGACCTCCTGATGTTAAGTTCAGTGACCTTACCAATCAATAAACTTTTATTAAGCACCTACTATGTGTCAATCACTGTACTAAGTACTGAGGACACAAAGAAAGATAAAAGACAGTCCCTGGCTTCAGGAATCTTATAATGTAAAGAGAGCGACAACCTGCAAACAAATCTGTACAAAGAAGTTATATACAAGATAAACAGGAAATAATTAACTGGTGGAAGACACTGAAATTAAGAAGAGCTGAGGAAGTCTTCCTCTAGAAGGTGGAATTTTAATTCGGACTAAAAGGGAGCCAGGGAGATCAGAAGTCAGAGTGCAGAAGGGAGCACATTTCAGGCATGGGGGGCAGCCAGAGGAAATGAGCAGAGCCAAGAGATAGAGGGTCTTCCTCATGGAAGAGAAGCCAGTGTCATGGGATAAAAGGATGCCAGTTTGGGAACAAGGTGATAGAAGACCAGAAAGGTAGGAGGGGACAGGTGTCCCTTGCCCTGTCACTGCGCCATGCTGTGGAGGTGGGATTTGAGCAGTGGTGGATATTTCTGATAGTTCCTTAGAGAAGAATTGCTGTGACCAGAAGAAACGAGGATCTGGAACCCAGGTCAAGAATGAAAAATCTAGAGAAGACTACATTTAATAATAGTGGTAGTTGGCAATTCTCCAGAGCTCTCAAGTTGGAGGGGGGACATCGGATGGAATAAAGGAGCAGGTCATGAAATATGGAAAATGGGATTTTAATAATGACAGCTGGGGGGTTCAGAATCACTGGACTAAGAAGAATATAAACTAAATGGGAGTTTGCCAATCACTGAGGAAGGAGGTCGAGGAGCTCACCAAAACTGAAAGAACACCAAAGGAAGCCCATGGAATTTCCTTCTCTAGACATCTGCAGTCCATATGACCTTAATCCTGCCAGAAGGAAGAAAAGATGGATAGAAACTGGCATGATTCTTTTCAGCCCAGAGACTCTTCAGCCCACAAACTCAGGGCTCAGAGAGGTCCCTGACCTCCCAGCACAGACCATACTAATCAGCATCAATGGAATCCTGGTCTGTAACTTTTCCCAAAGATGTAAGAGCATGAGTCATATGCTTCTTTTTTAAATGTTTTACTGATTATTTCCCCAACAATGCTGTCATTTTCCCATAGTTTCCCTTCTTCCCTCCTGCCAACCCAAGATCTAAATAGAACCTTAACTTGTAACAAAGATCCAGAGCCTAGAAAACAAACTGACACATCGGCTGTATCTGACAGCATATACCTCCTTCTGTACCTGTAATTTGCTTCCTTCCTCAGGATATATTTCATCAGTCAGCAGGAGTCATTTTCCAGGGTCCCCAAGAAAGAGGCCAGCCCAGCATGTCAGAGCCTTAAAAAAGTTTGAGGGCTCAGTTAGGAGGCCTTCCCAACTTTCTCTGTAGTTGCTAGAACGCAGGATTTGGTTTTGTGCACCTGACTGAAGGAAACCCCTAGTCATATTGAAAGGATTGCCAAGGGGCAGTAAAGGAGGGCAGGGACATCTGGGTTACTGCTAGCAGGGTGATTACATATTAATGACCACATTCCCTGGCAGATCTCAGAGGCTGGATTAGCTTTCCAAAGCCTTGCAGTTTCCCTGACAATACACACACAAATGTATGTCTATGGAAGTTCCTCTAAGGCAAATCTGAAAAGAGGAAACCCTACTTCAGGTGTCCAGCCAAGAATGTTGGCCAACAAGAACCATGGGTATGATTTACTTTCTCTGATTTGACCCCCATCTCTTTTGTGATATTATTGTAAAAGGTGAAGGGGAGTGTAGAATCAGGAGAAGAATTGCCTATTGGAGGGAACCTTCCCTTGTGTACTTCACCATCTCTCTTTTCTCTGAAACCTTTCCTTGTGACTGGAGGGGATCCTGTCCGTCCTTCTTGGATTTCCCCTCTTTAGCCCTCCAAGGAGGTAGATTAATAGTGTAGTAATCTCTCCATTTTATGGATGAAGAGAATGCAGTTCAGGAAGTTATATGACTTTTCCAAAGTCCCACAACTGGGTCTCAAGTTCATCTCTAAGTCCAAACCCACTCTTCCTTTCACTAGGTCACTATACCTTAGGAGGGAAAAGACATGCACACAAGTAACACTATCAGGCCAAATGTGCCTGATATTGGCACAAATAATATTACTCTGGGTGTTCAGAGGAATGAAAAGGCAATTCTGGTTAGGACAGTTAGGGAAGGTGGTGTGGAAGAGGAAGCTTTGGAGATGGTTATCCTTTCCTCTTCTTTTTTTCTCTTTCCTTCACAATCTTATCAGCTCCCATGGGTTCAAATATCATCTCTACACAGATGACTCCCAGATTTATATATCCAACCCAAGTCTCTCTCCTGAGACCCGAATCCCATATCATCAAATATCTATTGGACATTTCAAAGTGGATGCCCCCAGATGTATCTCAAACTCAACATTTACAAAACAGAACTCATAATTTTTCCCTCCCAAATCCCCCCTCTTCCAAATTTTTCTTCCTCTGTCAAGGTACCTTCATCCTTAGAGTTATACTTGTTTGCAACCTCATAGTCATCTTCAATTTCTCCCTCTTTCCTCCATCTCCAACTCCTCCTTTTGTTCCCTCTCTTCCCACATATCTAATAACTGCCACGTCTTGTCGATTCTGCCTTCAAGACATATCTCAAATCCATGCCCTTCTCTACTTACACATCCATCACCCTAGTGCAAGCCCTCATCACTTTTAGCCTCGACAAACTATTACAACAGATTCATAATTGGTCTCCCTGACTCAAGTCTCTCACCTTATCCAGTCCATACAGCAGACAAAATGATATTCATGAAGCACAGACGTGACTGTGTCACTAGTAAGATCAAACACAAATTCCTTCATTTTGTATTTAAACCCCTCAGTAAACTCTCCATTCCCCCTCTTCACCCACTCTTGGAGTTAGCCAAACTTGCCTTGCTACTCCTTACAGGTGACATTCTACCCCAACACCTTTATTCTTTTATATCTGCTGTCCCTCGTGTGATGCACTCTCTCCCTCCTCACCTTCATGTCTTAGAATTTTTGATTTCATTTCAAATTCAGCTTCTATACCACGAGATCCTCTCAGCTCTACTGCCTTCCCCTCAACACTCATGTATCTTATAGCTACTTATTTTGAACATATCCCCCAAATGAGATATAGACAACATTTCACATCTTATACCAGAATCAACTCCAAATGAATATATAACCTAGACACAAAAGGTGACATCATAAACTAATTAGAGAAATGAGAAATTACCTTTTAGATCCATGGATAGGGGATAAGAGGATCACAGAAGATAAAAAGGACAATTGTGACTACATAAATTTAAAAGGTTCTGCACAAACAAAACCAATGCAGCTAAAATTGTAAAAGAAATAAGTAAATAGGAAAACTTTGCAGCAATGTTCTCTTATAAAGGTCTCAAATCCAAGATACATTAGGAACTTATTCAAATATATAAGAACAAGAAATATTGTCCCAATTGATAAATAATCAAAGGATGTGAACAGGCAGTCTTCTAAAGAAGAAATCCGAGTTAACAATAGCTATGTGAAAAAATTCTCTAAATCACCAGCAATTAGAGAAGTGCATCTTAAAATAATACTGAGTTCCCACCCTCAGATCATTCAGGCTGACAAAATGACAAATGTTGAAGAAGCTAAGAGAAAACAGGTACTTTGATGCATTGTTGGTGGAACTGTGAATTGCTACAGCCATTCTGGGAAAAACAATTGGAATTATGCTGCAAACATCACTAAATTGTGTATACCCTTTGCCTTAGCAAGGCCACCACTAGGCCTACACCCAAACAGATCAAAGAAAGACAGAAATACATACACAAAAATATTAATAGAAGCTCTTTTTGTGGTAATAAGATACTATAAACTAAAAGACGCCCATCGATTGAGGAATGACTGAACAAATTATTGTCCATGCATGTAATCAATACTATTGTGCTGCAAAAAATGATGAAAAGTAGAAAGATGTTCATGAAAATGATGCAGAAATAGAACAATTTATAGGCAAAGAAACAAGCATCAAGTGCCTATTCTGTGCTAAGCTCTTTACTGATATGATTTTATTTTGTACTCACAACTATCCTGGGAAGTAGATGCTATCCCCATTTTACAGTTGAGGGAACCCAGGCAGGAAGAGGCTAAGTGACCTGTCCAGGGTCATACAGCTAGTAAGTATCTATGTGCACATTTGAACTCAGGGCTCCCTGACTCCATGCCTAGCACTCTCTCCACTGCACTAGCTATCTACCAGCATTTATTGAATGATGGCCACATTGTGAAGTCAACTAATTTTGAAAGACTTAAGAACTTATTGGTGTAATAACCAACTACAATTCCAGAAAAAGCAATGATGAAGCATGCCTCATAGAAAGTCTCATAGAAAGGTGATGCTAGCCCAGATTGAGAAATGTTCTTTTTTGATTTGGCCAATATGGGAATTTGTTTTGCTTGACTATGAATAGCTCTTACAGATGGAGGTAAAGGGAAAGAAAGGAAAAAAAACTTGTTCATTAAAAAATAAATATTATTTTAAAATTTAAAAAAATATTTGGAAACCTGCTGTTTCCCCCAATAAAATGCAATCTCCTTGAATAGGGACTGTCTTATTTTTGTCTTTATGTCCCCAGTGCCTAGCACAGTGCTTGATATATACTGGGTACTAATAAATGTTCGATGATTATACGGGGGATGATGCATAAGAATTGGAGAGATGGAACTAAGGCAAGACATTGACCATTGATACTAAAAATGCCTTTGGGGCACTAGAAAGCTCCAGATCATAATTTTCATGTTGTAAAATCACTAATGATGTCTATGATAATTAGATCATTTCTGGGGATCCTGGTTTGCCTTGAGTTTGGTCAGATAGTTCCCCATCCCCATTCACTTTGTAGCCCCAAATTCACTATCTGTCCATTCCCAGGCATTGACCAATGAGCTTGTCCCTCCCTCCAATGCTGTGGAATCTGAAGAATTAAGAGATAACCATATCCCTGTAGGAATCCAAGTCAAATTTCTGCTCCTTCTTTGTCTTACCTACAACACAGAGTGAGTATCTGAGACTGTCTCCCAATCCCAACAGATACCAATAGGCTGGGTTCCCAGAACTAGACTGGCTACATCTTTCCCTCAGGGTTGTAAGGTTCCTCCAAGAGGTTGGGAGTATCTTTATCTAAGGTTATCAGCTTGAGCTCCCAATCTAGTGTATCCCCCCTATGGTCAGCTATCAATAATTAGCACCCCAGTTCCATTTAAACATTAATTTTTCTTAAGGAATGTTTACTACAAAGATATAGTACAGAATTTTAAATATTTCCTCCTGATTTCTATAAGGAAGACTCCCTAGGGAGGTGGGGTCAAACTTAAGGCAGTTGCTACATAGCACTTGCCCTACCAAGTCCACTTCACTGCTGTATGAGTCCTTACTGACCTTCCAAAGTTCACAAGGTCAGTTCTATTTTCAACCTTCTTCACCTAAAAGAAGGAAGACTAGAGATAAAGCAAGAACATGACCATGAACTCATGGACCCTATGGTCCTGGTGGTTAGATAAAGGCCTAGGGCTTCTCTTCCCACTGGGGATTTAATCCTTCACTTCCTCACTTGAACAAAGTCAGGCAGGAGTGAGGACCAGCCTCACTCCAGCTAGCCTGTGCCTTTTCTATACACCCCAGTTGAAGCTACACAGCCCATCAAAGTCTGTCCCTTCATCACATGGTTAGCAGACCAGAGCCAGATACAGAATTTCTGCAATATCTACAGAATGGGGAAGCAGGCTCTTCAGCCTTTCTCTCACTAGTGACCCCAGCACAAAACTACAGGACTTGGCACAAAGTTGGTATCAGTCATGACTTGCTTGGCAGTTTGGGAACATATGATATCAGATTCCCCAACTCTGAGATACTAGATCAGGGGTGAGGAACCTGCAGCTTCAAGACCACCTGTAGCCTTCTAGGTCTTTGGGTGCGACCTTTTGACTGAGTGCAAGTTTTATAAAACAAATCCTTTTATTAAGGGGATCTGTTCTGTGAAGTTTGGATGCAAAGGACCGCACTTGAGGATCCCTAGAAGGTCATCTGTGACCCTGAGGCTGCAGGTTCCCCACCCCTGTTAAGTTGATCTTTACTGGGGGAAATCACTAACCACTAAAGACACAACCAGGTTCATCAAGTCACTGAAAGACAATGACCTTCCTTGTTGATTTGTGTTATTACCCTCATCTACCAGGCTAGTCTCTGTCAAATAAAGGAAATTAGGTTATTTTTTTAAGACAACAGTCTTCCTTTCAATAGCACCAGAGGACCAGGCACCTTCAGACATCAAAGGCAGGGGGCTTCAGGCCCATCAAACATAATGGGACCATCATCTCTTTATTCTTGAACCCTATGCCTTGCTTTGATGTACCCCAAACTCCCATTAGCTTTTTTGGCTGTCACATCACTCTTTTGACTCATATTAAGATGTTAAAAACACCCAGACCTTTTCCAAAACTGCCTTCTAACCATATTACACATATGTGTCTCTACTAAATTTCATCTTATTAGATTTGGTCTAATGTCATATCATGTCAAGATCTTTTTGGATATTATACACATGAATTCAGTCTTATGTGATTAAAAGTTGTCTACAACCAGAATGATGCCTGACTGCAGTAACTTTCTAGGAATACTGGAAATGGATATAACATTGTCTCAAATGTTGGTTTCTCCCAGGTTCTGGATCCATCCAAAGCACTCTTGTTTTGGTTCCTCACACCCAGGTATTGTTTTGAGTCCTCCCAAGCTTGTATTTGGGGTTCCTTTATGTTCTGGCTTTTCCCAAATTTTACTGAAATTTTATAATCTCCCTTGCTTTCAAGTTGCCCTGTTGGCAAATTGCTTAACTGAATACATGTGGTTCAGGTGTGAGGATCCTTGTCTAAATGCTATATAATGTCAATCTTCCAGAGCCTGAATGGGAGAAAGCTATACCTCCTCTCCAGCACACTCTTCTCTACTAAATGATCAAATAAATCTATTTCTAAAACTATTTCAAATTATATTTGTTCTTGCAACCAACACTCTGCCATCCAGTGTGTTAGCTATCCCTCCCAATTTTGTGTCATCTGCACATATGGTTTTATCCAAGTAATTTGGTAAAAAAAAAAAAAAAAACATTAAAAAAATACTTTTAACAGCACCAAGGACAGATCCCTGGGACACTCTACTAAAGATCTCCTTCCAAATTAACATTAAATTATTCACAACTTCTCTTTGGATCCAGCCACTCAACCAGTTCCGAATCCATTTAACCAAACTATTGCTTCCTCCACATCTTTCTACAAGAAAAGAATAAGAGGGCAGAAGATTTTTCTTTGTGAAGAGTTATGCACCATGTGTCCCTGAGGCTTCATTATAATCAGACCACATGATGATGGATACTCTGGGTAGAGCCAATCCTAACATATCCACTAGATAAAAAATCATCTTCAACTTTAGCTTTGTCAACAGGATTGATTTGCTGTCTAATTCAAGAATGAAACCAGATGATTATGTACCCAGAGAGCAGCAGAAGCCACAGAATGACAGTGAAAGAGATTTCCAGCCCAAAGTAACCTGGAAGGCAAACAGGAAAGGTCTATCTTACTGGACATGGAGTGCCACATGGAGGAAAAAGACCAGAACAGGCCTTGGAGGTGGAATCCCCAGCAGCAGCAAAAATGCCAAAAACAACTTCAAAG
>CM053769.1:5874723-5939559 GCA_028658325.1 Potorous gilbertii
TCCAATGAGATATTTCACATTCTCTTCCATTTTTTCATTCTTTTGGTTTTGTTTTGTGATTTCTTGGTTTCTCAGAAAGTCATTAGCCTCCATCTGTTCCATTCTAATTTTGAGAGAACTATTTTCTTCAGTGAGCTTTTGCACCTCTTTTTCCACTTGGCTAATTCTGCTTTTGAAAGCATTCTTCTCCTCATTGGCTCTTTTGAACCTATTTTTCAAGGTGTTATTTTCTTCAGCATTTTTTTGGGTCTCCTTTAGCAAGATATTGACCCATTTTTCATGCTTTTCTTGCATCTCTCTCATTTCTCTTCCCAGTTTTTCCTCCACCTGTCTAACTTGATTTTCAAAATCCTTTTTGAGCTCTTCCATAGCCTGAGCCCATTGGATATCTACTTCAGATGTTTGGGATACAGAGGCCTTGACTCCTATGTCTTTCCCTGATGGTAAGCATTGTTCTTCCTCATCAGAAAGGAAGGGTGAAAACATCTGGTCACCAAGAAAGTAACCTTCTATGGTCTTATTTTTTTTTCCCTTTTCTGGGCATTTTCCCAGCCAGTTACTTGACTTCTGAGATTCCTTTCCACCCCTGCCTAGATCCGCCCAGGTAGTGCTTGGGGTCTGAGATTCAAATGCTGCTCCCTAGCCTTAGGGCTTTCAGCAGCGTACCTGGCTGCTATTCAATGGGAGGTTAAATTCTGGTGCTCAGGTGGGGGCAGGGCCGCCTCCCAGGCTCAGTTGCCTCAGGGGTTTTATGTGGAGACCTTCCCTAATGGAGCTACTGCAGAGCTCCTGCCTGCTCTGGGAGCCTCTTGCCACCCGCTGCCTCTGCTGCTGCCTCCTGAGGGGGCCTGAGTTATGGAGACACCCCGCTCCCCTCTCAGCCAGCCCAGAAGTGTCTCTCACTGACCTGTGCACCTGTGGGTGGAGGGACCTTCGCAGCCGCCAGAGATTCCGTCCATGAATTCTGCTCGGATCTGCTTGCTCCTCTCCTTCTTGGTGCCACACAGCCAGGGAAGGGCTGGGCTCCGCTCCCATCCAGTGCGCGATGGACTTTTGGGGTCGGTTTTTCAGGGCTCTCTGGAACAGAAATCTCCTTGACTATGTTGCTGCGCGGCTTCCACTGTTCCAGAATTTGTTGGGAGTTCTTTTTAGAGGAAATCCATGGGCTGTGGGTTTGGAGCTAGCATATGTGAGTCTTTCTACTCCACCATCTTGGCTCCTCCTCTTCAGCATACATATTGATACACCTTCAAATACCATAACTTTCTAGTTCCTCAGTCTGCTTAATTCCCAAGACCTATTCCTCTATTTCACCTCAGGTATACGCTGAGATAGTCACACCTTTTGACCTTGTCATAAGTCACAGTGGTTCCATTTCCATGCTTACGAACTCCAAAATTTCCTTATCTAAACATATACTTTGATCATTCTACCTTTCCCCATATCTTACGACCCCTAATAATGTCCTTTGTCCTCATCACAGCCTGCATTCTCTTTAGCCCTTTATTCTTTCTCCTCCGTTATTTCTGCATTGCTCACATTCTCCATCCATCTTTATGACCCAACTCAATTTCATGTTGTTCTCTGTTCTTCAGTCCTTTGACCCCTTGTCCTCTCGCTGATCGTGCTATGCCAAACCTCAGCCCTGGATCGTTCCCACCTTCCACTTCCTTCGGTGCTACTGAATGGAGTTGGAGGAGATCAGGAAAATGTGCCAGCTGGATCCACTATAAATTTATATTATCTTATATCAACTGGGCCTTCTCCTCAACAAGGCAAACATTCTATTTTTCCTTAATCGGTTTGTTATCTCAGTCTCAATAGTGGCTGTTTCAGACTTTTCTGTCTTTCCTCAATCCTTCCCCCATCCTCTCAGCTAAGGACCTATGAAGACTTTGCCTCACACTCAACTGAAAAAAATTAAGGTCACCTGCTTCTAAGAGCTCTCCTTTTCCCCTTCCTCCTCATCTTGAATTATTTGAACATCTTCCCTTACATCTCCTTCTCCACTCTAGTCTTTTATGAAGAGTTAGCCCTTCTCCTGGCCAACCCTTCCACTTGTACTCTTGATTCCATTCTCTCCTGTCTTCTCCAGCAAAGTGTCCTCGCTCTCATCCCCATCCTAGTTTCAGACTTGCCCTGTCTACCAACTCCTTCTCTCCTGCCTACAAATATGCCATGTCTCCCTCATCCTTAAATCTTCCCACCTCTACAGCCGCTCTTGGCCTGCATCTCTTCTCCCTTCAACTCCTCAAGGAAACCGGGCTCCATTTAGTATCTCCCTCCTCCTGTCCTCTCTGCTTTTTGAAGTCACCAGTCACTTCTCATTGCCAGGTCTAGTGACCTTTCCTTTTCATCCTTGATCTCTCGGAAGCTTTTGATGCTGTTGGTCACATTCTCTTCCTGGATTCTCTCCTCTCTGTTCCAGGTTCTGTTTCTCTTGTCTGTCTGAATGCTCTTCAGGCTTCTTTGCTGGTTTTTGTTTAAATCCAAGTCATGCTCGCTAACTGTAGGTGTCCCCAAAGGCTCTGTCTTAGGCCCTCCTCTCTTTTCATCTCATACTATCTCACCTGGTGATCTTGTTACTTTCCGTGAGTTCAATGATCATGTCTATGAAGATGATTCCCAGGCCCGTATGTTCATGCCTAGTATCTTCGAGTTACAGTCATGCATCACTAGCTCTCTTTTGGACATCTTGAGCTGTTCCACATGCCTGGAATGCCCTCTCCCCTCACCTCTTCCTGTTAGTTTCTCTGGTTTCTTTCTTTACTCAGCTCAAATCCTACCTTCTGCTAGAGGCTTTTTCCAGCCCCACCTGACTCCCCTTTTCCCTTCCCCCATAAGGGGCTAGTGTCTTCCTTTCTCAGATTACTGCCCATTTATTCTGTATATCCTGAGGCATCTAGATGGTGTGTTGGATAGAGTGCTGGCCCTGGAGTCAGGAAGACCAGAGTCCGAATCTGGCACCAGACACTTAAACTGGGAGCTATTGGGCAAGTCACTCTCTCTTTACTTCAGTTTCTTCAACTGTAACAGCACTGACCTCCCGGGGCTGTTGTGAAGCACAGTCTTTGGCACATGGTGTGTACTATATCAATACCATTATTATTGTGATATCTTGTGTGTACCTTATTATTTACCTATTAGCTCCCTCGTTGGAATATGAAATGCTTGTGATTAGGGTTTTCTTTCCTTCCTTGGAATCTCCATTGCTGCACATAAAGCCCCTAACAAATGTTCATTGATTGATTGGAGGTGATGGAATATAAGCTGAAAATGGTGAGTAAAGAGTTTGTGTAGGAAAGTTTTCTCTCGCAGACAAAATCTGTGATGAGCAGCAAGTTCTCTTCTGATGTTTCCAACCAAAAAGTTCAGTGAGCTTTTGAACCTTCTTTTCCATTTGGCTAATTCTGCTTTTTAAATCCTCCTTCTCATTGGCTTTTTGGACCCCCTTTTCCAATTGAGTTAGCCTATTTTTAAAGGTGTTATTTTCCACAGCATTTTTTTTAGTTCTCCTTTAGCTAGCTATTGACTTGCTTTTCAAGCCCTTCTGTGGCTTGAACCCATTTTATATTCATTTTGGAGGTATTGGAGGCAGAAGCCTTGACTTCCTCTGACAGTATGCCTTGTTCCTCCTCATCTGAAAGGATAGAAGGAGACACCTGTTCACCAAGAAAGTAACCTTCTGTGGTCTTATTTTTTCCCTTTTTTGGGCATTTTCTCAGCCAATTACTTGACTTCTGAATCCTTTGTCAAGGCAGAGGGTGTCCTAGTGCTCCTCCTCCCACTAGTACCATGCTTCAGCTGCTCAATTCCCCCAGGAACTTTGGGTGAGGGCAGGGCCACCACTGAGGGCTGAGGTTTAGATCAGCTACTCAATTCCCCCAGAGGCTTTAAGCTGATATGCCTGGACAATGGACCCAGGCTGCTTCCATGGCCACCATAGCTGCCTGCCACTCACTCTGCTACTACCTGTTGCCAGTACTGGGGGGACCCCCCTCCCCTCTTGCCCAGCTGGGAAAGACCTCCAACACTGATCTTTGGAGCTTTCATTGTCACCTGTGGGTTGAGAGATCTGGGACCCTCCTTGCTGGGAATTCTGCCCTGAAGGTCTGTTCAGGTCCTGTTCCTCCCAGTGCTGTGTGGCCACAGCTGGGCTCTGCTCCACTCAGCATCCCGTGAGATAGACCTTTCCTGTGGGCCCTCCAGATTACTCTTGGCTGGAAACCTCCTTCACTCTGTTGTTCTGTGGCTTCTGCTGCTCTGGAATTTGTTGAGAGTCATTTTTTACAGGTATTTTTTGGGCTGTGGGGGAAGCACTAGAGTATTTCTACTCCGCCATCTTGACTCCACCCCTCAAAATGCCATCTTTTTAAAGAAGCCTTTCCCAACCCCTCCTAATTCCAATACCTTCTCTCTTTTTAATTATGTCCTGATTATCCTGCATATATCTTGTTTGTACGTATTTGTTTGCTTTTTATCACCACCATTAGACCACAAGTTCCTTGAGGGCAAGGACTGTCTTTTGTCTCTTTATATTCCCAAAATTTAACACATTGCCTGGCACATAATACGTGCTTAATAAGTGTTCATTGACTGACTGACATGTTGATCTTTGTCGGGACTGGCTCATGAGTGCCACTCCCTCCTCCCCCTAGACAGGGAGACCCAGGCTCAAAGGGAATGAAATTCCTATAGGAAGAACCTCTGTCAAGTATGACCCAGTTCTTCAAGGTAAGAGTAAAGGACACATTTGCCAGTTCTGAAAGGGAGAATGTTTGATCACCAAAGGAGAGGTTGTCCCTATGGTGACTTCCTTTTACAAAGAGCAAACCCAATGGAGGTGGAGAGGAGCCCATGGATTATGTATAAATGCTTTCTGATTGACAGGTAGCTATATGAACATTTATTAGTCTGTAGTCACCTGAAGGGGAAAACATTCCTGTAGTTCTTGCTTAGGCAGAATTGTTAAATTTTAATGACTTAACCGTTTTTCCTAAACATTAATTTCACACGTAAGATAGTTTCTGTAAGTTTTTACATTTAATAGAGAAAATGCATTTTCAAGGATGTTACCCTTAGGAAAAGCCATGCTGATTTTTACGGGGAAGGAATTATTGAGAATCATGTGGAGACTGAATTTTATGAAAGGAGAGGAGAGGAATCAGGCTGCTACCCTACAGCTGTACTGAATTGCTTCTCCATTTTTTCTCTAAAGGAAACTGTTCATAGCTAGGTCAGGTTCGAGGATGAGAAATGAGTTTGTCCAGTGTTTCCCCTTCCTATCTTTCTCCACTTTTGTGATCATGGGTCTTCTTACCCACCCTGACCCAGTCCTTTAAGCTCTTTACCTTCCCCTTCGTGCTCCTTTGTGAACTGAGTTGCCTTTCTCTCAATTGATTCAGTAAACCTTTTTTAAAGGTGTTAGACTCTGTGTGTGGTTGGCCCCAAAAGCAAAACAATCCCTGATCTCTAACACCTTAACATTTCTACTTTCATATTTAGGGCATACTTTAAATTTTCATCACACAAGCAAGCAGGGGTTTCTTTTTTTTTAATTTTTAGTTTTTAGGTCCTTTGCCCATTTTTAAACAGAGCTGAGTGAGGCAGTTCAGTATTAGATGGAAGGCAGGTCTTTGGCTCAGGAAAACCCGAGTTCAAATCCTGCCTTCAACTCTTACTAGCTATGTGACCTTGTCTGTCACTTAGATCCTTAAAAGTGCCCTAGGCAACTTTTTTTCTTTTTTCCTTTTTAAACCTCCATTCAAAATTTGTTTAAAACCTTTTTTCAAAATAAATCTGTATTCATAATTTTTGTTTTTATGTCATCTACATTGGCCAGTACATCCCTACCATAGCTATCAACTAAGAAAATGAAAAGGGTCAGCAAAACTAACCAAAACATTGAAAAATTCTGACATTCTGGTAAGTTTTCCACATCCATAACCTCCCACTTCTGCAAATAAGGTGGAAAAAATGACCAGGCAATTCTTTAATGTTTCAAGTTGCAGATGAGTTGCTTCTCAGCTTTGGTGGAGGGCATTTCCAAACCAGAAGTTCCTCACATTGAGATCATAGGTTCAGATACTTCCCCTTTCACCTGTCCCTACAAAAAAAAAAAGATAACAGAACTGATTAGTGTCTTGTATATATTAGTCACTTAATAGATGTTTGGGGGATGAGCCACTCCTTCTTTAAGTGGGGGAGTGGGAGGAGATGCTAGCCTTGAGTAGTTTCCACAGCAGGGGTCTGGTACCTTGGACCAGTTCAATGGAGGCAGGAAGATGGCACCCTCATTTACTGTCCCCAGCTGCTATATTGCCATCCCTTGTCCAGGTCCTAATTCTTAGGAAGTAAGAGTTGATTATTGTATCATTAGAAAAATTTGCTTTTTAAGGTCAGCATGAGGATAGAATCAGTGAGAGCTCCTCTTACTGGACTGTGTTGTTTTCTGCCAGGACTTTTTTTAGGACCATAGCATTCGTGCTGAGCTGACCCAGCAGCAATCATTCAGTCTTCTTCACTCTCCCTCAGTAATGAAAAGAAATCTGACTACCAGCGATGTGCCCTTCCTGGTTGGGGTGCCTGCAGAGAAGGCCCTTTGCCATCCCAGCACTGATATTGGCCTTGGCTCTGTTTGCCACCTCAGGGAAGGAAGCTGGTTGTAGGGAAGCCAGATGGCCGAGGGATGAGGTGAGAAATTTCTGGTCAAAGCTGCTGCTCTGGGCTCAGTTGATCCCCAGGGACACAACTCTAGTGTTGGAAAAAAGATGGTGCCCTCCCTTCTCTGCACTATCCTTCTTGTCTCTTCCCTTTGCCCTTGCCTCCCCTCTTCCAGTCCATTGCAGCAGGTACAGCAGATCCCTTCTCAGACCTGCCAGCTGCTGGAATGGCCTCAGAGTCTAGTGCTACCTTCATCCCCCTTGGACTATACTTCTGGCTCTAATCAGCTGTGGGTGGGGAACCAAGAGGAAGGGTGGCAGGCATATTAAAGTAGAGGGCATACTGAGGCAAAGGACTCCAAAGAATTGTGAGTGAGGGGTTCTTGGATGGAGAGGGTCCTTCCTTGGAACCCCTGCCCCTTTGGTGCCTGCTCCCTTCTTTCCCATAGTAAGAGTGCTGTGAAGAAGCATGCTGGCTGCTTGGAGGATGATAGCCCTCCTGTAGACAGTCAACTGAGGGACTTTGACTGCTTTCTCTTTAAATTAGAAAATCAGAGCCTGTAAAAACAGCAAATCAATTCTTGTTTGGAGTAAGTATTGTTCTTTGTGAAGCACTGAGATCAGAAGGAGGGGCTTTTCCTGAGGGAGAGTTTGCTAGTCAGAACTGACACTTGCTCTGAGGATTTGCCCTTTGGGCTTCCAAACGATCAGTGGTTGGATAATAGAGACTTTGGTAGGACTGAAGAGAGGCGTGAGCCAGGATCAGCTCATAGGATTGTGAAAACAGAAAGCTCTCAATACTTAGCTCTGATTTCTTATGACAGTAATGTTATTTAGGGCTTTCAGGGCCCTGTTCCCTAGGCTTTGTCGAGCCTTTATAGATGTTAGGCAATGAAGTTTCCTTCCCACTGATGCTTGGGGAGACTTGAGAGGAAGGAATTGGTTTATTCAGGGAGATAAGACATCTCAGTCCTTCTCACTCCAGGCTATTGTTAAAGGTACAAAGGAAATATCCTTGGAAATGACTTGAGCAACTTGGAAGAAAAGGACTCTGGGAATGCAAGTTCTTACTTGGCTTGTCAATAGCAATTACTTTTGTGGGCAAAGCCCTGGCATAGGGAGTCTTAATGTTTTTGGTGTCATGGATTCCTTTGGAAGTCTGGTGAAGCTTGGGGATTCTCCCTCAGAATAATGTTTTGAAATGCATAAAATAAAACACACAGGATTACAAAGGAAACTAATTATGCTGAAGTAGAATTATCAAAGTATTTTTTTTTTGAGACAGTCAAATTTAAATGATTTGCCCAGGGTCACACAGCTAGTAAGTGACTGAGATCATATTTGAACTCAGGATTTGAATAGTTATTACTAAAGTAGTAAAAAGAAATTTGTGACGACAAGTTAAGAAACCCTACCCTAGGTAGGTATTACATCTTGGTATTACAGATGAAGAAATGAAAGTTAAAATCAAATTTCCCTCAAAACTCTCCTCTGTAGAGAAGTCAAATAGGAGAAGAAGGCAATATTTCCTTCTCCCCAATCTATCTCTCACACATCTGCCGAAGTAATTGTGTTGGAGCACAGGCCTTCACGTCATCCTACTGCTCAAAAATCTACATTGTTTCTGTTGCCTTGAGGATAAAATACAAACTCCTCATCCTAGCATTGAAAAGCCTTTTCCAGTTTAGTTTCAACTAGTATCTTTCTGGATTTCACATCAATGTGTTCTAACTAAACTGGCTTACGTGCAATTCTTCAAACTCAATGCTTTTTCGCCAATTGTGCATCATTTCCTAGATGGTCCCTTGGCCTTGGAATATTCTCCCTCCTTCCTTCTTCTGTCTCTTAAGGTCTTCAGCTCTCTTTAGGACTTACCTTACGTGAAAACTCCAACTCAAAGCCATTCAGGATCCTCTTAGTTGTTACTGCCCTCTCCCTACTCAAATTATTTTGTAGTTTTTCACTCAACAGGCATTTGTTAAGCTCTTATTATAAAATAATATTAAATGTTCCAATGTTATATACTATTACTATATGTTTATCATAGTATACTTGTTATGTAATATAAAATACTACATTAAAGATGCATTCCTTGTCCTCAGGCAGCTTCCATTCTATTGGAAGAAAAAGACAACAAAAACACAGGATGATTAAATACAAAATATATACAAAATTATATAAAAATTGTGTTTAAATATTGTATCTCCACCGGAGTGTAAATTCCTTGAAGGTAGGTAGGGCTTGCTGGGTGGAATGTGAGAGGTGTGGTTGGTACCCTGGATGGTTTTTATAACCCCAGTGCCTATTCCATCTTTAACACATGTTCAGATTGAACTTAATTGAATTTATTGAATTGAAACATACGTTGTCCTTTGGACAGGAACCATTCCTCCTTTGGGTTTATAAGGGACTTGGCTGTCATGTGGTGGTTGCATTGTACACACTGCTTTGTAGAAGTAGTACAGTGCAGAGAAGAGGTATCTAGAACCTCACCTGACCTCCTTTAGTCCATAGTCTTACCAGAATGCCAACTGTGTGTTTGTTGCAAAAGGTCACAGCTACTCACCCTCCAGGAGCTCCTGGCCACGTGACTTGAGCTACTTTTGTGTTTGCCTCTATGAATTTATGCACACACATACACAGAGTACATATCCACGCTTGTTAGAGTGGAGGTAAGTAGTAGTCATGAAACCCTTTATGTTGAAGATCCCAGAAAGAGCTCAGTCGGGAAGGATCCTTCCAAATAACTCTGCCCACAGGATCAGCTGTAAGACTTCCCTAGTGGTCATTCTGACCCGTTCCGTGCTGTGGCATTTCCTGTGCCTGCTTATTCTTCCTCACCTCTTGGCACTGCCATCCTTAGCACCTTTCTTCCCTGTTCGTCTGCCTTCCTGCCTACCAAGAAACTTCTAACTGCTAGACTTCTTCATAGAGGAGAGTTGTATTTTGACTTTATTCTTCATTTCTACATCTGTACATTTGGCTTTATTCCTGTCCTCCCTACCTCACAGAGATGTGATTATTAAAATCAACTAGCATTACTTCAGATTGTAGGATAATATTGCTCCTTTTGGAAGCACACTAGGACCTGAGAAGAGGAGTGGGCAAAGAAGGGCCAACCCTACCAGACTTTAGCAAACCAATACACCATTATGCTAGACATTTCTGGAGAACTGGGAGATTCTAGGCAGTTCTGTGTGTTGGGAAAGACCCATCCAGGAAAGAGAAAGAAAAGCAGGAGAGTGAGTAAAGAGACCTATGTGGTGAAACCTAATAAAAGAGGTTACATGTAATAATGGAGGGTGTGGCTCCACTGTTTGCCATCTCTACTGAGAATTAAAAGAAAAAAAGGAAATACTTTTTTCTGTATATCATAAAGGATTCAGGCTAGCTGATGGGTCCTAGAAGAAAACTCAGAAAATTTCAGGGTTGGAAGTGGACTTAAGAGGGTGGACTCAATCCAACCATACCTGAAGAGGAAACTTCTCTAATACAGCTGCTGGTTATGATGTCTTTGCATAAAGACCATTAGTGTTGGGAATATTCCCTGCCTTTTGAGGCACTCCATTCTACATTTGGCCACCTCTAATTGTTAGGAAAATTTTCCCTACTTTCAGCCAAAATCCGTCTCCTCTCCTCGTTTTACCCTCTGGGTACAAGCAGAACCTGTCTATAAAGATTAGTTAAACATTGCTTGCTGAGAATTCTTGTGTACCAACCTTCCCTGGAGGTCATTAAGAAGAGACTAGAGGCTCCTAGGTGCTTGGCCTGCAAGAAGTCTTGCCTGTAGGTGGGGAGAGTGGTTGACCCTATAAAGTCACTGCCATCACCATCTCTCTGTTGCTTCTGGTAGCATGGCTCCTTGTAAGTTTGGGGTCTATCTAAATAACCAGTTAAGCTCCTAGGAGAATTTGGCCCCACCCTTTGGTCTCCTCTGTTGCTGCATCTTGACTTTTCAGTCTGTCTTCTTTTGTGGATTTCACTTGCAACTGCTCTTCCTCCATATCCTCCTTTGCCTCCAGGAGCTCTCCAGTCCTTTGAGTGATAAAGGACAGATATAATTTGTTTTGTTGAAGAATTTGGCTTCTTTTTCGGTCAGGATTCTGGATGAGTTAAGACTTTTTCAGGTTTCAGGCACCCTTGTGTGATATATTTGCTTTGTCCCCTTTTTATAGGTAAGATTCATTAATATATTTGGTCTGTCTCCCCAACTTCTCCCTACTATGATAAATAAGAGATGAGAAAACTTTATCGGTGCTCTGATTATTCATTGCATTGGTAGTTGTCAACATTTGTATTAAACATTTGAGAGGAAGAACAAGTCTTCTGTTCGTCATCTTAATGATGCTCTTTCCTTGACCCTTGAATCCCTTTGTCTCATGGTTCCAACCAGCCAATTCCTAGCCCTGGGTTGTTCCTGAACCACATCCATCTTCCCTGTGTCCTTCTGGAGCAACCAAGTATTGATAGAGGAGGCTATGACATCTAGTTGACTGGATCCACTATAAATTTGTGCTCCCTAGAATGGGGCCTTCACTGCTGCATGGGAATCCTTTTCTTTATCTTTCAACAGATTCTCCACAAGCTGTTCCTCTCCTTCTCCTCAAGCTCCCCCCACACACCCATTCTTCTATGTCCCAGCAGATAACTTCACCTTCTTTTATTTATTTATTTTTTTTCAGGAATCAAACAAAAGTTTAATTTCAAAGTGAGAAAAATAGATTTGCAAACTGAAGTTCTCCTGAGGAGGGCTTATTGCTTATGGCAGGAGTAGGGTTTTTAAGCATGAAAACTACAAAGAGGTGGGACCCAACACAGTCACTCTTAGGTCTTAAGTTAACAGTTCCCTGGGCAGACCATGCATGCAGGCATTTTGGGGGTAATACAGATGTTAATTGGGTTTTGTGGGGACCAAGTTGATTGTCCCAAGTCTTAAGAGTTCACCTTCTTTTATACTGAAAGATTTGAAATCCCCTAAGATGAGCTCCTTCACTTTCTCCCAAACCTTCAAACTTGTGTATCTGCTTGCTGCCTCCCGCCTTAGGGACCCTAAGAAGCACATGGCCCTGCTGTTTGCCAAGGTTGCCTTTTCCGTCTGTGCCCTCAATCCCATTCCTTTCCTGTCACCTTCAGGATCACGTTTCATCAATCATCTTTTTTCTTTCATCATTAGCTCTCCATCCCTACTGGCCCTGTTCCCTCTCCAAACATGCGCAGGTCTCCCCCATTCTAAAACACCACTTGCCCTCGACTCTGCTGTCTTCAACTTGTCGTTCCATTTCTTCTCTTCTCTTTACTGATGCACAAAGAGTAGGTTCTTGCTGCGGCCCCTCGTATCATCTCCACCCCTTGCTCTTCTGATTTCTAGCCTCCATACTTATGAAAATCTTTCTCTCCAAGTTATCAGGGACCTCATCATTGACAAAACCAGTTACCTTCCTCATCTGCACCCCCATCCTCACTCACCTTCTTTACCTTTTTGTAGTATTGGACCACCTTAACCTTGAATTATTTTGTAGGAATTTCAGGAACCCCCTCCCATGCATCAGTGACAGCATTCTGGGCCTAGGGAAGCAGTATTGGCATGGTGCAATTAAAAGAACTTTGATCTGGAGTCAAAGGACCTGGGTTCAAATTCCACTTCCCACATTCACTATCTGCATAGTCTTGTCTGGACACTTCACTTCCTTGGGCCTCAGTTTCTTCATCTGTTAAAATCAAGATGTTGGACTAGATCGCTTCTGAGGTTCAAGATCCTATGAACTTCTTTGCCTTGTCTTCCATAACATAGCTTTCTCTTGAAAAACTTGACTGCACGCTCATCTCCTTCACTGGATTCTCTTTTTCTTTTCTGCCCTTCAAGTATGAACACATCCCCCAAGTCTCTGCCTTTGTCTGGCTGTTAGGCACAAAGATTTAGTAGACACAGAGACACAGGTTCTGTGTCCTCACAGAACAACCTTGAAACTTGATTGTGCCAGCATAGACATCAGCCATGATAGCTTCTGGATCTTATTTTCTCCTTGTTACTGGTTCTTTGAGCTCCATTTTCCCTGATCCTGCTTCCTGGATCTCCCTCATCAGAAAAACTTGCCTTCCGTGCCTGGCTTCCCAAGATGGATTTCCTTGGTAGAACTTGGCTTCTGGCTTGACGATTCCCCAGATGGAACTGTCTATATCCAGAGCTACTGTTCACAACAGACGTGCTTCATTTTTTCTCTTTTTACACCTTCTTCCTTGGAAATCTCATCCAGTTACCACCTCTGTATGGGTGATTGGCAGATCATCCCCCAACCTGAGCTCTAGCCCCAAGTTTCCAATTGCTTTATTGGGCTTCTCCAGCGCTTCTCAAACTTAGCATCTAAAATCGAGCTTTTCTACTGACCTCACCCACACTTCCCTCTTTCCTAACTTCTCTGTTTCTATTAATGGCATTACTAAGTCTCCTGACCCCAGGCTTGAATCTTTGGCATCACTTTTGCATCTTCCAGCCATGTCCAATCAGTGGCTAAGTCTTATTGATTCTACCTCCACAAAACCTCTTGGGTTTAAGCCTGTCTTTCCACTTATACTACTGTTACTCTACATCAGATCTTTGTTATCTCTCACCTGGACTTTTGTCATAGCTTCCTGACTTATTTGTCCGACCTCAGTCTCCTCCTTGATTCCACCTTTCATATAGCTATCAAATCATTCTCCCAAATGCACTGGTCCCATCATGTCACTCCCCTGGTCTAAAACTTTTGATGTCTTTCTGTTGCCTACCAAATAAAGTACCAGTCTTCAAAGTCTTCTATAATCCAACTCACCTTTCCAGCCCTACTCCTTTCTGTATACTCTCTGTTCCAGACAAATTGACTGGATCTCATCCTGTTCTTTCTCCTCTCCCATCATGCTTCTTTCATATTTGTGCTTACTCTTCCCCATGCTTAGAATTGTCTCTTTTCTTTTCACTGTTCATTTCCACTTTTTGAAATTCCTTCCAGGCCCAGCCCAGATGCCATCTCCTCCTTGAAATGAGGCAGTTATGTAATGCAGTGATTAGAGCATTGGGCTTGAAGTCAGGAATACCTGAGTTCAAGTCTGGCCTCAGACTAGCTGTGTGACCCTGGGCAACACACTTGACCTCTGTTTGCCTCAGTTTACTCAACTGTAAAATGGGAATAATAGTTGCACCTATCTCCCAGGGTTGTTATGGGGATCAGATGTGATAATATTTATCAAATGCTTAGCCCAGTGCTATATAAATGCTAGCTATGATGAGGAACTGTCCTAAGCCAATGGTAACCTCTTCTCCCTCCAATCTCATATGTCTCAGACCTCTCTGGTGTGCTTCTCCCTTTCTAACTTGTATTAGAGTTGTCTTCATTTCTTAGCTTATATTGTAAACCCTTTGATACTAGACAAAATTGTTTTTTTATCTTTGTATCCTTATCACCCAATAGGGCACCTTGTTTGAACATAGTGGATATTCAACACATTCTTGTTTAACTTGTTTCTTAATTGACTTGGCATCACCAACACATATCCACTGATAACGTAATCGATGTAGATCTTTGTGCTGGGCCTTGAGGTAGAGACAGAGACCTCAGTCCTTCTTAGGAAACTCACAATCTAATTGGAGACAGGACATGCTTTAGAAAGATGGCTAACAATACGTGTACTAAGATAAAAAAACCAACATTTTTTAATGTTGAACTAACTCAGTTGGTTCTTTTTTGCTTTGGCTACAATTCTTCCTGACCTCTGAGGACTTTATGAAGACTCAGAATCTCTGATGCTCTAATCAGCAGATGATGGAGGCAGCTACCAGGAATCAGAGCCAAACAATCTCTGGAGACCCTTTGATAAGCAGGAAATAAATATTTTACTAAAATTGCCTGCAACCGAATACCACTGTCTTCCACTCAGAGCTGAACTAGAACTTTTCTTCTGGTCTTGAATCTTGACTACTCTGCCCTGGACCAGTAGGAACACTGGAGGTTTGTGGGCTTTCTTGAGCAGTAAAATCAGTCAGCAGAGTGCTATGATGGTGTCTCAAAGAGAACTCAGTATAGTTCTCCCTGAATTCGACCCTCCTCCATACTTCCCCATTTTGGGGGGAGGGTTCCACCATCCTTCTGGTCATCATGTTTGTGGCTTTGGGGTCCTCCTTGATTTGAACCTTCTTTCTCCTTCACCCCTCATAAAGTCTGTTGTCCAGTCTTGTCACATGATCACATACAAGATTCTAGTGTCTTCAGAAGGGGTTGATTGATTTTCAGTGTGAAAATCATGAGAAGTGTTCTTAGTAAATTAAGACTCAGGACTGAGTCTGACCTTGTAATAGGAAGATTACTTGAAGAATCATTGAATATTGATCGTGCTAGAAAAGTTCTTAGAGACCACCAATCTTAGTTCCTGAGAAGCTGAACTGCACAGAGAGAAAGAGGTGTATTGAGGGCCATAATAAGTTAGTAGTACATTGAGGGCTGGAACCCTAAGTGACCACTTATTTATGTTGTCGAGGAGATTCCAGCCTCATGCAGGGTTGAAGTAGGTGTCCTCTTTCGTTTCTGAGAGTCTGTGGTTCTAACTAAGGGCTCTAGATTACGAATCCGGTATTCTTTTCAGTGCAGCAAGTGCTGCGTGTGTGTGTGTGTGTGTGTGTGTGTGTGTGTGTGTGTATGTGGGATCTGTATACTGCTTAAAATTATTTTTAAATTTAATTTTTAAAATTCTAAATTTAACCAACACCAAAGAAGAATATTTCCATACACAAAGTAGAACAGGAAAAGAGGATTATATGTGAAACTATGAATTTCTATTATGTAGATAGTCTGCTTTTTTAAACAAAGTACACAAAAAATTCAGTGTTATTTTCAAAGCTGTCCTTTTGAAATTCCTTCTCTTCTTTTCTGTGCATTTTGAAAATAAAAAGTTTTAATGACTTTTTTTTTGTTGGTGCCCAATACTATTGTAAACTACCCTCTACCTGTCATGTTGCCTCTTCAACCCCCCCCCAACAAAGAAATACACAGTCTTTGTAGAAAGAAAGCATAGTCAAGCAAAACAATCACCCACTTTGACTGTGTATGAAAATGGTGTCTTCTTTTGCCCAATGAATCACCTCTCTGTCAGATCGATGGCATGCGTCGCCATCGGGTGCCTGGAGCTGTGGTTGGTCGTAGTGCTGGTGAGAATTTTTAAGTCTTTCCAAGTTGTCGTTTTAATGTTTTTATTGCTGTTACAGATTGTTCCCTGATTGTGTTCTCTTCACTCAGCATTCATTCAAACAAATTTTCCCTGAAGAGTTCTCAGAAAACTATCCCTTTCATCATTTTTAACAGTGCAGTGATGTTCCATTTACATTTATCTACCATAATTTGCTCAGCCATTTCCCAAGTGATGGGTACACCTTCAGTTTCTAGTTCTTTTCTAGAGGTATAATACTAGAATACTAGTGGTATTATGAATATTTTTTATACATGTAGATCCTTTTCCTCTTTTTTTGATCTTTTTGGGCTGTAGATCCATACGTTTGTCTTTAAGTCAAAATTTAGGAACTCCTGGGGCAGAGTTCCAAATTGCTTTCCAGAATGGCCAGACTGATTTACAAGTTCACCAACAATGCGTCAGTGGGTCTGTCTTGGAATGCTTTGTTATGAGTACACTGGAAGATGTTTTTCCTCTTTGGTACCCTGGGTTTCAGGTAGATCTACTTCTGGGATAGATGTAGGTTGTCACCTCCTCACTATGGGCAGGAAGAATGTCTTTCTTCTCCTAGCCCTCTCCTTTTACTCTCCCCTCCCCCCCATCTCCATGCTGTACCATGTTAAGGTACAGATGTTGACTGTGGAATTAAAATCAGAAGCAAATAGGAGACTTTGAGAAAGAGGATGGAAAATAAAGAAGCAGTGAGATGGGAGAGGCAGGAAGATTGAATGGGGGAGGGGAGGAGAGGTGTAGATCTAGGATGCAGTGTTTATGTGAATGCAGGAGGATAACCTATATAATACTGGGAGAGGGAGGTAGGGGAGTGGTGGGGGTGGGGAAGATGGAGGTGCATGTGGGACCATGTATGGAAAAATGATACAAGAAGGGGTAAGAGGCATAGGATCTGAAGAGGAGAGGGAGAGAAAAGGGGTGTTTTAGTAAAGGGCAGAGAATAAAGAAAGGAGAGATGCAGAAAGTGGGGTGGGTGTCGGGGAACTGCAAAGGCTTGGTCTACACAGGAGTAGGGGAGGGAGCAGCATCTGTGGGTGGGTGTGAGCAGATACAG
Source organism: Potorous gilbertii (assembly GCA_028658325.1). Classification (NCBI taxonomy): domain Eukaryota; kingdom Metazoa; phylum Chordata; class Mammalia; order Diprotodontia; family Potoroidae; genus Potorous; species Potorous gilbertii. Next base: position 5,891,647 of record CM053769.1, read on the forward strand.
GGCCACTGGATAAGCAGTAGAGAGAGGGGAAGAAAAGTTGTGTGTGTGAGCCCTGCAGGGGCATAGGCTACCCAGACCCAAGGGGAGGGAAGAGCTGTCCACAGGCGGTCATGGGGACAGGCCCTGAGGCTGTGCAGAAGTGAGATGGGATGTGTGATGGTGTGACGAGCCCCACCTCCTTACAGGAATCACCAGATGCCGATATTCCCAAACTGTGGCTTGCTGGCTGCTGTTCCTCAGATTCCCAATTCTTCTGCCTCTCAGTGGAATTGATCTGAGAGTGGAATTTCTGCTAATTTCACAGTCTATTTCACTCCCCTCAGCCCTGATTGGGGTGCCCCCTTGTAAAGAATGGGAAGATTGGGGCCTTCTGGGGTGGGATGGAGGGGCCTTGGAGACTGAGGCATCGGGTCTGGGTGAAGGAAGCTGGGAGTAAGGGTGGAGAGGGTAGGCAAAAGGGGTTTGGGTGTCTAGTTCTCTATATCATCGAGTAGCCCCCTGCCATTTGACTCTGAGTTGGAAACTCTGTGGCTATTGGAAAGATTCCCTGGCCTTCTGTAAGATGGCTTTTTTAGTTGTATAACATCATGAGCGAAGAATGATACCATACTGACCTGCAGTATGGGGACTGCAGCAGAAGCTGACATAGATCTCCTCCCCTCCCCCTGCCCTAACCCCCTTCCCATTCCCATCTCCTCCAGCCCTGGCCTGCCTGGGCCCACCAGGGCCTATGCCACACCCCTGCTTCGTGGGGGAGGAAAGGAGGGAGAAGCCGAGTTCCTCTCTTGCTTGAGAAAATGGGAAATGAGGCCAGCTCAGCAGAAAATTTTTGCTGAGCACCTGTTGTGTGCAGAGCCCCATGTTGAATATTGTGGAGGAGATACAGAAAAGACAACTCCCTGTAAGATTTATATAATGCTTTCTTCGCAGTAATCTTCTCAGGTAGCTCAAGAGCTGTTGTCCCCATTTGACAGATGAGACAACAGAGGCTTTGAGTGATTAACGAATTTACCCATTATTACACATCTAGTAAGTGGCTCAACCTGGCCTTTAATCTCACCAGGTCTCTTCTGTAAGTGCCCTTTCCACTATTTGAGGAGCACCCCTTCTCAGAAAAAAAGGTTTTAGATGCATAAAATAAAATAGAGAACATAAAAGAAACCAAAGGTTAGTGAAAATTAAGATGTATTTTTTTCCCCTTTTAAGTTCATGAACCCCTTGAAGCCTATGGAACCTTGGGGGTCAGCAGACCCCTGATTAAGAAGCTCTTCACTGTACCACAGCCCCAGCCTCAGAAAACCTGTAGCCTCAGAACGATGTTCTTTCTCTGTGAGAGCGAGGGTTCTCTCCCGCTTAGGAGCATAGAAGGCTCCACCAAGGAGGTGGCAGGGTAGAGGAATGATGCACAAGGAGCTTGGAGGGAGACCTAGCTCGTACCACCCCCTCAGATTACAGAGAGGGAAATTGAGAAGGATCTTGTCCAAGGTCACTCTGATGGGAGCTAGAAAGAGTTAGGATTTGAACTCAGGTCTTCTGCCTCTAGGCCTGGTTCTCCTTCCACTGTACCATGTAACTGGGAGTTTATGGCCCCTTGGCTTCCCCTGTAGCACTCTCCCTTAGTCCTCTGCAAAGAAGTTCCCAAAGCAGCTGTGTGTCAGAATTGGAGAACTCTGTGCTTTACAGAAGGCAGGATGGTCCCAGAAAAGGTTCCAGGTGAGACTGTACAATGGCGAAGGGGAATCTGAGTCTCCCTGTTGCCCCTGAGAATTGACTTGGCACCTTTTTTTAATACTTCCCTTTTCTGTCTTTGTTGATCTTGTCATAAGCTCTAGTTTTCCACCTAGGGTATAAACACCAAACTGGGCATGTGTGGATGCCTGTGTGGTCTTGGGGCCCTTGGGTCCACCTGAGATTGCTCCCTCTGACCAAAAAACCCTTGTAATTGAATGGTGCAGCCTCCTCATGAGCTCTCCCACAATGCCCATGGGCCTCACTTCCCTTTTGTCTTTCTCTAGGACTTTGTGCTTATTTCTTCTCCTTCCTCCAAATCTCCTTCTATATGCCATCAGCCCCATAGTGCTCAGATCCACAAGGATATCCCTCTCTCCCTTTTTCTCTCCCTTCTTCCATCCTTCTTTCCTCCCTCCCTCCCTCCATCCTTCCCCTCCCTCCCTCCTTCCCCTCCCTCCCTCCTTCCCCTCCTCCCTCCCTCCCTCCCTCCCTCCCTTCCTTCCTTCCTTCCTCCCTTCCTCCCTTCCTTCCTTCTGCCTTGAGTTCCCTGGAAATTCTGTGCAGTTATTTCACAAAGCACCTAGTCAGTCAGGTACCATGCTAGGCACTTAGGCTTACAGTGACAAAAATAACATAATCCCTACCCTTGAGGAGTTTACAATGAACTGGAGGGAAGGACCTATGTAAGTGAATACAACACATAAACAAACTAAATGCAGAATAACTTTGGGGTGTGACCCTAGCAGCCGGAGGTATCAGGAAGGCCTCATGTGGGAGATGGGCCTTGACAGGATGTTAGGGATCATCAAGAGTGGCAGAGATGAGGAGCAACATTGTAGGCCTGGAGCACAGATTGGGCAAAGGAGACAGGAAAGGGAGGTAGACTAGAAAGTAAGCAAGTTTGGCTAGAACGTAGAGTTCCTGATGGGGAGTAATATATAAACCACTCGAGAAAAAGAGGATCACAGATTCAGAGCTGGAAAGGAACCTAAGAAGTCATCAAAGCCAATGGTATCATTTTAGAGATGAGCACACAGGGGCCCACAGAGGATATGGTGGACCTTGCCCAGGGCCACATGGCATCACAGGTGAAATTCTAGCCCAGGTCGTCTTGATTCCAAGTCCAGTAGTCTATCCATTGTACCACACTGACTGTCAGATAGGTTGGAGCCAAATCATGAAGGGCATTAAATTTTAGATGGAAGTGTTTTTATTTCATTTTAGAGGAAGTAGGGAGCCAAAGAAACTTGTGTAGAGGGATGACATGATGCTTTAGGAGCCCTGTGCAGACCTGCGTTTTAGGGATCTCTGGCAGCAGTGTGAAAGATATATTGGAGAATGGAAGAGACTGGAGGCAAGGAGATCAATTAGGATTAATTAATTAACAAGAATCAAAGGAGCACCAGCTATATTTGGAGCCTTTTACTAAGAGCTTTCCTTTGCCCAGGGTCTGCCTTTAAATGGGAAAAGCTCTGTGGGAGACCAGACGGTACTTTTAGTGGGCTCTAGGAGATGAAACTGCCTACTCCATGGCAAACTATTGAAAGGCTTCTGAAAGGCCAGCAGCATCAATTAAAATTCTAGGTTCAAAAGTAAGACTTTGACAAGGAATTAACCTATAGACCATTGTTTCAAAATCTTGTCCTATCACCCCTGGAGGCCTTTCAGGAGCTGCTAGGATAGGAGTCTAATCTTTTCATTCCAAGATGGAAAAGCTAGGATGGGGTACCCTTATCACTACTGAATGCACAGGTCTAGGTGCCTTGTATTAGATACTATGATATATAATATTCTTTAGAAGGTAGGTAGATAAAACATTTATTAAGTAATTATGTTCCAGGCACCATGCTAAGTGCTAGGAATATAAAAACAAGAAAAGAAGATGGCCCCTTCTCTGAAGGAGCTTACATTCTAATAGGGAACACAAAACAGAAGGGAAAGGGGTGAGAGAAGAGTGAGGTGATTATTTAATGTGGGTACTTATGGCTCAACTAACCTAATTCTAAGGCACACTGTGCTAGATTGTAGGAAAACTATGCTTAAGCAACCAATAAATATTTATTGTTTATTATGCTATTTATTGATAATTATTTATTGTGCTTAGAGTATTGTATGGCTCAGGAAGTAGTCTGCATGCCCTTCCTTACATCACTTGGCTCTCTCTACCCCCACATACCCTGCAACTACTTGCATATTCTGATTTCCCTTTCCCCAACTTTGCTCAGCCTTACCACAAAAGATTTTATTTGAAGAAGCATTAAAAAGCATGTTACACTCATGCCTTACTCTACTGAGACTATTGGAGAATCTCCTCTTTGCAGGGGTGAGGGAGCCCCTAACCTCCGAGCTGCAGCTAAGCAGTTACTTCAGTACTCTTGAAAGCAAAGAAGGTTGGCCATCCAAAAGACTGAGGCAGTCTCCATGTTATATTTCGATCAGTGATGTGACTGGTAAGAATTTGGGAAATTGACAGAATCTACAGGCAAATGTAATGGACTAACATGTTAATTAATGTCAGAGTGACAGTTTCTTAATCTATTATCAGGATGGGGGAATGAATATTGCATACTGCACCAGTGAGTCTGAGCTTCCAGGTTAGATACACACACCTGGAGAGATTCTGATAACATCACAGTAAGGAGGAGCAAGTGTATTAATCTCTGGCAGTCACAGGGCAGTGTGGCTTCATTCCCTCAGTCACAGGATCGTAGGGATTATACATTTGGAGCTGAAGATTAGACATCTTGCCTCAGAGGCAAGCCCATCCAATGACTTCATTTTGTAGCTGAGGACACTGGCTGAGGGACTTGCCCCAAAGTCACATGGGTGGGTTGGAACCCCAGTCCTCTGCCTTTGAATTCATTACACTTTTCATTGTACCACACTGAAGTCCAGAAGAAACCAAGGCAGGATGGCTGTGATACAGCCCCACAGTAGTGGGGAGTCCTTGCTTCTCAATGGTAATTCTCCCCCAAGGTTTCTGTACAGCCATTTTGGAGGTGGAACATTTGCCAATACACCAGGTTTGGTGATTGGCGTGGTTCTTCACCATTGCCTTACCTTTTGGGGAAGGATTGTTCATGGCATACAGACAAGCCTGAGTAGTTTAGGATGCTCTGGGCATGCTGCATTGAGGACATAGCAAAGGATTGTGGGTTTCACATCTTTGACATGCATCAATTCAACAAATTCATGTCAACAAACATTTATTATAGTTCTGTTCTATTCTTGCCACTGAGGATACAAAGATGAAACAGGACCTGGTCCTTGGCTGTAAGGAATTTGTAATGTAGTAGGGGGAGCCAAGACAAGTACAAGTATGTTTGTACTATAAGATAAATGCAGTGAAAATTGTAACTTACATCTTGCATAGGGTGGGAGATGGGAATGGAGAGGGGGAATGGTCCTGACTGAAGAGTATGAGTGATTTGAAAAGGGAGAGACCACTCTGATGGGGTAGGGGCAATATCCACAGAGGAGGAGTTGGGATCTGATGGAGAGATGGACAAAACCATTCCAGAGGTGGGAGGTCAGCATTCACAAAGGCGCAGAATCAAACTTGCCGTGGACCCTCCCATGTCATGGGGGTACCCTGCACAAACATTTCCTGCTGAATTCCTGTCTTGCTGAAATACTATTTCTTCAATAAGGTTTTCCTTAACCCTCTGTCAGTGATGACTTTCCATTCCAACCGCACACAACAGCTTATTTTGAAACTGCTTCGTTTCACATCCTCCTCTCAGTTTAGTTTCCATCTCCCAGACATCCAAACTATGTTGTCTTATTCTGGAACTTCCCTCAAGATTCTGTCTTCTTCTCCCTGGTATATCCAACCGCCCCGCAGCCTTTTCAAACTGTAACATCCCTTTGGAAGGTCTACCGCCTTCTCCCATCACCAAGTTCTTCTTGGTGCCTCCATGTTGTAGAGAGGTCCAGGCAGGCCTTTATTCCCTTCCTATCTATGTTCTTGGCATCTGGACTTTGAAACCATATCTCTTCCTTTATATCTCCAACCTTCCTCTCTTCGCCCCACTGTGCATACACACTTTTCAGCTTCCCTTTGTGCGTTATCTTTAAAAAATGTAAGCCTTTTGAAGGTAGGGATGGTCTTTCTTTTTGGGTGGTATTTGTATCCCCAGTACTTAGCACTGTGCCTGCCATGTAGTAAGCATTTAATGAATTCTTCCTTCCACCCTCCTCATGTTACAGATGAAGAAATTGCAGCCCCTAGAGGTTAATCGACTTTCCCGGTGTCACACAGGTAGGACAGAGGTGCACAGGGATACGATGACTGGTCCATTTCCCTGTACCTTTTCTATAAAAATGCAATTCATTAAGAATCCAGCTTGTATACTTGCAAATTCTTACTCTTCTCTTGTAATCTGTGTAATAATACTCTCCTCAGAGGGAAAGTGAAAAAAAATTAGATACCTAAGTACAAATTAAACGCCTTGTTCCTGTTTAACTGTTATGAATACTATTAATCTAAATATTTTCCTTTCGAACTTTAGATTTTCTCCTTCCCTTTTTGTTGTCCTCCTTCCAGGCAGCCCCAGGACCTTTTTATGACTTTAAACTTGGCTGTTCTAGCTGGGCTGCTATTTAAAGGAAAGGTGTTAATAACCTCCTTAGCACCTTCCCCTTACTCTGCTTTTGCGGTCTGAATGCTCTCTTTTTCTTCTGAATTGTCCTAATCAAAATAAAAACGAATCCTATAGGGAAGTGCTAATCACAAATTAGAGTTGCCTTTTTCCTTGAGAAATCGCGAACTACTGTTATTGAAAGAGAAGGCAAGCAGTGTGGCTGACCATTTGTCGGGGATGATGCGGAGAGGACTCCTGGCTGGAGGGAGGACGGACCCAGTACTTGCTACATCTTAGGTCTCAGTGTCTCTCCATCTCCATTTTAACTCACTCAGAAAGCGTCCCTTTTGATGAAAAGTTCCTCCACTTAACAATCTGGCTTCTTACAGGGGACAGACTCATTTCCCTCTAAACCTTTTAAATCCACCAAGCAAAATAGAATAAATTTAAACAAGGCTATACAAATTCTTACATGAAAGCCAGTATTGAGTAGTCTTGGCTACCTTGTTGAAATGTTACCCCAGTGGAATGACTGGTAGTATTAATACAGAAAGTGTTTATTCTTAATGTTTTTTTTTAATTGGGTGTGAAGCAGAAACACTTCTTTCATATCATCCTCTTCCATCTATGTGGGAAAGCCGTCAGGACCCTGAGTACTATGTATTTCTGTTGCTAGGGGAGTCTTTCCTTCCTTAGTAGTCAGAGGACCTCTGGCCTAAAGACCTAAAATTATTCAGGAATTGCTGATGCTTGTGTCTTGAGAACCTGCCCATGGGAAGATATGCAACAGATCAGATTGGTATGAGAGCCCCGCTCTGTGGAATCTTGTTTTCAATGGGCATTCTGAGTGGGAAGTCACATCAGCATTTGTTCCCAGCTGCCGCTCCATTGCTCAGATCCAATCTGAAGCTCCAAGGAGGAGGAAAAGGATGAAATTCACTTTCTGTTCATGTCTTCAGTAAATTTGACTGGTATTAAAATGTTTGCAGAATTCCCAATGCCAACGTAAGCCTTCCTGGCTCAGAAAAAGGGGGCATTTGATTTCTCCATTGTCATCATCATCAATAACAACAAGAAGTATTTATTAAATGTGCTCGGCATTGTATGAGGCTCTGGGGATACAAGCCTGATAGTTCAAGAGTCCTTGTTTTCAAAGATCTTACATTTCGCTGGAAGGTTACAACATGTTCACAGATAAGTAAATATAGTATATATTTAAAAGAAAAACTCAGTGATTTGTGGTATGTGTGTGGGAGGCACAAACAATTGTGAGAATGAGGAAAGGGCAGCACTTTGGGCTGAGCCTTGAGGTGGATGTGAAGATTGAGAGTGTTCCAGGTGTTGGAGGAACAGTGCGCAAAGGCAGAGATGGATCTTTTATGTGGAGAGAAGAGCAAGGAAGCCAGTTTGACTGGAACACAGTGTGTGTGAGGGGGAGTTAGTTATGTGGCATCAATCTGGAAAGATAGATTAGAGCCAAATTGTGAAGGAATTTCAATGCCAAGCTGAGTCTATATTTTATCCAATAGGCCACAGGGAGCCATTGAAGTATGTTGAGCAAGACAGTGTTATTGTCATATCTGTGCTTTCATTTTTTTTCAGTCATGTCTGACTCTTTGTGACCCCATTTAGAGTGGTTTGCCATTTCCTTCTCATTTTACAGGTGAGGGACTGAGGTGAACAGGGTTAAGTGACTTGCCCAGAGCCATACAGCTAGTAAGTGTCTGAGGTCAAATCTGAACTCAGGAAGATGAGTCTTCCTGACTTTGGGCCTGGTGCTCTATCTGCTGCACCGCCTAGCTGTCCCTGTGCTTTAGGAGTATCTATTTGGTGACTGTATAGAGGGCATATTGGGTGGGTGGGGGGACCCATTCTTGAAGTAGACCAGGGGAGAGGTGATCAGGCCCTTCACTGGGGTCGTGGGGAGAGCAAGATGGAAGAGATGTTGTGAAGGTAAAAGTGACAATAGTAACATGATGAACAGTGGAATGAAAGCTACAGTGACAGATTGGGAAAATATTCTTGCAGATGAAAACTTGACATCTAAAATCTATAAATCTCTATTAACAAGTCTTAGCACCAACTCCTAGTCCCCAGCGGATAAATGGTCAAAGGATATACATAGACCTTTCCAGCCTTGTTTTATACTGTTTCCCTCTCAAATCCTACAGTTTAGTCTGAATAAACTGTTGGTTGTTCTGAGACACTCTATCTCTTACCTCCATGTATTTGTACAGAGGGATGACCTTCCATTTTACCTGGAATGCTCTCCTTCCCTTCTCAACTCTGTCCCTTTGAATCCTTACCTTTCTTTCTTTGGTTCTCTTGAGGATTATTTCCTGATTGTTCCAGTAGCTAGTGCTTTTTTCCCCTCTGAAATCACCTTTTGTTCTTGGCTCTCCTCGTAAGTGCTTGACTTTTGGAATGGCGTTTAATTGAACCATTGAAGAACCAAGATAAAGAGTGAACACGATCAGCTTCAGTAACTTCTCTGCTGGGTCTAGTGTCCTGTCTGAGGTCACACAACTAGTTAGTGATGGAGCTGGGACAGGTCAGCCAGTCGTTTGCCTCTTATCTCAAGAGCACCCACAGAATGACGAGTTCAATTCAATAAGCATGAGGTGGTTCAGTGGGTAGAATGGTTCAGTGGGCCTGGTGTCAGGAAGACCTGACTTCCAATCTGGACTCAGACCCTGGTCGAGTCACTTAACCTCTGTTTGCCTTAATACGTACACTGGAAAAGGAAGGACAAACCACTTGAGTATCTTTATCAAAAACAAAACAAAACAAAACTCAACAAAACAAAACAAAAAAACCATGGAGAGTATGGTCCACAGGATCACAAAGAATCTGACAGGACTCAGCAAAAAACATTTATTATGTCCCTGAGTATACAGTCCTGCCTTGTGGTTTAGGGAGATACAAAGTTTAGATAAGGCAATCTTTGCCCTCAGGCAGCACATAATATAATATAGGATAAGGCTCAAAGGGGCATGTGTTGGGCAGGTAAGAAGAAAAGTGCTATGTGAGGTGCCAGGGAGACCAGCCAACCCAAGCTGGTTACTGTTCTGCATCTAAGACATTCTGTCTCCTACTTAGGTGCCTTTGCCCCCTACACCTCGAATGCTCTCCCTTCTTAGGACCTCCTCTTAGAATCCCTAGCTCCTTTCCAAGCTTAGCTCAAGTGCTTCTTTTTATACAAGTCCTTTCCTAGTCTTCCATGCTCTTGCTCGCTATTCTCAAAATTACCTAGAATATGTTTTGTATTTATTAATGTATATGTCCTTGTTTCCCCCCAATGAAATGGGAGCCACTTGAGGGCCAGGCCAGTTTTCATGTTTGTCATTGTATCTTCAGCACCTGGGTCAGTGCCCCAACACTTGGTAGCTGCTCACTGAATGCTTATTGACTTGAATTAAAATAGCCAGTTATCTAGAACGCAAATGTTAACTGATGGGTCTAACTCTAAATGTGATGTTTAAAAGGGTTGGATAGATACAGTTTCTGGGGAATTTAATCATTCTATTAATAAAGTCAGTAGGTTATTAATTAAAAAATGGTCATTTGACCGTCTCTATCAGATCAAAGACATTCATGGTGGTTGGGTTCACAGTTTATATACCCTTCAAAACAGTAGGTGATTCATCAAACAGCAATCAGATTAATTGATTAATGTGATTGAAAGTGGGCTATATTAAAATAAATGGCTGAGTTTCTCTTGGATGGGGAAAGCATCTCTATTCCAGAAGTTCTTCTGCAACCACTTTGATTCAATTCAATTCAACAGATGTTCTTTAAGCATCTGCTGTGGGAAAGGGGGCTCAGGCTCCCCTGGTGCTTCTTCACTGCACTGAAGTGAGCCTGGGTGCCTGAGGTCTGTGGCAGGGAAGCACAAAGCTGGCTGTCCTACCGCAGGGAAAGCCCTTGAGTACAAAGCCAACAACAGCTTGTCATCATCGTCATCATCCTCATAGAGGACCTTCTTAGTGAGTGTAGGGTGACTCCCTTTACTCAGGGCAGTTAACTCACAGATCTTTGTTGTAAATGTATACGTGCTTTCTGTATTTAATAATGGGGATACAGAGGTAAAAAACCAAATATTCCCTTCCTTTAAGGTTCTCCATTCTGTAATAGAAATGGGGTAGATGATGGAGACAGACAAATAAGATAAAATTAATTTATTCAATAAGCATTTATTAAGCACCTACTGTGTGGTAGGCACTGGAAATACAATTATAATGAGATCAGAGGAGGGGTATGGACAAAGAAATATGAGGAGAAATATACCTGATAGTAGTTGTGGTTTGGTTGTGTGAAGACTGGATTTGGAGGAGAATTTGACTTTGAATGCCAATTCTGCTACTTATTAGATGTGCCATTTTGGGCTAGTCAGCAACCTCTCTGAGTCCCTGAAACTCTTTACAACTCTAAATATTGTGGTTCTATGACTGAGGTTGGGGGAACTAGGTAAATTGTGTTGTTTAGTGATGAATTGTTTTGTAGCTACAACTATCATCTGGATGAGTCCTTGAGGAACACAGGCAAGACAGAATAGGGGAGAATCTGTGTTCCAGTCATTCTCATTTTTTTTTCACCCCACGTGATCCTTTTTGCATCTGCAAAGGCTGTATGAGGCTATTGCCAGGGCTCTAGGCAAAAAGTCCTTGTGTTTGGGGCAGGCACATCAAAAGAAGAGGTAGAAATAGGCACCTCTGTTAAGTCATTTAACCCACTATGTCTACTGGCTAACAACAGCTCACATCATTATAGCATTTTAAAGTTTACAACAGACTTAAAAAAAAAATAATGAGCCTCCAAAAGATCTTACTCTCCTTTTAGAGATACAGAAATTGAGGGAGTTTAAGTGCCTTGACTGAGGTCATTCAGCTAGAAAACCCAGTAGAATTGTAGATCTTTATAGCTAGAAGGCACCCTAGAGGCCATGTGAGCCAATCCTCTCATTTTATTTTATTTTTTTTATAATTAATTAATTTGTTTTCAGTTTTCAACAATCCCCTTATTTTACAGAAAAGAACTGAAATGACTTGACAAAAGTCACTCTGCAGTTAGTGGTGAAGTCAGGACTTGACCCTTGGTCCCTTGACTCCAGGTCTCCTGATTTCCAAGTCCCGCCCATTTTCCACGGTGACACGTTCTCCAGGGCCACGGGATGGAATCTTTCTTTTGGTTCCTTGGTGATGATGATGATGCACAATCTGTTTCTTCTGATTAGGTAGCGAGCTCCAACACAAATCTTCTGACTTCCTTTCTGGGGACAGCTCCCCTCCTGTTTTGTGAAGCACTTGGCAAATGGTACTTAATGCTGATTAACATTTAAGCCTGAGATGAGGCACTCCACTCTCCAGCAAGGCTCCAAAAAGCTCAAGCTTGCTGGGGAAGTGGGGGGCCTGAGCTTCATGGGAGGGAGGGAGGGTCCTAACGAGCTGCCTTGGTAGAGGGCAGATGCCTCAGGTTTTCCACTGACTGCAGCACTGACTGAGGGCAGGTGAGAGCACCGAATGTGGACACTCCAGTGGACTCCAGCGTCCAGCCTCTTTCTCTGGACTGGTAGACTAGAGATGTGCAATGTGCACGTTGTCACTCCTGGCCAAAGTGTTGGTTTGTTTTGCTCAGCTGTATATCTGTTGGTTATCTCCAGTTTATCCTGTATATAGCCTGGCATGTTGTTTCCTCCTTAGAATGTGAGCAGGGCCTATCTTCTGCCTTTCTTTGTATCTGCAGTGTTTAGTAGAGTGCCTGTACTAAATAATAGGAACTTAATAAATGTTTATTGACAAACTAATTCTGAATTACAAGGTAGGATTAGGGTGGTGAGGATTCATTGGAAAGGAATAGTGCTATTTAAAAACCATTAAATATTTTTTAGGGGTAAGAATTGTGAGCTCAACGAGGACAGGGTCTTTTTTTAAAAAAAACTTTTTTGTTTTTTAATTTTTTAAATTTAAACAGTTAAAAAAAGAATTCCATACTTATAGGAGAACACAAAAACAGAATTTGTGTATCCAGTGCTTAGCACAAAGTTTGGCACATAGCACCTAATAAACATTTGTTGACTGACTAACAGAAGGAAGCCTTTTCTTCCCCCGGGGTAAGGAAATAAACAGGAAGAGAGCCCTGTGATGGCGTCCTTATTTGCTGGCTTGTTTCCATTTGGGGCTCTGTTGCAAGCATCATGCTGGACCTACAGCACATGCTGGCTCTGGTTTTTCCCACAGTGGCATCCAATTAACACCCACAAGTTTTCACACGTGCAAAGTGGTGCTGAGCCATCTCTCCCACCCCACAGGGCTAGACGAGCTGAGGCGAGGCCCACAGTGGAAGGAGCTGAGTTGCCATTTTTTTTTCATTTCAGTTTTCTTGTCACAACTTTCCTCTTCTCTTGATTTTTCATTTGGGCCAAGAGAGCTTAGACCCAACCACTGAGAATGGTGCTCCCCTTTGGCTTGTGCTAAATCTGGCTCTTCCAAAGGTCTGGTCTTGGAATATGTGGACAAAATGAAATGACTGTCTCTTCCTCCTGCCATTTAGAGTGCCGTTGGATCATGGATGGTTAAGTGGAGTTTGAAAGGACCTTATGGCTCTTGCGGTCCAATATGGCAGAGTAGAAGGAGTCCCCGTTTTGGAATCAAAAGTCTGGGATGTAAATCCTGCCTTCCTTTCTACTTATGTGACCTTGGACGATCACTTTCACTTCTTTGGACATCATTGTCTCAACTTTAAAATGAGGGGCTTGAACTAGATGGTGTCCAAGTACCTTTCCAACTCTAAATCTATTTTGGTTTTTCCTGTATAAATGTTTCCCCTGGTTCTGAATTTCATGTCCTTATTGAGATGTCCTCCATGTTTGGATGAGTGCAAATTAGAGACATAACATCTCTCATGTATCTTCCCTTTTTTCTCTGACACCTCAGACATTCTGGTACAGGTTCTAATCACCTGATCACTATTGCAATAGCTGATAGGTTGGTCTCTCTGCCCCAAGTCTCTCCCCACTCCAGTCTATCCTTCACTCAGCTGTCAAATGGATCTTCCTGAAGCACAGTCCTGACCATATCACCTCCCTATTCAGTAAATACCAGTGGCTTCCTATTACCTCCAGGATCAAATGCAAAATCCTGTTTGACTTTTAAAACCCTCTGTAACCACCCTTCCCCCACTTCCCAGTTTTCTTCCACCTTTGCTCATACTCTCTGTTCCAGTGTCTCTGGCCTCTTTGCTGTTCATCTGCCAACTCCAAACATCTTCCCTGGCTCTCATTACTGGGATCTTGACCTTCTTTCTCTCCACCTCCTGTCTTTCTTGGCTATCTTTAAGTTCTAGCTAACATTCTGCCTTCTGGAACCAACCATTTCCATTCCCCACTGCTGTTAATGCCTTCCCCCTGAGACCACCCTCAATTTATCATGTATATAGTTTCCTCGTACGCAATCATTTGCATATTCCCATTAGACCATGAGCTCTTCGTAGAACAGGGGCTGTTTTTTTTGCTTTTGGACCCCCAGCATTTAGCCTAGTGTCTGGCATATAGTAGGTATAAATGTTTACTGACTGACTTGACTTGATGCAGGTAGGGATGTGGAGATATATCCAGGCCAAGGCTTTGCCTTGTCTCTCACCTCAAATGATGTCATTTTGTTGCTCTGACCACCGAAAGTGGCAATGCCCTTTTAGATAGGGTAGGGGCTGGGCATTGTTTTTAAAAACCATTGAAACCCTTTCCTTTGCTGTCTGTAATGAACATAGAGGAAGCCCAGTCAATAAATAAAGGGCAGGGCACTCAGCAGGCTTCACTAATGGAGGCAAAATGAAATTCATGAAAAGCCTTAAGAGTTATACCCGCAGAGCTGAGTGGAAAGTACTTGAAGAGGCTCCCTCTTTGTTACAGGCCTACTCACTGACTTCCTGCCATGGGGAGAGGGAAGTCTAAGCCCTCCCCTCTCTGTCTATGCAAATAAAAGGCATTCTAAGAATTGAAGGCAGCATAGGATGAGGGCAAGTGCCTAGAGACCTACGCTCCACAGTCTCCCACAGTTATTCTCATTGTCTCTCTGGGCCTCAGTTTCCTATCTGCAACAAGTACAAATACAGCCTTTGTTAATTGCCTTTTATGGGTAGTCCGCACTGCTCCTCCTGGAGCTTGGTCTCCTAGCTGTCTATGATTGGGGTGGGGGCAAAGAGAAAGCTTGGATTAAGCATCTGTTATGTGCCAGGCTCTATTCTTTAGTGATTTACAAATATTGCCTCATTTATTCCTCACAAAAACACTCTGAGGTGGGTAGTATTGTTATCATTCATGTTTTACAACTGAGGAAACTAAGGCAGAAAGTGGTCAAATGACTTACCCAGGGTCACACAGCTAGTAAGTATCTGAGGCTAGATTTGAATTCAAGTCTTCCTGACTCCAGGCCCAGCCCTCTGTCTGCTGCACCAGCTACCTGATTGGGGAAGGAGCTGTGTAATATGGTGTAATTGGATTTGGCATTTAAAGGGGCAGGATCTGAATCCCAGCTCTGCCAAGACCAGATGTGTATTCTTTACGTTCTTTAGGTCTCAGGTTTTTCTCTTCAAAAATGAAGGGGTGCACTCTTCAGAAATGATTATAAGGTCCCCCTCCAGTTCTTAAGTCTAAGGATCCAATGTTTATTCCATTAAATCACCCTGGCATGAGGAAACTTGTATGTCTAGAGAGAAAAATGACAACTCAAATACATTCTGAAGGAGGGGGAGCTCCCCGTAGCCTAGGCAGTCTATGTGTCATGGTACCTCTTCCTTTCCAGGGCCCCCAAATGAGCATTTTCTTCCTTTTAGAACATTTGGATTAGACCTTTCATCTCATTGGAAGAGGGTACATCCTCTCCCAGTGCAGATCAATGTCCACTAGCTCTGTCGTTTATAGTCTTAGAGTTGCCTGGGGGGTATTGAGGGGTTGAATGACTTGCCCAGGGTCACACAGTCAGTATGTGTCCAAAAGAGGACTTGAACTCAGGTCTTCCTAACTCTGAGGCCAGCTCCGTCATGGCACCTCTCTGTTGTTTTCTTCTTATGTACTTGTCTAGCCTCTCTTGCTACTGTCTGTTTTCAGAAGGATGAACCTAGTAGGGGACATTCACTAATCCCTGGCCTAGAGTATGGGGGTGGGAAGGAGAGAAATGGAATATACTGCTTCTCTGAATGGGGAGGCATTAGTCACATCACTTTTCTTTAAAAAAATTATTTTTTTTATTATGAGTCACATCATTCTATATGGAAGAAGTGAGGCAGCCGATGAGTAGGCAGGCTAACATCCTAGTGGTCCTAGTGGGCTACTGTGGATACAGACATTGAGCCTTAGTGAATGGGAAAGGAATACTGAAATAGGCCCTGGGGCAGAGTATCCCAGGGTTACTATGAAGAGTTTGTCCATTGGCCATTTGTTGAGGCCAAAAGACCCTTCACCAAAGAGTCCTTTTCCCTATTTGGGTAGTCTTTGACTTTTGAGAGTCATTAGAGAATATGAGTAGCATGTCCTTAGCTCCAGGCTGGTTAAATGAGGCCTCCTGATATGGGGGAAGGGCCCTGGACTCAGGGCCTGTTCATGTCCCTAACTCCAGCATTCTCATCTATGGGCAAGTCACCATCTTTGCCTTAACTTCTCAACTGTAAAATGGGGATAATTTTATTTGCCCCACCTCCTCACACAGAATTATTCCAAGGAAAACACTTGGCAAGCTGCTGTTATGGTTTCATTATTGCCCCTGAGGAATTCAGCTGGTCACATTTGCTCGGAAAGAATGTATTAGCTTCACCAAGGCGAAGCACCTGGATCACCAGAGGATCCACTGCCATCTCTAGAATATTTTATAATATTTGCCCTTGCCTTCTCCATCCGTATTTGAAAGAAGAACACAACACAGCTTGAAAGACAAATTTCAGTCTCACGACAAAATGATTCATCTCCATATGTCATTGATGAAGGGCCTCCCTTTCATCACTGCCTGTGTGGCAGCCACAGTCCTGCTGGCTGAGGGGGAGAAGGGTTGAAGAAGCACTGTGGCTACTCTCTTGTTTGCCTGGATACATCTTTCATCTACGCCTAGTGTGCTGTAACTCAGTCTACCCAGGACCAGTGGAGGAGAGATGCTATGCTTCTTGATGGGCCTGGGTTTGGTTACAAACCCTGAGGCTTGGGAAGGAACACGTCCATATTCTCAGAGACTCGAGACTGAAATTGTACAGCTTGGTTCCATCTGAATGGTTGCCATTGCTGAGGGGCAGCATGGGGTCGAATAGACTGCCAGGAAACTATGTGCCTGTCTGTTTGTTGCTCCCACATCAGCAGTGGTTTCAGCTGCCACCCATGATACAAATAGTTCATTATGCTGAAGCTGCAGCCTGTATCCGAGGAATTGTTTGGCCTAGTGAAACCCAAGTGTTTATGGAAATGGCAATTGTATCAAGCATATGTCTGCCAGGGTCAAAAAGGTTCCAAATGTGTGTGGGGACTGAGGTGGATGCTGCTATGAGAGAGAGGGAATTCTCTAGGCAGTAGTGGCTGGGCCGAGTGACTCTGTGGCCATCAAGAAAGAAAATAATGGCTTTGGGGAAGGATTGCAATACCAGATGAGCTGTTGTGTGTAGAATATGGCAGCGGGTTCAGCTGTGCTGGGATTTGCTTGATAACACCCAGAAAGCTTCCCTTCAGGTTGATTAACCCTTCAGACTGAGCAGCAGGGAAATGAACTCAGCAAAGCTCACGGTTTACCTCAGGGAAGCGACTATGCCTCTGTGTGTATGTATGTGTTTGTGAGAGTCATTAACCACACAGGAGATCTGAAGTCCTTGGACAATCAAAGCCTATTGTGTGTGGGTCCTTAGGAATACTTCTTAGAAAGAGAGTTGGGGCAGATTTGGAGGCCTTTGGTTTCTATTTCAAACCAAACCAGGCCTCTGGCATTTAGATCTTTTCACAGTCTTGTCTCTTCCTATCTTTCCAGTCTTCTTGCAATTTAGTTTTCTCCACACACTTGACAGTCTGGCTATACTGGTCTACTCCCTGGTCCTCACACATGATATCCTATCTCCCAACTCTGCATATTTGCACCAGCTGTCCCCCCGTGCTGCAAATGCTTCTCCTTCTCCCCTCCACATCCCCCTTCAAGACTCAGCTTAAATTCAGCCTTATGTAGAAGGGCTTCTTAGCCCCTGCGTCGATACCCCCCAGATTCTACTACTTTCCCTTGGAGATCACTCTCTATTTGTAATTGTTTGTGTCTTGCATATGGGGCCGCTAGTTAGTTCAGTGGATACAGTGTTAGGGCTTGAGTGTGAAGAGGACCTGAGTTCAAATTTGGTCTCAGACATTTATTAGCTGGGTAACCTGGGCAAGTCACTTAACCCTGTTTGCCTTAGTTTCTTCATCTGTAAAATGAGCTGGAGAAGGAAATGGCAAACTACTCTTTGCCAAGAAAACCCCATGTGAGATCATGAAGAGTCAGACATTACTGAAAGATAATAAAGAATAACAACAGAAATCTTCTATTTACATGTTGTGTCTCCCAGTAGAATGGGAGCTCCTTGAAGGGAAGGACCGTGTTTTTGTCTTTCTTTGCACCCCCAGAGCTTAGCACAGTGTCTGCTACACTTTTGTTGTACCTTACTGCCTAGAATACAGTAAATACTTGACAAATGCTTATAGAAAATAGAAAAAAGTGGTCAAATATAAGTAGTAGATAAATGGTCAAAGAATATGAGTGGTTTTCAAATGAAGGATAGTGAACTATCAACAGCTTGATGAAAGAACAATTAGGATTACTAGTAAGAGAAATTAAAATTAAAACACAACCTTTGAGATTTTACTTTACAACTATTGAAGTGGCAAAGATGATAAAAGAAGAGAATAGGCTGAGGAAAGATAGGGTACACTGATACATTGTTGGTGGAACTGCTTGTTTTGTCTTACCTGCAAAACAATTTGGAATTATGTAAGGAAAGTCACTAAATCATTTCTCATTCAATCTAGTATTTACAAGGCCTATATCCTAAGGAGATCAAAGAAACAAAGGTCCCACATAATAAAACATCCAGAAGCAGTTCTTTTTTCTGGTAGCACAAACCAGGAAATAAAATGGTTGCCCATTAATTGGGAGACAAATGTACAAACTGTGTTAAATGAATGTAATCAAATATTATTGTGCTGTTTGAAACAGTGAAAATGAGAAACTCAGAGAGGTATAGGAGGACCTGTGTGAACAGCTGCAGAGGGAAGTAAGCAAAACCAGGAAAGCAATGTATACACCATGGCTACGACAATGTAAGTGGAGCAGCACCAAGCTCCTGATCCTTCTTTGTGTTCAACCTTAGTCTCAGGGAGAATACTCACTTCCATTCAATTTAGTAAACCTTTATTAAATCCTGCTATGTAGCAGGCACTGTGCTAAGTGCTGGGAGTGCAAATTAAAAAAAAAAGACAGCCCCTGCCGTCCAGAAGCTTACAATCTAACAGAGGAAGACAATCCGCATAATGAAGCTGAATGAGCGGTGGGGCACAGAGGATACCTGGCACAGGAGTGCCCAGGGAGTATCATGCTTCATGGAGAGCTGCTAATGGAAAATGGAGTTACCTGGAAAGTTCTGTTTAGTCATTCTTCAGTTGTATCCGACTCTTCATGGCCCCACTGTGGGGTTTTCTTGGCAAAGATACTGGAATAGTTTACCATTTCCTTCTCCAGCTTAGTTTAGAGATGAGACAGATGGAGTTCAGTGACTTGCCCAGGGTCACACAGTAAATGTCTGAAGCCAGATTTGAACTCATGAAGATGAGTTGTCCTGATTACAGTCCCAGGGGTCTGCCTACTGTGACACCTATTGTTCCTCTCTCCAGCCCCTAAGTAGGAGGGGAAAGGCCACCGAAGGAAAGAGTATTGGAATCAAAAGCTGAGTCACCCTGTATGGTGAGGAGCTCTCAGGTGATTTGCTTACCTTGGAGGATGCTTGATATTCCGAGACCAGGAAACTAAGCTGGATGGAAAATGGAGACTGGTATGAACCGCTTACTCCTTGCACCAGAGAGGTGGGGGACCAGGAGTGTAGAATGTTGCATACCATGTCAGATTGCAATACTGAGGACTGTTAATTTTTGCTTGAATGGCTTTTTTTTATTTTTTTGACTGTTTTTCTTTGTTATAAAGGAGGGTTCAATGATTGGAGGTGGGAGTGCATGTGGGAAAATGACTGGTACAAAAACCAGAAGGCATCAATGAAAGTTTATAAAAACAACTAAACTAGCCCCTTCGGAAAGTTAATCAGCTGATAAGCTTCAGTACAGCCATCTCTGGGGAAAAGATTCTCAAAGACTTGTTTCTGCAGAGATGTGTTTTCTTGGCAGAGATTTGAGCATATAGTTAAAGAATTAATTTGGAATGAATGAAAAAGCATTTATTAAGTGCTTACTATGGACCTGTAAGCTCAAACAGTTGTTTTTATCCATCATTTAATGAGCATTTTTAAAGCTGTACTGTAAGGAAGCTTAGATTCATTAGAATGTAAGTGCCCCAGGGCAGGGACTATTTTTTGCCTGTATTCCCAGCATATTTGTTGCGTGGTTTTTCAGTCATGCCCTGTTCTTCCTGACCCCATTTTGGGTTTTTCTTGGCAAAGATATTGGAGCAGTTTGCCATTTCTTTCTCCAGCTCATTTTATAGATGAGACAAACACGTTTAAGTGACTTGCCTAGGGTCATACAGCTAGTAAATGTCACACTGTGATGGCTCAGTAGATGTTTGTGACTTACTTTGTGTCAGGCACTGTCCTAGGGATACAGAGACAAAAAGGAAACAGTCTTTGTTCTCAAGGAGCTTTAAATTTACAGGGTAAATTTTAATTTTACTTTATAACTTTTTATTAACGTGTTCCAATCCTTGGACTAGGAGACATCTTGGAAAGTCTTAAAGTTCTGGCATGAAAATAATGTACTCAAGAGAAGCAGGCAGAATACTGCCTGTCCTCTACTACTGCTTTCTAGTCCTTTTTTGGACTTAGGTCTGAGGGACAGTGTAAAAGACACTGGAACAGATGCAGATATCCTCTTTTCCCCCATGGAGAGACAGTGAGGAAATGGGGGATGGGAAGGAAGGAACATTGAGGATTGTTTGTGAGACATGACAAATAGTTTGGCCTCCGTGGTCTGGGAAACACGTAGCCTCGACCTTCATAGTACAAATATCTCTTCAGCCCTAACCTAAACATTTCTGCTGCATTTATTTCTTTTAAAGTTTTCCCTTTTTTAAAAAAAAAACTTGTGAACTTAATCACTGATGAACATTTAAATATACAAAGAAATACCAAAAAGTAGATTGCATATGAAACTACAAACATCTATTATGTCTGGGTTTTCCAACTGTATATTAAATTTAACAAAGTATTAACAAATTTGCCCCTTTTTACCCTTTTTTCTTTTATATATTTTTAAATATTTTGTTCTTTTTTCTTGTGCTGCTCATTGCTAGCTACTGACTTACCCCAACCACCTTGTAGAATCTCTTGTAATAGCCAAGCGGAATCCAACAAAACTAAAGAACACATTGGCTATATCTGAATTATCTGTGCCTCAGTGTCCTTTATCCCTCTGTTCTGAAATGGGAGGCACATTTCATCCTCAGGCTTTTGAAATGATCCTTGGTCTCTCTGTTAACCCAAGTTCTGAAGTTTTTCATAGTTATTGTCCTTTACCTTATTGTGATTCTTATGTAGATTATTCTCCTGGTTTTGTTAATTTCACCCTGCATTAGTTCTTACAAATCTTCCCAGGATTTTCTGGATCAAGCACATTTGAAATTTCTTATGGTACAATAGTATTCCATTACATTTATATAACACAATTTCTTCAGTTGTTTCCCATTTGATGGGCACCCTTGGGTACCCACTTTGTTTCTAGGTCTTTCCTACAACAAAACATCCTGCTAAAAATATTTTTGTACTGATGGATATTTTCCCTCAGGATCTTTACTCCTCTTTGTGGTATGTGCCTAGTGGTGATACCATTGGATTAAAGGATATAATATAGCTTTTAGACTTATTTTTTAGTGTGGTTCCAGTTAATTAATCAGCTAGTGCTTATTATGTGTTAGGCACTAGGGAGATACAAAGAAAGGTAAAGAGCCTTAGATGCTTACTTGCTGTGTGACCTTGGGCAATTAATACGTGCCTCAGTTTCCCCTATGGTAAAATGTAGTTAATAAAATTACCAATCTCCTAGTTGTTGTGTAACTCAAATGAGATAAAAGAGCCAAAGCCAGACCCTGGCCTCGAGGGGTGTATGCACCAGGTGTAAGTAAGTGAGACTAGAAGATCCACATAGAAGAAGTATAAGGTAACTTTGGAGGGGTAGGACCAAATGGCTAGTGAGCAGGACCAGGAATCCCGCCTGCAGATCGTGATATTTGAACTGGAAGAAGCCGGGGATGTACAGAGGCAGAAGTGAGATAGGATAAAGTCCTGACGATGGGAGATGGAGGAGGGAGAAGAAGCAATTAATCCGTTATTTCTGAGCTGTAGTGTTTATGGAGGAGGAGGGTAAAGTGTGAGAAGGCCCCAGAGGTGGGAAGGGACTGTGTTGAACTGGTAATTGGGCTTTTAAATTCTAAACAGAAAGCTTTCTGCTTGATTGTTGAGGTAACAGGGAATCACTAGAGTTTACTGAACAGAGGTGGGGGGAGGGATGTAGTCAGACCTGTGCTGTAGGAAGGAAAATCACTCTGGCAGCTGTGTGGAGGATGGATTAGAGTAGGGAGAGACTTGAGGCCGGGAGACCAGTGAGAAATTGTTCCAAATTGTTTTCCAAATTTTCTGCTGCAACCTAAAGCCTATTTTGCCAACCCCATGTATCATTTCTCTGCCTTGACTGGAGGTGATAAGTGGTTTACCAGCTTCAGAAATCATTCTCATTAATCATCTTGTCCTCAGTTTCTTTTTTTTTTTTTTTTGCCAGGGAGGGGTGGTAACTTTTCCATTGCTTTGCCACTTTCTGGATCTCTTTTTCCTTTGAGGTTCTCAGTGCAGTGGGCTGACAGTCTTAGTGTGGGTTTCATGTGGTGATTGCACCTTGAGGAGGAGTCAGGGCCTCGATCTTGAGGTTCAGGAGCATGATTTTGTCACTTTACCCAGGAGCCATCAGACTTGGATCAGGCTGACTGAGTTACTAGACTCACCCAAGGCTAGCTTGACAAACCGGAATGCCAATCTATTAATTTGTAACGGGAGATGGACCTGGCATAAGAGCTGATTTCTTTCATCTGCATGCGGCATACCTTTTCTGGTGGGTAGATCCAGCCGGGAGCCCAGAGGACAAAGTCAGAAGGCTGCTCAGGCTGCGTAAATTTGGAACAGAGGGAATTTGATGTTCTGAAGGGATATTTCCATCAGGCTGTATGTAGCCTGATCAATGGCCCTTATCCACATGAAGGATATTTTTGTCTAAACAACTGGAAGTGGTCGTGTAGCATCAGCATTCCCTTCCTCCCTGGGAGGAACCAGAGATACATTCTTCCTTTCCAGCCCATTGCAAATTGTCTGTCATTACAATCTCAGCTGCCTCCTGGCATGTTGCAATTTCTAAAATTACCGTTGATTTGACATCATTTATCTTTAGAGAGGAGGTTCTCTGATGAGGTTTATGGAGGGGTACTTAATCTCACCAGAAACATATGCACCAATCATACTTTAAAATACCTCATTTGGGGGCCAGGGAGATATTCTGCAGATGGCTGACCCTATCTGCTATGTGGTAATTCCTTATCCTAGAATTATAGATATAGAGCTCAGAGGGACCTCAGAAGCCATCTTGTCCAATTTTACAGACGAGGCAACTGAGGCCTGGAGCAATTAAGTGACCTACTTTGGGTGACCTAGGGAGTAAATGGCCAAGGCAGGATTTGAATATGAATTTTCTGACTCCAGAACCAGGGAAGGCTCTTTCCTCTGCATCTCACTGCCTCCCAGTGGACGAGTCCTCTCTAGATTCCAGACAGCCAAGAAAAAGAGATCAAAGGAGTAGAATTTTGATGGTTTGACCATCCAAAGGGTGGTATACAAACTTTAGTGCTAAGTTGAGAAACAGGCCACATTTAGGTTTTTCTTGTGGTGAGAAAGTCATTGGATACTTTGAGGGACCTGAAGGTTTTTAAGGGTCAAAGTGCCCAAAAGTACAGGAGAGGAGGTGTGGCTTAAAGGACCTCAAAGGTCTTTTTCAGTCCCATGATAAAGGACTCCTTAGGGGAAGAGAAAACTGAATAGTAACGCTAAGGCAGACCCCCAAGCTCGTAGAGTGGAGGAGAAGTATCTCAGCTATATTGTTTATTTAATTTTTAGAATTTATTCTTTTTTTCTCAGCTATATTTAGATGCAACTGGGGTATAGTGCATATATAGCTCTGAGCCTAGAGTCAGAAGGACTCTTGGGCAAGTCACTGAATCTCTGTTTGCCTCAGTTTCCTCAAATGCAAATGGAGATAGTAATAGCACCGACCTTCCAAGTTGTTACGAGGATCAAATGAGATGTTTGTAAAATGTACTTAGCTCAGTATCTGATGCTTAGTAGATAGTTATTGTTTGTATATTATCAAGTGATTTAACATGTGTAAAGAGCTTTGCAAGCATTAGAGAGCTATATCAATACTACTATTACTTTTTGGGGTATTATGAGACAAAAAATGATGTGCGATCACAGTGTAGTAGGGCTGAGGCAAGTTGCCTCTCCCTGGGGTTCAGTTTCTTCCTCTGTAAAAGGAAGGAGTTGGCTTAGATACTTTCTAGTATTCCTTCCCAGACTTCTTATGATTATACCTTTCCAGATTTAGTGTTTATTCATCTCTTAAACACATACACACACACACACACACACACACACACACACACACACTCCTCCAAAGTTTACAAAGAATTTTATATACATTCTCATCTGAGACTCATAAAAAGCCTGTGATGACAGAAAAAGAAAATGACAAATGTTGGAGGAGATGTGGAAAAACTGGGATGTTAATTTACTGTTGGTGGAGTTGTGAACTGGTCCAACCATTGTGGAGAGCAATTTGGAACTACAACCAAAGGACTATAAAACTGTGATCCTTTGTGATCCCTTTGATCCAGCAATACCACAGCTAGATCTGTATCCCAAAGAGATCAAAGGAAAGGAAGAAAAGACCTATATGTACAAAAATATTTATGCTGGCAAAGAATTGGAAATTGAAGGGATGTCCATCAATTGGGAAATGGCTGAACAAGTTAAGGTATATTATTATGATGGAATACTGTTAAGCTATAAGAGATGATGAGCAGGATGCTTTCAGAAAAATGTGGGAAATTTTATATGAACTGATGCGAAGTGAAGTGAGCTGAACTAGGAAAACATCATAGGGAGTAATAGCAACATTGTAACAATTTTTAGCTACTCTGCTCAGTACAGTGATCCAAGTAACTCATCTACTTCCAGAAAGAGAACTGTTGAACTCTGAGTGCAGATTGAAGTATACTTTTTTCTACTTTCTTCATTTTTCTTGCTTTTTATTTTTTTATTTTTTGCAGCATGGCTGATATGGAAGTACTGTTCTGCATGACTTCACATTTATAATTGATATCACTTTGCTTGCCTTCTCCATGAAGGGAGGAGAAGTGGAGGGGAAGGAAAGAATTTGGAAATAAAAATTTAAAAAATGAGTGTTTATCTGGGAGACAGATATTGTTATCCTTATATTATATGAATGAAAAACCTGAGTCTCAGAGAAGTGAAATAATTTTCCTGTAGTCATCCAGCCAGGAAGTGCAGGAGGGAGGAATTTGAATCCAGATCCCAGGTGATCCATGTGTGTAAGTGCCACCATGCTCTCTCTTCTCATATCATTCTTGCCTTTTACATTTTTACCAGTCCATCAGAGCCCATTTCAAATATCTCTATGAAGTATTATTCTTCTCTGGAAAATCCTCCTTCATCTGAATTCCTCTAGCACTTTGTCCCTCTTCTATGATATTCATCACATTCTGTCTTGTATTCTGTTTTTCTGTATGCCTTATCTCTTCTCTTCTGTTGTAGACACCGTGAGGGCTGATATCTTCGTCTTCATATCTTCTGTAGCCTCTACCACAGGAATATTTTAGGTGCTCCTTAAGTATTTGTTAACTGAATGAATGAATCTTACCTTGTAGGGACTTGATGTCCTCATTTGTAAAAGAAAGACGTGTCATTTGGGAAGGAGGTCTCTAGTGGAGGCTTTTGGGCCCTGCCCTGGGCCTTGTTATTTCTGATATTTTTATCATTGAGACATAGACAACCTGGAAAGTATCCAGGAGAAAAGAGGGGAGACCAGGATGGCAAGGGAGTCCAGAAATTATTTTATAGGAGAAGCTGTTGATGGAGCTAGGGATATTTAGCAATGGGAGGTGGAATGTAAGGGTACTAAGGAGCAGAATGTGATTATTGTGTTTAAGTATTAGAACGTTATATGGAAGAAGGGACAGATTTACTCTGTGTTTCTGCATGGGGTAAAGGCTTAAGGGCCAGCAGGGGAAAGTGATAGAAGGCATCTATGGGTCAAATATAAGGAAGATCTTTTTGTCCAAGTATGAATGAACAAATTCCCCATTATGGAAGTTCCAAACTTGGGGCCACAAAGGTTGGACTTGAAAGGTCCTTCTAGCTCTCAAATTGCATTTTTAAAGATGCTATTTACTGAGTCACCATGTTAGTAATAACTTGGCTGGAATTTGACAGTATAATAAAGGGTTTCTAACCTGGCCTTCCCTGGGGACTTTCTCAGATTCTTTGCTACTCACTTTTGCTGTAGCTACAAGTTCAGATCTTATGCCAGTTTATTCTTTCATCTTTTCCAGGCCAGAAGGACTGAACTCCAAGTAGATCACTATTTTGTTTTGTTTTGTTTTTTGTCTTAAAATCTTGAGATCTAAGCCCTCTGAACAGTGAAGATAAAATGCCCCTGGACAAAACCAGCCCTGGACCGTAGGCCTAGCTGGACCATAGATACCTTACTAGAGCTTCTGCCATTCTAACTGGAACTAGTCCAAGGGAATCTTGCTCTTAACCTTAGGGAATCTGACCCTTCACTCTTTTATATAAGTCCTTGAGTCACTAAAGAAGGAGTTTCTCAAGCTTTTGGGTCCCTGGTTTTGCTTATCACCTTGTTCAGAGATCTATCACACTCAAAACCTTACCAGCTCAGTAGCACCAGCAGCCACTACCATGTTTTTCCTCCATGGTCAGAAAATCTAATAAGCAATTATTATGTACCACCTTCATGCCAAGCATTGTGATAGGTGTTGGGGATTTAAAAAAAAGTTTAAAAATATATGCAGTCCCTGCCTTCAAAGAACTCACATCCCTCCAATTCAGAAGGGATATGGCAGGAAGATGATAAAGGTGGAGAGTAAGTAACAGGGTACCGTCACCGTTTCTTGATGGCTTTCTCTCAGAGTCTACATTCATCTTTCTTTGCCTCCATATCCTTCAGATCATATGAATATGTTTTCCTTGGTTTTATTTACAAGGGAAAAGAGGTTATACAAATTCAGAAATAATATACTGGGGTTTAGGGAATTAAAATTAAATAGAAAAGCAAATTATCAGGCTGAGTGACACCTAAATTTCCCTAGCTAAAGTAATATCTCAGACCTAGCCTAGACTTCATAATCCTCTTTAGGTTGAGACTAACTTCTTTCCTGGCCCCAGACAAGAATGGAATGCTGCTTTACTTCCCAGCATCCTCCCTTGCTTAGGAATTCTGGATAGAGCTTATTTGTTCATTCTACTGCCCCAGGATCACTGTTAGTTTATCAGGAAGCTTCTTGATTAAATGGTGAGTTTTTGATGCTTGATTTATGTTATCAAAGAATCACGGTGATTCAGAGGTAGAAGGGCCCTCATTGGCCTACAACGTACCTGGCGAATGTGTCCATCTAAACTTTGTCCCTAGTTTAGTTATCTGGAGCCAAGAAACTCAAACCTAAATCCTTTTCCATGGGACCATCCCTTCAACTACTAGAACACAGCTCCCACATTCCTTCTCCTCACCACATCTTCTATTGAAGCTAAATCTTCCCAATTCCTTCCATTCACCCTCAGATGAATTCACACCTCTTTATCATGCTGGTGGCCCTCCTGTTAATGCTCTCTGACTTGTCAGTGTTCTTCCTAAAATATGATACCAAGGACTACACACAGTACTCCATTTACACCTAGGATAAGGCAGAACACAGCACAGGACAGCAGACCATTACCTCAATATCACTGGATGCAATTGCCTCTCCATGTAGCCTGCTCTTGCTCTGGCTTTCCTGGCTTTCTTATCAACTGTTGATTCATATTATGCTTCTAATTCACTGAAACACTCAGATCCTTTTTAGGTAAACTGTTGTCTACCCATGCCTCTGCTATGTTGCACTTGTGAAGTTGATTTTTTGAACCCACATGTGAGACTTTACATTTATCTCTCTTAAATTTTATCTTATCTGATTCAAACCAGTGCTTTACCTCTCAAGATCTTTTTGGATCCTGATTCTTTCATCCAATATGTTAACTGTCCCTCCTACCCTTGTGTCATGGGTGAGTGCCATCTATGCCTTGATCTGCCAGAAGTGGGTAAAACACAGGTCCCTGGGTCAGTCCACTAGACACCACCTTCCAAATTGACAGTGAATCATTAATAGTTACTCTTTGGACCAAGTCATTCAACAAATTATGAATTCATGTAATTGTACGATCCTCAAGCTCTTGATTCTCCAAATCTATAGCATTCTCCTGTTCTTCCAGCTTAGTAACCCTGTCACAAAAGGAATAAGGTTAAGTTGCTTGGATGAGGCCAAATTTTTTGATAGCTCTTTGTAATTTTCTATATTTTCTCCAATTTTTTCTTCAATAATGTATTTTATAATGCATTATTGTATATGCCAGGAAATGAAATTGAAGCACCTGGTCTATAATTTGCAGACTGCATTCTCTTCTTCTTAGCACCTCTCATATTCCTTATCATCCTTGAAGAATCTATGATGATGCCTTAGCCATCCTATCTGACATATCTTTCTATATTCTAGTTTTAATTCATTGGTGCCAGGTGCTTTGAACTAGAGCTAGATGTTCTCTTATTTTTTCCTCACTTGTCTTGGATTATCTACTCCCTCTCAATCACTTTTGTTCTGTCTTTTCAGCCCAAAGATCATCCTTCTTGGCAGAGAAAACAAATAGAATAAGAGATGGGTAGCATTACTTTGTGTCTGTCAATAATTAACCTCACCCCGTGCACCCTAAGCATTGGTCCTGTCCCTTCTTTGATCCTCCTTCCTCCTCATCCCCTTTTGGTATTTTTAGCTTTCCTCCTTAGTCTTCTTTTGGAGTGTTCGCCTTCTGGACACGATTCTTGCTGGTCCAGGATATACTTTTTTATTAATCCTTTGTTATCTACTCTTTTTTCTGTCATCTGAACGTGTCTTTTAGAATCTACATCAGCTCATGAGTTCCCTATGCATCCACATCAGGCTTTCCTTTTTCTCATTCTCATGGGAATTGTTTTTATTTCTGTCTAAGAATTGAATTCTTGACACCTTGCCATTTCTCTTGGGTCAGCTTCCCCTTGGGATCCTAGCTATCGTCCTTTGAGCCCTAAGTTATGGAAGTGTTGTGCTTGTCAGATATCTCTGCTCCCTCTGCCCAAAGTGGGGGAATAGTTAAGCTGAACTATTGCATAAAAACTTTCCATCCCCCATAAATGCAAATTATTCCACCTAACACAGAAGTCATCTCTAAAGTTCACGGCTCATTTTACACCTCTTTCCTAGGAGTCTAAAATTTGATGAAAGCCTCTCAGGAACAGGAGCTTTTATCTTCACTGGCCACAGGGCTTCATTTTCATGGTTTAAAGAAAATCCCAGTAATCTTCTTTTGTGTTCATTTCTTCCAGCCTAGAAAAATGAACAACTCAGCTGGCAGAAGATCTGAACTAGTTGTCGCAGGGAGGCTAAAGCTGGAAACAGAAAGGAGGAAAGTGCTGACGTGCCAGACATTAACTTCTTTGCCCTTAGGTTGCCAAGACTGAGTTCCTTGGCTAGGTCCCTCACCTCTCAGCAAAGCTCTAAGTCCTCGTCCTTGTGTTGTATCTGACCCCTCCCAACCTACTCCTAAATTCCTCTGGTGGCAGAGAATCCTCCCAGAGAAAGAGAGAAACTAGATTTTTCATATTCTCGTGGTGATAGCTTGCCATGAGAGGAGCTGGGTATCTGCCTGTGAAAGATAAGCACAGACCCCGCTAGGCTGATGGAGAGTTCAAATGTATGCACGTCCTAGATAGGGAAATTGGTTCCAGCGCTCAGTCTCTTCTCTCCTTTTCTGTGGCCCTTCCTGTGTTGTAGCATTGAATCTCGGAGTTAGATGTAGCCTGAGGAGTCGTCTCTCTGGTTCAGACTCTCCCTGAAACTTGAAGCCCCATTAAGATATCCCTGATGATAACTTAATGTGACAAAGTGCTTTCCAGGTGAGTTCAGTCAGTCCTCAAGCAACCCGGGAAGATGGATGTTTCCTTCTTAGGGCTGTTATTATGCTCATTTCATAAATGAGGAAACTGAGGCTTCGAAAGACCAAGTCACTTGCCCATGTTCAAGGAACTAACAGGCTTGAAGGGCAGGCTCTGAACCTAGGTCTCTTCTGACCCCAAGTCTAACGCTCTTGGCTTTACAGCAGGGCTGCCTCTCTTTGTGACAAGGAGCTGAATTAGTTCAGCCTAGATTGGAGGATCCCTAGGGATAGGGGGTCTATTACCTGATAAGGCTGTTTACTTTTAGACAGATGTAATTGTTGTGTAATCATTTATGTTGAGTCAAGAAAGGCTTCTGTGCAAAGTCCACACCCTGGTCAGCTACACCACATCACCAGATTGTTGTGAGGAAAGTGTTTTGTAAACATTAAAGCTGCGTCTAACACAGGCTCATCCTCCCAACCCCCACTAGTACTGGTAGGTTGGGTTCCCAGAGGGTGTTTTGACTACTGCTTCTCTCAAGGTTCTAGGGCTAACCCTAAGGAATTGGGACTTTTTCAAAGGCCCCCAGTATGGAAGCTTCCTTCCTTGAGAACCAGTTGATAGCAATTAATGAGCCAGACTTAGTTAGCTTTTAGTTATAGGTATGTACTAAGTAAGGCAAGAACACTTGATACAAAACATCCTCTTCTCCCTCCTAAATCCAGGAGAAAGTGGGCTCAACCTTAGAGAGCTCATGTGGGAAAAGGGACAGACTCACAACTCCTGATATTGCCTTTGTGAAGTCCTCATAAGAGTCCCATTAGGGGTGGTGTAGACTTCTTCTAGGATCCTTATAGAGTACTGAAGCTGCCTTTCCTCAAGGAAATTTAAAATATTCTGACCTTTCAAGGATCACAGGCCATTCTTTGATAAAGGGTATGGGATAGGAGACAGAGGTTCTCCTTTCCCCACACCAAGCTTTTCCCTTTAAGGGGCTTACAGAAGGTACGTCTACCCCTGGGCTGACCCAATAAACAATCTGAATTGGCTTGATATTTTATGCAAGCTCTTTGGGGCATGACTGAGTCTCATTAACCCATCTCAACACACTTCCTATGTAGCATTCCATCCAGTGGTTTAAAGCACTTTCCTGGTTGACTGGCTTGCTCAGGCTTAGTTTAATGCTTTTGATAGATTTAGTAAAGGTATTCTGACCTGATTAAGGTAGTTGCTTTAAGAGATGTGCAGTGATTGGTCAATTCAATCATCCCCATCCTCACTTGTCCAGGGTTATATAGCTAGGAAGTAACTAAGACCAGATTGGAATTTAAGTTTTCCTGATTCAAAGTCTAATACTCTATCCCCCGCACCACCTTGCTGCCTGATATTCTAAGAGGTCAAAATGAGAAGGGAATACATTCCAAGTAGGGAGGACAGCCTGCTGCAAAGACAAGAAGTGAAATATCATGTCTGGGAAATAACAAGTTGTCCAATTTGGCTGAAAAGGAGAATACATGAAGGAAAAGAGTGATGTTCCATAAATACGCCTGGAAAGATGAGCTCAAGCCAATCTGTGAAGGGCCTTAAATGCCGAACAGAGGAATTTCTGTTTTATCCTAGGGGAGCTCCTGATAGCAGGAGAGAGACATGGTCAGACCTTAGGTTTAGGAACACAAATTTGGTGTGAAAGATGAGGCTTGAGGTGTGAAGACCATGTCAGTTATTGATGGGTCCCTCATATCCCTCAATCTCAGGTGAGATAGTAGGAGGTCCTGAACTGGGTTGATAGACACATGAATAGAGAGAAAGAGATGGTTTTGAGATATGTGGTTGAGGCAGAATCAATCAGATTTGACAACTGGTTGGATACACTGGATGAGGATAAGAGAGGGGAGCTGAGGATGATTCCAAGGTGGTGAACCAAGGTAACTGGAAGGATGATGGTGCTATCGTAGAAATAGGGGAGTTAGGAAGAGGGAGAAGTCTGAGGGGAAAGAAAAGGAGTTGTTTTTTATCTTTGGGTTTCCCAGCAAGTAGAAGCTTGAATCCCAGCAAGCCTCAGGAATCCACCTGTGCTGACGGATTTCAGGAGTCAGATTATGACTAACATGGTACCCCCTGCACCTTCTGCCTCCTCTTCCATTGGAATGGTTTTAGGGATGGTGTTTCTGAGTCATATCCAGGCTCATTCAATCCAGGGGCTTTCAGGACAGTGGCTCAGAGGGCTCTCATTTTGGGGCAAAGGGCCTCTTCTCTTAAGTTCATTTGGTTTGGCCTCAGTTTTTGGCTTGGATTTCTTCATCTCCTGTATGCACTTGCTCCTCCAACCTTACTCTGGCCTCAAGCCCATGCTGAGATGAACTTGACTGCTCTTCTAACCCATCTTATGTAGCTGGGGGCCTTCTGCTCTTCTTTCCAGGAGATCTGATCTGAGGTTCTATCAGCAGCTTCTTGGTCTGGTTGGTGGAAATCTTTCCAAAGGATTCCAACCTTTTGTGGAGTCCTTTATTCCCTAAGACTCTGCCCCCAAATGCCAACCTCTGAGAAGAGAGTAGGAGGGTAACGAATGCCCACCCTCCCTTTCCTTCAGCAGAGTGCTTTCCACACAGCTCTCTTCTCTGCTCAGAGTCATTCTGGTGCATCCTTTATGCTTTCTTGGTGCATCGTAAGGGGTTTTATTTCTCTGGCTTATTGTTTGTGCTCCCCATCAGCAAAGATAATTAATTGATATTCTTTTAATACTTTCAACTTCACAAACAGCTGTTAAGTTCCCCAAGAGTCTCCCTGTTTGTTCTTCTTCACTGAGCTAGTCATTTATTTTTCCCTCCATCTTTGACGGGAGACCTTCTTCTTCGGTTCTTAAACATTAGCATTACCTCCTACAAACTCCTCCTCATTCTTACAGCAAAGAACTCAGGCATGAAGCTTTAGAGTCATCTTTGCCTCTCCCCCTCCCTCATGCTCCTCATCTTTTTTGTTTTTTAAATAATTGCTATCTTTTGTTTTTATATCACCTATATTCCCCAATGCATTCTCTCCCTTCCTCTTCCCCTTCCTCATATCTCATCAGCTGCCAAATCCTGCCATTTCTGTTCTCCAAGCTTTTTGAATGTTACCTCTCCTGCATTTCCAGTCCCACCATCCTAGGTCAACCTCCTGTTCCCTCTGACTGGGGATGCTGTGATAGCCTTCACACCATTCTTCCTGTGTCCAGCATCTTTTCTTTTCTTTATGTTATGACCAGTGTAATTTACTAATGGGCCTGAGCCTACTGTTCCCATGCTCAGTAATTTTAGGTGGCTTCCCATTGCCTGAGAAAGAAAACAAAACAAATATTCTTCATCTTAGCCCTCAGTCATCTACTCATTCATTCAACAAGCATTTCCTGAGCCTCTGCACGACTGTGTTCAAGGCACTATATGTGTGTGGGGATATAAAAATAGATTCAATTCAGATCCTGCCCTTAAAAATCTTATAGTCTAATGGGAGCGGAGGAGAATACATAACTGTGATGTAAGAGAGCTTGGGAAGATGTAGATGAGTCTGATCAATGAGTCTACTGCTATAAGAAATATGAAACCTGTGTGGGTATGAGTCTGTGTAGATGTATGTGTTTTGTGAAAGATTGCTCAAGCTCTTACCTTGTCAAGAAATTGAAGACCTCAGGGGCTCAGATCATGTTTTCATCACTGCTGCCTGTGAAAGGCAAGAAATTCAGAAAACAGTTGGCAAGTCAGTAACTTTGTTAAGAAGATGGTGTCTCTCCATTTTCAGACATGGCTAATGTGAGATTTGCCCTTGCTGGACTATGTAGGTATATATTGAGGAATCTTTTCGTTTGGTTTTTAGTTTTTTAAGTTTGCTCAAGGTGGGTTGGTGGCAAAAGAAGGGAGCAATCGGTTTCTGAGTGCCTACTATGTGCCAGGCACTTGCTTTACAAACATTATTTTATTTGATCCTCACAATAACTGTAGGAAGTAGGTGCTGTTAGTATTATCCTCGTTGGGTAGCTGAGGAAACTGAGACAAATAGAAGTTAAGTGACTTGCTCAGGAGCACACAGCCAGTAATATCTGAACTCAGGTCTTTCTGACTGCAGCGTTCTATCCACTGTGCCACCTAGCTGCCTCTGGGGAGATGGCAGTAAGTAGGAGAGACAGATAATTTAAAACGTATAACTTGAAAAATAAAAATAAACAAAAGCAGAAGGTGGTACCTTTGGAGTTTCTTGAATAAGCAAATGATGTGGTCAAACCTGTGATTTAGGAATATGAATTTGGCAACTGTGTGGTGATGGGGGACACTGAAGAAGAGGAGAGTGTAGATTTCTGGAGCTGGGTGGTTAGAGATCATCTAACCCGGGGGTTCCCTATCTGTGGATCCTTAGGGAGCTCAGAGTTATTTCAAGGGGCCCAAGTTAAAAAATCCATGAGCAATTTTAAAAATGAAATTGTGCCTTCTGTAGTCTGAAAAAATACTGTTTTGCACATTAAAATAAAAGGTGTGTTTAAGAATGGATTTGGATTTCTGAACCATGGCTCAAAATATAAGAATGACCAACCTGTTTCTAGTCCAATTTGTCTTCCATTCAGCCACCAAAGTGATTTTTTAAAGTTCAGGTCAGACCATGTCATCTCTCTACTCGATAAACTCCACTGGCTCCCTATTGCCTCCAGGATCGCATACAAAATTCTCTGTTTGACATCTAAAGGTGACGATAGCCTGGCTTCTTCCTGCCCTTCTCATCTTCTTATACCTTACTCTTTGATCTAGTGACACTGGCATCCTTGCTTTTCTACCAAGACACTCTATCTCTTGATTCTGTCACTTTGGACTTGGCTGCTTGGGATGCTCTCCCTCCTCATCTCTGCCTACTGGCATTGTGGCTTCCTTTTAAGTCCCAACTAAAATCTCTTCTTCTGCAGGAAGCCTTTCCCAACCCTCTTAATTCTAGTGCTCTTCCTATTTCTTCTGTTTATAGCTTGTTTTTTTTTCCTTGTTGTCTTTCTCCGTTAGGTTGTGAATTCCTTTAGGACAGGGACTGTCTTTTTCCTCTTTTTGTATCCCCGGGGCTTAACACAGTGCCTGGCACAATGCTTGTCAACTGAGTTGCCATCAAGCACCTTAATCTAATTGGGGAGACAGCAAGTACATAAATAGTTATATACAGAGTGAATAAAAGTAACCTTGGAGGAAAAGGCCTTGGGGTGGGGAATGGGAAGGGGAGAGAAAGAGCAAAATAGACAAAATGGGTGATGTTAAAGGCGTGCCATTGCACAGGTACTTCGCTAATATTTAAATTGAAACCTTTTGTTTTTCCCTCATATTTGTTTCGGATTCCTCCCTCTCCTGTGAGCCGTCTTTAATAATCATCACAATGTATACTGATAAAGAGAAAAAAAAGAGAAAAAAACTCAGTTGAGCAAAACCAACCAATGCATAGATGTGTGTGTTTGGTGGGCCATGCAGCGTTCCATACCCATAACACCCCACCTCTTCACCCAAGTGGGGAAGGTGCATTTTATCAACTTTTTTCCAGTGTTAAAGTTAGTTGTGATAATTATACATCATTCATGTTCGTTTAGTATTGTATATTAAGAATAAACACTCAGATGAGGAAATCTAGGAACCAGCAGGGAAATATTGTAGAGAGTATTTGAGTTAAATATTTCCCTTGGTTTCTCGGTTCAGTTTTTGTCTTTCTTGTTTTTTTGAAAGAGGAAAGGATTGGAGGTGAGGAAACAGATTCCAGTGCTGGGAGAGACACAATATAGTAGTGATGGGGGACTTTAATTATCTGGACATCTGTTGGTGCTCTCTCTGTGCCTAAAGCTAACAACTTCTTGTCTTGCCTTAATGATAATTTAATCCTTCAAAGGCTAGAAAAACCAACAAGGGGAACTTCTATTTTGAGATGTAATTCTTATCAATAAGGAAAAATGGTTGCTTGGGTGGAAATGATGAGGACCTTGAAGAGAAGTAGTTGCTCTATCTTAACATTTGTGATAGAGAAGGAAAGGAAAGTTGGATGTAGTCCGACATTCTCACTGCCCCCCTCCCCTGATTTTAGCAGGGTAGATTTCTGAGTGTTCAGAGAAAGGACAGGTAGGATCCTATGGATTACAGTTCTGTGGGGGAAGCGTTGGGTGGATTAGATGGCTCCTAAGGGCCCTTTCAGGGTGAAATTCTGTGGATCCATTAGAGTTGGAGAGAATAGATGTAAGAGCGAGATAGTTCAGAGACAGATTGTTCAGTGATTGCACATGTGGATTAGGAGAAGTTCCTTCCTAACAGCTGCAGGGTACCATTCTTGCTTTATCAAAATAAGATGATGTATGTAAAGCACTTTGAAAAAAGTCTTAAAACATATAAACATCTGTGATCATCATCATTCACAACATTATTGCATGTTCTTCCCTTTACATACATACCACATTACTGCCAAACTGGTCATTAACTGTTGCCCACTTGCATCTTGTTCTTTTCTGCTTTACTCTCTTTTCACACGCTCTTCCCCTATCTGTAGTTTTCCTTACCATCTTCCTTTCTTGATATCCTTTCCTGCCTTGAAGGCCCAGCTTAAATCTCATCTCTTCCCTGAAAGCCTTCCTTGATACCCCCAAGTTAAGTGATTGTTCCCTCCTCCAAAATCTTGTTCTGGCTGTTTGGATCTCTCTTACATGCTTAGATCTTATCAGTATTTATGTTGTCTTCTTATCTCCTTTTTAAACTCTAATCGGGTTAAGGGACCGTGTCTTGTTTCATCTTCCTATCCCCAACATTCAGTCGTTATGTAACAGGCATGTGACTTCTTTTATTACTGGATTAGATGAATTGCCTACCTTTGCCTCCCTTGATAGGTGGTTGACCACTCTGAGTTTCCTGTCTTCCCCACAGTGGAACCTAGCACATAGTAGGCATCAGTAAAGGCTTGTTTATGGACTGACTGAATAAACCTTGGCTTGGGTTAGTCAATATGCATTTATTAAACACTTCCTTTTTTCAGGCATTGTGCTAAGTGCTAGGGATAGAATAGTGAAAAAAAAAACCCAGTCCTTGCCCTCACGAAGTTCTGTTCTAAAGGAATCTACAGCCCTTGCTCCATGTTCCGTGGGTGCTGAGAAGTCTAGCCACAGTCACCAGTAGGGGTAGGGCTAGGTGTTGGAGCCTGGGGTCTTAGTGGACCACTAGCTTCTTTGCAGTCTACTCAGGATGAGTAGAACTCCCTTTGCTCCTCATCAGACCTGAAGAGCACATACTCTTTGAGTGGAAGCAACAGGTGAGAGTTTATCTTCCTTTTCCTGTCTGGCAGTGGTTTTCCCACTTTCTCGAATGCCATTTTCTCTGAGAAATTTCAGTTTTCATTCAGTGGTGTGTGATATAGGATTTCACTTTTGTTTATTCACAACTTCATCAGTCTCCCTTGCTCTTAGTTTCATGAACATTTGAGTGGAAAATTGTTTGCAGTCGTTCATTAGGAAAAGAGAGCCAAGAATATGACTGGGCTTGTTGCTTTGTGAGTGTCCCCAGACAGTTCTCATGTACCTTGGAGAGGAAATTAGAGTATTGTGAAAGCTAGTCAGACTAAAAGTCAGGATACCTGTCTTCAAGGTGAGGCTTTGGCATGTGCTAGCTGAGTGACCTTGGGCAAGTCATCTCATCACTTCAATAAATGTTTATTAAGCACCTGCTGTGTGCAGAGCACTATGCTCCATACAGGGAGAAATATATAGGGAACATCATTTGCAAAGACATGGAGGTGGGAAAATACTGGGTATATTTTGGGCTGGGGCATATTTCATTTGGAGAATAGAGTGTGTGGGAGAAATCATGAATAAGCCTACAATGATTGGGTGGCATCAGATTGTGGAGAACTTACAATAGGACTTTGGTAGGCAGGAGGGAGTCACTGAAGATCTTTGAGTAGAGGAGTAATACAACCATTACTCTTAAATCTGGTAATGATGCAAGAAGTAGATTGGAGGGAGAACTACAGTGGAGGCAAGAAGACCCAAGCCTTGGTGAAATGGGAATGACAATATCTAGCCATCACCTTGGGGAGAGGAGGCTGCATCACTTGAGTGTTCTCTACCCCCACCCCCTCATACCATTAATCTGAATAGAAATTTCTTGGTCCCTGGGATGATCTTACTGAGGATTGCCTGAGGGTGGCATAGGCTTTCTAAACTAGGAGATGCTGGGGGTAGGGAGGATGCTTGGGAGTTTAGCGTGGGATTACTTCCCTTCCCTGGTCATGTTTGAATGTTGAGGATTCTGGGGAAGGGTGACTATCACTGACAGCGACATTTTGGCTGTGCCATCACTGTCACTCCTGCGATCTCCCACCCATGGGTCTAACACAGTATAAATTAAAGAGTTTAGCTAGGCCATTCAGTACAATGAGAATCAGAACCTTAGAGATCATCTGATCCAACCCCCTAATTTTTACAAATGAGGAAACTGAGGTGCTGAGATGGTTAAGGTCACACCACAAATTTATGACAAAACCAGGATCTGAAACCAAGTTCTGTGACTGTACACCAAAAATCTTTTTTGGCCACCACTCTGCTTCTTCCTCAGTTAAAGCTTGGCCTGGGTATGAAATCTTCTCCTTCCCTGGCCTGTAAGGGGAATCGCATTGGAGGGCAAAAATGACCAACGGACTGAAGGAAAAGACAGAGGTGATGGATGCGATGGAGAAGGGAGAAGGTTTGGCTCTTCTTCTCCCTTTGGACTTTAGACCTCATTTGTTCAGGCAGATGCTTCCCCAATGGGCTCCAGATAGCTTATTTGCTAGTTGCTGACATTGTTGTGGAGGGAAGAATGCCCTTGGTCATTTAAGGCCTTCAGAGGCTGGCAGCAGTACAGATGGGTTCTCCTAGAGGTCTGCGGAACAGCAAGCTTCCTCTCTCCCCTGGAGCCAGTAGGCCATGATCTTTTATTTTGAGAAATACAAAATCAAGTTTCTTCTCATCCCCTCTGTACCATATGTGGCTTGCTGAGCTCTCATGGAGCATTGGGGAAGCTCTTTGTCCTGGCTTCTATTACAATCTTGTCCGCTGTCTTTTTAGCTTTGTGCCCTTGATGATGGGGAAACCAGCACAGGTATGTCTCACTGTGCTCAGTGGATGCATTTTAGCAAAGCTGGCTTGTAAATAGATTTTCCAGAAAGTGAATCCCATTTCCCTTCTCTTCTAAAATCAGAGCTGCATTCCTGGAAGAAAAGAAAAATCCTCTAGTAAACTGCATTCTTAACCTTCTTGAATCGATAGATAGCATCAGGATGAAGGGAGGCAACAATTCCTCCTGTTATAGGGATAGCAAATGCACTTAGGGTGGCCCATTCCCAGTGGAGTAGTGGTGATGCCATGTGACTTTTCTGGAGAGGAATACAGCTCCATTGGCCGAGTAGAGGTCAGCTCTCACTTGCCCCTGTAAGAGTAGGTTAGGGAGCTGACTTTCTTCCGTAGACAGAAAGGGAAGCAGCAGGGATGATGGGAGAGAAGGAGCGAGGGACAGACTCCCGTGCTTGGAAAAAGCACAATAATTATCCAGCCATGACCATACTGCCAAGCAGCCTGAAAATAAGGAAATGGCTTTTCCGAAGCAGGGAAACCTGCTCATGAGTGAGCTTCACTGTAGTCCCTGAAGCACTTTTTGGATTTCACTAATTGTGTTACTCCTCAGAAATCAGAATGAAGATGAATTCTGCCTCCAACCAGTCCCTGAAAAGGTGCAGCCAAAATGTCAGACCAATCATATTGTCACCATTGAGTCCCTTTCCTGAGAAAGGTGGTATGCTTCATAGTAATTGGCCAGTTTCTGAAAGGAACCCTGGACTTTTAACAACTGAATCTGAGAAGCTTTCTTAAGGGATGCACCGTTAACTATTTTTGAGCAACTTGCATACTTTATTTTTAATTGAGCTATAAAAATTCCAAATAAGGCAGAGACTCTGGGCACTAAATTCTGACCTTTGTCATGAAGGATCCCAGCTTTGTACCAGGAGCCTTCCTGAAGACAGAGAAGATGTCATCATGGGATAGGGAAAGGATCACTGGCCTAAATTCAACTGAGATCCTTAGTAGATGTCTGACCTTGAGCATTGGTTTCCTCAAGCATAAAAAGTGATGGTAAGTTGAACTAAATAGTGTTTAAGGTCACTTCAGTTCTAACGTTCTATGATTCTATGGTTCCCTTCTCTTGAGACTTTAGGACAAATAGAAACATAAATTTACTTGACAAGGTCTTTTTTGAGTATCTGATTTATGCACAAATCTGTGCTATTAGCTTCAGTACAGCAGAGACCATGTCTTGCCTAAACATTTTATCTGCCCCCATGCCTAGCTCAAGGCTATACATAGAGCTGATATTTACTAAATGCTTATTGACTAAATAAATGAAATACAGTAAAAGTACAAGATATGACCATTGGCCTCAAGTGGTTTATAGTTTCATTGAGGAAGCCAGGTGTACCAACATTAAATAACTAAATACCATTATGACCCATTGTGAGCTAAATGCCCAAATACCACAGTCTAGTCAGTCATTGCTCAAGGGAGAGAAAGATTTGTGTGGATTACAGTGGTCAGGGAAGGCTTCCTAGGTGAGGGACACTTGAATTGGGCTTTGATGGATACACAGAATTTGGGGTAGAAGGACTAAATTATAGAAACTCAGAATTAGAAAGAGCCTTAGAGGTCATCTAGTTTAGTGGTCAGCAAACCTTTTTGAATGTGTATCCTATCAGTAAAAAATTTTTGAGCACATACCCCTAATGAAAGGCATAGTGAATAAAGAAACAATCTTGGATCTAGGAAGACCTGGGTTCAGTCCTGGCTTTTGACATACACTGACAGTGTGATCCTGGACAAGGGATCCTTGTGAAGGATTCCTCAGTGCTCTAGGCCAGTGGTGGCAAACTTCAATAGAAAGAGATTCCTGCAGGCTGCACTTAGAAAACCACAAACTAATATCATCTATATTGTATTGTATTTTTGGTTGATTTTATAAAACATTTCCTAAATACATTTTAGTCTGTTCTGGCTCAGGTATGTTTCAGCCATAGGCAAATCAGTAGAGCTGTACGTTGTGGAAAAAGGTGCCAACTTGTATTGGTAGAGGAGTTTCCTCATCAGGAAGGAGATAGAGCAATGAAATTACAGGGCTGGTCACTATGCCAGCTCCCAATATATGTATATTTACTTATTCATAAATGATATACATTATAAAACTTATAAAGATGAAAGAGTATTTGATCCAAAATGAATAGGGAGCCACTGAGGTTTGCTGAGTAAGGGAGTGACATGATGATACCTGAGCTTTAGGGAAATCATGTTGGCACCAGGATGGCTAGACAGTAAAGAGCTTTGACTCAGGGAGGCCAGTTTGGAGACTAGCAGAATAGCCCAGGTGAGAGGTGGTGAGGACCTGAACTAGTGTGATGGCAAGAGAAGAGGAGAAAGGGGGATATACTTGAGATGTTGGAGAGGTAGAAGTGACAAATTTTGGTTACTAATTGTAGGCTTGGGGGAATTAGGAAGCTGGTGGTGCACTCGGTGTAATAAGGAAGTCTAGAAGAAAGCATATGGCTATGTTAGTAGACAGAAGGACAAAGATTTGAGAATTGGCAACTGATTGGATGTGGGGGGAGCGTGTGGGGTGAGGAAAAATGAAGATCTGAGGATGGTGCCAAGGTTGCAGACCTAGGTGATTGGAAGGATGGCTGTCCCCTCCAAAGAAGAGAAATTCAGAAAAGGCTTTGAGGGGAAAGCAATGATTGCTATTTTGTACACGTTGAATTTGAGATATTGGCCATCTAGTTGGAATTGTCTGATAGGCAGTCAGTGATGAGGAAGTGGATTCAGGAGAGAAATTAGGGTTAGATATTTGGGAGTCATCTGCCTAGAGATGATAATTAAATCCATGGGAGCTGATGAAGTCACGAGAGAGAGAGAGAGAGAGAGAGAGAGAGAGAGAGAGAGAGAGAGAGTAAAGAATGAAGAGACGATGGCCCTGGGCAAAGCCCTGGGTACCTCTACTGTTGAGTCATGTGATCTGAGTGATGCTCAACAAAAGAGACTGAGAGACAGTGGGAGGAGAACCAGGAAAAAAGAAGTTTCACAATGATGAAGGAAACAAGCATTGTTAAGTGCAAGGCATTGTGCTAAGCATTTGACAAATATCTTCTTATTTGATTCTCCCAACAGCCCTGGGAAGTAAGTGCTATTATGGTCCCCATTTTCTATTTGAGGAAACTGAGGCAGACAGAGATTAAGAGATTTGCCTGAGGTCACAGAGCTAGTAATTGTCTGAGGCTGGTTTTGAATCCCGGCCCAGCACTTTATCCACTGAGCTGCCTAGATTACCCCATAGATTACGAGTTACACCTGTCAGAGTCTGAGAAACATGCTAATTTCTTCTTTCATCTCTTTACTTTGATGAGAGAGATCTAGGCACATTGTCCATTATTTTGGACCAATAGGTTGAAAAGGCCATCTCAGTCAGAAAAAATAAGTCTTTGAAGTCAGGTTCTTACTAATCACCAACTCACTAAGAAACCACTTCCCCCGTCTCCAAAGGAAAAGCATTAGATGATTCAAGATGAAACTTATCAAAAAATTCTGTGCCTTTAATGGGGCCTTGTAAAAGAAATATCCTTTTTGCATTGTGCTTTTGAGTTTGGAAAATGTGTATGCATAGAAGACAATGATAAATCTGACTGGAAAAGGAATTCCACAGAGGAGAATAGTAGGGAGTTAAGTTAATAGTTAAGATTGGGGCCAGATAATGACCATGTTAAAATTTTTTTTTCTTTCCCCTGATTAATGTTTTTATTATTTTATTTTATTTCCCCCCACTTAATAGTATTTTTTTCTAAATACATGTAAAGATAGTTTTCAACATTCACTTTTATAAGATTTTGTGTTCCAAATTTTTCTCCCTTCCTTTCCTCCCCACTCCCCAAGACAGCAAGCAGTCTGATATAGATTAGACATATATAGTCATATTAAACATATTTCCACATTAGTCAGATTGCGTAAGAAGACTCAGAACAAAAGGGGAAAACCATGAGAAGCAAACCAAAAAAAAAGTGAACATAGTCTGCTTTGATCTGCACTTAGACTCCATAGTTCTTTCTCTGGATGTGGATAGCATTTTCCATCAAGAGTCTTTTGGAATTGTCTTGGGTGATTGTGTTGCTGAGAAGAGCTAAGTCTGTTATAGTTTATCATCACGCAATGATGCTATTACTGTGTACAGTGTTCTCCTGGTTCTGCTCATTCTACTCA
Organism: Potorous gilbertii; assembly: GCA_028658325.1. Classification (NCBI taxonomy): domain Eukaryota; kingdom Metazoa; phylum Chordata; class Mammalia; order Diprotodontia; family Potoroidae; genus Potorous; species Potorous gilbertii. Next base: position 5,934,758 of record CM053769.1, read on the forward strand.
GCATCAGTTCATGTAAGTGTTTCTAGGTTTTTCTGAAATCTGCCTGCTCATCATTTCTTATAGCACAATAATATTCCATTACATTCATATACAACAACTTATTCAGCCATTACCCAATTGATGGGCATCCTCTCAATATCTAATTCTTTGCCACTGCAAAAAGAGCTACTATAAGTATTTTTGTACATGTGGGACCTTTTCCTTTTTTTGTTATCTCTAGGATACAGATTGATATTTCTGGATCAAAGGGTATGTATAGTTTGATTACCCTCTGGGGATAGTTCCAAACTGCTCTCCAGAATGGTTGGATCTGCTCACAACTCTACCAACAATACATTAGTATCCCAATTTTCCCACATCTTGTCCAACATTTATCATTTTCCTTTCCTGTCATATTAACCTGTCTGATAGGTGTGAGGCGGTACCTCAGAGTTCTTTTAGTTTGCATTTCTCTATTCAATAGTGATTTAGAACATTTTTTCATATGACTATAGATAGCTTTAATTTCTTCATCTAAAAACTGTGTTTTCATATTCTTTGACCACTGATTAATTGGAGAATGACTTGTATTCTTATAAATTTGACTCAGTTCTTTATATATTTGAGAAATGAGACCTTTATCAGCAACACTAACTGTGGACTTATACATTTATAATTTATTTTGAGGAGAGTCAGTCAATAAATATTTATTAAGCACCTATTATATGCCAAGCACTGTGTGCTGGGGATAGAAAAAAAGGCAGACAGTATCTTATTTTTGAGGTGCTCACAATCCAGTGGGGAGATGGAGGGACATGCAAACGGTTACAGACAAGCTAATAAAGTGGAAATAATCAACATGGTGAAGGCACTGGAATGAATAAGGATCAGGGATGGGGATTTTAGCTGGAATTTGAGGGAAGTCAGAGAAGCCAGGAGGCAGAGATGAGGAGGGAGAACATTCCAGACATGGGTACCACCAGAGAGATGCTTAGAGTCAAGCGATGGGGTATCTTGTTTAAGGAAATGCAAGGAGGCCAGTGTCATTGGATTAAGAATAATATGTCTGGTGGTAGTGATGGTACAGGGTATAAGAAGACTGGTTGGTTGGTTGGTTGGTTGTTGTCCTTCGTCTTCGAAGGGGACTGGAATGACATTACCATTGTAAAGTGAGATTTCAGTGTATCTGACTGTGGCTGATCAGACCAATGTAAGCTTGGAATGCTCTACCACAGATTGGGCACAGATAGTCTGTGTGAATATTTGGGGTGGATATCCCAAATTTGCACATCCTGTACTGTCTCAATTCTGCTTTGCTCAAAGTACACAGCACCTTTTCTTATGTGGGCACACCATGCTGAGTGGTCCTATGCCAGTGTCTCTCATGTTGCACAGTCACATCCGAAGTTCTTGAGAGAGACCTTGAGCATGTCCCTCTGTCGTTTCTTCTGGCTACCATGTGATCGCCTGCCCTGTGCAAGTTCTCCACAAAAGAGTCTTTTTGGCAAGCATACATTTTGCATTTGAACAACATGGCAAGCCCATTGAAGTTGCGCTTTCTGAAGCATAGTTTGAATACTTGACAGTTCAGATTGAGCAAGGACTTCAGTGTCTGGTACCTTATCCTGCCAGGTGATCCTCAGAATCTTCCTAAGACAGTTCATGGAAACGATTGAGTTTCCTGGCCTGGCACTGGTATACTATCCATGTTTCACAGGCATACAACAATGAGATTAGCACCACGGCTCTGTAGACCTTCAGTTTGGTAGTCAGTCTAATACCTCTTGTCTCCCAAACTTTCTTCAGAGCCTCCCAAACACTGAGCTAGCTCTGGCAATGCGTGCATCAACCTACTACTGCTACAGGCAACCACTGTCCATCTCTATAAGGGTAAAGGGAATAGATTGACCTGCAACAATCACTGGGGGAAGAAGACTGGAAAAGTATTAGGGCAGGGGCTTAGTTTATGAAATTTTGAACACTAAATAGAGTATTTGATCTTGGATCTTGGAGGTACTGGGGATCCACTAGTTTGTTGAGTAGGAGGATAACAAGGTCAGCTTTAGAAAGAAAATTTTGGCAAATGAGTGGAGAATGGACTGAAGTAGAGAGAGCCATCAGAGGTTTTGGAGTGGAGTGACATGATGAAAGCCATGGCCTAGGAAAATTAACTCAGATAGTAACAGGGGTCCCCAATCTACACATGAGGATCCCTTTTTATTCATTTCATTAAGTATTTCCCAGTTACATCTTGATCTGGTTCCTGTGGCGCCTGGGAGTGTTGATTGTTGCGTGTGACCCTTGGAATAGAACAATGAAGTTTAGATTGAAAGGGGGCCACCCTTGAGGACTAGAGGGTCACATGTGGCCTCGAGGCCACAGGTTCCCCACTCCTGGCTAGATTCTAGCTCAGTCACTTCATCTGACAGATAAAGAAGAAGAAAGCCTAGAGAGAGGAGAAGCCAAGGTCATGTGTAGTAAGTGGTGGGAGCTGAACCCAGGTCTGAACTGACGAATCCAGCGCTTTTTCCACCACTCGTCCATACCTTCCAGGAAGTGATGAGCATAGTCAGCGGCTTGAGGTAACTGAATCTCCTAGGAAGGTAAATGAAAAGCCAGGCCAGGGGCTGGGAGAGCAGTAAGTGGGTGACAGGGTGACCTGCCCCATGTGAATTCTCCCTGGGGTTAGTCCCAGTACCCCCTTAATGTGCTGCTGTCTCTTTACTGCCCCTGCATTTGCACCAGCAACAACCCAAAAACAGTTTTTTAAAACGGATGATCGATTCAGATCTGGAGGGGAACCTTCCAGCTCACGTACTCCAAACTTCATTTTATAGATGAGGGAACTAAAGACCAGAGAATGAGAAGTCTCGCCTATCTATTGCTAGTAAGCAACAGAACCGTGGGATTTGAACTGTGCATTCTCAAGTTGTGTGCCTGAGATATTAGTCTCCTGTGGTTTTGTGGAAGAGATGTGGAGGGCCCCTGGGTTGCAGAAAATGAAAACCCAACAGGGGATTGGGGAGATCTATGGCTGGGGAGCATGACTCCCAGATGTGAGGGAAGGGAGGGATCACTTGCAGAATGTGAACATCATTTCGATGGTAATGACTAAAGGGGGCCTAGAATAGCACAGACAGATGTGTGTGTGTGCATGTCTGTGCGTGTGTGTGCATGTGTGTGTTCATATCTGTGCATGTCTGTGAGTGTGCATGTGTATGTGTGTATGTCTGTGCGTGTCTGTGCGTGTGTGCATGTCTGTGCGTGTGTGTGTGTCTTTCACAGTGGGTAGACATGTGCTGCTGATTGTACTGGATGTGTTAAATGTTCTTGCCACGTTTATTGGGAAAGGCTTCATATTGAGCTGGGTTTTCAGTTTTACTTAAGAAATTCTCCACAAAACTCCTGTGAAGGTTAGGATTTCTACCGGATATTGGTGGTGTTTGTTAGTTAGAGAAATCAAGGCACAGAACTAATAAAGGGCTTTCACACAGGAGAAACAAAAACCAATCCATGGCAGGTGAGTCTTAGATAACTCTATCTTGTAGAACCTGTTGCATAGCTTCAGAGAAACTCTCCTCTGCTTAGAAATAATTTCTGGGTCCTGATTGCCTAATGAGTAAAGTTCTACTCCTCTGCCTAGCATTCAAAGCCACTGGCAGCCTTGAGCAACTTGACCTTTCTAGCCTTGCCTCCTGTTACTTGCTTCTGTACACTCTATGGTACACTAAACTGAACTGCTTTGGGTGGCCCTTATAGGCCCTGTAGTTCCTGCCTCCATGCCTGTAATAGCTCACAGTTTCTTTTTCAGAGCATCAGCTGGTACCTTCTCAGGAAAAGCCTAGTTCTTCCTATCCCTGTCATATTTTCCCTGTCCCTGTTGAATCCTTCCCCATCCTTTAAAACCAAACTCAAATGTCACTGACTGTGTGAAGCCTTCACTAATGACCTTTTGGTAACATCCCTGCCCCATCCGATCTCACATGACATTTTGCTTTGGAGCTCTTTTCTTACAGAATAGTGTTCATTCTAGTTGCCTGTGTTTGCATGCTTCTCCCTGCTGAATTGTAAGATGCATGAGGGTGGAGACTGTTCCTTAGCTAAAGTTTCCATCTCCCCAGTATCCACAGCAGTAGGTGCTGAAGAGATGAAGCGTGAATTGAATTGAAGGCCAACCTACTTTCCCTACCTCGCAGTCTTTGGTGTTGGAATCTTTCCAATTGTTTCTTTCTGGAACACTGGTTATGAACATTTGGTAATGATGGCATCGTGAGTTTTAATTGTCTCTCTGTAGCACATCAGGAGTACAATTTTTCTATTTGTCTTTTATTACTTTATCATTAGCACCATTCTCTTTTTGAGAAGGATTATTCTCTTATTTTTTTCTAGCAGGTGGTTATTAGATTTCTCAAAAGTAGGATTTGTTTTAATGAGTCACTTAACATTTAGCTGAGATTGTGAAGACTGCATCTGCTGCTTTTCCAGCCTCCCAGCTCTGTTCTTCATGACTGAACTCAAAGAGAAATGAAAGAACTTAGTGTTCCTTTGATAACCAGCTTCAGCTAGCCTGGATCATTGCTTGTCTTGTCTGCTAAGTTCTAGCTTCCTCCTAGAAAAGATACTGGTTATATTGACCTTGTTTTTTGAGGTGTTTGGAGGGGCTTCCTTGGAGTATACCAGGCTTCCATGTTCTTTCTGGAATGCAGTTTGATTTTGAATGGTCTTCCCCTAGTCTTCTTCTTTTTTTTTTTTCAAATAAATTTATTTAACTTTTTACATTCATTTTCACAAGATTTTGGGTTCCAAAATTTTCTCCCCATTTG
>CM053769.1:5940059-6027239 GCA_028658325.1 Potorous gilbertii
CCCCCCCCCCCCCCCCCCCCCCAGTCTTCTTAACTACAACATATGAATCATTTTCATTCCAGAGGCTCTCCACCAAGGGCAGTCCATAAAGTAGCATTCTGGTCTGAGCAACAGTAAACAGAAAACAAAAAGTTGTCTAGGCAAGTAGAGATGAATCAGAATCAGATTCATACTTTGAAAAGTGGTACTGATAGACAGTGATGTTGGAAGCAGTGAATTATCTTCCTCATGACTGTGATGTAACATCTCAGACAGTTTTTGGATTGTAAGGAGAACCACCTTCATTAAGCAGCCTAGTTCACACAGAGGAGGAAGGAAAAAGGACCAGTGAATATTTGAATTTAGAAGTAAATGTGAGGCCCTTCCTGAGGAGGTGCCAGCTAGATGCTCTGAAAAAGAAACAGCTGCATTACAGTTACTTGTGTCAGGAGAGGATGGTGTAGGAAAGAAATGGTCCATTTGGATCCAAGACCTGGGTTGGAATCTCAGGTCTGCCACTGATTACCTCATGTGATCTTGGACAAGTCTCTGTGGGTCTCTGTAAAATAAGAAGGTTGGATAAGATGACCTCTAAAGTCTCAGCTAGCTCTGAATCTATGATCCTTATAAATAAATGAAAGAATTTCTCTGTTATAGAGGGAATTCAGGCTCCATTGTGGATTCATAGCATTCATAGTCAAGAACTTTGAGCTTTTGTAGGGAAAAGAGTGTCTGGGATCAGAAGCAGAAGGAGCCCTTGAGTTGTAGGAGAGGTCATCATGACACTCTGGAATTAGGAATAAAGCCAAAAGATTGAATTTGGTTGGAGTGGTTTAGAAGATTCAAGGAGTTGTGGGAGGAGAATCTGAGAAGGGCTTGAGCAGAAGGTAGCTGGTAAGACCAACAGGTTATCAAGGGAGGAGGTTGGTAGGCCAAGGCCAAGGAAGTTGGATATAGGTGTCAAGATGGTAATAAGGAGCTATGAAATGAGGATAGCAACAACTCCTGAATTAAAGATCTTTACAGATAGTTTTCCCTAGCGGTTCTGTTGGGGAACTATTAACAAGAACCTAGAAGGCTGAGGAGACAATTTCCAGACCACAGGGACAGCTAGGGAAATTTTGCAGTGACCTGTGTAGGATATGGAGGGCTCATGTTTCTGTCCAGGCCAAGTAACTGCTTCTTATGTTTAAGATGCAGGCTTAGAAGGGAAGGTAAAGGGGTTCAAGGAATACCTTTCCACTGTCCAGGCTCTCAAGTAGAATGAAATATTTCTTAAAAAATGAAAGAAGGATTTCAGTGTAAAAAGAAAGTACTTAATATATACTTGTTGTTTGAGACTTGATGAGACATATAACTGCAATATAACTCTGGAAGGGTGTAGATTATTTTTTTAATAGTGTGGATAAAAAGTGAGGTGAAATAGTATTGTTTATCAAGAAGGCATGCTTAGGTGAAGAACCAGGAACCAAAAAGGATGAAGTATGGGAGAGAACATTTGAGTAAAGATGAGTAGAATCAGAAACAGGCATGATTTTGTCAATAGAGCATATTATATATGACCAAGACAGTAAGATGAGGAATTTTCAAAACTAGTCACTGATCTGGTACAAGATGGGGCTTAATTTTTCAGACATCTACTTGTACTCTCTGTGAAAAGCAGAGAAGTCAACTTCTTGACATGCCTTCATGATTATTTTGTCTTTCAAAAGATAGAGAGACCAGTAGAAGTAAATTCTACTCTGGGTCCAGTTCTCACTGCTGGTTGCTGGGGTGGAAATTGTGGGAATGTAGAATGGAAATAACCATTTCATCTTAGAGTTCGTAGAAGAAGAGAAAGAAAATTGCTCCTAGTCTGATAGACAGTCTCAATTTTGGGGAGAGCCAATTTTAAGGGGTTTAGGGAAAGGGAGAGATAGGATCCCATGGACTAAAATTCTGTGGGGAAGGGGGGATGGGAAACTCTTGAGAATAACATTCTGAAGGCACAAAGAGAAACAGTTCCAATGAGAAGGAAAAAGGGGGAGTAAATACACTGAGATTGGATGTACAAGCCAACTTGGATTTTTAGAAGCTGAAAGGAGGGACTGGCAAGGGTAGATGAATACAAATAACATAGAAGAGTCCTGGAAGAATAGTGTCAGGCGTGTTAAAACTGAGAATGAGCTGAGGCTGGTAAGGAAAACTAAGAATAACATAAACTGTTGGATTTTTGTTTTTGCTACAATGGGGAAAAGGAGGATCAAGGAAGTAGTAGGGTTCGCTGCATATTTCACTTGTGTTTTTTCTTTAAGAAAGAATGAGCTTTAGATTGGAAGGGATAGAGCAAAAATGTTAAGAGGGCGTTGATACTGAAGGCAAGTAGCTGGTGCTAAGAGAGCATTTAGCTGTCATTGGTGGATTCAGGTGACCTGGAATACATCCTGAGATGGAGAACTGACAAATGCAAAGCCATTGTCTTGATTTTTCAAAGATCATGAAGGACAGGAGAGCTCCTACAGGATTGGAGGATAACAAATCTTTTCCCAATTTCCCAAAACATCAAGAAAATGGAGGCTGGAAACTAGAGTCCATTGAGCTTGACTTTCCTGGCAAGACTCTAGAAGGCTGAATCTATTGAGAGAATATTTAGTAGGGTTGAATGGGAGGTTTTACATGTGAGTTCAAGAAATCAGTTTCACAAGGACAAATAAAGAGAGGCCTGTCTGAGTGACTGGTGACCTGGCTCCAGTGCTGTGACAAGGCAACCAGGAAAGCTAAGGTGGGTTTAGGTCACATTAAGGGAAGAATGATGTCCATGAAAAAGGAGGTGATAGTTTCCATGTACTCTGCCTTGCTCAGACTGCATCTGGAGTGTTCAGTTCTGGGTATCAGATTGTAGAAAGGATTTTAATTAGGGAATGTCTAGGGGAGGATGGAAAGGAGGGAGGAAGGGAAGGATGGAGGGAAAGAAGGAAAGGAAGAAAGGAAAAGAAGGAGGGAAGGAAAGGAAGGAAGGAGAGAAGAAAGGAAGAAAGGAAAGGAAGCAAAGAAGAAAGAAGGAAAGAAAGATGGAGGGAAGGAAAGAGGAAAAGGAAAAAAGAAGGGAAGGAGCAAGGGAAGGAATCATTTATTAAGCACCAACTATGTTCCAAACACCACGCTAAGCACTTGGCAAATATTATCTCATTTCATCTACACAACAACTGGGAGGAAGGGGTTACTATTATCCCCATTTTACAGTTTTGGAAATTGAGTCAGGAACAAGTTAAAGGACTTAGCCAGGATCACCCAGTAAGTACCTGAGGCTGGATTTGAACTCAGGTCTTATTGACTCCAGCCTAGGCCCTCTGTCCCCTCCATCATCCAGCTGCCATCTGGAAGGTGAAAGGCCCCCAGTTCATTCACTGGCCCTCTTCGAGAATGAAGAACAAACAATCACGGAGAGGAAGATGTGAGAATGTGTAGTCTGCAGACAAGAAGAGCTCCTGGCTGTCTTGATGTATCTGAAGACCTGTCACCTGGGCAGTGGCAGAATTGTTCAGTTCAGCCCCAGGGGACGGAGCTGATAGCAGTGAGTAGGAGTCGAAAAGAGGCAAATGTGTCTTGACTTAAGGAAGAACTTCCTTACAATATGCAAAAGTGGAATGGGATGGCCTGGGGAGGTAGGAATTCCTGAACGCATGTAGGGGAGCCGGGATTCGTTATCAGGTATGATGATCCCCTGATCTCCAGGACCTCGGAAGTTCCTTCCTTCCAAATCTGAGGTTCTGTCATTCCTGATGAGATGCTTGTGTCCTACCAGATCATCAATGGGGAAAGTGGATGGTTAGTGGGGTGGTGGGGGTGGTGAGGAGAGGCATGGGTCATAGTTCCAGCTTTCCTTGGTGATATGAACATGGTAAATAAAAGAATGTCTGTGGAGTACTTTGAGTTCCTCAAAAGAATCTTTTGAGATCCAAGGTGCCTTAGACAAGATGAAGAGAGCTTTGGGACTCAGCTGATCAGCCAAGCACATTTGGCCTTTCATACAAGCAGACCAATGCTTGTTATCATCCACGGGGAATTGGAAGCTACCCAAGGAAGGAAGCAGTGTGTTGGCAATATTACCATTTCATTTGGATTGTGAAAAGCAGCTTGGGAGATGTCTTATAGTTCATATGAAATGAAGTTTACATGGAATCCTGGCTCCTTTTATACCCTGGCGCATGGTGAACTCGCAAACCTGTCAACTCATGTGACCCCTCTGTCTTCCCTTCCTGAAAGCCCAGCCTTTCTGTCCTGGTTGATTTCTTCCAGTTAAACACTTTAGCTTATTTGATCATTGCTTGTTTAGAGTCGTTGTGATCATCAAAAGTTGCCGTGTGGCAGCTAAGCAGATTGTGATATGGGAATGTCATGAATTATTACTGTGACATAAGAAACAATGAATAGGATGAATACAGAGAAGCATGGAAGGACTTACATGAACTGATGCAAAATGAAGAAAGAAGAGCCAAGGAAACAATATATAGAAAGACTGCTACAACCACCATGAAACAATCCAAAGTGAATGTTGCAAAATTCCACAAAACAAGCAGGACTCTAAAGAAAAGACTGAAAAGACACCTCTCCTGACTTCTCTGGTAGAGAGTTCAGGGTATGAAACATTGCATTTAGTACTAGATTTTTTTTTAAGTGTATTGATTGGTTTTGCTGAATTCTCTCTCTTCTTCCTCTTTTTCTTTTAAAGTTATTAAGAATGCTTTCTGGAGGCAGGGGAGGGAGGGATACTGGGGAAAATCTGAGCAATGAAAAAACAAAGATATCGATTTTTAAAAATGTTTTTAAAATATTTTTTAAATATCTTAAAAAGAGATTGCCATGTTGCACTGGGTTCTGTTCACATGCTAAAGGGCTCTCTCAAACAGCACTCTCTTATTAATTCTCCAGTTTCCCAATTACACTGGACACATAACACGGTGTTTATTATATTGAACACAAGTACATTGAATTACATAATGCTTATTGAATTACATAATGACTATTGAATTATCAAATGACTGACTGTCACTGGGAGACTTCCTACCAGAAGACTGTGACTGAGGAATACTGAGCAGTTCTCAAATCTGTTGCTTAGAATTCCTTGAAAGTAATTTTCCATAGTGATGGACTCTTGTAGTCTATCCCATCAAACTCAGATGACAATTCTCCTCCTACCAGTTTGGCTATTCATCACTCACTCTTCTAGCACCATGAATACATCATTTCTGTCCTTACTCCACATTGAAGTCTAAAATCTGAAGCTTTGGGCTTGTGAAAACATCTGTATTCTACATCACCTATATGTTCCTATAATCATTTTTTATCAATCAACAAGCATTTATTAAGTGTCTGCTGTGTGCTAGGTACTGGGTATAGAAAGACAACAGTGGAACTGTCCCTGATCTTCAGGTATACACACCCTTGGGGAGATAGCTTATACACATAAAGCTATATACAAAATAAATACAAAGTAATGCATACAAGGTACAGGAGAGGGAGAAGATATGGAAAGGCTTCATGTAGAAGGTACTGGTACTTGAATGGAGTTTGAAGGAGACAAGTAATTCTAAGAACTGGAGATGAGGGTGAAGTTCTAGGCATTCCAGGCATGGGGATGGCACATACCCAAAGAAAGATGGAGTGTCCTATGTATAAAACAGTGGAGCTAAGTGGCGCCATGGATAGAGTGCCAGTTTTGAAGTCAGGAAGATTCATCTCCTGAGTTCAGATCTAGCCTCAGATACTTACTAGCTGTGTGACTCTAGACAAGTCACTGAAACTTGTTTGCCTCAGTTTCTTCATCTGTAGAATGAGCTAGAGAAAGAAATGGCAAACCATTCCAGTCTTTTTGCCAAGAAAAACACCAAAATGGGGTCATGAAAAGTTGAACACAACTGAAAATGACTAAACAACCAAAATGTGCAAAACAATTTGGATGGAATTAGATTGTGAGAAGGGGAGTGCATTATAGATAAGGTTTTATACACATATGTAGTATATTTTTATAAATACATATACACATGCATGTGCACATGTGTATATACATGCACACACAGGTACACAGCGCCAGCATGCATGCACCACACATGCAAATAACACACATGCACACATATGTATGTGTCCATACATACATACATACGTATGTATGTGTAGGTTGGGACCAGGTTGTGAAAGGTTTAAAAATGTCAAACAGGAATTTCTCTTTGTACTTAGAGACAATCATCACCATTGATTGCTCATGTGTGTATAATGTTTTGGGGTTTATAAAGTAATTTCTTGAGGAAGCAGAGTGTACAGGTACTCTTTCTCCCATTTTACACAGAGGAACCGCAGTTCATGGTGTTCAGTGACTTGTTCAGAGTTATGTGGCTGCTGAGAGTTGGAGTGAGGGATGGAACTCAGGTGCCTTATCAGTCATTCCTCTCATCATTTGGCATCTTTTCCTTTTAATGGTGGTTTTGTTGTTCAGTCATTTTTCAGCTGTGTCCTGTTCTTTGTGACCCTGAGGCACACAGGGTTAAGTGACTTGCCCAGATTTGAACTCAGGAAGATGACCTGGCACTTTGTCCACTATGGTACCACCTACCTGCCCTTGTCATGGTACTTCCAAACAAATATCTCCTCCTTCCTACTGAGGAGTTTTGACATTATGCGAACCATTAGGTTAGCAGCATTCAGGTCAGGGTAGATCAGGTCTATAATACCCAGATAACAGAAGAGATTGTGGAAATTATGAGTGTCACTTACCTTGGCAGTGTCCTGGAAGTAGAGGCAGTAACAAAGAAAGAGCAGTGGGCTTCTGTACCAAGAAAGAGAGCATGTTTGGGTGTGTTGACAGATTCTGAAGTCTGAGTCCAGTTAGGCAGTAAATTCACGATGCCTCCCCTCAGGTGTGTATCAGAGCTAGCTTGGCCACCACTACTATATTCCATATGAACACACTTCCCTTGGGCTACCTGTACTCTTACCTTTGCGTCTGAGAGCAGAATAAATTGTCCTGCAAAGGGTGTTGGCTCACAGCCATACCACAGGCTTCAACAAACCTCATTTTTCATTTTTTTTTAGCTGAATTGCTCTGAGCTGAGATGTGAGGAGAATGGATGACGTTTGGATGCAGTTGCTGAATGGTTAGCCCACGGGGAGCTTTTGTGTGCTTGACAGACTGATGAAAAGCTTTCAAGACCTGTTGCAGTACACTCTAAAAGAATGACACAAACCTAAGCATTGTTGCCAGGAATCTGGAACATTCAAGGACCGTACAGGCTGCTGAGGACATCACATTGGGCAGGGCAGCTACCTGGGTTGAGAAGCACATACATGGAATGATTCCATGATGGCGTCATTCAAAACAAGAGGATAGAGCTAACTGGGGCTAAGTTCAGTATGGTAGAAATGGGGAAAAGAAAAAACTATACAAATGGGGAGGCAGGATTATCATATATAAATGCACTGGAAAGGATCCAGGGTTCATTATGGACCCCATATGGCCTCAAGTTTTTATGGAAAATTGGTGCTAAGAAGGCTAATTTTCCTTTTTTCCCCTTTATTTATTTATTTTTAGTTTTCAGCATTCACTTCCACAAGATTTTGAGGTCCAAATTTTCTCCCTATCGCTCCCCTGTACCCACCCCAAGACAGTGTACATTCTAATTACCCCTTCCCCCAATCTGCTCTCTTTTCTATCACAACCCTCCCTTCTCTTATCCCCTTCCCTTCTATTTTCTTGTGGCAAGATAAATTTCTATACCCCATTTCCTGTATGTCTTATTTCCCAGTTGCATGTAAAAACAATTTTTAACATTCATTATTAAAACTTTGTTTCCAACTTCTCTCCCTTCCTCCCTCCCCACCCATCCCCACTGAGAAGGCAAGCAATTCCATATAGGTTATACATGTCATGCAAAACACTTCCATAACAGTCATGTTGTGAAAGACTAACTATATTTTCCCTCCATCCTATCCTGCCCCTTCATTTATTCTGTTCTCTCTTTTGATCCTGTCCCTCCTCAAAAGTATTTATTTCTAATTACCTCTCCCATTTGCTCCGCCTTCTATCATCCTCCCCACCTCCAGCTTATCCCCTTCTTCCCTACTTTCCTGTAGTGTAAGATAGATTTTCATACCAAATTGAGTGTGCATGTTATTCCCTCCTTAAGCCAAATCTGATGAGAGTAAGGTTCATGCTTTCCTGCTCACCTCCCTCCTCTTCCCCTCCATTGAAAAAGCTTTTTCTTGCTTCTTTAATGTGAGAGATAAATTACTTCATTCTATTTCTCCCTTTCTCCTTCTCCCAATATATTTCACTCTCACTTCTTAATTTTATTTTTTAGATATCATCCATTCATATTCACCTCACCCTGTGCCCTCTGTCTTTCTATATAATCCTTCCAACTACCCTAATACTGTGAACAGTCTCAAGGGTTACAAATATTATCTTTCCATGTAGGAATGTAAGCAGTTCAACTTTATTAAGTCCCTTATGATTTCTCTTTCCTGTTTACCTTTTCATGCTTCTCTTGATTCTTGTATTTGAAAGTCAAATTTTCTATTCAGGTCTGGTCTTTTCATCAAGAATGCTTGAAAGTCCTCTGTTTCATTGAATGACCATTTTCCCCCCTGAAGTATTTATTATACTCAGTTTTGCTGGGTAGGTGATTCTTGGTTTTAATCCTAGCTCCTTTGACCTCTAGAATATCATATATCCTGATTTCATTTCCACAGTACTCAAATTGTTTCTTTTTGGCTTCTTGCAATATTTTCTCCTTGACCTGGGAGCTCTGGAATCTGGCTACAGTATTGTAGGAATTTTCCTTTTGAGATCTCTTTCAGGAGGCAATCATTGGATTCTTTCAATATCTATTTTGCCCTCTGGTTCTAGAATATCAGAGCAGTTTTCCATGACAATTTTTTGAAAGCCAAAGTTTAGGCTCTTTTTTTGATCATGGCTTTGAAGTAGTCCAATAGGTTTTAAATTCTCTCTCCTGGATCAGTTTTCCAGGTCAGTTTTTTTTCCAATGAGATATTTCACATTGTTTGCTATTTTTTCATTCTTTTAGTTTTGTTTTATAATTTCTTGATTTTTCATAAAGTCATTAGTTTCCATATGCTCCATTTTAATTTTGAAGGAATTATTTTCTTCAATGAGTTTTTGGGCCTCCTTTTCCATTTGACCAATTCTGCTTTTTAAGGCATTCTTCTCCTCATTGGCTTTTTGGATCTCTTTTGCCATTTGGGTTAGTCTATTTTTTAAGGTGTTATTTTCTTCAGCACTTTTTGGGGTCCCCTTTAGGAAGCAGTTGACTCATTTTTCATGATTTTCTTGCATCCCTCTCATTTTTCTTCCCAGTTTTTCCTATACTTCTCTTACTTGATTTTCAAAATCTTTTTTGAGCTCTTCCATGGCCTGAGACCAATTTATATTTTTCTTGGAGGCTTTGGATGGAGGAGTTTTGACTTTGTTGTCTCCTGCTGGCTGTATGTTTTGATCTTCCTTGTCACCAAAGTAAGATTATATAGTTTGATTTTTTTTTTCTGTTTTTGCTCATTTTCCCAGTCAGTTACTTGATTTTTGGCTCTTTGCCAAGGTAGTTCTCTGTCAGTCATTTGATACCCCCACCATCTGTGGGCCAAGAGCTCCAGAAACATCTGCTATTGCTGCTCCTGCTCCTGCTATGGCTGCCACAGGCTCCTCCTCCCCCAGGGCCAGACCACTCTGCTCTCTCACACAGGTCAGACAGGTTTTTTCCACTGATGTTCCAATTTGTCCTCAGCATTTTGAGATCATAAAGTCTGGAAACTGCCACAGGCCACCTGAGGCCTGCTCAGATCCTGTCTGTGCTGGCACAGCCCATTCTGGACTGTACTCTGCTCCCAGCCTGGTGTGATAGACACTTCCCAGCAACCTTCCAGGCTGTCTTGGACTGGAGATTTGCTTCACTCCATCATTCTGTGGGTTCTGAAGCTCCAGAATTTCTTTAGAGTCATTTTTTACAGGTATTTGGGGGGGGTTAGGGAGAAGGCTATAGCAAGTCCCTGCTTTTACTCCACCATCTTGACTTCACCCCCTAAGAAGGCTAATTTTTCATGTGCATTCATCCTTTATATTGTTTTAAAAAATGCTATACAAAAGTGCTGAACACAATTGTAGAGGATGTTTTGCACAGAATTCAGATGCAAGTCATATGCCCAACAAATGGTAAAGTCTACTACAAAAACAAAGGCTAATTTAATGATACTACTTGAAATGAAAGATAAAGGTTAGGGAAACCTACATAACCATTCTGCTATGTTGTGCTGTGTGATTTTAAGAGTACTGTGCCCAGTTTAGTATTCCTTTCCTGAAGCGATAGGTGGAGAGAGGAATAACATTTATTAAAGGTTGGGAAATAAGATTCATTAAAAAAGCATAAGGAAACTGA
Organism: Potorous gilbertii; assembly: GCA_028658325.1. Taxonomy (NCBI): domain Eukaryota; kingdom Metazoa; phylum Chordata; class Mammalia; order Diprotodontia; family Potoroidae; genus Potorous; species Potorous gilbertii. The sequence continues at coordinate 5,950,460 of CM053769.1, forward strand.
TGTTATAGTCAAGTCAATAAACATTGATTAGGCACCTACTATGTACCAGACAAAGTGCTAGGGATACAAATACAAAAATAAAGAAAGACAGTCCCTTCCTTCAATGAGTTTGCAGTCTACTGGGGGAAGATAGAATGCAAAAAGGAAGCTGACAAGCATGGCGGAGAAGTCCCAGAGGAGTGCAGCCAGGTAAGAAATGAGGACAGATTTGAGCTGACCTTTCTACTTGAATGAAGGTTTGAAGTTCATGGCCCCACCTTCCAATTGGAGAGGCTGAGAAAGTGATGGTGGTGGTGGGGAGTGGGAAAGAGTACCAGGGCTGATGAGATCTTACAGGATGATGAGGTGTTCCCAATCATGAGCTGTTATTGAATCTGAAGAACCCATACTCTTTGAACCCATTATTGGGCACTTGCTTGAGGAAGAGGAATCTTGGGCTTGATGAGAAATGTTAAAATCTGAAAAAGAATAGATTTCTCAACCTTGCCCTTTCTCACCTAATGAGCCTTAGTACACATTTACTCCTCTTCACATGTTATAGCCAAGCCAAGCTAACCATCTCTCTGTTCCTTAAATTGATAATTTATCTCCTATTGTTGTGCTGTTGCACAAAGACTATCTCTCATATGTGGACATCATTCCCTCCTAAGAAAGCATTGGATTCGAGGAACCTTGAATTGAATTGAATCTCAGCTTGGCTACTTCCTTCTAGTTACTCCTTGGTGACCTTGACAGGTCATAATTTGTCTGAGCCTCAGTTTCCCCGTCTCCTGTGAATTTGTGCTAACTAGATGATCTCTAAGGCCCTTCCAACCCTAAATCCTAGACAAGATGGAAATCCAAAGCCTGGAATATTAATATGTGCCATGGGGAGTCAAAAACAGTATTGCCTTGACATTGGAAATTTATAGGATGGCAAATTGTTAGAGACCTAGCAATCAGTGGATGCTGCCTTGCACCTAGCTGCAATCAGACTAGGCCCCCCTGATCCAAGGGGAAACATATTCTATGCACATAACAGCTTTGGGAAGCCTAGGGACTGACTACATCCTCAATGTTCTTTTGAAATGTCCAAGCAAGATGCTATGCCATTGTGTGTGAATTTCGTAATTTTGCATCTCTAAAGCACTTTCCCTTCCCAAACTCCAGATTACTTAAGGATGTAAATTTAGCTCAAACTCAAAAAATCTCTGAGGAAGGGGAAAACTTGAAGAGAACTTTCTCACTTGACCAAATTCCAAGGCAGAGAATATGTCTTATCCATCCTCCTTGGACTGATATCTCACCAGGTATCAGGCCTCTTGTCCTGGCCCTAACTCCCCAACATCCTCAAGTGACTGAAACTCATGTATCACCCTCAGCTTCCCATACTCTGATGGCAGTCTTGCCTTTTCTTGTCTGGAACTAGGCCTCCAGGACCCTATCTGAAGTCTCACCACTGGGAGGTTGTCTTCCCTTTTCGTCTTTCTATCATCGCTTTACATGTGGTATTGCATGCTTGCATTTGTATCCCCAGTGTTTTACACTTAATAATTCTCTCTCTCCCTGTCTGTTTCTCTGTCTCATTCAGTGGCCTTTTCTCAATCCACGTTCTCCTTGACCTCTCTGCAACCTTTGACATTGTGGATCACCCTCTTCTCCTTGATACTCTCTTCTCTCTAGGTTTTTCAGGACATCACTGTTTTCTGGTTCTCCTCTTACCTATCAGATCACTCCTTCTCAGTCTCCTTTTCTGGGTCCTCCTCCAGGGTTCTATCCTGGGCTCTTTTCTCCTCTCCCTCTATACTTCACTTCATGACTGAATCAGCTCCCATGGATTTAATTAGAATTTCTATGCTGATGATTCTCAGATCTATCTATCCTGCCCCAATCCTTCTGCTGACCTTCTGTCTTGCATCTCCAACTGCCTTTCAGACATCTCAGGTTGGATGTCCTGTGGACATCTTAAACTCAACATGTCCAAAACTGAACTCATTATCTTTTCCTCTAAACACTTGTTTCTTCTAAACTTCCCTATTTATACCCAGGACACCACCATCCTGTGGGTTCCCCAGTCTCTCAACCTAGGTGTCATCCTCAACTCCTCACTATCTCTATCCAGCCTCCCCCAATATACAAGCAATTTCCAAGGTCTGTTGATTATACTTTGGCAACATCTCTTGAATATGCTCCCTTTTCTGCTCTTAAACTGAGACCACTCTGGTGTAGACCCTCATCACCTCAGGACTGGGAGATTGCAGTAGCTGCTGGTGGCTCTGCCTGCCTCCCGGCTCTCTACACTGTAATCTGTCTCCTCACTTCTGCTACCAGTGATTTTCCTAAGGTGTAGGCCTAACCATGTCACCTCTCCTTCACTTAATAAACTCCAGTGATTCCCTGTTACCAATCCAGGATCAAATACAAAATCCTGTTTGGTGTTCAAAGCCTTTTATACACCTCACCCTATCTTTCCAGGCTTTTTAAATGTTGCTCCTCTCCATATACTTTTTGAATGACACTGGGTTCTTGACTGTACTATGAATAAGTAGCTCTGTCCCTCAGCTCTGGGCATTCTCTCTGGCTACCCCCCCATATTTGGAATGCTCTCCCTCCTCGTTTCTGTCTCCTGGCTTCCCTGACTTCCTTCGATTCCCAACTAAAATCCCATTTATTATAGGAAGCTTTTCCTAACTCCTCTTACTTCTAGTGCCTTTTCTGTGTTAATTATGTATCCTGAATACAGCTTTCTTTGCTTATTATCTCCCCCGTGGGATTGCGGGCTCCTTGAGGGCAGGAGCTGTCTTGTACCTCTTTTTGTATAACAGTTCTTGGCACTAAGTAGGTGCTTAATAAATGCTTCTTAACTACCTGATTATCTAGGCGAAAGGTGAAGGTTTCATACTGCTCATTTTAGGGAAGCGTTTGGTGAGGACAGAAAATTCCCAAGTATCTCCTGCCTTTTACCTGCTGTCTCCCCTCCCCCAACACACACACCCTCCCCTACTTTTGGTCAGGTGACACCTGTTGTCACAGACACAGGCTCTTCTGTCCAAGCCTGGCATTCCTTACTCCCATTTGGGCAAAGTCCTCAGTTCAGCCATTGATGCTATTGTTTTGGAGATTCAGGGTCTCCTTTGTCTTGTCCAGCTTGTAGTACAGTACCTGGCACATAGTAAGTCCTCAATACATGGTGACTGATTGATTTATTTTTTCCTCCTTGGAGCAGTGTTGTTTCCTGGCATTTGCTCCGTTCTACTGTAGTGGCAGCCTCCTGATCCCATTGAGAGTGGTGATTTCCAGTTAATGGCGCTCAGGCTTGTCTTTATCCTTGGGTATAATAAAGGTCTGAATCATCCCTTTTAAAACTGCAGGCCATGATTTTCCACTTGAGAGTGCTTATTTGAGTGGAATTTTGATCCTGTTGCAGCCAGGCACGATTCCTGTATCTGTAGAACGTGTACAACAGGTGCGTAAGCAGAACGCTGTTCAGAGAGTGGAGGACATGGGGTTCATAGGGATCAAGCAAAGGACTCGTCTTGTGGGACATGGTCCCCATGCAACATCAGCACCCCCACTACCCTCCTTGTCTGCAGTCAATGTCTCAGAGAATCAGGGAGGACCCTCCATGAATGACTCCCTGTTACCTTTTCCTCTTTATCTCCCACTACTGGGCAAAGTGGGCTATAATTCTCACTTCTGTGTCTGCTTGCTTGGGATAATCTTTCCTTTTGATTGATGAGTTTCTGATCCTTTAAGGCCCATCCCCAGCCATTCCAATCCACAGGACTTCTTTTCCTCTGGAGATCTTTATCACTTAGACTCCATCTCTCTCAGTCAGCCCTTAGTATTTACAGCCTTGTCTTATCATTTTTACCTGTTATGTACATGACCTGTCTGCTCGAGACTGTAGACTTCTGGAGGGTAGGGACCATGTTTTAGCGTTCGGTATATACTGGTCCTAGCATAGAACCTCCATGAAACACTTGATGATTTCTGTGCTAGATATGGGTACAGATTGTACAAGAGAATCACTTCAGCTGTGGCATTCTCTGTCCAGATCCCCCATAGATTGTCCTGAAATTAGGTGGGGCTGGCCAACCAAGGCTGAGTAGTTGTCTTCTTCAGGGTTCTGGAGTCCAGGGAGACTTACCGTGGTATGACTTCCACCTTTATTCTTGGAGGAACAAGGATTTCTCTAACCCCCAGCTTGGAAGGGGAGGGAAGTATAGCTACTGAGGAAGCAGCAGCCAAGTAGAATATAGGACATTGCCTTTTGTGCCTCTGCTTGTCAGCTCAAATGGCACATAAGAAAAGAAGGTGGGAAAAGCAGTTCCTATTTAGAGGAGAGGTTTCTCTCACTCACTGTGATCTCATAGTGTCACTTTCCCACCCCTGAACCAACACTTTTATTTTTTATTATTCTAAAAGACAGTGGAAGGAATTGCCCTTGGAATATTGAGGTCAGTAAGGAGTCTGAATGAATAAATTGGGGCTGGTGTTAAAGGCCAACTGTTTTGTAATTTCAGGGGACTCCACCCTGAAATAAGTGTCCTCTAAATGTCATCCTGACCTTCACTCACATCTGGCCAAGGCTTCTCTACTCTCCTCAAAAGCCCCCAATGCCTTTCTCCTCCTGATCTTTTCTAGCATCTATTTTTTCAGACCTTCAGCCTGAGTTTATGGGACTTTTCTAGTTCCCACCTTTCTGCTTCCCTCATTGTCTATGTTGTCTCTCCGGCCCAAACCCCACTTCTCCACTTCCTAGGATTCATAACTTCTCCTCTTCTACAGTTCTACAACATATCATGCCTTTCAGCCCTGCTGGCTAGAGCAAGCCCCTGGAGGAGTTATTGGTACTTGACTTCCTTGACTTGAAGCAATGATATTTCACCCTGAAGGCTTGTGAAAGGATGGGGAGCAGGGTTCCCGGGTCTGATCCCTAGGAGCACTTCCACTCTGAGCTCTAGCATGTGACTTTGCCATGGCTTATCCTCTCCCCCTCCGTACACTGGCTTTCTTTCCCAGCTCTTCAGAAGCACTATGGTGTTGTGAAGATGGATTTGGAGTCAGGAAGACCTGGGTTTGAATCCTATGCCTGATATGTGTTAGCTTTGTGACCTGGGTAAGTCACTTAGCCTCATTTCTAAAAGGGGGATAGTAACACCCATAGCCTAGGACTGTGTAAGAACCAAGTCAGATAATGTATGTTAAGCACTTTGCAAACCTTAAATCACTGTTTAAATGTCAGCTATTTCTGTCAGCGATGCAAACATTTATCCAGTCCCTGTATTTAGTAACTTTGGAGATATTTGGGACGGTTTCCTGTTCTCTCCCCTGTCTCCATCCCCACCACCCCTATTCCACCCATCCTGCTGTGTTCTCTATAACCTTATCCCCACATCCATTTTGTCATTGTCTCTTTTCTCCTTTGCAGTCATGTGTCTTGGGTTTTCTTGTTTTTCTCAGCTCTCACCATCTCCACCCTAAGTCAGACCCTCATGCCCTCCTGCCTCCTTTGCTGCCCCTTCCTAACTGGCTTCTTTTCCTGAAGTTTCACTTCTTACCCCATCCTGACCATCAAATTAATCTTTCTAAAATATCCTCTTCCTCATGTACGTTTCCTTCTCAAGGACCCCAATTGTTCACTGCATCCAATCCAAGCTCCATAATTCAGCGATGTCTGAGGTATCCACTCTTGATGATGTAACTACTATGCTCTAGCCATGCCAGTCTCCTGTCACCTTCTGCCCATGCCAGGATCACTCCAACTTTGACCCCTTTGTACGTGGTATTCCTGTTGCCTGGAAGGCCCTCTCTTCCAACAGCACCTTGCCCGTGCTTTGAAACTCAAATCCAGCTTTTTCTGTGAAATCGTCCTTGACGACTCCAGCTCTCATGAGCTTTCCTTTCTTTGTTTTTTTTTTTAGAATTTGAAGAGATATTTATTTCACTGAGTATTAACTGCTTCACAGAATTATGTATTCCATAATTAATGAAATACAACAAGGTTAAGCTTTTTCCATTGGTAGTTAAAGTATATATGTGACCAGCTTTTCAGGCACCCTGTTAAAAAGTTTCAGATCTTTTTAGATGTCAAGATTTTCCAAGTTTAGAAATATTTTCCCCCCTCAAGTCATCTTTATGTTTATGTGATCTCTTTTGAGCCTTTTTCTTAATTTTTTCAATTATGAGCATTTACTTTTTCTTTCTCACCTCATTCTACTCGTTGAAAATAAAAAGAAGGAAACAAGGGAAGTAACAAAGATGGATGGAAGGAAGGAAGGGAAGGAGGGAAGGAAGAAAAGAAAGAGGAAAGGAGGGAGGGGAGGAAGGAAAAAGGGAGAGAAGGAAAAACAAATAGAAGAAAGAAGGAAGGAAAGAAAGAACTAACACTGAGCTTTAATGATTACCAAGAACTAAGAGGAAGCGTAGTCTCGAGAGATGGACTTGGAGTCAGGAAGTCCTGAGTTCATGTTATGCCTGTTTGGCAACTTTACTCAGCTACATATTGGGAGGCGCTCCACTTGCCTTTTCACTGCTGAATTTCCATATGCCCCAGTCACACAAACATGGCGCAGTGTAATTGCTTGCTTAAGCATTATGACTTTTTAACGTTTTGATACCTCAGAAGCCAAATGAACAAATAAGGTATAATAATAGCTACCACGTGTGCTATGTGCAAGGCTCTTTACCAATCCAGGCAGCCCTCACACAGTCTTTGAGCACACCCCAAGGTCATAATTTTTCACATATTGTACTTTCATTCTGACTTTTCTGACAGCCATTCTCATAAGACACTTCTATGGAAAGATTCCAGTCGTGGAGCTGGTGAAAGTCTATGGTGAAGCTTGCAAGAACCCATTGCCTGCTCTTTACTGTGTGTGTGACCTTGAAACTCATTTATCCCTTGTGAACTTACCTCAGTTTCTTCTTGAATATAAAAGGATTGTATGAGACTATCTGAAGTCCACTCCAGCTTAAAAACCTCTGATTCTTTAATTCTGGCTAACATTATTTCACTCACAACCTCCTGAGGGTGAATTTCTAGTGGGGAGGGGGTGGGCGAGAAAATTAAAGACCCGAAGCGCTGATGATTCTTCCTCTTTCTTCTTGCCCTTTTATTGTGGTCTGAGACGTCTGATCCCATTCTCCTTTTTTCCATGGCTGATTTGGAACCCCAGATTTTTTCCCCACACCTTGTTTATAGCTAGTGCAGAAGTAGCTCGAAGTCAATGAAAGACATGATACACTTCAAGTACTCTTCCCAATCCTACCATTCCTTTTTCTAATTTTCTATTCTGTGAATTTTATATTTCTGTCACATTCCTTTGATAGCTGAAGTGCCCCCCACCTCTGTAGAAGGCATTTGTTACCTCTTTGATCAACTTTCCTTGCTTTTTAGTCCCAGCAGTAGACTAGTGGAGAAGTGTTGTGACAGTCTAGGAACATTTGGGAAAAAAAGAAAAGAAGGTGATATAGACTACTTCAGTCTGGGCCATTTTTTCTCTCCTTGGAGGAGTCAAGGAAAGGGACACTGCTACAAAGCAGCCAGCTATTACTAGTGATCTTTGCTTTCTCTGAATTCTTGCTGCAGCACTAAACTGTCAGTGCCACACACTTATCACTCAGTAATCTGTCATTGGATGCTGTTCACTCATTATTCCATGTCCCTTAGCTTGTAAGCCAGGGAGTAACTGAGTGACCCATGTAGAATAGGCATTCACTACATATTTGTTGATGCCATCATCACTAGACTATAAGCTTCTCAAGGGCAGAGATTTTCCTCTTCCTGTCTTTCCCTAAGCAACTAGGACAGGGAAGACTGTTTGGTGCTTTGGAATGGACTTTCATCCAGATTTACAGTGGGACTCTGTCCATTGAGCTAGTTCTTGCCACAGATCACACAGCACCATGGTTCTTAGACATAAAAGCCCTGGCTTTTGTTGCTTGACTTTTGTGTCTTGACCACTTCTCTGTCTCCTTTGCTGAATCATCATTCTTTTCCCATCCCTTAAATATGGGAGGTCTCTCCCAAGGTTCTGTCCTTGGCTCTCTTTTCTCTCCATGCTCTCTCCCTTGGTGATTGTATCTACTTTCAAGACTTGGATTATTTCCGTGATTCCCAAGTCAGATGATTTCCCAAAGTGGCATCATCTTTCCCCCGAACCTCACCCTTTCTCTAAGATGTCGGTTTCTGTTGGCGACACTACCATCCCCCAGTCACTCAGATCAGAAGCCTTGCAGTCATCATTGGCCTTTTCTTCTCCCTCTCCCCCACGTCCAATCATTTGCCAAATCTAGTCAGTTTGACCTCTACATTTTTCCTCTCTAGGCTTCCTGATCCCACTGCAATTTAGACCCTCATCAAGGTGGTAATGTATGCAATTTCGGGCTTAAAGACAGGAAGACCTGAGTTCCAATGCTGCCTCTGACATTAACTGACTGTGGGCCCTTTGGCAGGTCGTCCAAACTCTGAGCCTCAGTTTCCTTATCATACTAGCACCTAGCACACAGGGTTGTTTGAGAATTAAATGAAATAATATAGGTAAAGTGCTTTGCTAACCTCAAGGCGCTATGTAAGTGTTAGCTAGCATCATCATCTCTTCTGGTCTAGATGATCCTATTAGCCTCCTGACTCGTCTTCTGCCTCCAGTCTCTTGGCTCTGCAATCCATCTTTCACTCCATTGCCAGAGTGCTCTTTCTATTATGTATCTGTAGTTATATATCATATAAATTAGTAAGTAATAGTAATAATGTCAGTTTCCCCGAAACACCAGTTGTTCTCCGTTGCCTACTAAATATCACGCTAACTGCTGGTCTTGGATTCCAGACTCTCCACAACACCCCTCCACCCTCCCATTCCAGCTTCACGTATGCTTCACGTACTCCATGCTCTACTTTCTGTCTCCTGTTCTCATCCAGCCCTCTTCCGCCTTGGTCCTTTTCCTCACCCTGTCCCTCATGTTCAGAATCTACCGTCCACACTGGCCCCCGCCCCCCAAAATAATGACGGTTTACACTTCTACGGTGCTTTAAAGTTTACAAAACACTTTGTCCACTAACAACCCAGGGAGGGAGGTAATATAAGTTCCTGTTTTATTGAGGCCCTGTGAGGTTATGTTACTTACTTTGGTCGCACAGCACTGGGGGCCAATGTCAGGATTCAAACCCAGATCCCCTGACTTGAAGTTCAGCATGCTTTCTACTCTATCTCTAAGGCCTTCCTCCACTTTAAGAAGGCCATTGGTCTCTAATCCTTGTCCCCTCCTTACCTGTCCCCCACAAAATGATGTCTTGAATTTTTTGCCCGGATCTTTCCTTTACACTGGATTCAAATGCCCAAGCTGTTAGATTATGTTGTGTCTAGGCCTGTGTTATATCTATCGTTATATTCTGCTGCTGAGCACAAAGTTCTTCTTGTACGTATAGGTGCTTAATAAATGTTCTTTGATCTCAATGCTACATAGCTGTAATGACCAGTCTTGACCCTGGGGAAGAGATGAGAAATGTATTTCCTTTATTTCCTTGAGAAGTGGAGGACTATGGGTGCCAAATGTTGCATATGCTAGCAGAGGAGCCCACCACGTTGGTTGGTCTTGCATAATTGGGTTTTTTGTTGTTGTTACATAAGATTTTTTTTTTTTGCTATGTACGAATGGTACGGACTATGTCGTCACTGTGATGTGAAAATAAAAAGACATTGATATAATGGTTTAATAATAAGTATTTTAAAAATTTAAGTAATAAAAATTTTAATTCTAAAATGAATAAATGCTTGTGGAGTTGAGTTGGCTTCTGGGAGTGGCTGCTGCCTCAGTGGACATGGCCAAGGAGGCTTGTTGGTTTGTTCCTCCACCTTGAACAGCCCTGGGAAAGGCACTGACAGGCAGGATGATCTGTCCCTTGGTCAGAGACTGTAAGAGCAAGATATGTGGCAGGGAGGCCATGGACTCTGCTGACACAGCTTTACATAGGACTTCCTGGCTCAGGATTAGAGGTTCTTCCATCAAAGTCAGAAAGCAGGACCCTGCCCCCCTCCCCATTCCCAGTTGGCCCTGAGTGTAGGCTTGCTTGGAAGCCATGGCGGGGTGGGGAATCTCCCCAGAATAGTTGATGATGGGGAACAGCCAAGGCTAGACCTTTGGCTCACACTATTTAGCCTCTGGAGCCCTAAAACAGATGGTAGGAGCTGAAAAATGATGGCAGATGATGCTTGTGCAAAGCAGCCGAAGATAGAGCGGAGGAACTGTAGGAAAAAAAAGATTTCCCTCTCAAGAGGGACAGACAGGACAGGGAGATGCCAAGATGTCCATCTCACAGTAGGGCCTTGTCCTGCCAATCATGTGCCATTTGGAAACCCAGGTATTGTGTCCATCCCAAGTCTGCTCTGACATCTCTGGTGCTTGGTTGTGAGGCTCGCCGTCACCACCACGTTTCAGGCTGACCTGAAACCAGTGCCTAGCACTGAAAATCCTTGAAAGTGAAGGCACTGCCCCTAGGATGCTCCTGGGCTACCTCCGTTATTGAAATGGGAAGGGAAATGTGCCAGGAGACTTTGGAAAGATCTCTGGAGCTTTGCATGCTCTCTTGAATTATCAAATAGACTTTCTGGTCAAAGTAGCATTTGGTATCTGTTTCCCAGAGATGAGATCTAGCTTGCTTGTGTCAGCCATCCGGCATGGCTGACTCAGGGCAGGGTTCCGAGTCAGAGAGTTGCTGGCAAGAAGCACAGTGAATACCAGCTGCTATGTGTCAGGCACATCCCCCAAAGTCCTCCTCTGAGGCCTCATTGTGGTCAGGGAGATTCTTGAAAGCCATGCCATTGTATCCTGTGATATGGCAGATCCTACCAGGTTGGAAGGCTAAGGGATGGGTTGTATGTTTTACCCAAGGGACAGTTGAACTCTTTAGAGGCCCCATCATCAGATGATTGGCCCCCAGGGGATGAGTTGAGGAGGCCACACCTTCTCTTTACAGACTGGTGACTTTGAGGGCCGGGGGAGGGTTGCAATCTGAGGCACAGGAAGAAGAAATTCCAGATCCCTGGAAGTATGCTGCTTGTTTTTCATTGAAACACAGCTGAGGTTCCTTTGTGGAACTGAAGACCTCCCTGATGGAATTTGAATCTTAGCCTCTGTCCCCTGCCACATCCCTGCCCCCTGACCCCAACCTGGGCAGCAGCAGAAACAGAAACTGCTGGATCAGAATTCATATTCATCCTTTTTGCTCCTGAGGCTGGGACACCAGCAGGGCCAGCTGGACAGACAAGTACTCTTTTTCCTTATCTCATCTGGCTCTGTCTGCTTCCTGTTAGGCAGGTCCTGGGAGTCACTTGTGGATTAGGAGATACCTAAGTCTTAATGAATAAATGAAGAAGGCATTAGATTACCAGTGGCCAGATAAGAATTTTTTGTTTTTAAGTAACCCTTGAAATAATCCTTTTTTCCGGCATAATTATGTAATTTTAAATTATATTTTATTTTTTCAGTGGACAAAAATCTATGTTCTCTCCCTCTTACCTCCCTCAATAGAAAAAAAAGAAAAAGAAGCCCTGTAACAAATATATCTAGTCAGACAAAACAAATTCCAGCATTGGTCATTTCGAAAAAATATTCCTTGTTTTCTACCCTGGAACCATCACCTCTCTGTCAGGACGTGAGTAGCATGCTTCATCATTGGCCCTGACACAATCTCTTTTTAAAATTAAAATGTATTTTATTGGCAGTTTGTTTTCACGCTATGTCCATTTCCCAATGTAGTTTTCCTTTCCTTCCCCAGAGAACTATCCTTTACAGCAAAAACTAAATGAGAGGAAAAACTATTTCAGAAAAACATGGAAAAAGGCTGATACTACATGCACTGTTCCCCAGCTCTGCAAAGAAAGAGGCAGGAAGTCCCTTTCCAGAGCTCATCTTTGGAGTCTAGCTTAGTTCTTTCATATATTTAAAAATAATCAGAATCATCTTTTCCCTTGTATTACCTCCATTTCTGAATGTATCTTTCACCCCTTTCCTACCCACTGACTTATCCGTTGTAACGAAGAGTGAAGAGGGAGAAAAGTGGTTTAACAAAACTGACCAGTGCGGTGAATAAGTCTGACAGTATGTTCAGTACTTCTGTTTCACATTTTATTCTGCATATATATGGAGAGGGTAGTGTGTGTGTGTGTGTGTGTGTGTGTGTGTGTGTGTGTGTGTGTGTGTAGAGACAGAGACAGAAACATATGTATGTATGTATATGTGTGTGTATGTGTGTATATTTATATACATATATACATACATACATGTATGTATATAAGCAGCTAGTTGGTGCAATGGATACAGCTCCAGCTCTAGAGTCAGGAAGATCTGTGTTCAAATCCAATCTCAGAAACTTACTACGTGACCTTGAGCAAATCATTTAACCCTGTTTGTCTCGTTTCCTCATCTGTAAAATGAGCTGGAGAAGGAAATGACAAACCACTCCAGTATCTTTGCCAAGAAAACCCCAAATGGAGTCATAAGAGTTGGAGAGGCTGAACAACAAATGTATGTATGAGGCATACATACGCATAATATATAAATGTATGTGTATGCCCACATATCCATCCCATAATGTTGCCTCAACCAGCATTGTTTTGCTCTAACGTTACTGACACTCTGTAATATTGTAAAGCCCTGTTGTACCCTCAGTTGATCCATCCACCATTTGACTTAGACCTGCCTAGATCCCCTTTCCTAGTACCCTCTACCCCATACACCTTGTCCAAGCAATTTCAATTCCATACTAGCATCTAATGACCCTCAATTAGCCCTCATGCTGTTGTCAGTCCAATCCACCCCCCATGTCAACTCAGCTTTTCTCTGACATCAGCTATAGCCTACCCATGCCCTCCCTAGGAAGGTTATAGCATCACCCCCTGTAATATTACTTCATCAAATCTTATGTTTCCATTGAATTGATTTAAGGACATCAAGATGTGTTCATATAATACATTTTATATACTGTAATAAAGTCTCAGTAATTCCGAATTCAACAAAGAAGGACTAAGGGTTACATTTTTTTAAAGCAATTAAATCTGCTCAAGGGAAGAACTCATTACCAACCCTCCATAGCACCAATTTGTACACAAAACTACTAATTACAAATGAGCCTAAACCGTTCATTGAAGCAGGTCTGTCACAACTCTTCGGTAACATGTAGTGTCATTGTACATAATGATGGTAATAGCTACGTTAATAACAACAGTGATAGCGGCTGAGAGGCAGTTTGGTGTAGGCAGGGGTGTCAGGTGAGGGGCTGTACCACTCCCCACTATGGCCTGAACCAGATTAAAATGTAATTGGGAAATGTGCCACCAAAAACTACATTAAAACCTACCTACAATGACATCTAAAAACCACAACACGTACGGAGTAGTGGCCCTGTTTCCACTTGGGTTTGACTCTCCTGGTGTGGAAGATCAGACATTGTGCATCTGACACGTACCAGTGCTGTGACCGTGGCCAAGTCGCCCTCTCATCTAGGCCCCTCCTGAAGACTATCTGTGGTGCAGAGAAAGTTCTGACCTGTGGGATAGGGGTAGGTATTCTCCACCCAGGATTTCCTTAGCCCAGTGACCTCCAGATCTAGCCTCTCTCCCTAATGGCACCTCACAGTTACACAAAATGGGAAAGAGGTAGTATGTTTTATTGAGGGTCTTTTATTCCCAGGTACATCTCCCTACCCTTTGCCTGAGGCGTAGCTAATCAGCCATTTTGAGTTTTAACATTGTGGATTGTGATGATTGGGTTGACTATGCAAGGGCCCACGGGTTGGGGGTCTCAAGATTGAGAGATGAAGAAGATTAAGGTAGCTGGGTGGCGCTATGGTGCACAGAACACTGGGCCTGAAATCAGGAAGACTTAACTTGCTGAGTTCAAATCTGGCCTCAGACACTTACTAGCCATGTGACCCTGGACAAGTCACTTAACCCTGTTGGCCTCAGTTTCCTCATCTGTAAAATGAGCTGGAGAAGGAAGTGACAAACCACTCCAGTATCTTTGCCAAGAAAACTCCACATGGGGTCACAAAGAGTCTGCCATGACTGCACAGCAGTAAGATTAAGTGACTTATCCAGGGTCACACAACAAGGAGATGGTAGATCCTGCACTCAAATCCAGGCCTTTTAACTCAGGAGCAGTGCTGTTTCCACTTCCCCACATTGCTTCTCCGGTTGGAAATAACAAAATTACATTTCCTTACAAAATATTTTGTGCCTCAGATGTTTTGCTAATTCAGGTTGGCCCTGTTCCCTGTTAGCCCATATAATTTGTTGTGGTTTTAGTGTATTAAGAGGTCTAACCACAAGGCACTTACTAGAGTAATGGAAAAATGAAAGTGGAAACCAAACCCATCTCCCCAGGCCTGTGATAAGGACTGGTCCAATCTGGGCAGTTTCCTCAGATTTAGTTTCTTTTTTTTTAATTGAATAATTTTATTTGTTTTCAGTGTTCAACAATCACTTCCATATATCTTAGATTTTTTTTCCACTCCCTTTCCTTATTCATTGCTCCCTCCCCACTCTCTCCCTGAGACAGCATATAATCTTACATAGATTTGACACATACATTCCTATAAATGTTGCATAGAAGAATTAAAATGAATGAGGAAACCATAAAACAAAACAAAACATGACATTATATAAAAGAAAATGGTCTGTTTCTATCTCCGATCCAATTCTATAGTTCTTTTTCTGGATGTGGAAAATGTTTTGCCTCAAGAGTCCATTGGAAATTTTTTAAGTTCATACATTTCAATGAAGTACTAAGTCTACCAGAAAAATTCCTTGCACATTGTGGTTGTTGCTGTGTACAAAGTTCTCCTGGTTCTGCTCCTTTCACTCAGCATCATTTCCTATAAGTCTTTCCAGGATTCTCTGAAGTCTTCCTGTTCATCATTTCTTACAGCACAATAGTATTCCATTACATTCATATATCACAACTTGTTCAGTCATTCCCCAATTGATGGGCATCCCCTTGATTTCCAGTTTTTGACCACAAAGAGAGCTACTATTAATATTTTTGTACATGTGGGACCCTTTCCCAATTCTGTGATCTCTTTGGGATAGGGGAGTTATTGCTGGGTCAAAGGGTATGCACATTTTTGTAGCCCTTTGGGCATAGTTCCAAATTGCACTCCAGAATGGTTGGATTAGCTCACAGTTCCACCAACAATCAGATTTAGTTTCTTAAGGGTTGAATGTGGGAGCAAGGACCTTTATCCTCTGAATCCAGAGCTGCATGTCCCCTGTGGTAGCATGTTCCACCTGGGCTGACTATGGGATCACTAGTCCTTCCCCTTGGGCCTGATTTGGGTCTTCCCCTCATTTGCCTTCTTCCTAGGGTATTTGCCCACTGAGGACTTCCCCAGAGCTTGTTGGGTCATGAATTGAGGTGGTGATGGTGGTTGACAGTACAGATGACTGAGGAGTAAGTGTTTGTGGGCTCAGCTGCCAGCCTTGCCTTTCTTCCCACTGGGAATGCCCTAAAGTGGCAGAGAAGGAGCCTTGAATGGGGTTCAGCCAAGTAAGATGTTACTATATCCCTGGAAATCAGGAGCCATGTGTTCAAATCCTGACTTCGATACTTGCTATGTGACTGTCATGGGCAAATCACTTAATGTCTAAATAGGCCTCGGGTTCCTTTTCTGTAAAATGAAGTATTTGAACCAGATAGAGACTAAGGATTTTTCCTGCTCCAAGTCCTGTGAGCCTAACATTCTAAGATAAACTGGCATGTAGATTGCTCCCTCTTTCAGACGTCAGCCCTATTGATTTCCTCCAGCCTCTGGGAATACACAGTAATAACAGCTGTCTTTCTGATTTACTGGCAGCTTGACTCCTTCATTACAACCGGTCTTACTTCTTGGCTTGGACCCTGGCCTTTGGCACGATGTAGGGGGTCCCTGGGAGGCGGGTTGGTGTAATAATAGTAGCAATAGTAGCAGGTGGTAACACTTGAAGGTTTGCAAAGAAATTCACGTTTTCCCATTTGACCTTCACAGTGACCTTGAGAGGTAGATGCTGTTATTAGCCCCTAGTTTATAGATGAGGAAACCAAAGCAGGCAGTGGTCAAGTGACTTCACCAGGGTCACATGGTTAATAAGTGTATAGGACAAGATTGGACTTGGATCCTCCAGACTCAAGAGTCCAGATCCACTTGGCTGCTTCATGCATTTGGAATCAGAAGACTAGGGTTTGAAACTTGTTTCTTACTGCTTACAGCCATGTGACCATGGACAAGTCACTGAACCTCTGTGAGCCTCAGTGATTCGCAGCATCTCTGAATAGGGAGGAAGCTCAGAGGTCATCTAGTATGACCATTCCCTAAACAAGAATCCCTTCTACAAATATTCCTTCTCAAACTTCCATTGAATGAGAGAAGCTCACTACCTTCAGAAGCAGCCCATTTTCCCTTTAGGATACCTCTCATTGGTAAGAAGATTTTCTTTATGTTGGGTTGAAATCTGCCTTTCTGCAATTCCTCTTTTTGCTCCTAGCTCAACCCATCAGGGGTCAAGCAGAACCAGGCTGATCCCCTTCCCATGGGTTAGCCCTTAAAATACTTGAAGAGTCTTCAACCAACCCTTACATGTATGGCTTGTATGGGTTTCCAGGGATTTCAGCATTTTTCTAATTGCCCTTTTCTTGAACATCTTCCTATGGCACCAAGAACAGAACCCATTACTCCAGGTGTGGTCTGACCAGCAGTGGGACTCCCATTTCCCTCCTCTCAGATGCTCTGCTTTTACCAATTATGTCACACTCATTGTTAACTCACTGAGCCTGAGGTCTACTAAAACCTCCAGATCTTCTAGTGAACCACCACTAAACTATACCTCCCTCCTCTTCTTGCACAGCTGATTTTTTTTCCAACCCAAGTATAGGATTTTACAATGATCCCTATGATATTTCATCTTATTAGATTCAGCTCATAATTCTAGTTTGCCATGACCCCTTCCCTTCCTGGGACAGATCTTTAGGCAATTCCCCAGCCCTCCATGTTGACCTTAATACATTTATCACCCTCTGTTTGACTCAGGTTTTTGACCCAGTTCTAAACACCCCCCCCCAAAGTACTTAAAGTCCACATTTTCTCCATTTTGTCCATAAGGATTTCATGGGAAAGTTCGTTGAACACCCTGCTGAAACCCAGCGTCCCATGTCTATGGCATTTCCTTACTTCAGTGACTGATATTAGAAAATGCAATAAGGTCAATCTGGCATAACCTGTTATTTTTGAGACTTCTCTGGCTCTTAGTGACCATGATTACTTCCCTTCCTAAGTACCATTCCTTTAATAAAACATTCGGGAATCAGGGCAGGTATTGATGTTCGGCTCACTGGTCAATACCTTGAATAACCCATATTTCCTTCTTTGAAAATTGGGACTATTGCCTGTCTCCAGTGCCTGTTACCCTTCTTGTAACTGATGGTTACAAGAGATCCCTGACGGTGTCTCAGCAGTCACATTCATGATTTCTTTCCTTGCCCTGGGATGTTGTTCATCCAGGATGGGTGATTCAAACTTATTGAAGGTAATGAGGATCTCTTTTACGCATTGCTTATCGCAAATTTCAATTCTCTGTTTTCTATTTTTGTTTTTTACTTCTCAATCTGAAGTTTATTCTCCTTGGTAGAGAAAAACAAACAGATTTTGTACCAGTTGAGGGGTCCCCACCTTATTTCCATCGTCTATTACTATATACTCAGCTATAAAGTGGTGTTAATACTTGTCCTACCCAGAGCTGTAAATGGCTGATTTGACCCTTGGGGTCAGCAGCAAGAAATGACACTCAAATTAGCCTTTTCAGACAAAGGGGAGACCCTTGGACACCACTGCAGAGTAGAGATCCTAGAACACTTCAAGGCCATTCCAAAGGCTATTGTCTGGGGTAAACTGAGAGAAAGGGTTATATTTAGGTTAGGAAGGAGTTTACCTAGAGAGGAAACATCCTCTCATGTAGCTTCCATCCTAGCTCAGTCTTTCTACCTAGGTGTTAAGCGGCCTCTAAATTTTAGTACCCAAGTACAAATCTCCGGTTACCCTACCCTTGTTCAAGCTCCTTCATTCGCTACCTCATGGGGTTGCTATGAGAAGTATGGTAGTAATTATAATAGCTGTGATGTCAAGTACAGCTAAATGACACGTAGATGGATCTGCAGGGCTTAGAATCAGGAAGACCTTAGTTCAATTCTCACCCTAGACATCTTTAGCTGTGTGACCCTGGGCAAGTTGTTTAACCCTGTTTGCCTAAGTTTCTTCTTCCGTAAAATGAGCTAGACTAGGAAATGGCAAACAACTCCTGTATCTTTGCCAAGAAAGCCCCAAATGGAGTTGGACACGACTAAACCACAACAAAGAAGTGCATGAGTACATCAAGGAATATATGATCAGAAATGAGCTGGATAAATCATGTGGTGAGAACACTGTGGATAGATATACCTGAGTGCTCTACTGGTACCTACCAAATGTTAACAGACCTAAATAAAGGAAAGCCTGTGACTCATTGGGCGGTTCCTCTGTGGGGAGCTTTAGGAGCATATGGAAAAGGATGAGACTGTGTGGATGGACTGGGATTCGTCCTCCTGGAGGAAATACCAAGATCTGGGATCCGTGGAAGCATCCGTAGTAGTAACTGACATCTGCATAGATGGCTTCCCTCTGGCTGTTACAGTAGCCTGAAGCAATATACGTTGGTTACCCAGGCCCACTTGAACACATCACCAGATGCGTTTGGGTATTTAAAAAAAAATTTCCCTAGTCAAAATAAGAAATAATTTTTTTTTTGAAAAGGTAAAAGTGATAGCACTCCACCTTGTAGTGTGCTTATTTATGTCCATGTCTTTCCCTGCTAGTAGATTGCAACTCCTTCAGGGCAGAAGCTTTCCTATTTTTCATCCTTTTTTCTCCAGCATCTAGCATAGGGCCTTGTACATAGTTATTATTTAATAAATGCTTGCTGAGTTGTTGTCAGACTAAAACAAAACAAACGAACAAACACACATTTAAAAAAAACCCAAGATGTTTAGCGCTTAGCTTTCCAAGAGGCTTGCAGCAATAGGGAGGCAGCTGTGGTGTGGGAGCCCACTAGATCTGGAAGCTGAGGGCTGGCGTTTGAAAACTCGTCCTGCTACTTATATATCACATCAGATGTTAACTTCTCGGAGCCTCAGTCTCTCCCACTGAAAAGTGAAGGTGTCGGCCTAGTTGGTCCCTAAGGGCTCTTTCCCTTTTAGTCCTAGGTACTATGCTTTTTCTCTCTAGCAGCCAACCATGTTTTCTCCCTATATAACTCATTCTCCAGGTTTTTAAACCCAGCCCTGGTGCCTGTCTACTTCTCTGGTTTTTGAGTGGAGGACATCTTAGTTCCCTTGGTGCTACTTCCCTTCTCTACCACAATGGATCTAGGAGGTGGGGCTGATTGTCCTACTTTCATTTCTTTGGGATCCCTGAATTTAAAGAAGGTCTTCCAGACATTCAGATTCTTTAGGATGGATCCCTGATTTTAAATCTTTTCAGTTTAGAAGAAAAACAAAACAGTCTTTGATCTGTGTTTGATCTCGGAGCCAGAGGACTGGCTCTGGAGGCAAAGGACCTGGTTTCAAATCCTCCGCTTGACACTACTGGTGTGTAGGATAAGAGACACAATCTCCCTGGGTCTCTTTTTCTTCATCTGTGAAATGAAAGGGTTAAATTGGATGCTCTCTTAGCTTTAGCTATCTGATCCTACATTCTTCCTTAACACATAAAAGGACCCATGATTTTGTTGGCATGGGCCCTCCTTCCATTCATGTTGCTTGCAGCCCCTTGACACCTTGTTGAATGGTCTTTCTGAGTTGCTTTGGCTAAAATAATCCATGACCCCGTGACCAAACAGGTGAGGCATCTTTGAACTTCAATGGAAGGGCTGTTGGGTGATGTTTAAGAGAATCTACTGCAGTGCCCACCCTTCCTTTCCCACCTTGGTAGTCCTTGCCAGACTTTGCCCTCTGCTGGCCTAGGCTTTGAGAGCCCAGGATTGCCGCCAGACCAGGAGAAGTCCATGAAGGACTCCAGGAGTCGTCACAGTTGCTTCTTATCCTCAGTCTGATGTTTTGCAGAGATGAGAGGCACAGGCCAGGTTAGATTCCACTTTAGAAGCTGCAGAAATCCTTGAATGTCAAGGCTCACTGGCATTTCCTTGTAACTGTGAAGAACGAAAAAGTCTGTAGGGATGTGGAAATGCCTGGAGATTGTAGGAGGGCCTGACTCGCTGCTCGATGGGGAAACATGGAGCTCCTTATTTAGAATCCTTTAAGAAAGCAGAGTCATGTCCAAATGTAGGTTTTCACTTCCTAGACAGTGGGAAAGGTAGGATGATGTTTTCTTTTACGACAGCTTCTCTTTTCAAAAGCATTTACTGTACTAAAAGCTGGAATTATCTCCTGAGCCGAAATTCTCTTAGATCCTCACGTACATTCCTGGAGGGATTGGCAGTGCCTGGAAGCCTTGCTGCTATGTTTCCAAAGTGTCAGGACATTCACTAGGGCCCTACTAGGCCAATCCCATGGTCCCATCTTTGACCACTGTCCAGGCCTTAAAGGGCTGGGGAAGGATGTCCTAACAAGGTTAGGGATGTCCCTCCTCATGACATTCTCGATTCCTTTAAGTGTCCCATCATGGAAAGGGCATCTGTATATTTCCTGAAACCTTTTTGGAAGCTACAGTATTTCTATTTTTAGCCTGTGCAAAGTTCTGAAAGCCAGTTTTCTTTGTTTGAAGTAGCACTGGCCTTTTATTCACCTAAATTTACTGTTTTCAAACTTGAAGGAGTCCCTCTCCTTTATTTTTTTAGGATCCAGGGTTCACTCTGTCTACCTGTCAGTCAATCAGTAAACATTTATTAAGCACCTACTATGTGCCAGGTACTTTATTAAGTGCCAGGGGTACAAAGAAAGGCAAAAGACAGTCCCTACCCTTAAGGAGATCACCATCTAATGGGGGAGACAGCATGCAAACAAACGTGTACAAGATAAATAGGAAACACCGAGCAGAGGGGAGGCACTAAAAATAAAGGGATGGGGAAAGACTTCCTCTAGAAGGAGGGATTTTGGTTGGGACTTAAAGGAGGCAGAGACGAGGAAGTAGAGTATTCCAGGCATGGAAATGCTTCCTTCTGATTTTATAGATCCTTGTTTCATATCTTCTTAACCTTTTGAAAGTCCTTTAATTTCTCTGGACCTCACTTTCCTTCTCCAAAAAATGAGGGAGCTGCATCGTTTGGAGTGACTAAAAAAAAAACTAAGGTAGGAATATGATAGAATATTGTTTTCCACTAAGAATGGACAAGTAAGAGGAATTCAAACAAATGTGCAAAGGTGTATATGAGCCAGTGCTAAATGAAATAAATAGAAACAAAAGTACAGCATACACTATGACTATAACAGTTGGTAATGAAAATATTACTAAAATTTAGGAAGTCAAATCCTGAGTAACTGAAAATTCCCAGACAAAAGTTAATGAAATTGGCCTCTTTCCTTTTGTCAGAGGACAGAATGATGTACATATTGTCAGATTTGGCATTGTAATAGGTTTTCACATTTTTGTTTCTTTGTTACACGAGAAGGTTCAATGGAAAAAGGAGAAGAGTATTTCCAGAAATAACTATAATGTAAAAACAAAAGACATCAATAATACTTATTTTAGAAAATGATAAAAAATGAAATGGAGAGGCTGGACCAGCTAGATGATACCTAGAAACCCTTTCAACCACAAATCCTGGGATACATGTGCTCAGAACCATGCTCATGCAGCATGACTGTTCATCTTTCTCCCTTTCAGCTCCCAAGCTCTCAACATCCCTTGGCCACTGTAATTGCCTTTCACTGGACCATCTCTAACTGCAGTGTCCAAATTAAAATTCAGCCAGTATTTATGAAGCACCTATTATGTTCAAGGCCCTGTGTTCTGTCCTTGGAATACAAAGATGAAGAAATGACAGTTCCTACCACCAGGAAGCTTATGATCGAGTGGACGTTGTATGAGATGTACACACCTAAGTGTGATACAGTGTCACATATGAATAGGGACAGAGGAGAAGCAAGGCAGATCATTATGAGATATACGAAGACAGGTGGAGATGCTGTGATGGAGTCTGGCTCCTTGCAGACTTGCTCCCAGGTTCTGGGTGCTATAGGGCTTTTGGTTGCTTTTCACAGAGGAGCAGTTAGAGAGGGCTGCCACACATGGGAATTGTTTGGTTGAGGGTTGATGAGCCTTCCTGGTAAGTTTTACATCCCCATAGCATGAGATCCACATGAAGTTTTAGAATCCTAGTACTCACTATATTTTAAGATGTTTTTGTTTGTTTTAAAATGTGTGTGTGTGGGGGTTGGGTGGGTAGCAGATCGCTTTATCTTTAGCTTTTTCACCAACTTTCCTATAGGCTATGATATGCTATAGTAAACATTTACTATCTAGTGTGTACCAGGCACTGTGCTAAGTGCTGGGGATACAAATAAGAAAAAAGAAAGAGAATCCTTGCCCTCAAGGAGCTTATAGTCTAACAAGGGAAGATAATATGAAAAAGGAAGCTGAAAAGTAGGGAGGTGGCACAGAGGGTATCCTGCATGGGATCATGATGGTGATGGTGGCATTAAAACCAAAATAGAACAACTACTGGAAAATGAAGAGATAGCTAGAATTTTGAGTCCTCTATGAAGGGAGACTAAAGGAGGCTTTTTTTGGGGGGGGAGCAGAATTTGCACCACCTCCAAACTTTCAAGGGCTTATTCTGGCAGTATAAAGAACACTTTGAGATTCATAACCAGTCACCATGCCCTTGGTAGTCAGTATTGGTTTGACTCTCTTGAGCTCCTCCTGATTCTTAAAAGTGCTGAGTGTTCTTAAGGAGAAAAGGTCTCATTCTAGTTCCACTTGTCAGGGAGAGGGAGACTCATGTTGCCGGCCAGTCACCTGAGGAGTGGATGGGCTCTGGGTTTGCATCTCCAGTGAGAAGAACTCACATCCATGTAGTTTGCCAAACACTTCCCTCCCAGCAACCCTGAGGAGTAGGTATCCCACAAGGACTTAGATCAGCGGTGTGATGTAAATCCCTCCGGAACAGATTGGCTCATTAACTGGTGACTCCAAGAGTTCATGGGATCCTCACCTTAGGACTAAGAGGGACCTCAGAGGCCATTCAGTCTGAGTCCTTCATTTTATAGAAGACAAAACTAATACTTGTCCAAGGTTATGCATGCGTTTGTGGCCAAAAACCTCATTACCCAGTGATCAAAGTGATGAGCTTCTCTGAACTGAGCTGGTCCTTACATGTCAATCACATGGAACCCCATATCCCATTATAGCCAAGAATTTTATAAAAGGATCTTTGATGGGCACTGGAACTTCCTGATGAGGAAGCTATCAATGTACATTGATGCTTTCCCCACGACTTAATAGTTTTAGAGAGTTGACTGAAAGAGGTTAAGTGGTTTGCCTAGCCCGTATGTCTTAAAACAGGATCTGAAGATCGATGTTCTTGGTTCTAAGACCGACTTTCCGTTTATTATGCCATGTTCCTTTTCACTTCTATTACATAAGAAAACCTTTTTTCTCCAGCAGTTGAAAGGTCACTTACTTCAAATGATAGTTGATACAACCCAATTCTAGTATTGTCCTTTAGAGCCGACTATGAAAAGACTTGCCCTAGAAGCACTTTCATTTGGAGATCTGGAGCCCTGTCTATGGAGGGATGAAAGGTGATGGTCATTCCCCTGTGTTCATTTCCTTGGCCTCTCCTAAAGGAGTTCCCTGTAGCGCTATTCCTCCTCAAGCTACTCAATGTTCCACAAATGAGGAGGCCACGTAAAAGCATCTTTGAATGTTCCTACATGATACATTCGTCCCAAAGTGAATTTTGTTCACTGTGTTATATAAATAAAAATTAGGTCGACATTGCAGCCTATTCTTATTACTGTACAAAGAGAGGAGTTACACTCTTGTGGGAAATGCTGCTGCAGCAGCAAAGCAGACTTCACTGCTCCAGCTCTCATGTTCAGTGTATGTTATCCTGAGGCTGGAAAGAACTTCCGGATTGCCTTTTCTAAGTTGCATCTCTGAATTGTTCTTGTTTTCTGTGTCCTTACAGCATGTCCAGAAGACTAGAGCCTAAGGATCACCTGGATGGCCAGAGACCGACTTCTCCCGTCCCAAAGCAGGCTGCTGCTCATAGCCATGAAGGCCGCCGGCGGGAGGTGAGGACTGGCCCTCAGGTGGATGGCCCCCATCGGACACTCCAAGTGGACAGCAGGATGCAGAGAACAGGCCGGTCTCCCTCAGTGTCACCAGATCGAGGCAGCACTCCAACATCACCTTACTCAGTACCCCAAATTGCACCCCTCCCAAGCAGCACCCTCTGTCCTATATGCAAGACAACAGATCTCACCTCTTCTCCCAGCCAGCCAAACTTCAACACCTGTACACAATGTCACAACAAGGTCTGCAACCAGTGTGGATTCAACCCCAACCCTCATCTCACAGAGGTAATACTTTTCTTATTAATGTCAACTCACCATGCTTGTTTGTCCATCCAGAGACTCTACCCTATAGGAGGAGGCCCTATTGGTAATGGGAAGGGTCCCAGGCTTGGAGTCAGAGGAACAGATCTAAATCCTGGCTCTGCCACTTTTGTTGCCACTTTTGTGACTTTGGCCAAGTAATTTCAGCTCTTCTCTGACTTCGTTCTTCTCAGCTGTAAAAATGACCTGGATGATCCCTAATGTCCTTTGCCATTATAAATCTGTGGTTCCAGTTCAGTTGGAAATGTCTACCAAGTCATGTGGTTATTGAGAAGAGCTACCTAACTGATCTTCTTGACAACCCCCTTCTCAATATACAAGGATAGGAACTGGGCCTGGCCCTGTGATGTCATTGGCACAGGGAAGTAGAAGGCAAGGAAACTTGTTGACTCTACAGTGCTCTACAAGCTTGAGAGTTACATGGAGTATTGAGACACAGGCCTATAGTCACAACTGCTGTGTTCCAGAGGAGAGACTTAATCCTAGGCTTCAAGACTATCTCTTGATCCACTCTGCCATACTGTCTTATTTTCTTCTTTCTTTCTTTCTTTTCTTTCTTTCTTTCTTTCTTTCTTTCTTT
Organism: Potorous gilbertii; assembly: GCA_028658325.1. Classification (NCBI taxonomy): domain Eukaryota; kingdom Metazoa; phylum Chordata; class Mammalia; order Diprotodontia; family Potoroidae; genus Potorous; species Potorous gilbertii. Next base: position 5,975,601 of record CM053769.1, read on the forward strand.
CTTTCTTTCTTTCTTTCTTCCCTCCTTCCTTCCTCTCTCTCTCTCTTTCTTTCTTTCTTCCCTCCTTCCTCTCTCTCTCTTTCTTTCTTTCTTCCTTTCTTCCTTTCTTTCTTTCTTTCTTTCTTTCTTTCTTTCTTTCTTTCTTTCTTTCTTCCCTCCTTCTTTCCTTCCTCTCTCTCTCTCTCTCTCTCTCCCCCCCCCCTTACCTTTCTGTATACCTTCTCTATATTTTCCCTATCTTCACTCCTGAGCATATAACTTGACCTTTTGGCCTACTGACGTTTACATTCTCACCTTCCTTTTATAATCTTTTTATCAGCTTGTTTCCTTTTCCTTCTTGCTTGCATTTCCATGAATTATTAGCTCTTCCTCTTTATGGACAAGTCCTGGCTATGGGCTCTGTGGTTTCTAACTTACTATGGATACATCCTGGCTGTGGAGCCCATGTTTGAGCTTGTGTGGATGAGCCCTGAATATGGGCTCTGTGGTTCCTGCCTTACTCCCATCAGTGGAGGCACTGATCCTCAGAGTAGGGTTCTGCCCACTCCACAGGAAGCTCATGTCAGCTGAGAGATTCTTACATATTTCAGAATATTCTTAAAAATGTCTCTGGAGATACAGAATGATGCACCCCAAGGTAACTCTACTTTGGCTACAAGATCAAACTGGGTGGATGTTAGGGAGCTAGGGTAGTTTGGAGGTGGGTGGATGGGAAATGGCCTGATGGGCAAGCTGGGCATTGGGTGATGAACTTCCCAGGAGACTACGGAAGTCCAACAGCAGTTGCTTGTTTCTTAGAGTAATGGCCTGTGGTAAACCCCAGACTAGGGGCATGAACTGAAAGGACCTGGGCATGCATTTAGCCTCATTATGCACCTGCTCTTTCTATCACATGACCCAAGCACTCCATCTGAGCCTAGGGGAACAGGGCAAGCTGCCATGTCACTCTTTCAAGCAGGCAGGCCATCACCTCTCCTGCTTCCCAGGGAGCCTGCTCATAGGAGCTTAGGCACCACTGGGACTCCAGCACACTTCAGCCTTTTTCTGGAGGGGTCTTTCTCAGGGGAGGGAGGCTCAGACAGCATGTAAGGCCAACTGACCTCACCCTTCTTGAAGCATAGACCCGAGGTTGGAAGGATTGACTGTCCCGTAGGCAGGCTTGGGACTGTGGCTCCCAGCAGGACCAAGGAAACCCAGGGACATCGCAGCAGCCTTGCTTGTGATTCTCAGGCTATCAGGAGCAGAGAAATCCTTTGGCCTTGGGTAGTGGGAGATAAGTGAGAATTATGGTTTGCAAGTTGGTGTCTATTTGTAAAATGTGACACTGTAGGTGTGTAACGTGGTGGGTGCGAAAGGTAAGTGTGAGATTCTGGGGGAAGAACTGACAGTATCGGGGGAGATGAGTCAATTTGTTCCTCTGGCTGAGCTCCTGGCATGTGGGCTTTATTAAGAGAGGTGAGTGCTTTTCATTACTTGGCACCAATGACTAATTTTTTTGTGGAGGAGCCATTCAGTTCTGCACATTGATCAGTTAGGTAAGTGCTTGCAACTCAATATTGGGAAAGAGCCGAGTCATTAGGGTCAGGAGGGTGCCGTTTCTGGATTTCCTCCCCTGAAATGACCCATACTGTTAGCATTGTGGTGAGACGTGGGGCCTAGAAACAGGCTGTGGCAAAGGCTATGTCTGGGGCATCCTGGCCCTGGAAAACCTAAGGGAGGGGAGTGGCTGCCTGGACCCCTTCAGGACCATTCCTTCTACATGAGCTCCACCCCAGCCATCCTGAGCCCCCTCTGTGTACCAGGTTCTGACGGTGTCTTATCAGACACCAGCGACTAGTGCACAGATGTGTACTTCTGAATACGTCGAGGTGTGAGAGTTTTGGAAAGAAAGCTTGGATATGAGGGACCAGTATTTTAGTAAACACTAAAACCAGGGGGCAAGTGTGCTGGCCTGTGGCCCCCTTCCCGCTGACTACTTCTGACCAGGCCCAGCCATACCAAAGCTCGAGTCCTTGCCCCAAAGTATAATGACCCCAGTCAGACCGAAGTCCAATGTAGTTCATTCATTCATTCCAGAACTGAGATTTAAACTCAGGTCTTCTTGTCCAAATGTAATATTCTTTCCATTCCATGGTGTTAACCCTTACCCTACAGTGTTCACATATCTGAAGGACTGTCAAATGGCAGGGGGTTAGATTTGTTCTGTTTGGCCTCAGAGGACAAAAGTTGTAGAAAGACATATATAGAATTGAGGAGAGGAAAAAGTTCCTAACAATTGGAGCTATCCAAAAAGGGAATGGGCTGCCTTGAGAAGTGGTGGTGGTTTTGCCCTCCGTAGAGGTCTCCTTGCATGACTAGTTATCGTAAATGTCATAGAAGGGATTCATGGAAATGATATTTTCCCCCAGTTCAGCCCTCCCTCACTCAAAACAAAGTCAAGTGCAAGTCATGTCATCATTTCTCTGATGGCATGGTCTTCTTCAGCAACAAAGGACGAACGAACACACACACACACATACACACACACACACATTTTCCCCCAATTCCATGTAAAAACAATTTTGAATATTCTTTTTTTAATTTTTGAGTTCCAAATTCTATTCTTCCCTTCCCCTTTCCTGAGACAGTAAGCACATGTGCAATCATGTAAAACATTTCCTTATTGGTCATTTTGTGGAAGAAAACTTGGCCATAGCTTTAGAGCCAGAAGGACCTTTGGAAGATGACTGGTCCAGTTTCCTCATTTGGCAGATGTGAAAACTGAGGCCCAGAGAGGTTAAATGTTTTATCCAAACTCACCCAACGTAATAAGCATGAGAGATGAGAAATGAACCACAGAATCACCAACTGGAGTTAAAAGGGACCTCATTCCATACGTGAAAAGAATCCCCATCATAGTATATCCAGTAAGTGATCATTCAGCCTCCAGTGAAGGGGAGCCCTACTTCCTGGCCAGTCCATTCTCCTTTTGGACAACCCTAACCATTAGGAAGTTGTTTTTTGATATTAGCCCTAAATTTGCTTCTTTAGAACTTCTATCCCTTGTTACTGGTTCAGCCCTGTGAGGTAGAAGTCAGGGTATGTGATGCCAAATGAAGTATGGGTTGGCCTCTGATGGACCCTCTAACTCCATGGTTCTAGCGTACTTCAGAGAAAGAAAGGCATCTCAACTGAGAAGTAAACCCATGTTGAGGAAATGAGTGTACACCAAAGACTGAGAGCTCAAGGTGGGAGCCATGGCAGAGTGGCTTAGGGCATTGGAGAAAAGAAGGAACAGGAGAGTAGGGGCTCCTTTCCAGAACACTAAACACCATCAAAGGATAGAGCTTTCCTGCTGTGTCTGTTTATCCTTTATTTCTCTCTCCCATACACTGATTCACTCCCTGAGGAGGTGTCCCCAGCTGGAGTCAGAAGGGAGGCATATTTGAAGCATTCTAATGCTAAATCAGTGTGGAGAGAGGGAGGAGGTGTCATGGGTGGGGGGGGGCTGTGTAAATCAACCTTTTTCCTAAAATGTGTCTTAGGCATTTCACCTTGGACACAAAGGTGTATCCTGTACTTTTTTTTTTGTCCTGGGTTTATCATTTTTTCTGTGTAAGGAATTCTGATTTTGGACATTTCCCTCCATTGATGGCTGTCAACAAGTCATCTGTAATTTATGGTCTTAAAAAGTTACCTGGGGAACTGGGGCCATAGGTTTAGGGTTGAAAGAGTCCTTTTAGGTTATATAGTACATCCTCCTCATTTTACGGAAAAGGAAGCTGAGTCCAAAGGAGATAAGTAACTTACACAAGGTCACAGGCAGTACACCTCAGAGGGACAATTTGAGCCTGGATCCTCTAACTCTAAATTCAGTGTTCCTTCCGTCATATCACACTGTCTCTCCCAAATGAGAGCTTGAGGGATTTACCCGTGGTCACAAAGACAGTATATGTCAGATGCAGAAACTGAACCCAGGTCTTCATGGCTCTATGGCTTGCCTTTCCTCTGTTGTGCCATCACTACCTCTTGTCCTGTACTTAGGTAGTAAAGATAATAGCCAACATTTACATAGAGGCCACTCGGTGGCACAGTGAATAGACCCCAGGACTTGGACTTTGGGAAGACTGAGTTCAGATCTGGCTTTGACATTTACTAGCTGTGGAACTCTAGGCAAGTCACCTAAGCCCTCTGCCTCACCTGCAGAGTGGAGATAGTCATAGCACCCACATTCTAGAGCTGTTGGAAGGAGGGCTTTGCGAGCCTGGAAGCTCTGCATACATGCTAGCTGTTACTATTAGTGCTTAACATATAAGTGGCAATAATGACTGACACTTTGTGTGGTATTTTAAATCCAAAGAGTACTTGACGTACATTATCTCATTTGCTGTTCACAGGGGCCTGTGGTATAGTTACTACAAGGGTTATTGTCTCCTTTTTAGAGCTGAAGTAGCAGAAGATCCACGAGGTCATGTCTTGTACGGAATTTCACAGTTGATAAGTGACAGAGGTAGGATCTGATCTCCTTCCTACCATGCCACACCTTGGGCTTAAGTGTATGGTAAATATAGGAAGAGAAAATGAGAGGGGGGAGGGAGAAGGTGGAGAGACAGAGACAGAGAGAGATAGACAGAGATAGAGAGAAGCAGAGACAGAGAGACATAGGGAGAGACAGAGACAGACAGGGAAAGACAGAGAGAGAGAGAGAGAGAGAGAGAGAGAGAGAGAGAGAGAGAGAGAGAAATTTAATGGAGAAGGGTCTAGCTTAGAAATCAAAATATCAGAATTTAAGAGCTGGTTGCCAGCTAGTCCAACCTATACTAATTGTGGTTCAGCATTTCTATCTGCCAGTTCTTTCAGGACCCAAGGTTGAGTAATTCCTCTGGGCCTGGTGACTTGAACTCCTCAAGAATAGCCAGGGGATCTCTTACTCCCTTCTTACTTATCTTGGGTCTCAACTCCCTGATTAGCCTCTTTTGTTCTGCCATCTCCAGTGCTAAGGTTGTTTTCTTTGGCAGAGAAAAAAGAAGCAAAATTAGAATGGACAATTCTACCTTCTCTCTGTTGTCAGTTATTATCTTTCCATCCATCAAAAATAAAGGTCCTGTCTCATCCTTGATCACCCTTTGTTGACTCTAACTTTTCTCCCCGTCTAAACTCATTCTCACTTTTAAATCCCTAACACTTTTTATAAAACCACATCGTGCTTTTAATGTCATCCTCTGGTATACGACCTTCTTTCCATTTTCTGTATGTATCCTTTTAAAATTTAAGTTGTTTGTTTGGTTGGTGTGCATCCATACCAGACTCTTCAGACAACTTTCATTTTTCCTCTTTACTGGAATTTTTTCCCTTTGTATCTTCAGAATTTCATTCTTTATCATCTCCTATCCCTTCTGGGTTGCCTTACCCTGTAGAATTTTAACCCATGGAACTTAGGGTGCATATTAGATGATGCCTACATTTCCTTTCTTTTACAAAAATTCTAGAAAGGGTGATCACTTTCCCCAATGTGCCCATCATTTCTACCCCAGTTGCTATTTCTTCCCTGTTAACAAGAATCAGATCCAGAATAGAATTTTAGCTTGTTGGTTCTTTCACCTTTTGAAGAATAAAATTATCACTGAGGTAAACCAAGAAATGATTGAACACCTCGATTTTTAGTTGAAAGTAAGAGATCGCTGGTTGATTCCTGGATGCTTAAAGACCCAGATCTTTAGGGTGACTCTGGGCCAGGCTTGTGATCTGTTTCCCAAACTCCTCCTCTATTGCCTGTTTCTGTCCAGTTGTCTGTAATGGATTCCAGTGAAAAAATAACTTGTGTTTTCTCCCATCATTAATCTTTACCCAAATACTTTGAGTCATGTTTCTCCACTCCGATTGTTGTGTTTTCTCATGAAGATACATGATGTGTGTTGTTGTTTAGTTGTTTCAGCCATGTCTGACTCTTCATGACCCCATTTGGGATTTTCTTGGCAAAGATACTGGAGTGATTTGCCATTTCCTTTTCCAACTCATTTTACAAATGAGGAAACTGAGGCAAACAAGGTTAAGTGACTTGCCCAAAGCCAGATAGCTAGTAAGTATTCAAGGCTAGATTTCAGCTTAGGCCTTCCTGACTCCAGGCCTGAATACTCTATCCATTGCACCACCTAACTGCCTTTTGCAGCTCTACGATGTATGCCTTCTTTAATATTCAGTGATACCACACATCACCACTCGTTTTAACCATCTAACCCCATGGTCCTGTCATGTGCTTCATGGTGCAAGTGTCAGTAATATATATGTTAGATCAAATTTATCTGTTTGAATTAAAACCTCCAATTCGTCTTGTTTGATACGAAAATTTGGATGTTTGTGTATAGACATTAAAGGCCTTGGATTTTTATTGCTGGCTCCTTTCTTGGATTATGTTTCCTGTGAACTTCTAGCAGTTTCAGTTGTTTTTCTTCCTTCTTTATAGTTACTCTCCATGGTATCTAACAAGAGATAAGATATAGCTATAGGTATAGGTATGGAAATAGATACAGGTATAGATATGGATGTGGATATAGACAGCTATAGATATGGAAACTGACACATCTAGATATGGATCTAGAGCTAGTGTAGTTCTAGGTCTAGCTGTTGATAGGCAGTCTTCTCCCTCCTCTATTCAAGCCTTTTTGGTTAGATTCATAAGATACCAACAAATAAATTCTTAACAGCTTTTTATAAAAAAAACCAAACAAACTTTATTTATTGATTTTTTTGTTTTTCACCAATCACTGTTCCAAAAAAAGTCTTAACAGTATGGTCAGCGTCCCCACCCCCACCCGCACCCCAATCTGCAAAGGAGAGATGAGGTGTCTTTCCATAGCTCTCCTTTGGGTTCAAGCTTGGTTTGGTTTTGGGTTTGTTTGGGTTTTTTTGGTCATTTTGCAATATTCATTTTCAATTATTTTATGTTTCTTTACAATTACATTGTCATTATGTGTTCTCTGTATTTACCATGTTTCTCATTTTTATAGCATAGTAATATCATATTACATTTATGTACTGTAGTTTATTTAGTCATTCTCCATTTACTGGGCATCTACTTTGTTTCCAATTCTTTGCTACCACAAAAAGTGCTCCTATAAATATTTGATGCGTATAGAGTCTTTCTTTTTTTATCAGGGATCTCTCTGGTGTGTATGCATACATACCTACAATGAGTCAAAGGGTATGGATAGTTTAACCATTTTATTTGCATAATTCCAAATTATTTTTCAGAATGATTGTACTAATCCATAGCTGCATCAAAAATACATTAGAGTGCCTCTCTCTACAACTTCTCCAACTCCAACATTAACTATTCTCAACTTTCATTATTAGTGGTTTAGAACATTCTTTTGTGTGGTTGTTAATAATTTGAAATTCTTGTGAGTGCTGTTTGTTCATACCTTTTGACTACTTATCAATTGGAGAGTGGCATTTGGTCTTATATGACTATAATTCTCTTTGTTGTCTGTGTACCCAACCCTTATCCAAGAAATTTGATACAAATGTATTTTTCCTATTTGATCACTTCCCTTTTATCCTAGGTACATTCATTTTTTGTGTGCAGTTTCATATAATAAAAATTACGTGTATTTAATTTCATGTAATAAAAATGATCTGTTTTATCTGTGGTAAATGCCTTTGTTCCTTAATAAATCAATATTATCCTGCCCGTAGCTGTCAAAGGTACATGATCTTCTTTTCTAATTTTTTATGGTATGATTTTCAGTTTTGAATGTATTGTGGAATATGGTGTAGGATGTTGGTCTGAGCTTTGTTTATGCCAGTCTTACCCTAGTTACTGTTAGTCAAGGTTAAATTATTCAGTATCTTGACTAGCAGTAATCAGTAAAGAATGAGACCAAAACATCAGGGCCGACATATGTAAATGTCATTGATAGAGGTATTATTTCACATGTTATAGGCAGATTTTTCTAGGAATGATGGAACAAAATTCAAAGAGAGAGAATGCAGGCGGAGAAGTCCAATTTTATTGCTAATTGGATGTGGTAGTCTCTCCTAGGAAATGCTGTGATTTGGGGCATTTAAATTTAGATTGAGTAGTCATTAACTGGCATGTTGCAAGAACAATCCTCAACTGATCAAGGCAACTTGGTAAGATAAACCTAAGAAAGAGAGCTCAGCAAGATGGAAGCTATAAAGAGGAAGCCCCAATTCCTTGGCAATCTGTAATTAGGCTTCAATTAGATTTTTTTTTTTAAACTCGAACATAGAAAATGAATCTTTTTCATTTGGTATCCTGAAGAGAGAGTCACCAGCTGGTTTGTAATTCAGAATTGCTACACATATTAAAAGTTTGACGGAGTGCTTCTGTTTAACAGCCGTGTAAGGACAAGTGAACTGAAAAGAATGAAAGAACAGGGGTCTTGCTGAGTGGATTTTTTTTAACTAAGACAATTTTTGAATCTTATGACATCTGTTTGAGTTGGAGATTTTTTTCCCCATGCCTTTAGTTGGACTCTATAGCTATTCCAAACAGCTCCTCAAAAGCTGTATCAAATGCAGGTAAAATTAACCTCTATGTAGATTAGAATAAACATCCTCCTCTTCAGCAGTAGATTTAAGCAAGAATGACTCAGTCTTTTTCTGTTGGTCCAAGTACGATCTGAGAATGAAAAACACTTTCTCTCCCTCCCTCTTTTCCTCCCTCCCTCCCTCTCTGTCTGTGTCTTTGTCTCTGTTTTTCCGTCTCTGTGTCTCTCTGTCACACATACATACATACACACACACACACACACACACACACACACACACTCACACACGCCCTCATACATACTATTCTCCATCAAGTCTCACAGTCATCCCCTGGATTTGTCTTGACTTTGTTGAGTAGATTGTAGCATCTGAGGCAGCTAGGTAGCAAAGTGAATAAAATGTTGGGCTGGGAGTTAGGAAGACCTGAGTTCAAAACCTGCTTTAGACACTTACACTCAGGCTAAGTGACCCTGGACATTCTATCTCTTAGCTCCAGGCATTTTCCCTGGCTGACCTCTATACCTTGAATGCTCTCCCTCCTCATCTCTACCTCCTGACTTCCCTGGCTACCCTTCAGATCCCAACTAAAATCCCACCTTCTGTAGGAAACCTTTCCCAACCCCTTTTAATTCTAGACTTTTCCCTCTGCTGTTTATTTCCTATTTAACATATGTGTAGCTTGTTTCTGTGTGTCAGTTTGGTTGTTGTCTCCTCTATTAGATTGTGAAGTCAGTGAGGGGAGGATCTACCTTTTTCCTTTCTTTGTATAGCTCTTAGTATAGTACCTAGTACAGATTAGGCACTTAATAAATGCTTACTGACTGATTGACCAGAGTTCCAGGAAGGCAGTAGCACTAGGTACATTGATCTGAGAGTCATGTGCCTGGAAATGATCATTGATGTCATGGAAATGGATAGATGACCAAGAGAAAGACAGATTCAGTCAAATATTTATTAAATGCCTATTGTGTGTGTGCAGAGCACGGAGGCATGAACAGGGATAGAAGGGAGACTAAAATGAAAAACATAGAGAAGATACCGTCTCTCTCCTCATGGAATTTACAGTCAAGTAGACATTTTTAAAATGTGGGAAAAGGTTAGATTTCTTTCCCCATCCCCTCACCCCACCCTTACAGATAAGGAAATAGAGGCTCAGAAATTACTAACATGTCCATAGCGTATTGTAAAGCAAGTGGAAGAGCAGGACCTATAAACCCTGCAGAGTACAAGAAAACTGGGGAGAGAGAAATCCTCTTGCTCCACCTGTCCCAATTCGGTCACCATTTTCATTTGTGTGTAGATTAGTTCAGTGTGACCTGGGTTATATCAGTGGCCTTTCCTGATGGTAGCTTTTTCTTGCCCCCCAGTATTCCAGCATCAGCAGGTAAAGACGGATTCATAATTTTACCTTTTTCATTTGTCTGTTAGGACAAAGGAAAAGACTAGAAGGCTATTCCTGGAGATGGTTTCTTGGTTCTAAGTACTGGGAAGAGTGTGTGTGTGTGTGTGTGTGTGTGTGTGTGTGTGTGTGTGTGTGATTTTGCCAGATGGGATCCTAGGCATGGAATTGTCAGGGGACTGATAGGAGAAAGTGACCTGGGAGGAAACCAGACCACATTAACATAACTCTAGATATATAATTGTCACTAATACATACATATTTAGATTGTTCTGGTAGAGGGTGGGACCAGGAGGAGTTTCTTTTCATTGAGTGAGAGGAAAGTTGATATAGAAGCAGAGATCTGGGAGGGAGAACCTGATTTAAGAAATAGAAGGAACGAGCTAGGAGCTAGCGTGTTGCGCTCTCTCTCTCTCTCTCTCTCTCTCTCTCTCTCTCTCTCTCTCTCTCTCTCTCTCCTTCTCTCTCTCTCTCCCCCCCATCTCTGTGTCTCTGTCTCTCTCTGTGTCTCTCTCGCGCGCGTGCGCCATCTCTCCTCTTTCTTAGACAAGTAGCATAGAATAGTGTAGAGATGACTAGACTTAGAGTCAGAAAAATCTGGATTCTAATCCCACCTCAGATACTTAGCAGCTGTGTAACCCCAGACAAGTCATTTCACTTCTCTGTGACTCAGTGTCCTCATCTATAAAATAGGAATATTGGACTTGGAGGCTTCTAGAATCCTCTCCCACTCTAAACCTTTGACCCTATGAGGAGGTCTCCTTTTGCATGGGATGTCTGTCCCCTTCGCCTTACTCTTCTGACAACAGCAAGTTAAAGCTATAGCTCTTCTGTACCCTGATGCTTTATCTAACCATCAGCCTCTCTTTGTTTGTAAGGGAAAAGACAGGAAAGAATCTCAAGTGCTCTTCTCTCTTCATTCTGGGAGCTGTTGTTCCTGTCAGGTCCTAGTGCCCTGGAGATCGGGAGGAGATCAGGAGAAGAGGATTGATGTTAACTGAGGGATGGGAAGAAGGAAATAAATGAGTTTCTTCCTTTCTAATATATTCAGGTGTCTCATCAGCTGTAGAAGAAAAAAAAGCTATTCCAAACTCAATCCCTTCTGCTTCCTCTGAAACTCATTTCCTCTTGTTCTATCCTCAGGGAACAGTTTCTCACCATCATTTAGTGTTATCCTTTTACGTAGTCAAAGGCTGTTGTTTAGTCATCTCTCAACCCTCTCTCTTTTGCCTCAGTCTCTGTTTCTTTTGCCTTTGTCATGAACCTGTTTTCCAGTCCTTTGATCATTTTCACCAGAGAGGCAGGAACACTGTGAGCTGGAGCACCAGTGAAGGAGCAGGGAGCGGGCATAATAGATTCTTTGTCATATGCCTAATGCCTAGGGGGGCCATGGCATGAGTAGACTAGTTAAGCTTAGGTTTTACCTAAATGGTAGAACTCTGTCATGCAGTACCAAATCCAAAGCCTTTTTAAAGTCAATATGTATTATGTCTGTCCCTTCCTCTGACTTGCTCAGCCCACCATCTGCCACCCAAGGAGAGGAATTTGGTCTGCTGTAATAGATATCTTTTCTGAATTCTAGAAATGTTTGAAGTACCTACTACGTGTGAAGAGCTGTTCTAGATACTGGAGATTGGAAATAAATATGACACAGTCCCATTGTCTTCTCATTGGGTGGTAGTCATATACAGCAATGAGGAGGAGGAGGAGGAGGAAGAGGAGGAGAACATGATGAGTGCAAAGAAGAATTCTAGACAAAATGCTTGCAGAAATTGAGGAGGGAGAGATCACATTCACCTTCATGGAAAATTAGCACCTGAGCTGGATCCTAAAGAAAAGGAGGGATTGAAGAGGACAGGGCATGGAGATCCATCAGTTTGGCTAGAATTTAGAATGCAGGAAGGAGAATTTTGTAAGGTCAGGAAAATAGATTGGAGTCAGATCGTCGAGGCCCTTAAATGCCCCTCTCCCCCGCCCTCCTCTGTGATTCTGGGGCTTTATCGATGTGTGGACTCCTATTGGTAAGAATTATTAAATATCCATATTTTCTCATTGTGCCCATGTCTCTTGTATATCTCTTCCTGTGGATCTTCCACGAAGGGGCGTCCAGTCAACATGTCGGAGCCTCTCCTCTAGGTCCCTTGGTATTTCATAGCTGTCAGTCTTCCACTCATTATTACCCTTTGCTCTTGCTTCATGACGGGCCAGTCTTTTTTTCTCATCACACATTTCTCTGTTGATCTTTTCCAGTGGAATCTTTCAGTGGGAATATCACAGATTACTCCAGCCCACCTTCTTCTTTTGCCTCTGGGACTGGCATTTTATGATTCACAGCCATGTAGCATCACTGGGTTGATAAAGATGGACCTTTGTATCAAGGAAAAGGTTGGAGTCAGCAAAACATTGAGCAGTTTTCCAAGGGCAGTCCAGCCTGTTCTTCTTTTCTGAGCCCATCTCATTGCCCATCTTACAATGTCTGTCCAAGACATGTGTGCTGATTGATTAGCTCTATGAGTGGTCCACCCATCTATGTATCACAGACTAAAAATAGGTATTTCCCTCTGTAAATTTATCTCTGTGACAAAAACCTCTTATGCTTTCTTCATGCAGTGGATGGAAAGATGTGGGCTAGATAGCAATACAGTTTTTTGAATTGAAAACTAGTTGAATGGTCAAGTCCAATATCAATATGGAAGCTGGAGTCTAATGGCAGGCTGTTGGGGTCTGTTCTTTGTCCTGTATTGTTTAATATTTCCTGTTGATGACTTAGATGAAATTGTGGAAGACATGCTTATCAAATGCGAAGCGGACACAAATTTGAAGACAGCAAACACTCTGAATAGTAGTGAGGGTCCAACAAAATACCAATAAGCTACAACCTTGTCTGGAGTCTAAGAAGGTGAAATTTAATAGCACAGAACAACCACAATTCCAGAGAACTAACGATGAAGCGTCCTACCCGCTTCTTGTCAGAGAGGTGATGTATTGAAGAATGAGGCATACGTCTTAGACCAATCTGAGCTTTTGTTTTCCTTTGTTATGCAGATTTACTGCAAAGTTATTGTTTTCTTTTTCATTTCTGAGGATGAGGATGAGAAGGAGAGAAAGGAAATGTTTGCTAATTGAAAAAAAGTTAAAAAAGAAACTCATTAGGGAGAAATGGAAAGTCAACTCACAAGTACAAGGTGGGAAAGGTATGCTAGACAGAAGTTCTCTGACAAGGATTTGGGAGTTTTAGTGGTCTCAAGCTCAGTATGAGTCAGCCATGTAAGGCAGCAGTTGAAAAAACTAATCAAGTCTCAGGCTTTGTTGAGAAGTGTAAGAAGAAAACAAAATGAAGTTCGAAAGAGAATACACAAACAATAGGTGAATGTTAAACTTTATATGTGTGTGTGTGTATATGTATACATATACACACATTTATATGTATGTATGTATGTATTGATGAGGCAGTTGGAGTTAAGGGACTTGCCCAGGGTCACACAGCTAGTGTCAAGTGCCTGAAACCGGATTTGAACTTGGGTCCTCCTGATTCCAGGACCAGTACTCTATTCACTGCAACACTACCTAACTGTGCCCCATTAATATATATTTTTTAAAACCTATGTAACAGTTCACTGAGATGTTCAAGTTTGTTGCTGATTATATTTTAATAAAAAATCTAAATTAAAAGTAAAAGAAACAGTGAGCTGGTGTAGGGAGATGGTAGTCCTTGTGGTACCCCATTGGGACCATTATATCAAGTTCTGGGTGGCAGGTTTTGAAAAGGATGGTGATAACATGGAGAGTGTCCAGAGGAACGTGCCTGGGTTGGTGAAAGAGCCTTATGATCATGCCGTATGAGAAGGGAGAGTGGGTGGCCTGAAGAAAAGAAGACCTGGGAGAGACGTGATAGCTATCTTTAAGTATCAGCAGAGATGACATAAAGAAGAGAGAGAAGACATGTTCTCTTGGCCCTAGAGGGCTGAGCAAGGAGCACTGGAAGCTGCCAAAGGGCAGATTGCTGCTCCATACGAAGAACAATTTTATAGTGATTAGAGCTATTTGAAGTGAAATAGGCCTCTGCTCTTGGGAGGCGAGGGGTTCCAGAGCACTCCAGGTCTTCAAATAAGGTTGCGATATGGTGACAAATTCTCAGGATGCTGAGCGAGGTATTCTGGTTCAGGTATGGGATAGACTGTCTTGCATTCAAGTTCTTTTCCAACTCTGAGCTGATGTGATTCTCTGAAGGGGTTCAGAGGAAGAGAAGGAAGTGGTTTGTGAAAGAGACAAACAGCTGTTCACAGCTGCCTGTGTCTAGATTCAAAGGAAACTGAGCTATGCCCTCCTGAAGAGTGGCCGCTTCAGAGACTGAACAAATCCCACTTTTCTGTCGTCTTTCTTTTAAGCTGATAAATTTTATTTCAGTTTATCTTACAAAACCCCTGATGTATTCACAGTTGAATCTTCCAGAAAGTAAAATCTCTGAAAAAAACGTTAAACAAAACAGCATAAAAAAGATTGCAAGTGATAGGAATTTCATTTGAATTTCTTGCCGTTAACTTTTTTTGAAAAATGAGGGCATGGTTTATAAATTAACGTCATTGTTGTCTAATGTTTTTGCTCTAAATTTTGGTGTCACTTAAAGTTGTCTTCATTTCCATAGTTGTCATAATTGTGTACATTCTTCTCTATATTTTGTTCACGCTGCAGCACTTGAAGAAAAGAATGAAAAAAGCACATTTATTAAGTATAATAGTGTTTATATAGCACTTTAAGGTTTGCAAAACACTTTACAAATATTATCTCACTTTGTCCTCACAACAATTCTGGGAGGTAGGTATTGTTAGCCCTGTTTTAGAGATGAGAAAACTGAGGCAGAAGGTGGTTAAGTGACTTGCCTAAGGTCACATGACTAGTAAGTGTCTAGGACCAGATTTGAATTCAGGTCATCCTGATTCCAGGTCCAGTGCTCTGCCCACTTAGCCACCTAGTTGCTTGTTGCTATGATTATATTATTAAGTGCTTGCTATGTGCAAAGTCCTGTTTGAGGCACTGGGGATAGGAATAAAAAAGGAAGACAGACCCTGCTCTCATGGAGCTTATATTTTAATAGGGAGAGATAGCAAAGATGTGAGGTTATGGCTTCTCGTCAGATAGATGGGTCCAGTGGTTTTAGGACTAACTGGCATTTTCTATAATGTCATTTTCATTGATAAAACTACCTTTGTTTCTGATGTAGAACCATTTGTCAGTGACAAGAATTTTGGTGTCAAGAACATTCTCTTCTTCATGTTCAGTAGCCTTTGTTGCTAAGGAGGCAGGGACTGGCCGCATATATGGTGGTAGGTGTTTGGTCGAATGAGTCCTTCATAAGCATTGCTTGCATGGAAGATGGCAGCAAAGAGTCTGCTGGAAGCGGTGGTCTGGGGTAGGGAGGGGATGGGGAGAGTGGGTTATGGGGAGATACTGTTTGTGGGCTCTTGAGGGCAGACTCTAGGGCCCTGGGCTGCCTCCATCAGCATCTGAAGGCAGGTAGTAAAGGGAGTTTGACCAAACTGACACATTTTGCCTCCTGTCTCAGCTTCAGGGCACCTAAGCTGACTTTGCCTGACCCAACAGTGACAGTTTCTTGGCAACTGGTGGCGTTGGGGATGGCAACCACCCTCGTGGAGAAGAGGCCCACTTTCCCCACCACCATCCATCATGTTTATAACTACAAACAGATTTATAACACATAACTTGGAATAATGATGGGTTTATTATATAATTTGAAATCTTATAATGCCAATTTCCCTTCATTTCTACTTTTTTTCATTATTTGCCAGACAATCTTAACCTTTGTTCCTCCATATGAATTTTGTCATCATTTTTTCTAATTGTATAAAATATCTCCTTGGTTATTTGATTGACAGCGTATTAAATCTGTAGATTAATTTGAGTGGTTTTATCCTTTTTACTATATCGGTGCAGTCTTGCCATGGATATTGAGTATCTCTCCTCATATTTTGGTCTTTTATTTCTGTGATCTTTGTTTTGTAGTGGTATTTCTTTAAGTTCTATGCACTTGTCTTGATAGACTAACTCCCAGGTATTTATTATTTTGTTTTTATTTTAAGTGCTATTTCTCTCTCTTTCTCCTGGTGTTTGACAGTAAGATATACAGAAGTGCTAATGACTTTTTAAAAATTGTTTATTTTAAACTTAAATACAAGATGAGAAAAGAAAAAAGAAATACTGCCATGTACCCAGCAGAACATAAGAGAGCATTCAATATAAAATAATAAATTTCCAATTCAAGAACGCCTATATAGTAAATACTACCCAGTTGTCTTCAAAGCTTCCCAGCTTGTCTTTGCTTCCTTGTAGATTTTCCTTTGTTTTCTGCTGTGCATTTTTTACTTTATTTTTTTTCCTTTCCCTTCCTCTACCCCATCATAAAAAAGGCTATAATTAAGCATGGAGATCTATCTATCTATCTATCTATGTATCTATCTATCTATCTTTCTGTCATCTATAATATATATACCTATATGTATATACATATATGCACATAGGCATATATATATACATTCATACACGTATATGTAAGACTGTATTATGCTTATTTCTGTGTAAGGTGGATAGCATCTTCCTTTGTAAGTCCAAGTCTTTCTGTTTTTCTGAATCAACCAGCTCATCATTTCCTACACCACAGCACAGCACTATACCAACCCAATCACATCCTATCTGAGAGAGAGATTGTCTTTGAAAACTTTTCCCCTAATTTTCTACGTTCCTTCTATTCTTGGCTACATAGATTTTATTTATACAAGAAAATTTTAAAGTATTCATAATTATCCATTTTATACATCAACGATGCTCTCACCTTATAATATAGTTTAAAGTTTGATCCTACTTAATCTGCTTCCTTTACATCTTCTTCCCCTGGTTTCTTTGAAGTTCCTGACCTTTTGTTCTTCCAAATGAACTTTGTAATTATTTTTCTAACTCAGATAATTTTTAGTAATTTAATTGGGATGGCATTAAATAGAATAGTTAGGTAAAATTGTCATTTTTTTATTATATTGGCTTTACCCACCCCTGAACAACAAATGTTACTTCGATTATTTAGATATGATTTTATTTGTATAAAAAGTATTTTATGTTTATGTACGTATAGTTCCTGTGTCTGTTTTGGCAGGTATTTTATACGTCTAGTTATTTTAAATCGTCTCACAGGGGTAGAGAACCTGCAGCTTGAAGGCCACATGTGACCCTTTGACAGAATCCAAACTTCACAGAACAAATCTTCTTAATAAAAGAATTTGTTCTGTAACATTTGGACTCAGTTGAAAGACCATATCCAAGGACCTAGAAAGCTACATGTGCCTCAAGGATGCAGGTTCCCCACCCCTGAAACAATATTGAATAAGACTGCTGACACAGTGTAGTTTTTCTGTTTTGACTAAATCTTTTTTCAGCTTTAACTTTGTCTGAGATCATGATTTCTACTCCTGCTTTTTATATAGTAAATTCTACATGTGTCTTTTATTTTATCTTTGTGTATATCTCTCATTTTTATTGTGTTTTCTCAAAGCAATATATTGTTGGATTCAGATTTTTTATCTGCTATCTATGTTCATTTTATGGGTAAATTCATCCCATTCACATTCTAAACTGTAATTACTTGTGTATTTTCCTTCTTCCTATTTTTCCTCTCTATCTTTCTCACTCTATTTACCCCATCCCACTTCACTTCTCCACTTTGCTTCTACCTACTGCCTTGCCCTTCTATTGCTTAGTCTACCCATACAAGAATCCCTCCCTTATCCTCTCCCCGACTCGATCCCCTTGCCCTCTTATTTCTCTGTGAATTTAGAAGACTTTTATAATTTTCTAGAAATATCTATCTATCTGTCTGTCTATCTACCTACCTATATATGTGTATATCTATATATCTATATCTGTATTTATCCGTCTCTCTATATGTATATGTCGCTCCCTCTTTAGCCCATTCTCAATGGAGTACTACTCGCCTTTTCCCCTGCTAGCTTCTTCTGTATCGGTTTTTCCTTTTAGGCCTCATTTGTATGAGATTATTATTCCTTTTTACCACTCTACAGTTTTATTTTTTTAGAATTTCTGCATCATACTCAGCTCAGCCTAAGCCTTTCTTTCATACTGCACAAATAATGATGACAGTCATAAAAATACTGATAACATATAAGAAGTAAACAGTGTGATATTATTGAGTCCCTTATAATTGTTCTTAATGTTTACCGTATATTTCTCCTGGATTTATATATTCCATTTTCCTTTAAGTTCTGCTGTTTGTCACAAATAGCTGAAACTCTTTCAATTTGTTAAATGTTTATTTTTTTCATTCAGGATTTTACTTAACCTTGTTGGGTAAATTACCCTTGATTGTAATCCCTCTTCTTTTGCTCTGCAAAATATAGTATGCCAAGACCTACAGTTCTTCAAGACAGTAGCTGCTAAGTCTTGGGTAATCCTTATTGTAGCTCCAAGATATTTAAATTGTTTTTTCTCTTGTTGCCTCTAATATTTTTTCTTTACCCAGGGAGCTTTGAAACTTGGCTATGATATTCCTGTAAGTTTTCCTCCTGAGATCTCTTTCAGGTGGTGGTCAATGGATTGTTTCTATTTCTGCATTACCACCTTGTTCTAGAACTTCAGGGCAATTTTTGTTGATAATTTCTTGTAATACTGTATCATAATTTCTTTAAAATCATACTTTTCAGGTAGTCCAACTGCTCTTACATTATTTCTCCTCTCTCTGTTCTCCAGATCAGTTGTTTTTCTGATGAGATTTTTTAGATTCTCTTTTATTTTTCCTTCTTTTGATTTTGTTTTTATTATTTCTTAGCATCTTAGAACATTACTTGCTTTCCTTTGCCCAATTCTAGATTTAAAGGAATTATTTATTTCCTTGAGTTTTTGATTCTCTATTTCAAGTTGGTTGACTTTCTTTTCATAATTTTCTTGGATTTCTCTTTTTTTTCATGTAATTTTTCCTTGATCTCTCTTAACTGATTTTTAAAGTCCTTTTTAAATTTTTCTGAGAACTCTTTTTGTACTTGGGACCATCTGGTATTTCTTATTGAAAAAGGAGTGACTTCTTACGTTCCATTATCTTCCTCTGAATATGAACCCAAATCTTCTATATTCCCATAGTAGTTATCTATGGTTGAGTTCTTTCTCCTTTGCTTGCTTGTTTTTATTTATTTATCTATTTATTATTTTGTTTTGTTTTTAGCAGCTAATAGTGTAATCAAGTTTTCATCCCACAATATGAGGTCCCAAGCCTGAGGTCCTTCTTACTGTTATTTTTTGAGGTCTGTCCTAGGGCTCAACCTTGGGCTCTCCTCTTCACTACTCAGCTGTGGATAGGGCACCAGCCACACTGTCCTGAAAATGGTCTTACTCCCTGCCATCCCTTGAGTGATTGCTAACTACTGCTCTCCTCTCTGTCCTGGAACTGAAACTAAGGACTCTGTTCTCCTGCAAGTGTCCACAGCCAGCAAGGTCCCTGCCCCTCTGCTACTGCACTCACCAGGTATGTCAACAGTGGAAGGTACTTCAACTTTCTCCTCCTCAGCCATCAGAACCCCACAACCTTTGAGATCCAGCTGCCCAAATGGGGACCCAGCTAGCTGGGTAACTCAGCTCCTCCTCTCCTGTCTGTCACACCCTCCCCTTCCTTGTCCTATCCAAAAGGAAGGTAAATTTGGATGACCAAAGGAAGATGCCCACTTAACTTGGGGTTTACTGGCTATATCCTTTCCTTCTCTTCCCTTCTCCAACCCTAACTTTAACCTACTGCACTCTGAGGTCCATAGATTATACCACACTAGACCCCTGTCCAAGCTTCACTTCAGGGCTGTTTTCTACCTACCTGCCTTCACAGTGATTATCAATAGTAACTGTGCCTGTTTCCCTGCCAGTCTGATTCTTTTCTTTTCTTTGCCTCATTAAAGGGGCCCTGCCCTGGCTGCTTCTTAAATGGGCCTGTTCAGTGAATGGGCGTTACCTTACCCTAAGTGAGTACCTGCAAACACCTTGGCCTAAAGGGCCCAGGGTCTCCCAGTGCATCCTGGGACATCTCCAGTCATCCTGAGGAATATCTGGTCACTGGATTCAGATGGCTCTGGAGGAGAAGTGAGGCTGGTGACCTGCACAGCCCTCCCTCACTCAAAACAAAGTCAAGTGCAAGTCATGTCTTTATTTCTCTGCTAGCAACCAAGGATGAACACAACAACAGCAACACTGTCCAAGAAAAGAAAGTTTGTAAGGCTGCCTCCCCACCCCAGCTGCCCCTGGGCTTGTTTGCTGGTTGCACAGAGTTGCCCTGGAAGGTTTACACTTCACTCAGACCGAACTTCTGCCCCCAGAGGTCAGGTCTTTCCTGGAGTCTTCTCTCAAGTTGTCGTAGAAGGACAATTGCTTTACCTTGACGTTAATTCGTGTTCCCTCTGAGGTCATGTTCTGTCTTTTTTTTTTTTTTTTGAGGAAATTTGGAGACCTGAAAGTTTTCTGATGTATTCTGTCATCTTCCCAGAATCCTCCTCAGCAAATGACTTTTTACATTCGTTTTGTATCTTCACACTTTCATGAAGCAGTTTATTGCCTCAGTTTGTTTTCCCTCTAGTTTCTCAGGGTTTCTAAGGAAATCATCATATCAAGATTTTTCCCCATTTCCTAACATACTTTCTTTTTCTAACCTTATTGTTATAGTTGGTATTTCTCGTCCTATGTAGTGATGAGTCCTTGCTTCAACCTTGATCTTGAGAAAGTTCCCCTGGTTTCTCCATGAGAAAGAGAGTAGTTCTTAGTAAAATATTTTCAGTCATATGAAGGAAAATATTTTTCATTCTTATACTTTTCAGCCTTTTAAGTGTAAATAAAATCTTTATTTTATTAGTCTTTTGGGTCTTTACTGTTATATACTTGTTTTAAAAATTAATATTATTTAGTAATAATCAACAAGTATTTATTAAACATCTGCTGTGTGCCAGACACTGTTAGATGATGAGAATACAAATAAAAAATGGACAATCTCTGTATTTAAGGAGCTTACATTCTACTGTGAGGAAACAGCATGTTCACAGAGTATAGACAAATACACACACAGCGATTAGAGGGCACTAACCAATCAGAAAATCCTGAAACCATTATTGCAACTTCTTTTTTAAAGTCAGTTGAAACGATAGATTTTATTCTAGCTTTTTATTTGAATTTTTTGAGTCTTTATGCTTTAGATACTTTCCTATTAGCAGCAATTTGTTGTGTTTTGCTTTCTGGTCAGCTTTTGGTGTTTGCTCCTTTTTTATTGGTGAATTCATTAACATCCAAAGTTATAATTGTTAAGCTTGGTTTTCCCTTCATTAGTGCCTATTAAACCATTTCTCTTCCTGTTCTTCCCATTTTGTTTTTGACAGCCCAGAGTTATTCCCTATACCCACATAAACACCTTCCCTCCTGCCCATGCCAAACACAGATAAAACTTAGCTTACTTTGTAACAATACCATCTTACTTGTTTCATTCTTTCTCCATTCCATCCATTTATAACGCGTATTCTAGGATTCTACTTGTGCTAATACAAAGTGTTTTTTTTAAACCATTCCTCCATGCAGTTCAAATAACAGTGAGGCCTGCCACTTTCATTTGCCCAGCTATATTTTACCTAAGGTCAGTCAGTCAATAAACCTACACCTTCTAGGTTGCTGGTGAGCTCCTTGCAGAAGCTGTGGGAAATAGCAAGGTCCCTGCAGCAAACCTTGAGTTCTCAACTCACATCACTTCAGTCTTTTAGAATAGCTAATTCCATCTGTTCTTTTTCAAAAGATCTTTCTCAAGTTCCCAGCCTTTGTCTTTTCTGTGACCTTTATGTTTGATGTGACTTAAAAGTAGCAGTGTATTTATCATCTTTTTTATAGCATTTAAACCTGAAGTCATCCTTTACTCATTTGCTTTATGTCCTAGATTACATTGTGGAGTTTCAGCTGTTTGGTTAATTTGCATGCCAAAAAGCTTGCCCATTTCATAGCAGGAAATAATTAAATTTTTCTGACCTCATTGAATAGATCAAAATTCAATTAGCTTATTTAACACAAACTGTTAGATTGTCTTAAAATTCCAGGAATATCTAAGAAACTTAGATATCCCTGAAATTCCAGAGAGTTGCCTTGATTTTGCATTTCTCACTATAAGGATCCTTCATGACAGCCCTCAATGTTTGCTATATCCATATTCAGTTAGAGAACTGAGTTGGTTCAGATGCAATGTCATTTCCAAAATGTCATTCATTCAGAACCAGATATTGAAAAGTTATCTCTTCTTGTGATGGAACATGGTCAGCATGATCAGTTTTTTGGCCTAAATAATTTTGAAATTCAGTTTGATTTCCTTTGGGTTTTTTTTTAAGGTTTAAATTTATTCATTTATTTTTAGTTTTCAATAGTCATTTCCATAAGATTTTGAGTTCCAAATTTTCTCTCTTTCTTTGCCTTCCCTCCCCACCCTGAGATCACATGCATTCTGATTATCCTTCCCCCCAGTCTGCCCTCCCTTCTTCTTGAAGGAAGGATAGATTTTGATACTCCATTGCCTGTATATCTTATTTCCCAGTTGCATGTAAAAACCAATTTTTTAACATTTATTTTTAAAACGTTGATTTCCAAATTCTCTTCTTTCTTCCCTCTTCACCCACCTCCATTAAGAAGGCAAGTAATTTAATATGTTATATATGTACAGTTATGCAAAACACTTCTATAATAGTCATTTTGTGAAAGACTATATTTCTGTCCATCCTATCTTGCCCCTAATCATTCTATTTTTTCCTTTGACTCTGTCCCTTTTATAAAATGTTTCCTTCTGACTACCCGTCCTCCAATTTGCCCTCCCTTCTATCACCCCACTTCTTATCCCTTCCCCCTTACTTTTCTGTAGAGTAAGATACCTAACTGAGTGTGTATGTTATTTCTTCCATAAGCCAAATTCAAAGAGAGTAAGGTTCATTCATTCATTCTCACCTCCCTCTCTTCCCCTCCACTGGGAAACCTTTTTCTTGCCTCTTTTATGTGAGATAATTTACCCCATTCTATCTCTCCCTTTCTCTTCCTCCCAATATATTCCTCTCTCATCTCTTAATTTTATTTTTTAGATATCATCTCTTCATATTCAACTTGCCCTGTGCCATCCATCCATCCATCCATCCATCTATCTATCTATCTATCTCCTCCAAATACCCTAAAACTGAGAAAGGTCTCATGAGTTATAAATACCATCTTTCCATGTAGAAATATAAACAGTTCAACTTTAATAAGTCTCTTATGATTTCTCTTTCCTGTTTACCTTTTCATACTTACCTTGAATTCTTAAATTTGAAATTCAAATTTTCTATTCAACTCTGGTGTTTTCAGAAAGTTCTCTATTTCTTTGAATATCCATTTGTTTCCTTGAAGGATTTTGCTCTGTTTTTCTGGGTAGGTGATTCTTGGTTTTAATCCTAGCTTCTCTGACCTCCAGAATATTATATTCCAAGCCCTTTGATCCCTTAATGTAGAAACTACTAGATCTTGTGTTATCCTGATTATATTTCCACAATACTTTAATTGTTTCTTTATGGATGCTTGCAATGTTTTCTCCTTGACCTGAGAACTCTGGAATTTGGCTACAATATTTCTATGAGTTTTCCTTTTAGTATCTCTTTCCAGAGGTGATCAGTGGATTCTTTCAATTTCTATTTTTCCCTCTGATTCTAGACTATCAGGGCAGTTTTCCTTAATAATTTCTAGAAAGATGATGCCTAGGCTCTTCTTTTAATCGTGATTTTCAGGTAGACTAATAATTTTCAAATTATCTCTCCTGGATTTATTTTCCAGGTCCTTAGTTTTTCCAATGAGATATTTCACATTGTCTTCTATTTTTTCATTCTTTTGGTTCTGTTTTATAATTTCTTGATTTCTCATAAAGTCATTAGCTTTCTTTCATCTGCTCCATTCTAATTTTGAAGGAATTATTTTCTTCAGTGAGCTTTTGAACCTCCTTTTCCATTTGGCCAATTCTGCTTTTCTCTTTGGCTTTTTGGACTTCCTTTGCCATTTGGGTTAGTCTATTTTTAAGGTATTATTTTCTTCAGTATTTTTGGGGTCTCCTTTAGCAAGCTTGATTTTTATGATCTTCTTGCTTTACTCTCATTTCTCTTCCCAATTTTTCCTCAACTTCTCTTACTTGATTTTTAGAATCCTTTTTGAGCTCCTCTATGACCTATGACCAATTCATATACCTCTTGGAGGTTTTTGATATAGGAGCTTTGACTCTGTTGTCCTCCTGTGGTATGCCCTGATCTTCTCTGTCACCAAAGTAAGATTCTATAATCTGAGTTCTTTTACAGTGTTTACTCATTTTCCCAGCCAAACACTTGACTTTCTAACTCTTTGTCAAGGCAGGACTCTGCTTCTAGTGGGGTGGGGGTGGGTGTGGGTGTACTGTCCAAGGCTTCAGGGGTTTTGTATCAGTCACTTGATCCCCCACCATTGTGGACCCAGAGCTCTGGAAGCAGCCTCTGCTGTTGCTGCTGCTATTGCTGCCACCCCTGCCTCTACCGCCTTGGGGCTGGGGCTGACCCAGCCAGACTACCTCTTTCACTTGCTCCTCTTTCACCTGGGTCCCACAGAGCTTTCCTACTGATCTTTTTTGGTGTTTGTGGGTTGAGAGGTCTGAAAACTTCCATGGCTGCCAATGATTCAGTCCCCTGAAGCCTGCTCTGGCCTGTTTGTGCTGGTGCAGCCCATCCAGACTGTGATCCACTCCCAGCCCAGTATGACATACTCTTCCTGTCATCCTTCCAAGTTGTCTTGTGTTAGTGATTTGTTTCACTGTCATTTTATGGGTTCTGTAGCTCTAGAATTTCTTTAGAATAATTTTTTAAGTAGGTATTTGGAGGGCTCTGGAGGAGAACTCCAAGAAGTCCCTGCTTTTACTCTGCCATCTTGCCTTCACTCCTTCCTTTGCTTTTTCAGCACGTGACATTCCATTCTTTTATTTCATTTCTGATCACCACTGAGTAGTCTTGCACAATGAAAAATGGTGCTTTTTGATCTGTGAATTGCCTCTTTCTGACTGCTGATAAGATTCTCTCTGATTTTCTCTCTAGTAGAATGTGAAGTCCTTGAAAGCCCCATTGTTTTCATTTAGAGATCTGGAATCTTGCAGTTTTGCAATTTTAAATTTCACTGCTGTTGTTTGTCCTTCCACTGTTGTGTGTTTTGTTGTATCTGAGCAGCTCTGCCCTTTCCTGTGGCTTTCCACTATCTTCCCTGGGTTATTGGTCCTCATGTTTATCTTTGTGGTTTCTTCATTTAGTAATATTATTTCCAATCTTATACATACCAACCTTTTTTTAACCTCTCTTATTTTGATTCTAAACAATTCTTGAGTTTCTTCACATTTTCTATCCTTTCTTCTAGAAGTGCAGCTGATGTGGTGGTTTTTGTTCTTTTTTCCTGGATATTTCTCCTGTCTTCTTTAACTCCCCAAATAATTGTTCATTGTTTGAGAAACCTCTTTTTTATGTCTTCACTTTTTTCCAGTCTTTCTGTTAGTTTCCCTGTAAGTTTTTTCCTGTGAACATTTATTCCCTTTCCCTTTTTTGTTGTTGTTATTCTCTTATTTTATTTGGCACTGTTTTGAGGTGGTACACGAGGAAATCTGGACTTAGTCATGAACACTCACTCAGCCATCTTGCCAGAACTCCTCTTTGGATGGGGTTTTCATGGGGTTTTACATTTTAGGAAGAACTGGATTTATTTGCAGGAAATCAGTGCCTTGGCTTCCCAGATCTGAGTGGTATTAGTGAGGAGAAGGGGGAAGGAAATGGGCCAAACAGGGCAAGAGTGTAATCCTTAGCAGCAAACATTTCTGAAGCACTTTGAGGTTTACACAGCAGAGTTGGTAGGGTGATTACATCTTGTCTTACAGAAGAAAACCCTGAGACTCAGAACATTGCCTGTTCACACAAACTGTGAGTGTAGGAGCTTGGATTTCATGCCAAGCCTTCTGACTCCCAGACCAATGTTCTTTTTCCTTTACTGCTGAGTCGCCTGGATCGCCAGTAAGCTCCTTCCAGAACAGATGGGAACAAGGTCCCTGTAGCATGTTTTGGGAAGATCTCTTAACTTGGCAGACCAACCAAGGCCAGGCTGACAGTAATGATGAAGGAAGCCATTGGCTTTCATTCCTTCTCCTGTAGCTATTCAGCCATCTTCTCCATGCTAGGAAATTAGGCCCCTCACCTCTCCCTGCTCTTTTCCTCTTATGCTGTGTTGGAATTCAGCTTCAAAAGCCTTGCCATTATGAAAAGAAAACAAATTAAAAGAAGCGTACCTTGTCAGGCATGCCTAATGACTTGCTTTGTTACAGGGGGTAGTTTGGGAGTCGAATAAAGGGAAATTAAGATGAAACCCCTTCCCCACAAAAAACCCTCCATCAATAAAGTGAGGGAAAAAGTCAAAGAGTATGTTTGTGATAAATGCAGTCCTTTTGCCTGAGCTTTGGGCCTGTGAGGGGCCATGCTTCTCAGGATTGCATTTTATGCTTCTGAATCAATGAGCAGTTATTTTCTCTCATGGAAGTGGGAGCTTCATAAGCCTAAACCCAAACCTGACCATACTAAAGAAGGGCTGGAGGAGTCCCTGGGTCCCCTGTTGAAAGTGTGTCATCCTCACTTCGCTTTTTGAATCAGCACAGTTACCAGTGGGGAGAGATAGTTTGGAGCAGGTTAGTATGTAGCCAGGAAGCATCTTCGCCACAAGGACAAGACTAGATACTGTTACAGAATACTGCTGCCTTAGGAAGGAGACAGAATGGAGGGAAGGAAAGAAAGCTAGAAAATTATAGCCCTGAAGTTCATGATAAAGCATCGGTGTGGGTACCACATTTGAGAAGAAATGTGAAGAAGCTGAAGCGCATCCAGAGAAAGGTTTCTTCAAAATTCTGCTCAAGTACCACTTCCTACAGAAGGCCTTTTCTGATCCTGTTGGCTGCTGGTGCCTCCCCCATCTAACCCCACCCCACCCCAGTTAACTTGGATTTATTTTGTATATATATGTGTTATCTTCCCTGATATAATAGCCTGTGCTCCTTGAGGGCAAGGACTAAAGTTTCATTCACGTTTGCCTTTGTATTCCCTGACACCTAGCACAAGGTCTGGCATTGTTGCCAGTCATTCAGTTGTATCTGACCCTTTGTGACCTCATGGACCATAGCCCATCAGACCCTTCTGTCCTCCACTATTTCTCAAAGTCTATCCAAGCTCACATTTGTTGTTCCCATGACACTATCCGTCTCATCCTTTGCTGTCTCCTCCTCCTTTTGCCTTCAATCTTTCCCAACATTAGGGTCTTTGCCAATGAGTTACATCTTCCTATGTGGCCAGGGTATTTAAGTTTCAGCTTCAGTAGTTGACCTTCCAGTGAATAACCGGAATCAATTTCTTTAAGTATTGATTGATTTGAACTCCTTACTGTCCAAGGTACTTTCAAAAGTCTTCATCACCACAGTTTGAAAGTGTTGATCCCTCAGCACTCAGCTTTCCCTATAGTCCAACTCTCACAACTGTACATCTATTGGTAAAACCATAGCTGTGGCTATGTAGACCTTTATCAGCAAGGTAAGATGTCTGCTTTTTAATATGCTGTTCATATTTGCTATTACTTTTCTTCCAAGGAGCAAGCATGTTTTAATTTCATGGCTGCAGTCGCTGTCTGCAATGATCTTTGAGTCCAGGAATATAAAATCTGACACTGCTTCCATTTCTTCTCCCTCTATTTGCCAGAAAGTGATAGGACCAGTTGCCAAGATCTTAGGTTTGTTGTTTTTTTTTAATGTTAAGCTTCAAACCAGCTTTTACACTCTTCTTTTCACCCTCATCAAGAGGCTTCTTAATTCCTCTTCACTTTCTGCCATCAGAGTGGTATCATCTGCATATCTGAGATTGTTGATATTTCTCCTGGCAACCTTAATTCCAGAGTTTGATTCATCCAGTCTGGCATTTTGGATTATGTATTCTGAATATAAGGTAAATAAGATGACAATATACAGCCTTGTCATATTCCTTTTCCAATTTTAAACAAATCAGTTGTTCCATGTTCAGTTCTCACTGCACCTTCTTAGCCCACATACAGGTTCCTCAGGAGAATAGTGAGATGATCTGGTATTTCCATCTCTTTGAGAACTTGCCACATTTTATTGTGATCCACATAAGCAAAGCTTTAGTGTAGGTGATGAAGTAGATTTTGAGGGGGAACACTCTTGCTTTCTCTATAATCTAGCAAATGTTGGCAATTTGGTCTCTAGTTCCTCTGCTTCCTCAAAAACCAGCCTGCTCTTCTGGTGATTCTTTTTTCGCATATTGCTGAAGCCTAGCTTCCCAAATCTTAAGCATACTTGATGGCATGTGAAATGAGTGCAGTTGTGCTGTAATTGGAACACTTCTTGGCATTACCCTTCTTTAGGACTCTGTAAACTGATCTTTTCTAATCCAGTGGTTACCGTTGTGTTTTCCAAATTTGCTGGTATGTTGAGTGCAGCCCTTTAACAGCATCATCTTTTAAATAGCTTAGGAATTCTATCACCTCCACTAGCCATATCGTTAGCAGTGCTTCCTGAGGCCCACTGGACTTCATTCTCCAAGATGTCTGGCTCCAGATCAGTAAACACAACATTGTAGTTATCAGTCTTGTTTCTTGTATACTTCTTGCATGTATTCTTGACACTTCTTCTTAATCTCTTCTGCTTATGTTAAATCCTTACTGTTTTTGTCTTTTATCATGCCCATTTTTGCATGAAACTTTCCCTTAATATCTCTAATTTTCTTGAAGAGATCTCTTGCTTTTCCCTTCTATTGTTTTCTTCTATTGCTTTGTGTTGCTCATTTAATAAAATCTTCTTATCTCTGGTTTATAGTTGTGCATAATAAATGCTTATTAAATGCTAGATTGAAGATGATCAATATCTCTTGTCTTTCCCTTCTATTGTTTTCTTCTATTTCTTTGCATTGCTCTCTTATGAAAACTCTCTTATCTCTAGCATATGGTCTGGCACATAATTAATACCTAATAAATACTTATTGAATGTTAGATTGGAGTTGATAAATATGTCACTGGAGGGCAGAATTATTGGTAGAAGCCACAGGGAGGTAAATTTCAGTTCAACATATAAAAAATCTTCCTAATAATTGTTGTTTAGCCATTTTTCAGTCATGTCTGACTCTTCATAACTCCTTTTAGGGTTTTCTTGGCAATGATACTGGAGCAATTTGCCATTTCTTTCTACAGCTCATTTTACAGAGGAGGAAACTGAGGCAAATAAGGTTAAATGACCTGCCCAGGGTCACTCAACTACTAAGTGTCTGAGGTCAGATTTGAACTCAGGAAGAGGAGTCTTTGAGACTCCAAATGCAGTGTTCTATGCACTACAACATCTAACTGCCCTAACAATTTCCAAAGGTAAAATGTACAACTCAGAAGATAGTGAATTGATTGTGAATGGAGGGTGTATCAGTGGAATCTGAATTATCACTGTTGTGTCAGGGGTGTTGATCAGGGGGATGCTGATATATGTTTGTCTCTGTAAAACAATGTATCCATTACATTTTAGGTTTGATTTGTATTATTAACATTTTACCCATCACTTTAAGTCTAGATAATCAACAAAACAATCAATGAAGCCCTAATTTCTGTCATTTTCTGGTATAAATTTCCAAGGTGTAAATGCTCACAGAAAAATTTAACAATCAGCTCTTGCAAGCCAAGGCTAAGTCTCCAAGCCTAGTGTTCTTACTGCTTTGTAATTATCACTGCCATTTTTCCAGTTACCAGACTCAAAACCTTGGTATCACCTTTGATTCATTCCTCTCTTTCATTTCCCTTATGTCTAGTCAGCCACTAGGTCCTATGAATCCTCCAAAATATTCTTTCTAGTGCCTGGCATGTAGTAAATGATCAACAGATGCTTATTGACTTACTTTCCTTCCCATTTGTACTATCTTAAACCTATTCAGGCCCTTATCCTCTCACATCTTATGTGGAAGCTTGATGTAACAAAAAACACTACTGGCCCCAGAGTCCAAAGCCTCATGACACGTGGAGCTCAGGTCTTAGCTGCACCTCTTGCAAACTTTATAACCTTGGAATGAATCACATGTCCCAAGTGATCAAGTGATATTTGTTCACATCCAATGTAATTATTTGTATATAATATGATTACTGTTACACACAGCAAGGAAAAGAACCAGCAGTATGACAATCTCAAGTCAGTCTGACTCACTATACCTGGCCTGGAGGCAAATGGAGCAAAAGAAATGTTTTCTAGGATCTTTCCCTTTCAAAAACCCAGAGGAAAAATAAATAAATAAATAAAGACTCAGCCACCTACAACCCTCCTACCTTGGAGGAGACAGAGATGTGGCTGCTTTTGGTATTCACAACACAGAGGGCAGTTATTCCATAAGATTTAATACTAGAATGAAGCTTTATAGCCATCTAGTCTAATACTCTCCTTTTATAGATGAGGAAACTGAGGTCTAGGAAGAGGAATTGGCCACTCAAAATCATACAGGTAGCCTTAACCCATGTTCTTTCCTAGAGGAAGCTAGGTGACACAGTGAACCTCGAATCCAGAAACCCTGAGTTCAAATCCAGCCTCGGATATTTACTAGATTTGTGATCTTGGACAAGTTATTTAACCTATATCTATCCTAGTTTCCTCATTTGTAAAATGAGGGCATTTGTCTGTCAGAATTAGAGCCAAGATAAAATGTGGTGGAATTTGTAAAGTGTGTTGCAACCTTGAGAGCAATACATATGCACACATATATGTTTACATATCTGAAGATGTATATAAAAAGATACACTTATGTGTGTATGCATATATACATATATTATGTGTATATATATACATATAATATTGCTAGCTATGATGATGATGACGACGAAGGTGACGATGATGACTGTGACAATGGTGTTTGGTGTAATGGGAATTGTTGGCAAAGCCATTGAGCTCCAGCCCCAGGGCTCTGGAATCCCAGATATATTGAGTAGTGGACCTTCTCAGATGATGAGAAAAGGAAAGTAAGTCTGAGGTCCAGTTCTTGAGGAGAAAGTCTTCTTTCTCTTCCTGTAGCCACTGTAGTTCAGATCCTTATGACCTCTGAACTGGACTGTTGCAGTTGAATTTTTTTCCATACTTGGCTTCCATGATTGGTTTCCATAATTTCATTCTCTCCCTCTTCCAATCCATGCTCCACCCAGATCCCAAACTGATACTCCTAAAACAAAGATCTGTCCATACTACTCACTGACTCAAAAATTTTCAGTCTCTGAGCTTCCCCTTTGCCTCTGGGGAAAACTACAAAATAGCCAGTACAACATTGAAAGCCTTCCACGATCTGACTCCCACATACCCTTCCAGGCTTATTCCTGTTATTTGACTTTATTCATTCTCTGCTCAAATCAGACCGGCCTGTTAGCTTTCCCCTGAACTTGACGTGCCGCCTCTGCACATCTGTTCCTTGGGTTGTTTTTATACTTCCCTTCTCTTCCCTGCTTCCTAGAATGTTTAACTTCCTTCAAAGGACAACTCCAATGGTGCCTCCTATATGGAGCCATCTAGGATTCCCTCCATTGTGTGTGCCCTCTGTCTTTTTAAATTATGTACACAAATATTTACTTCTCCCTGTACATGTACCTACCCTGTAGACTACAGGGTGTCCTCAACATCTTAGTGTCTTAGCCTGAAATACCTGAGAAGTACCCATGTCTCCAGGCAATGAGAAGGCTGCGTGGGGCATAAGCATATGACTTACAAATATCAGTGAAGGCTTAGGAGCACGTGTCGGGAGCACAGTAGAGACTGTCTTGTCATTCAGTTGTTTCGGGGTGTTTGCCTCTTTGTGAGCCCAGATGGGGCTTTTTTTTTTTTTTAGCAAAGATTCTTGAATGGTGTGCCACGTCCTTCTCTCATGGATTAGGCACGCAGAGGTTAAGTGTCCAGGGTCACACAGCTAGTGAGTGTCTGAGGCCACATTTGAACCTAGGTCTTCCTAACTCCAGGCCCATACTCTAGCCACTGAGTCATCTCAGAGGATGGTTCTCTAGGTTGTCCAGTCCAATCTAAATATTTCTCCTTTCTTTCATAGATAGCATGTTTCCCTTTTGGTTCTCCAGAATTGAGAGCAGTTCCTACTGATCATAGTTCTTACCGCATTTAAGTTGTTTGTTTTTAACATTTTGTTATTATTATAAATTAATTCTCTGGTTCTACTCACTTCCTCCTTCATCAGTTTATAAAATCTTCGGAATTGCTCATTGTATTATAATATTGATGTTATAATGTGAATCGTTCTTCTGGTTCTGCTTATTTCACCCCTTCATGTGTCTTTCTCTGTCTTTCTGAAACCATCTATTGCCTCATAAAGCACAACAGTATTCAAACTGTTCATGTACCACAGTGTCCTCCATTGATGGGCATTGCCTTCATTTGCAATTTTTTGCCACTGTGAAAAGAGTGGCTGTAAATATTTTTGTGCACAAAGAACCTTTTTCCTCCTTCTTTGATCTCATTTGGGTTTACGCCTAGTAGTGATACAGCTGGGCTAAGGGGCATGCACTGTGTATTAACTTGACGCGTGTGATTCCCAATTGCTTTCCCGAATGATTGTCCCCATTCCCAGGTTCATTTACAAGTGCATCAGTGTGCCTGTTTTTCTACAACCACTCCAACACGTATCCTTTTCCTTTTTTATCGTCTTTGCCACTCCGGTGGGTGTGAAGTAGAATCTCAGAATTGCTTTAATTTGCATTTCTCTAATTATTAGTGATTTGGAATTTTTTTTTTCATATAGCTATAGATAGCCTGGTTTTCTTCCCTTGAGAACCGCTTATTCATATCCAGACCATTTGAGGAATTGTTTCTCTTGCTCAGAGAAACTTGCTAAAAAAAAAAAAAAGAGGTATTTTCCCCCAGTCGTTTCCCTTATAATCTTAGCTTTTATCAGATTTATTTCTGCCAAAACTTTCTAATTTTATGTAATCAAAATGATCCATTTTCTCTTCTGTGATCTTCTCTATTCCTTGTTTGGTCAGGAACTTTTTTCCTATCCAAAAATCTGATGGCCAATTTTATCCACGTTTCTCTAATTTGTTTATATTGCTGTATCTTTCAGAGAATGTTATGAAATTCTGAAAAAACTAGATCCCATAACCTTTTCTCTCTTGTCATATCATCGTGTTGATTCATAATGAATGTACAGTCTGCCAAAATTCTTATCTGTTTTTCACAGGAGCTAAAACTGAGCCATGACTTCCCATCCTATACTTGGGAAGTTGTTCTTTTGAACCTCAATGTAGAATTTTACACACATTCCTTTTTAGTTTTGGCTTATTAGATTTGACCTATTATTCTTTGCTGTCAAAGCCCTTTTGGAGAGCCTGGCTCTGATAAGCACCAGGTAAGCTGCCCTGCCCAGCTTTGTCTCATGTAAAAATTTGATAAATGTTCCATCTGTGCCTTAGCCCCAATCACTGACAAGTATTGAACAGAAGCAGGCCAAGGTTGGACTTCTTTTGCTGTGATTGTGCACCAAA
Organism: Potorous gilbertii; assembly: GCA_028658325.1. NCBI lineage: Eukaryota > Metazoa > Chordata > Mammalia > Diprotodontia > Potoroidae > Potorous > Potorous gilbertii. The sequence goes on from CM053769.1 coordinate 6,009,121, forward strand.
GAGCATCTGATCTGGAGTCGGCATCCCAGATCAGATGCTCACTCCCTCCATGAGACTGAACAAGCTACTTCCCTGCTCACAGCCTCACTTTTCTTATCTGTAAAGTGAGGAAATAATCCTACCTCAGAGCACTGTTGACCACAGGAGTCCAAGCAGAGGAAATGATTCTAACACCTCCTAACACCAAAGGATTCTAACCAATAGTTTTGAAAAGAAAAATGATAAATGATAAAAAAATAAGTCCATATTAAAATGTGTTCTTTACATAATAAAATAAGAATAGTCATAATAAGTAACAAACGAAATGTAAATGAACAGCTCTGAGGTTTTACCTCATACCATACGAATTGGGGAAGAAGTTCAAAAGTAGGAGGTCAATGTTGGCAAGGCTGGGGGAAGACTGGCATAGTCATTGGTGGAGCTGTGAATTAATCTGCTCATTCTGAGTAACAGAACTGAGTAAGAAAAATGCACTCTTGGACCCCCAAACCCACCGCAGCACTTACTATCCTCAAGGAGATCAAAGATAGAAACAAAATTCCATTATCTACCAAAATATTAATTTTGTCATAGCAAAGGACTAGAAATAAAGTAGCTGCCCATTAATTAGGTGATGGCTGAACAAACTTTAATTATACATGACTATGTTATATTTGTACACAGTATTGTTCCAAAGTAAGAAATAACAAATATGAAGAATTCAGAGAAATGTGGGAAGATTTGTATGGACTGATGCAAAATAAAATAAGCATGACCCAAACACCATACACAGCTGGTGCTTTGTAAATGAGAAGGCCACTCCAAGGAAGCCTGACTCTGAATGACTGAAAAAACAAATCCCAAACAAAAGCAAATAGCAATGGAAAACGGATGATGAAATGTACTTCCCTCTTCTCCCCTGGAGACAGTAGCTTACATTATCAGATGAAATCCCCATATCAGTTGTATTAGCTTGACTGTTGAGGAGGGCGGTAAATCCACAAATGACTGTGATGTAAAAACAGATTAAAGTAGCTATGTCAGGCATAGACACCTTTGTTATCAAATATATAATAGAATTATTTTTTTAAATCTCAGCAAATAGCAAATAAAATAAGGAATAATATCCCCAATAAAACTTTTAATTTCAAATTATTTACATCTTTGTGGAAAATAAACTTTCACAAAATAACTTTTGTTGTGAGTCCACTTTCCATCTGTGTTCTTAGAAAGTTTTCTTGCATAGACAACTTTTTTTTTGTAGAGATTGAGTCTCCCTATCTCATTCCTGTTAGAAGTATAGTGGTTACTCATGGGCCTGACCTCATTTCTGCTGATTGGTATGGAAGCTTCAACCTTTCCTATTTCCCACCTGGGCCAGTTCACTGCTTCTTAGACCGGCCCCTTCTTCTCAGGGCTCATCATATTGATGTCAGACTTAATATAAATACCTACCATCGCTCAGAACTCCTAAGCTCACGTGATTCACTGGTCTCAAGAACACCCCTGGTAGCAGGGGTCACAGGTGTACACCACCATACCCAGAATATAGACACCTTTTGAGGGATGGGAGTGAGAAAGGGTGACTCTTTTTAAAAAAAAAAGGGGGGGGTAATTTATTTTTAACATTTAATTTTTTGACTAAATAAGAAAAACATTATGAAATGCAAAATGGATAATTTTGATTTTGATTTAATTTAATTAAAAAGTTTTTTGCATAAACAAAACCAATGCAAGCAAGCTTAAAAGGAAAGCAGAAAGATGAGGAAGAATTTTTACAGCCAGTGATAAAGACCTCATTTCTCAAATATATTAAAAACTGAGTCAAATATACAAGAATACAAGTGATTACCCAATTGATAAATGGTCAAAGGATATGAACAGGCAGTTTTCAGATGAAGAAATTAAAGCTATTTATAGTCATATGAAAAGATGCTCTAAATCGATACTGATTAGAGAGATGCAAATTAAAACAACTCTGACGTACCACCTCAGAGGTATCAGATTGGAAAATGTGAAAGAAAAGGAAAATGATAAATGTTGGAGAAGATACTGGAGAATTGAGACACTAGTGCATTGTTGGTGGAGTTGTGAATTGGTCCAACCATTCTGGAGAGCAGTTAGGAACTGTGCTCAAAGGGCTCTAAAACTATGTACAGTTTGATCCGGCAATACCACTGCTAGGTCTGTATCCCAAAGAGATCATACAAAAGGGAAAAGGACCCACATATACAAAAATATTTATAGCAGCTCTTTTTGTGGTGGCAAAGAACTGGAAATTGAGGGGATGCCCATCATCAATTAGAGAATGATTGAACAAGCTGTGCTACGTGAATGAGCAGGCAGACTTCAAAAAAACCTGGAAAGACTTATATGAACTGAGTGAAGTGACCAGAACCAGGAGAACATTGTACACAGTAATAGCAACACTGTGTGATGATCAGCTATAATAGACTTAGCTCTTCTCAGCAACACAATGATCCAAGACAGTTCTAAAAGACTCATGATGGAAGATGCATCCACATCCACAGAAAGAACTGCAGAGTCAGAATACAGATTGAAGCAGACTATTTCATTTTGGGGTTTTTTTGTGACTTTTCACTTTTATTCTGTTTCTTCCTTCACAATATGCCTAATGTGGAAATATGTTTACATGATGGCACACGTGTAACCTTATCAGACTGCTTGCCATCTTGGGGGAGGGGATAGGAAGAAAGGAGGGAGAAAAACTTTGAAACTCAAAATCTTATAAAAAATAAATGCTGAAAACTATCTTTACATGTAATTGGAAAAGATAAAATACTACTTATGAAAAAATGTAATTTAGGCCATGAAAATTTTTTTTTAATTTCAAATTCTCTCCTTTCCTTACTCTTCTCCTCTATCTATTGAAAAGGTGAGTGATATCAATTGTACATGTGAAATAATGCAAAACATATTTCCATACTAGCCATGTGGCCAAAAAAGACAAGAGAAACAAGGAAAGTTTAAAAAAAATTATACTTCAATGTGTACTTAGAGTTCATTGGTTTCATGGATAACTTTTTAAAGAAGTTTCTTAGTGAAGGGGGATAAGAGAAATGGAATGGTACCTGGATGGGCCAGCAAGGGCAAGGGAAGCCTATTTTAGGTCTGGGGAAACCTGAACATGTTTATAGGCAGATGGGAAAGAGTTCTTGGAGGAGAACCCAGTTTCCTAATACAGCATCTTACCTTTTGAATTAGGGGATTTATTCCTAAGGGTCAGGAAGGGCCAGAATCCTTGGTTTAGTAAAAGCAGCATTTAGGACAGGGAAGGTACCCAGTACATGTGAAATCTTCAGCAGAAGAGGTGGGATGTGTGAAGTGAAGGAGGGAGGGTGGAAAAAAAAAGATCCAAGCCCCTGCAACAGATGGACCCAAGGCCCACTGGCACTGTGCCACCTCCTCCTCCTCCCCCCTTTGGCTGCCTGCACTCCCACTCTTTTTCCGGCAAGGGCACTGAGTTCCAGATGGTAGTGGGAGGTGGGCATTGGTGAGTGCTCTACCCCTGTCTGCCATGCCCAGTTCCTCTCCTCTCTTTCTTTGGACTGATGCCCCAGAGCTTCCTCAGCTGTAGCATGATATTTTCAAGAACGTCCCAATGCCTGTACTAGCTGCCACCATGAGTCCTAAAAGGAGAAAAACATAGCAGCACAGAGTTTTGGAATTCAAAGGGACCTCAGGAAGCCTGTACTAATTTGCAAAGGTGGAAACTCAATTCCAAGTGTCCTCCACCAAGGCCAGCATACTTTCAATCAGTAAACATATAATAAGGGCCTACTTTGCAACCCAACAGGCACTATCTGTGTCTCCCCATTATTTATCTTTACCCCCTCGCCTTTCTGTACTGTCTCTTCCAATTTTCCCTCCTCTATGGGTTCAACAGATCTAAAGTGGAGAGGACATGAAGGGTGGTTTTAAGGAAAAGGGAGGGGGCAGATTTTCTTCAGAGTCAAGGCAGTGTAACATGTAGAGGTCTAAAGTCAGAGTTAGGGATACTGAGTTCAAATCCTGGCCCCAACACTTCCTTCTTGCCTGAGGTGAGTCACTTTGCACCCTGGGTCATCCTCAGTTTCCTCCTCTGTAAAATGGAGATAGTAATTTTTGTGCTTCCCACCTCACAGGGTTGTTGTGATGAGAAGTAATTTGCAAACCTCTAAGTACCAAGTGAATGAGTAATTATGCTTATTTCCACCTGAAATTTAGTTCAGTTTAGCGAAAATTTGCTCTGTATGCAGAGTATTATACTCGGTGCTGGAAGAACATTTAAAGTTTAGGAAAAACAGTCTTTGCTGTCATGAAGTTCACACTTTAACATGGCTCTTGTATATGCATAGATCTCACATATTTTCATGACTATACAAAATATCACATTGTAAGTGCACAAGAGAGGTGTGAAGTAAAAGGTAAGAGTGGAAAGAGCATCATCAATTAGGGAAATGAGGGAAGACTTCCTGGAAGAGGTGGCATTAAGAGATTACAGATTAAGAGAATGAAAAGTGGAAATTTTAAGTACATTCTAAGAATATCATACATCCAGGAAAACACAAAGAATATAGTCCAGATGGCTTTGGATCTTAGAGTATGGGGGATGAGACTAGAAAGGTAGCGTGGCACCAGATTGTGGAAGGCCTTGAATGCTAGACCAAAAAAAACGTTTGAACTCAACTCCATAGGCTGCAGAGAACCATTGAATGATTTTCAGCAGAGGAGTCACATGACCATCTCTATGCATCAGGGAGATTGGTCGGGTGGCCAGTGATTGACAGGAGGTGACTATGAGAGTGGGAAAAAGCAGGTGGAAAGGGGTGTGATTATTTATCCCTAACCCTAATAAGAAAAGGAAGAGGAAGAGGTGCAAGTCTTGTGGGGACCACACCACTGCCTGTACCCTGAAACAGTAAGAAAGATTAGGGGAATTCACTTGCCTAGGAATGAGCATTGACATTATCAGCCAAGATAAAGTGTCTAACATTTTTAAAGAAAGCTTCACAGACAGAAGTTTGTAAAGGTGACAGAGGACCTCTTGACTTAAGGAGGAGTTCCTCGTTTAGGTGAGGAGTTGTAGGGGCCAGAAAACCTTTGTGCTCTGATGGAAGAGTGAACCTGGACTTTTGCCCTTCACTTGTTCTGTGAGCCACATGGACTGTGCAGGTCTAAGGAAAGGGAGTTGGCCTTCTAGTGATCCTGAGTATTAATCATCATTTGGGGTGAGGAAGAATCATACCCCTCTCCCAGGATGTAGTTATAAGTCTATAAAGATCGGGGAGGGCCTTGAAGAAAGGCCTCTACCATGGGAAAGATTTTTTGACTCCCTGCCAACCCTGATTTCTTTCCTCTTGTGAGGAAATCCATCTAAGGTAGTTCTATAAATTGGGAGTGTATAGGTCCCTAAGGAAGGTGAAGCCCAGAGAGTTAAGTTGTCCTAATTGTTTATGGATTCAGTTATGAGTTCCTTGGTTTTGGTTTCAGGTAAATTGTCTTATATTCAATGTTTTGTTAGCCTGTGTATTTATTTGCATGAGTGCTGAGGATCCCTTAAGGGGACAGGAGCTAAATTTTGATACCAGGGGGAAACCTTGGGTGAATGCATGAGCCAAGGGATTAGTTACTGAGAATTAAGAAGAGGTAGGTCCACAAGAATCTAGAGCTATGTAATATAAACGCTTTTCAATCTAGTGCCCAGATCCATGGAGTGCAGACCCTAGAGTGCAGAGAAGGAAAGAGCTCATCAGATTCCAAAACTGGCTCCTTGTGGCTGAGCAGAATCAGTCCAGAGGACAAAATGATGCCTCTTATCACCTTCCTGGGTAGACAGAAGGAAGATCAGGAGACAGGTCTGGGGAAATGACAGGTACTTTACAAATGAAATTTGATTAGAAACGTCTCCTAAAGTAGCCAATGGCTAGTGATAGACTTGGTTAGTGACTTGTAAGTGTTAATTAGCTGATTCTAACCCACAAGATTACACAGCCCTTTCTGTCCCCTGTGCCTTCAGGACAGCTTGTGGCAGCCAAAGCACTAGGCTTGTTTCCAAAGGCCTCAACCTGCTGCTGTCATCTCCCATCTGTCCCTTTAAGACTGTGGGGCTTGGGTTAGGTTCCTTTCTGGCAGTGGTGGTCCAAAGCCTTTTTCTTTGGGTATGGGCCAGCAGTTGTCTTCTATACCCTATATCCAATGACTTTGGGGCTTTCTTTGTGATGGTACTGGAAATACTGGATGGAGGCCATGGAAATGGCTAGGCTAGATGGTTTTTGAGGCCAGGGTAGAAGCATTTCTCCTTCTGAGCAGCATTCAATTTAATTCAACTCAACATATGTCTGTTAAATACTTACTGGGGATACTGGAGAGACTAGAGTTAGATAAGACAGAGTTCTGACCCTCAGACAGGGCAGGTAAGTTTAGGATAAGACATAAGAGAAAAGGGTTGGATGATAGTACAATTAGGAGCATTCAGAACTAGCTGAATGGATAGAATCAGAATAAATGGCTAAATTTCAGCTTGGAATGAGGTCTACAATGGAGGGCCCCAGGTTTCTGGGTCAGCCCTGGTGTTGTTTAATATTTTAAACAATGACTTGAATGGTTTGTTTATTTAATTTGCAGTTGACAAGAACAAGAGTTAATGGATTGGGTGACAGAGTTAAGATTGAAAAAGATCTTAACAGACTATATGTTGTCACTGAATCTAAGATGAAATTTAGTCCAAACCAATGACTTCATTAGGCAGGAAGCTCTTGGCAGAGAACCTTTCTCTATTGGTGCAGATCAACAACTCATCAGTAATTTATCATCTTAAAGATTGCCAAGGGGAACTTGAGAGATTAAATGACTTGCCCATTGTCACACAGAGAGAATATGGCAGAGTTAGGGCTTGAACTCAGGTCTTCCTGATTCCAGGAACAGACCTCTATCTATTACGCTATGCTCTCTCTGTAGGGAGACTTTAATAGAAATAGTTATTTAAAAAAAAACCATCAAGTACAGAAGGAGGGCAGAAGTAGCAGTTCATCCGAAAAATTGTGGGAGTTTTAATGGAGGCAGCTCGGTGGTGCATGATTGAAGTGTAAGATGGAGAGTCGGGAAGACCAGAGTTCATATCCTGTCAGAGACACTTTCTACCTTTGTGTCCTCTCTCCAAGCCTTCAGTTTCCTCATCTATAAAATACGGGTAATAACACCTTCTTCCCGGGGCCGTTGTGAGAGTCAAAGTGCTTTGTAAATCTGGAAGGCTTTATAAATGCTAGCTGTCATTGTTATTGTTATTTGTAGTAATGGTAGTGGTGGTGGTGGTGGTAGTAGTAGTGGTAGTGGTGGTGGTGGTAGTGGTAGTAGTAGTAGTTGCCACTGTTGTCTGCAAACTAAAGAAAAGTAAAGCGATATTAGGCTTATTTAAGGGAGGTATAGGTCCGGGCACGAGTCTAGGCATTGAATTTTGCTCTTGTGAGACCTAGTCTAGAATAGAGTGTTCACTACCTTTTAGGAAGGGAATTGATAAATTTGACAAGATCCAGAGGACAGCAGGGAGGAATAACCTCAAATTCACACAGTGTGATCAATTAAAGAATCCGGGGTATAGATCTTAAAGAGAAACCTGAAGTGGGAACGTGATATGTATAGGTTTCTTCAGGACAGGAAGAGCTGTCCAGTGAAGGGGGACTAGCCTGACAACTTCACCCCAGTGGGTAGAACTAGAAAGGGTAAGGGAAAGTTGCAAAGAGGCAGATTTAGACACTGTCAAGGAAAACTTCCCAATGCTTAGGACTGGCCCAAAGAGGGATGGACTGTTTCAAGAGGTGGTGCATTCACCCTCACTGGAAGACATCAAGCCAAGGTGGGACAACCATGTGTTGGGCACCTTGAAGAGAAGATGCCTGTAAGGAGTCTCTGATGTCTGTTCCCACTCATCATCTGGGATGCTGCAGAAGGAGGATACTCCGGGCATAAGGAAAACCATGAACAGGAAGACAAGAAGGTACAGAGCAGATTCAAGGGGCAGAGTTATTCTGGTTGAGTGCCTGCAGAGGAAAAGAGTGAGGCAAGTCCGGAGAGGTGATGTGGCACCAAATTATGGAGAGTGCTGTGGAACTAGAATTTTATGTGGTAGGCAATAGGAAGCCATTGGAAGGTTTTGAGCAGAGGAGTGATATGACCAGATCTATACATAAGGAAGATGATTCTGACAGTGATATGAAGGGTGGTATGGAGGGACAGAATAAGGAAGACCCAAAAGGAGGCTATAGGAATCGTCTAAGTGGATGGGAAGGAAATCTTTCACTCTTGTAGCATAAGGGGGAACAGAAAGGAGAGGACAAATCCAAGAGGTGTTGTGAAGGTTCAGGCAGCAGGACTGTAATTGATTGGATATGAGAACTGAGAAAAGGGCTCCTTTCTCACTGCTCAGCAGGAGGTGAACTTCCTGAGGTGGTTGTCTACTTTCTCTTGTAGCAATCTGTCAGTGGACACACAGTGCTACCTGTGGCTGCCTCAGTGTTGGGTTCTGGTCAGACAAGGACTGACAGACAGACAAGAATCGCCTCCCAGGCCTCTTTCAGTTGGGCACCTTCCTGAAAGGTTGGGTTCACTTCACGTTGTCACAGATTGAAATTCTCATCCATTGACCTTGGGTAGAAAAGGTGATATCTTCTGGGGCTGTCTGTCTCAGTGGTTGGAGCAGCAGGCTAAATGTTTCCTAAGCTCAAAGTATGAGTTCTTTCATTTGAACCATTTTGCTTTGCTCTGTTCCATGGTGACATAGTTTTCCTTACTGAGTTATTCTGGACATGTGTGTTCTTTGTGCCTAGGCACACTGGGGTCAGAGAGTTTGGAGGGACAGGTGTAAAGAGCATAGCATCAGAAATCTAGGGCTGGAATGGACTTCAGAGAACCATCCTTTTCAATGCTCTAATTTTACAAGTGGGAAAACCAAGGTTTGGGAGTTTAAAGTGACTTAGTCAAGTTCACTTGGGCAGTAAGTAGCAGCCACTACCAGAGTTATTGCTCAGACCATGTACACTGCTGCTGGGCATGAGTTTTTACGTTTGTTGTTCAGTCATGCCTAACTCTTCATAACCCAATTTGGGGTTTTCTTGGCAAATATACAGGAGTGGTTTGCTGCTTCCTTCTCCAGCTAATTTTACAGATGGGGAAACTGAGGCAAACAGGGTTAAATGACTTGCCCAGGGTCGCACACCGAGTAAGTGTCTGAGGCTGGATTTGAACTCAGGGCCTCCTGATTCCAAGTCTGGCACTCTCTCCACTGCACCACCTGGCTGGTATATTATTAGAGAAAATGGAAACTTTATAAAGCTATTATTTCTTGGCCTCTTATGATGCCAAGAGAGGGGGCATTGACTTGCCCAATCAGATCAATTCACTAAATATTTATTAAGCACCTAGAATGTGCAAGGCCTTGTATTTAGAGCTGAAGACAGAAGCATGAAAAGTAACGTAGACCCTGCTTTCAAGGAGATTTCAGGTCCTCCAACTTGGGAGACAAGTCACTGCCTACAAGAAGCTTTCCATCTGAAGGTGTCTGCTTGGCGTTCTTAGTGAGAACGGTACGAGTCTTCTTTGGTTGTTAGTTTATACTAAGCATGCTTTCTATATTATTCTGTATTAGTCAGTGTTACTGTTTAATATAGCCCTCAATTACTTATGTGGTGTCTCACTTTGTGAAGGGCATCTCCTCTGGGGAATAGGAGACTTTAGATGCTAAGAGGAGAATGGGCCCATCATCATCAAAGACCCTGGCTGGGAACTAGGAGGAACCCTAGAGGTCACCTAGTCCAAATCCCTCATTTCAGAGAAAAGAGAACTGAAGTCAAGGGGGTAGGGGAGGCAGCTAGGTGGCACAATGGACAGAACACTGGTCCTGGAGTCAGGAGGATCTGAGTTCAAATTTGACCTCAAATATTTACTAGCTATGAAACCTTGGACAAGTCACTTAACCCTGATTGCTTCCAAGAGAGGGGTGAGGTGTGACTTACCCAAAACCAACACAGGTAGTCAGTGGCAGAAGTACAATCCATATCTAAAGCTGCTGATTCCAAATCTTGTGCCTTTTCCACTATCCCTACGCTAACTCCTTTTAGGTCAGGGCTAAGTAGTTTGAAGAGACTGTTTGTAAGAGTGTAGAGAAGGACCTGTGCCCAGCCCTGCAGTCCCCATGCATGAAAGACTTGTGGCCCAGGGGCTGCTGATGCTGAGACCCTGGAGTTTCTGGGCTGTGGTCCTTCAGCCTGGCCTGGACAGTGACGCATACACTGCAATATTTAAGTCAGTGCTAGCAGAAGGGCTCCACAGGAACTTCTGTGTTTGGCACCAAGCTCAGAGGGCACCTCTATGTGTCATTTCTGTGGTTTTTCAACTTAGACCAAAATGGAAAGACCAGACAAGGCATCTGGTGTGGTATGAATGACACATCGAGCAGAAACAATCAGAAGAGATGCTGGGGGTCCTTCGACAGTGCTTTCTACAGGCAGGAAGGGAAAGATTTCTCCTTCCCATTTCCTGTCAGACTGAAGGCAAATGTCATCCCCTCTCAGCAGGGCCCTGATGACAGGGAGGCCAGGAGGGTCTGATGACGACAATGGTGATAATTAAAGCTAAGCAGCTGTTCTGCGCTTTCTCTGTCAGCACCTGTCTAGTGGAAAGCTCCCTGGATTGGGGGTCAGAAGACCTGGGTTCAGATTTGAGGGGTGCCACTTACTACTCCCTTTTCTGGGCTGCAGTTTCCTCTACATAAAAAGAGACAGGATGGTACAATGGAAAGAGCCCTAGATTTGGAGTCTGAGGACCCAGCCCTGCCATTTACCTCCTGAATAACTATGGGCAAGTCACTCCCTCCTCACTGAGCCAGTTTCTTCTTTGTAAAATAAGAGGGGTATTTTAATGACTCCTAAGTTCCCTTCTAGCCCTATACTCATTGGACTTTTACGGTTCTTTCCAACTCTAAGTCTATAACCTATGGCTTCTTGTCTGAATGCAAGACTTTTAACTTGGCTGTTAGGAATTGTGGCAAGAAGCTGTCTAGGCAACTGTCCTGCCCAACAGTATCCAAGGATGATGCCCTGAGGGATAAGGAAATGGACATGTAGGCTGGCAGAGTGTAGGGGCAATCAGAAGACTGTAGCCCATACTGAAGAGCTGCTGTGATGTGATAACCTGCCTCTGTCCCACAGGTCACATCTCATTCCTGAAGAGTGGCATTTGTGTCATCCCCAAACCCTGGGGACTGGCCCACACCACCAGTCAAGTGGGTCCTGGGAGGTAGCCAGATGCTTGGCACTGAAACAAAAATCATACCAACCTAGCTTCTGCAACCTAGATGGGAACTGAGAAAGCACTCAGCTGGGTTCCAGCCATGCTTTGTGCTGAGTTCAGCAGGCCAGGGAGGGCAGGGTGCTCAGTCTCAGCCACAGGGAACAAGGAACCTACTCAGAATGAAGGTCAGCTAGGTGGGCTGGGAGTTCTCTGGAAGAACACTTGAGAGCTGACTGACTGTGAGAGTTCAGAGGTCCCTTCCTCTATTAGAAGTGATCTTTCTCTGCGAATTTCCCAAAGCATTTCATTCAAGCCTCTCCTTGGCACTTGACCTCATTGTCCCTTGAATCACAGTAGGGATTCTTGTCCTTCTCCCCATTAGATCGTTAAGTTTCTCCAAAACAGGTTTCCATGAGTCCATGATTGCAATCCTTACCTCAGTGCTTTGTAGCAAAAGGCAAACTCCTTGCTGGCAAATTCATTTTTTCTTTTTGTCTTTGACTCCATAGTACTGAGCCCAGTGTCTGGCACAGATTAGGCATGTAGCAAACTGCTTGTTGAACAAATGGATAGATGGACAGATGGATGGAACTTCCTCCCCCTACTTTCCCATTCCCCAGACCTAGTAAAGGTTGGACAGAGAAGTCAACTATAGATCTCTCTAAATCAAAACACCACTTGACTCCCAGTCAAGAAAGCACTATACATAAATAACCCCTAGTCCCTCCTGTTCCAAATAGCCTTTGTACTTTCTCTGTCCTGCTTTCTACTACTGGGTTCTGATAGCTTCTGCCTCCTAATGGGAGCCCTGGCCTATTTTCTTTCACCTTCCTGAATTCTCTCAGGACCATGAGGATGCCCTCCCTCCTCTACTCCTGACTGGTCCCCTGGATTCCCTGGCTGCCTCTGTGATCTTTGTTTGGGGTAAGAAAGTAAAGGGAAGAAGGGGAGAGGGTGGACAAAGTGCCCTATCTCTAGGCTCCAGTCTTTGGTTGGGCCTTGGTTTTCTGCTTTTCCTTCTCATTACCATCTTCCTTCTATCACCTGAGCTCCAGCTGGGGAAGAAGGTTCTAATGGAAAGCTAATGTTCCAGCCCCATCTCCATTTACCCTGCTAAACACAGAAGCTTCTCTCCTGTTAAATACCGTACTTTCCACCTTCCTGTGCATCTGATCTTGGCTTTGAATTGACTGAAAGCGATGTATTGAAAAGGATATAGCTGGTTTCAGTTCCCTACTAATGAGCTGGCAGGCTCCTGCTTCCCAGGGGGGAGTAGAATTCTCTGCCTCAGCCTTTCTCTGTCTCCTCTGTGCCACCAGGGAAACAGGAGGCAGAGCATCTGAGAATGTTTGTGTGAGTGGAGGTGGGGGCAGCAGAGGGAGTGAGGGGGCAGGTGAACATCCACCTCCCTCAAAAAGTATAGATGTTTAGCTGTCTTCATCAGTGTGGTACCTTGCTGACTTGCTCACTCACTGGAGTCCACTGAGTCTGTGAGATGTTTTCCTACTATACTTGAATCAAGGTAGGGTATCACTTTACCAGATCATGACCCTCAATATTAGATGGGTTGTTGTGCAGATGAAATGAATTAACATATATACAGTGGTTTGCAAACCTTAAAGCTTGAAATATATATATATATATATATATATATATATATATGTATTTAAAATAGCTATTATCATGACACCTTTCTTGAAAAGATGAATACACTGCGAGTCAGTAGAACCAAGTTCCCTGAGGAGCCTGAACCTCACTTTCTTCTTCTATAAAATGGAGGGGTTCCTTTTATAGCATGCCATAGTGGTAGAGAACAAATATTAGAGTCAGACTGGAGGAAACGTTAAAAGACCGTCTGAGGTGTGGAGTAGGAGAGATTGAGGGAGCTCCCAACAAATGGCCTGGATTTTCTCAGTAGAGTGAAGCCATCCATCTACTGAAAGAGAAGCAATTATGGATGGGTGAGGGAGCTTGAGGAAAGAGGACACGTTTTAGAACAGCCACTTAAAGGAATGAATACTCAATCTGGAAAAATTAAGGAATTGATATCTATTAGGGGTTTCTAACCCTTTTGGGGGGCAGTCTGGTGATCCTGTGGACTCCTTCTTGGAATAATGTTTTGTACATGCACAAAATAAACAAGCCAAGTATATGGAAATACCATTACTAAAATGGTTTTTTTAAGTTTTGGGACCCTCGTGTCAGAACCCATAGAACAGTAAAGGCTTAGTTGAGATGAGACAACATAATTTGGTAACGTGCCCAGTTGGCGCAGTTGCTTAACTTTCTCCGGTGGTGTTTGGTGACACAGGTAGACGAGGAGAAAGCAGACAGGAAGGTGACCCGTGGTTGAGGATTGGTAAGGTATGAATGACCACAGTACTGAGGGCAACTATATATATGTCAAGAATGTAAAAAGAGGAAAGTGAGGCCAAAGTTAGAGGAGTGGTTTGGGAGCAACAGAGAGGTATGGGGAGACTGGAATTGTTTATGAGAATGAAGGAGCAGCAAGAGGCAAAACCCAGGAATTTGTGATGAGGGAGGAGAATTTCAGAATTCAGAATCATGGAAATGGCCCAGCCATGAGTGATGGTGAATTGAGATTGACCTTTGAAAAATTGGGATATAGTTAAGAAGTCAGAGATTCATACACAGAGAGGCCGGAGTGCTTGAGGAGATGTCCACACATAAATGGAAATCTCCAAGATAAGAGAGGAAAGTCTGGAGAGGAAGACAATGGACCAGGTATGAACTCCTGTGGAAAGGATAGTGAAAGGGTTGGGCAGTAGCATCTGAACAAAGTGACAGTGCATTGGAGGAGGAGGAGTTGCTGAGTTGTTGGTAGCAGAGAAAACATCTGGACCTGGAGTGCCAACTCCTGTTCCCTAGCCCAGTGGGTCAAGGTCTGGAGAGAGAATAACTTGCACCGTAGACCATGGTCAAGACAGAGAGTAGGAGTGCTCAAAAATGTAAGGGGTGAGATGGAGACATACAGTATGAAGGAAGATTGTTATTTTTTGGAAAAGAATGTGAGCTCTTAAATTCCCAGTGACCTTGGAGGTCTCCACAAGATCTCGCTATGACCCTGGGGCTGATGTGGATATGAGTGAGTGTGCGGGGAGGAGTGACAGAGAAAAACACTTTCCTGGAAAGGAGGAGAGCTGAAATAGAGATCATAGGGCAGTTGCACTGAGGTGACTGGAGATAGGTAGCAAGGAGAAAAGATTTTCATTTGGTCAGATGGAAACTCTCACAAAGGCCGGGCAGTGCACTAGCCATAGAACTGGGACAATAACCAGCTGATTAGGGACTCCACCAATGAAGGTCCTAGTGCAGTGTCAGAGTCATTGATTTCCTCAGTTTATTACTCCAAACAGTGGGGAAGAAGGAGGAGTTCTGGCTGGGTATATGGGCTAATAAGTACCTGGGGATCAGTTTCCAGGACCATGATGAACTCATACTCAAGCTACCTCCGGTGGGAGATGAAATACATCCAGAAGATATTCCAAACTTGGCTTCTGGTCTCTGAGTCTCAGTCAGTGAAAGTCTTCTAATATATCTGTGCCCTAACGCATAGGTTCTCTAATGAATCTGGGTGACCTTAACACATTGTCTCTGGCTCCCTGAAGAAGGGACCTTAGAGATCATCCAATCCAACCCCCATATTTTACAGAGGAGGAAACTGAGGTCTAGAGAAGAAAATTATTTGTTCAAAGTCACAAAGCTAGTAAGAGATGCAGCTGACTGGGATTGAACTTGCCACTCTTTCCAGCTTAATCTCACATTACTCCCTTCCATGTTCAGTCAAACTGGACTACTCTTTGCCCTCTAACTCACAATTTGTTAGCTTTCCTTCATATCTTCACTTAGACTCTTCTCTGTGCCTGGAATGGCCTCTATCTTCCTCTGTTGAATATGTGCCTGTCCTTGAAAGTTCATCTCAAGTAATGGTCTTCCAGGAAGATTCTTTTGATCATTCATCGGGTAGCAACTATTCCATCAGAAGGAATGCAAGCATTCCTAGGTAGGCTATCTGTGACAGTCTCACCTCCTCTTGCCATTGCCGAGAGATGGTCCTTTTGATTTTTGTAGCGATCTGGTGGCATCACCATATATCCCTGGCTTTAGAAATGAGCTATTTGAGAATATCACCTGGCCTGGGCTGGCCTTTGCTCGATTTTTCTGGCCCCACCAGAACTTTGTTGAGTTTCTTTGGTCAAACCTTCAGTGAAAATGACGACTGTTTCCCAAACTCAGCTCTCCCATCTTCTCCCTCCATTTGGATTTTTTTCATTTCATTAAAAGTTTTTTTGAATTTAACAAAAAACAAATAAAATTAGTTTTTCCAAATAACAGAGGATTACACAATGAAACTGCGAATCTCTATTTTGTAGATTCTGCTTCTGTTTATAGGGCTTTACTTCATCCCTCTTTATCACCATGAGGAAGCCTTATCTGCCTTCAAGGCCCATTCCAACAGTCATCTTGCCCAAGAAGCCTTTCTTGATTTCTCCTATTACTAATGCATTCTCCCCCTTCAGATGACATATCACTTTATTTCTGTACATATTGTCCTCTTTCCATCCCACTCGCCAAAAGAATGTAAACTCCTTGTGGGTAGGGATAGTTGTTTTTGCCTAGCTGTTGGTTATTGTCCAGTCATTTCTGACTCGACTCCATTTGCGGTTTTCTTGTCAAAGATACTGCCATGGTTTGCCATTTTCTTCTCTAGTTCATTTTACAGATTAGGAAACTGAGACAAACAGACTTAAGTGACTTGCCCAGGGTCACAACAGCTAGTGTCTAGGGCAGATTTGAACTCAGGAAGATGAGTCTTCCTGACTCCAGGCCCTTCCTGCCTTAATCCACTCCACCACCTAGCTGCCCAGTATAATATCCTTAACAAAGCATTTGTTTAATCATTAGTTATTGATTTGTTGATAGACTCTTTCCTACCTCCCATTCCGGGAGAAACCTAAGGCAGTTATGTGAATTCCCCCTACTACACTAGCTAGCTCATTTGTAAGATGTCCTGGAGATCATGGGAAGGAAGGCGAAGGTGCACAATTCCCATTCAGTCTTGTTAATTAAGGGAATCAGGCGTCAGTGTGTCACAGAGAAGGGCTCTCCAGGGGGAAATATTTCATTTCGAACCACTTAGCCCTTATGGTTCAGCTTTTTCATTTGCTTAGTAAGCATTTGCTTTCCCAGACAATAGTGACTGAGAAAATATATATACCAGAACAACCTTTTCGCCCTTTCCCCCTTTCCCTTTCCTCCTTATGGATTCTGTTTGTGGTGGAAAGGTGAGCATTGCTTCCACGGTCCAAATTTCCCTATTCCTACTGAGAGGGAAGACTGTCACGCTTCTGGTCGCCTAGGTTCCCAGTCTCACAATTATCCCCTCCTTTGCCTTCCCCCATCCAGTCAGTTAACAAGTCTTGTGCATTTTATCTCTACAACTTGTCTCCCATCTGCCTCTTCTCCACTTACAGGGCTACCCCACTGGCTAAAGCTCTTATCCTTTCTCAGCTAGATTACTGCAATAGTCTCCTAATTGGTGTCCCTAGCTCCAATCTCTCTCCTCTCTTGTGCATCCTTCACAAAGTGGCCAAGTTTAGATTCTGAACACTCTAGTTTGACCTCATCATCACTCCTCTTTGCTCAAGAAGCTTCAGTGGCTCCTTATTGTCCCTAGAATAAAGTACAAGCTCCTCTTTTTGTCACTGAAAACTCTTTATGGTCTCTCTTCCTACACTGAGGTCACATTAAATCCCTTCACTCCTGATTCCCTTTCATTCTAGAGCTTTCCCTCTGTTCCTTATTTCTAATTATTCTGAATCTGTACAAGTTGTTTGCACGTTGTCCCCTCTGTTACACCGTGAGAGCACAGTGCCACAGTGCCTTGCTCAGAGAAGGTGCTTAGTAAATGTTTAGTGACTGACTAGGCTGTATTCAGACTAGTCAGCTTGCTCTTCCCTGCGCACAGCATTCCATTTCTAGGCCCTCTCTGTGCCTTTGTAATGACTATCCTCCATGCCTCAGATAATCTCCTTTCTCACCTCCATTCAAGGATCTCTCAAATGCCTCTTTCTGCACAAGAGCTTTCCTGATATTCCCAAATGTTAGTACTCCCCTCCTGCCCCCAATAACTTTATATTTACTTCCTATATCTTTTGGTTTTTAGTCTTAAGAACTTGTCTGGGAAACTGAGGTTAAGTGACTTACCCAGGATTACACAGCCACTATGCTTCAGAGGTGGGGCTTGAACCCAGATCTTCCTGACTTTGAACCAGCTCTCTATTTTAAAAAAAAATTCCTTGTTTTTAGCATGAATTTAAAATGTTTTTGAGTTCCAGATTTCCTCTTTCCCTCCCTCCTGCCTCTCTTCCACCCAGTGAAAAGAGAAGTAGTATGATGTCAATGAGCCATGTTAAGTCATGCAAACATATTCCATATTAGCCGTGCTGCCACAAATGAATGAATAAATAAATAAATGCAAGAAACAAAGAAAATGAAAAGGCGTGCTTTAATCTGTGCTCAGAGTGGATCAGTTCTGTCTCTGGAAGTGGATAGCATTTTTATTGTGGGTCTTTTAGAATTGTCTTAGATCACTATCTTGATCAGAGTAGCTAAGTCTTTCATAGTTGATCATCCTACAGTGTTGCTGTCACTGTTTACAATGTTCTCCTGGATACTCCAGGGGGGCGGAGCCAAGATGGCGGAGTGGAAAGACTCACCTATGCTAGGTCCAAACCCACAGCCCATAGATTTCCTGTAAAAAGAACTCCTGACAAATTCTGGAGCAGTGGAGGCCGCGCAGAAACACAGTGAAGGAGATTTCCGCTGCAGAG